>JAUPFP010000001.1:11361853-11961853 GCA_036925085.1 Brachycybe producta | reverse complement strand
AGGTTAAGCCAAGATATTTAATGGTATGAACATGAGTTAGCTGAACATCTCCCATTGTATAATCTGCCATGCAAGATTCTCGCTTTCGGGAAACTCGCATAACATTGCATTTACTCCTATTGAGTTGTAAATGCCACTCAGAGCACCATTCTTCAACACTGTCTAGATCTCTTTGGAGGACTTCACTATCTTCATTATCTCTAATCCTCCCGTACACAACATCATCATCTGCAAACAAGCGCATCATACTGTTGCATCTATCTGCCAGATCGTTAATGAACAGAAGGAAAAGTAGTGGTCCAAGAATGCTACCCTGAGGTACACCAGTTGTTACTTTAGCCCAGTCTGACACAGCACCATCAATTTGGACTCGCTGTTGTCTATTTGATAAGAATGATGATGTCCACGAAATTACTTGTTTATTTAAGTTAAAAGTCACCATTTTTTTAATTAGTAGTGAATGCTTCACTGTATCAAATGCTTTTGCAAAATCTAAAAATACCAAGTCAAATTCGCCCTTACTATCCAAGCCAGATTGTATGTCTTGGATGAATAGTGCTAAATGGGTATCACATGATCTGCCTTTTCGAAAACCATGCTGGTTTTCATAAATTAATTTATGGATTTTTAAATGCTTGATTGTATTAGAATAAATTATTATATACTCAAGAGTCTTACATACAATGGAGGTTAGAGAAATAGGTCTATAGTTCTTTGGACAATGTTTATCTCCTGTTTTAAAAATTGGGCAGATATTTGCTTGCCTCCATGTCATAGGCAGTATGCCGCTATCAAGGGAATCTTTGAAAAGTTTACTTAAAAAAGGGCTAACTTCTGTGGCCATCTCCTTTAGCAAACATGGCGAAATTTCATCTGGACCAGCAGATTTATTAACATTAGATTATAAAGCAAATTTTGTAATCCAGTGGAGTTTATAATTATGTGAGGCATGACATGAGATAAGGTGCCAAGTTGAGGTTCCTCATCACCATTATTAGCATGAAAGACACTTTGGAAATAGTCACTAAGTGTGTTTGCAATAACCTGCTTGGTGTTATAATGGAAGTTATATTATTTGGAATTTTGTTGAGAGATTTTACATATTTCCAGAGCAACTTGGGATTTTTATGTAGTGATACCCCTAAGACATTATTAGTAAAGTTCAAGTGATCGTTTTTAAGCAAATTTTTCACAATATGTCGCTGGGAATTAAGTTGCAATTTAATAGTGTCATCCATGTTCATCTTCATTTTTGATCTAAATTTGCGTTGTTTAAGTTTTGTTAGACTTCATCTCAATCATCAGGTGTAATGCCCCTCCTAAGTCTCAACCCAGGATGCCTCATTTCTTTGCTCCGATGACGATGAAACAGGCACATATGGATTTGCCTCCAATTTCCACAGTGGCAATGATTTGCCCTATTACATTGAGTCTGCTGCCTTTCTTGACCCCCAACTGTGGGAGTGGTGGAGACTGGTTCTATGGGCCATCCCATCTCCTTAACCAAGGACTTCGACAGGATGCTGGTAAAAGCTCCAGAATCCACCAGCAGCCGAACCTTTTTCTGGTTGATGGCCATTGTGATTCTTGGTGAGCCCTCTTCTGCATCGAAATCCCTGATTTCTTTCGGCAGGCATTGTTTGGCGACGTAGGTCCATATCTCGCTCACCATCCTGCGGCAGCAAGCTCTGCCCTTAGTCAGATACTTTCCCGGCTTTTGTATGGCAAGACAAGTGCTGTTCAGTGTTTGTATGTAAGTTTCTCGACAACCATTGCTATAGCAATGTTCTTTGTAGGCCTGGGGCATCTCATACCAAGTGACTAAATCATCCTCGGTCTATTTTTTCAAAGCTTTTCACAGTTTGGATAGTTGCTATTGTTCCTGTGGTGCTTCCTTCTTCAGAACTACCGGTAACTTTATCATCATCGTCAATTGTTGGGGGTTTGCTAGTTTGTTCGGGTGAAGAGTCACCTTCTGGGTGCACCACATCTAGTTTAACCCCACGATGAGACTGCTTAGAGGAACATAGCTAATTCGATCCTCCAGATAAATCATGGCAAACTCCACCCTGTTTTGTGCTAAAGGCCTGGTTACATTATATTACTAGTCACTGCAAAATAGTCATGCATGACTAGCTTGGTGAGTGACTAACTAGTCTTCAACCTATTGAAGACTTGCATTTGTGATATATCACAGAAGACTAGCCAATCATTATTAGGCACAGAAATTCAAGATGGCATCATGCAAGTACATGAAGAAAAAAGCTCTTGCTGCATTAATTATAGCTTCATATACAAAACAATTGAAAAAGAAAAAAACGATCTATTTGGGTTCGACAATGGCTTCTCAGAAGAAATGAATTAAGTTGTTTTAACAACTTACTCCAAGAACTGAGAGTAGAGGATTCAAATAGCTATAGGTAAGTGTGAATGTGCCAAAAAAGAGTGAAATTTTGGATGTTATTTTATAAAGTGCTTATTTGGTGTTTACCTGTCAGATCTTGGATGAGAATGGATATAGAGACATTTCAAGAGCTTCTAAATGCTGTTAGAAAACAAATTAAAAAAGTGACACACAAATGAGGGAAGCTATTACACCTGAAAAAAGACTTGCAGTTACTTTGCGTTACTTATCAACAGGTGAAACATTCAGATCTATGGAGTTCAACTTTAGAATTAGCAGAATGGCTATTTCCAAAATAGTCATAGAAACTTGTGATGCAATATACACTGCTCTGAAGGAAGAATGCCTGCCAGTCCCAAAATCAGCTTCCAATTGGAAAAATATTGCTACACAATTTCGTGATCGTTAGGATTTTCCTCATTGCATAGTAGCTATTGATGGAAAACATATTTTATTAACCCCCATCTGGTGCTGGCTCCTACTACTACACATTCTATTGTTCTTCTTGTATTAGTAGCTGCAGACTTAAAATTCATTTATGTGGATGTTGGAATGAATGTGAGAGTCAGTGATGGAGGTGTTTGGTCAAGAACAAAACTCCATGAATCAATTTTAATGAAAGAAACCCTGTGGACATCCCACCACCAGAACCACTGCATGGAAATACATGTACACAATCAATTCCTTATGTAATTGTTGCTGATGATGCTTTCGTATTAAAGCCACAACTAATAAAACCATATCCAGGTTCCCAAACAGATATAACAAACGTATTTTCAACTACAGGTATGTGATATGATGTGCGGATCCTTTTGATTATTTCTAAGTTATTTTCTTTTTAGGTTGTCTAGTGCTAGATGTATTTCTAAGAATGCTTTTGGCATTTTCGCAAATAGATGGAGGGTGTTTTTACACCCAATTTCATTAGAGCCAACAAAAGGTGATAAAATTGTACATGCTGGTTGTACACTGCATAATTTTCTACGTATGCAACATTCAAGTTGGAATCGTTATGTGCCCTATGGGAGTGTGGATGAAGATGTGGTCAGTGGAGAAATTGCTTTAGGAAACTGGAGATCTGAAGAAACTCTGAACTCGATGCTGCCAATTATTCCAGGTGGCAGAAACAATTATTCTTCAAATGCAAAACACACTGTGACTTATTTTGTGTCAGAAGAAGGAGCTGTTAGTTGGCAATGGAGTCGATTTTTGTAAACAAATCAGTCACATATGTAATAATTCACATTCAACAATCGCTTTTGTATTATTTTTATTTTGAAAGTAAATAACACAACATTTACAAAAAAATATTTATTCATTTGACTTATATTCCAAAGGTGTAGTAATATTGAACTCGTATTTCAACAGAACTTGTTGGAATTCTATCTTTGCCAATGCCTTGTTCATTCCATCGAGATTTGTTAAAGCTGGTGCCAAACTGAGCAGGAATTGCTCATCTGCAGACGGTGTAGTTGTGGCACATGTTTCTGGTGAATTCTTTAATATTTTCAATGCTTCACCTAGTAGTTCATCTCTTGGTTCTCTTGTATTCTTTTCTTTTCTTCCCACGAGGTGTTTCATACTGTCCAACCTGGCTTGGTAAAGTTAAATTGTGATCTGTTTCATCAGATGCAGTTATATCATCCTGGAGAAAATTAATGACTCCACAAGTATAAAATAACCTTCAGACATTGGTTTTAGCCTACTAAACACAATTAATACATACTGGAGATGGGCTAGAATTACTGCAAATTACTTCACTTTCAAATGCTGAAGAATTTGAGTTATTTTGATTTTCCATTTCTTTTAAGTTATTTACTGTTCCCCTCACAGTAAAAACATCTTTTAAAAATAGCATGTTGTTATAATATGGCCATCTAGGTACATGTACTGTTTCTAAGCCACATCCAGATTTGGTTGAATTTTGAACTTTTTTGAGTAGGACATTTTTTTAAAACAATTTTTTACTTGTAAATGGATGACCATCTCTGTTCACTCCAAGCAATTTGCATACATCGTTCAACAGTTTTTCTCGTAAATCACGTTTATAATATTGTGCATGCTTCACATGCCACAATACTTCATTACCTGTAAAATAATATGTTATTAATAAGTAACTTTTTGATTGAAACTTTCACATAAATAAATTACAAAAACATTAAAAAAGGAAATTGTGAGAATTCATATAGAAGAAAATGTTGAAAAATGGTTTGAAAATGTGTTGAAAAACGAGTGAAAAACGTTTTGAAAAACTATTGAAAAACGTTTTTAAAAACGAGTGAAAAACCTTTTCAAAAACGTTTTTAAAAACGAGTGAAAAACGTTTTGAAAAACGAGTGAAAAATGTTTTAAAAAACGAGTGTAAAACGTTTTGAAAACGAGTGAAAAACGTTTTGAAAAACGAGTGAAAAACGAGTGAAAAACGTTTTGAAAAACGAGTGAAAAACGTTTTGAAAAACGAGTGAAAAACGTTTTGAAAAACGAGTGAAAAACGTTTTGAAAAACGAGTGAAAAACGTTTTGAAAAACGAGTGAAAAACGTTTTGAAAAACGAGTGAAAAACGTGTTGAAAAACATCTGAAACACGTGTTGAAAAACGTCTGAAACACGTGTTGAAAAACGTCTGAAACACGTGTTGAAAAACGTGTTGAGAAACATTTAAAACATGTTGGAAAACATTTTGAAAAACGTGTAAAAACACGGGGAGAAAGTATATATCAAACACATTTTACAATCCTCTTTACATCTATAAATAATACTTCTGTAGTTTTAGAATTTTTTGTGACGTGGCTTGCCCCTCGACGCCACCGTTTCGACTACTTCTATGTCGGTGACGAGTCAATGGTGCCGGTGCCGACTCTGTTGTCGGCGGGCCAGTCTTTGTTGCTCTAGGGGTTGACTTTACCGGGCGCGACATTACTTGCCTGGCCTGGTAACGACCCACAAAAAGACCGTTTCTTTAGGGATCTTTGGGATAGTACTTGATGATGCCGACGTGACTTCAGTCCTGTTCGTTTGAGTCCCTGGAGGCTCCAGGCGGAGGGACTCAGGTATTATCTGAGTGCCTTCTGCTGGATACTCCGTTATTTTCGGAATGCTAAACTCAAAACAATTCAATGTACAAAACGCCCAAATTCTCGTAGATAGGATAATTTATCAAAACTCTTTACTGCGATATGTTGCCATTTAAATAATTCTCTTGTATATTATTACATTACACTTTTTAAGTTAGAACTTTACTGTTTAACTTAAACTCTGACTGTGTAGCTCAAACTTGCTCATTTGTACTCTACACTCTGACTGTGCTCACGCTCAAGTCTCAAGCTCACTTGTCTGGTCTCCAAGGAGGGGCAACTGTCACCTTAGGGCTCAATGATTGACCAACTGGGCCAATCATTGCCCTGGGCCGGGGATATTACCTTATAAATAAAGATATTTTTGGGACTCTATTCCCAATTCTCACGGTCAGACTGGGTTCCACGAATTCACTTAGAATTCGGGCCACCCAAGTCAACATCTGTGCACCAAGGAGTGCCGTGTTGACAGAGAGGAACTTCTGCCGGGTGTTTCACCTTCTGTTACTACAGGGTGTCACATTTTGAATTTCCTTACACGTTTTTGTGTGTATTTATTTTAAATAGAAAACAACCATAATTAAACAAAAACATACCTTTATAAAAATCGATTAAGATCTCATCGTTTTCAGCACTCTAAAGATTTGCCATGTTTCCTTTTAATTTCTTTGCAACTTTGTTGTCACATTGATTCCTCCTCTTCTACCTGATTCCTGATTGGCTAATCACTACTAACCTAGTATCAAAAAGTAGGATAGAGGATTACTCAAAAAATTGAGGTCACCATCCATTCACATCCTGGTCAGATAGGGGTCACAAGGTACAGTGTATGTTACACATAATGATCCAAACAAAACTAGTCATGCATGACTATTTTGCAGTGACTAGTAATATAGTGTAACCAGGCCTTAAGATGACATCAGTGAGTAAGAACTCTTCCATTCCCTCTCCTGTCAGTTCGTTGGCAGTGTTTTGGTCTGGGCAGTTCCTTGAAAAATGACCCAGCTCATGACAACAGAAGCATTGGGCTCTGGTCTCATCAACCTTCTGTCGTTTTGGTGCAGGACCTCTGCGGTTGTTTGCTGGAGCAGCCCTAGCCCCATGCTCTGGCTGCGAGGGTCCCATCCAGTCGGATCGTGTGACCCGAGCTACAGCAGTTGGTGTAGGATTGCTTGGCCGATTAGTTGTCGCTGGTCATGTACCTGTACTTGTGGTGGTTCGGTTGGAACTGCATTGTTGACTTGCGTTCCTCTCTGACTCCTCATCCTCCTCTCTGACTCCTCATCCTCCTCCCTTCTGAGAGTCTATCTTCCAGACAGGTACAGAGTACATTCCATATTTTCCGCATAGTCGATGAAAGCCATGAAGTTAAATCCAGAGGCAGCTTCAACAGCTCTGCTCATGATAGGATGTAAAGCATCTCTCAGCTATCTGATTCGCAGGTCATCCAACATGTCAGGGTACAGCTTCTTTGAGATCTTGATAAATTTGCGAATAAAATTCGGCATCGGATTCCCTTCTTGCTGTTTCAACTTCTTTAAATCCCTGCTCAGCAGCAAGTTCTCGCTGGGCCTTCCGAACCCCTCCTGCATTTTAGCTTTCAAATCCCACCAATCCAGGCCAGGATTGCATTGTCTGGTACGGGACAACCAGTCCCAAGCGTCGTCTTTAACGCACGTAGTAATATAGAAATAACGGTGATCGGCCGACCATTCGTGTATGGCAGCAATGGCCTCCAACTTCTCGAGAAACGTTGAAATCTGCCTACATCTAGTAAAGGGTTTCAAATGGTCTAGCGGATGTCGTCCGTATCTTTTGTTTAGCTCTTCTATCGAGAGCTCATGGATGCTGTGCGCCGTCGACCCTCCTCCAGTCTGATTACGCCTTGCTGGTACGTTAATTCTGCAGCCCTCACAGATGCTCGACGATAAATAGCATCCTCCACTGTCCCTCTGACATGGGCCAGTTGTTGAAGTACCCCCCTAGGGCTGAGATTGTGTGCCTAACTGGTATTGCAAGTGCTGAGTTGGTGGCTGTGAGTGTAGTTACTGTGGCCCTGTCGATAGTTCATATGTAGGCCTACTAGGACCCTCACCTCCCCACAACCGATAACGGGAAATATATACAGTGTGTTTGTGTCCTTTGGGAAATAGAATACATAGAATGAATGAATGACAATGAATACTAACTTGATAATTAGTATGAAAGGCGGTTCCTCAATAAGTATTTTCGGCGAATTCTGAAAGTACTCCGGTTCATAGAGCATCTGCACTAGAGTAGATTTGACTTGAGAAGAACTGCAAGATTTGAATTCCGTGCCTTTTATAATCTTGGGCTTGACCACGCCCCCAAAAGTTCTTCTCACATGTCTTCTCACAAATATCCTCCACACACAGCACAGGCACAGAAGAGAGAAGAAGAAATAGGGAGATGAACACAGCTGTTCATCTCTACGAGAGATACAAGGTGATTCAAAAATGATAAACCCTAACGATAGAAACACGAAAATACCGTTTCGTCACACTATACTACCAAAACAAATGCGTCGTGACAACACGTTTTTTATCATGATTTGCAATCACAGCAGGTGGTATCGTGAAGTAGTCACAATTTAAAACTTCTTTCTCTTTAACAATGGGAGGCAATAGGTTGGTCTTCCTGCTATGGCCCAGAAATGACCCTATGATAGTCTATGAGAGATTGGAATGCAGTGTGAAAAATGTGTTTCCTATGGGAAAAAAGTTAATTAAAATCTATATATATATATATATATATATATATATTGTGACACCCTGTAGCAACAAAATGGTGAAACACCCTGCAGAAATTTTTTTCTGTCAGTATAGCACCCCCTGGTGCACAGATGTTCAGACTTGGGTGGCTTGAATTCTGTGTGGATTCGTGGAACCCAGTCAGACCGTGAGAATTAGGAATAGTTTCAAAAATACCTTTCCTTTTAAGGTATTATTCCCGGCCCAGGGCAATGATTGGCCTAGTTGGTCAATTATTAAGCCCTGCGGTGACAATCACCCCTCCCAGGAGACCAGACAAATGTGCCTGAGGCTTGAGTGTGAGGACAGTTCAGAGAGTAAGCTTGAACTAGACAGTTCAACATAAAAGGTTCAGAGGAAAAGTTCAGAGAGTGAACTTGAACAGAGTGCATTGTGTAAAGAGTAATACGCAACCTTGTTGTGTGAATAATATCGACAAAGTAAAAGGGTATATTTTATTTTACTTAAAAGAGTGTTGTGTATAGAATTTATTGAGTTCTAGGACTCCGGAAATAACGGAGTATCCAGCAGAAGGTACTGAGACACCACCTGAGTCCCTCCGCCTGGAACCTCCAACAACTCAACGAAAAAGGACTAAAGCGCCATCGGTATGGTCAAGCACTATACAGGAAGGTTCCTGAGAAAATGGTCTTTTTGTGGGCTGTTACCAGGTCAGACTAGAAAATGTCTCGACTGGTGAAAGCTGCAATAGGAGCAGGGGCTTTTCCACCAATCGAGTTGGTGGCACCACCGGTTCAAAAGAGTCAAAACGGTGGCGCCAAAGGAAGCTACTGAAGGAGCTTCAACCACACCAAGATCTGCAAGGAGGCCGCCAAGAGGGACGTCTGAAGAGGTTCTTGACTGACAGCCCAGATGAAGCGGCAAGTCGCCACAGAGTACCTGGCCAGCCTACGGACAAAGAAGCAGAAGGAATCCATGCTCAATGTGTTTGGATTCACCAGTAAAGTGGACACAACCCGAACAAGTGAGTTTGCATCTGTTTATGATATTCAGACCGAATCTGAAAGGGTGCGCCCCAAGAGCTAGGGACACGCCAAACCCAGAGTCAAGCATGGACATTCAAGCCATCACGTTAGAGGACAACGCTGACACGCCATCATGCCAAGAACTAGTTAAAAGATATCATGGTCGCCATCTGCTCGAAACACTTCAACGTTTCGATGGCATCATGTCGGTGCACAAATTTCTGCAATGTTTAGAAGACATTGCAGATATTCAAGAGTGGAACAACGTACATAGACTGTATTTTACCAAGACCACGTTTATAGGCTACACCCAGAAGTGGTTAGCCGGTTTCTCTAGAGAGCATAAGAAACCGATGTGGACAGATCTTCGCCGGGCGCTAGTAGGCACGTTAGGAAAGGCAGACGATGCAGTTCGAATTCAAGGAGAATTCGAAAGGGTGAGGCAACGTAAAGGTGAGAATTCAGCAGTTTATATGCGAAATTACTTGCACATGTCTTACCTGTTATGCCCAAACATCCCAGAGCCATTTAGAGTGTTGAATTTGCGTAAGACCCTGCATCCTATCATTCGACAGCACACTAAGACGTGTCCAGTTGCGGACACAAAAGAGTTCATTCAGTTTGTCGAGTCGAATTGATTTTGTCCATGGATGATGAATGGGAGATAGTGGAGCAAAGCACGCTTCAACCCTTCCAACCCAAGCAACAATTTGGTCAGCAGAGCCAGAACAAGAGTAAAAAGAGTCAAGCAAAAGGAGCATACGACGACAGAGTATACGTCGTCGTAGCGCAGAGCAATGCTCCAAGTTCTGGCCAACAGCAACCGCGATCTCAGCAGAAGAATCAACAGTTCCAGAGAAATAGAAAAATTGAGGGCAGAAACCTAAAGTACCTTTAGAGGAAGTCATGTGCTATAACTGTCACCAAAAGTACATTTTGGCAGAAATTGTCCAATGCCCAATAGACGAAAAGCGTCGACCGTCGGCAATGTAACAAGTCAAGAGTCAACTGTTTCCACAGGACAAGATGGAAAACAGTATATAGCCATTTTAGTCAACGGACAAACGACCTATTTCCCCGTTGAAGCCCAACAGCAACATTTAAACTAATTGGGGTGGCGGTGAAAAGGGGCCCACCGCCCTTCACGAAGAAAATACCTTCGAGGAAGAGTAAGGTCGATTCCCCGGTCGAAAAAGATGTTCAGCAAGCAGCGTCTAAGAGCTACAAGAGAGATGTCCAGCCCGAGGCATCCACCCAAAGCAAGAGAGATGTCCATCGCGAAGTATCCACAAAAGTGAGGAGAAACAAGTCGACGACTTCTACGAGAGCTTGTAAGCGACAAGTATACCTACCTGAGCTTACAACACCAGAGAGCGACTCATTGTTCAACAGATGTCTTGCAGACGACGATGACATAATAGGATACATAAGTGAAAAATAGATAGATGATGTTTTAGAGGGTGTAGACAACGCCATAGAGAAATCTATCAAACCAACTTATGATCATAGTTCTTTCCTGAGTCATCGAGGTATCAATTTGCAAAGAAAACACAAAAGCAAAATTGAAACTAAGAGAAATGGTTTTAATAAATGAAAAGTTTACAAAGACCACACACAAGACGGCCTAAACAACAATGTATACAGAAGTTATACAAGACGAGGTCAGAAGTCGGTACAACACTGATTCACAAAAGAGAGCAGCCACTGCAACTTGTAGTGAAGACGAGAAAGGACTGTCCCCTGGAAGGACAGTCAAAGGAATCAGAAGTCAATTGACACCTTCAGACAATAAGAACCAAGATTTAGGACAAAAATCCATTAGACAGGTTCCGACCTGCCACCGTGGAAAAGATGGAGGAAAGACAATCCTTCGTCTCTGCTAAAGTAAACAAAAGCAGAAATGGAAATAGGACCCCCGAAAGTGGTCATCTGACCACGACAGGGAGAGAAATGTATTTTTTCAATGGAGGGAGAAATCCAATAAATATCATCACCTTGGTTATTGTTCTTATAATTTTCCTTACCATTATTGGAGTAAAGATCATAAGCACATTTTGTCGAGTTTTTATCTAGAAGAGTGGTAGTCCACCAGCCCGTAGACTACCACCGGAAGAGCAAACGATGGAACGAAGGTGAGTTCCATCCGAAGAATGGCCCCACTATCCTTCACGAGCCCACAAACAGGAAGAGCAACAGAGATGCACCACCACCAATTAATGCATTCTTGGAGCCACCGGCCGAGGAAGAGGAGGAGGAGTGACGATGGTGTTTGTGGACGAAGAGCAGCTACCACAAGGGTGGCATAGACACCATCCTAACGACCCCAAGTTACGGTCGCAGGCTCCTCAACCCCAAACAGATCGACCCGGGCACCCACTGATCCCGGCTAGACGAAAGAGGACACCATGGAGGCTTACCATCACCGTCCCAGAGGCTAAAAGGGAGGATCAGGAGCTAAGAAACACATGGGCCTCTCCCGACAAAGAGCATGACGCCCACGCGTCCATTTCAAGCAGAATAAGATTTAGCCCACGAGTATCAGAGAGCAGAATCCCGCTCCAGGTACTGGAGACTCTTCGGGCAGAAGCTGGAGCGCGTCCAAAAGCAAGAGGCAAAGAGTTAAGCTGCAGACGGTGAGCACAACTCATGCAACACAGCGGAAAGTGGGGGAAGCAGAGGCTGCAAGCAGCGGCCAACAAGGGAGCGCGAGGCTTCATGAGTTGGTCATCACTCGCCCGCCAGTCCCTCCGAGAGCAGTAGTTACCCCGATGCACCAAGTTTGTCCACAGAGAGCGGCACCCGAAGAAGATGGCCGGGCCAACATCGACCAGGAGATCGAAATGGGCCCGATCCTCTTGAATAGCTTAATTGTGCGCTGGTATGGGCACCAGGCACCCAGTTCAGTTCAGTACCTGGGGTGCTTCCAACCACATGGTAGAGAGCCGCAAATCGCGTTTTCGAGGACGTGTAGTGACTACCCAAGCAAAAAAAAATGCAGCATGTTTTTACAGTATATGCTTTGTTTGGATGGCACCCTATGAATTTTCTAAACTAATTGATTCCCCATGCACAACATCTTCTGGAAGCAAATTCCACTGTCGAATGACCCTTGGCACACATGACCAGAAATACGAGTCCGTACGTGCAGAAATCTCCCTAATCTTCTTAGAGTGGTCACTCTTACCCAAATATGTAGCCATACTTAGCAAACTGGACACTGGCTTTGGACAAGACCCTATTAACATTTTTTTAGAACATTCATACTGAAGTCAGATCTTCTAACTGCTAACCTATCCCACCCCAGTTCTGAGAGAATACCAGTCACATTTTCAGAATGATCATATTTCCCAGAAACATACCTAGCTGCCCTTTGTTGGACCATCTCTATAGAATGAATCAAATCAGCAGTGTGGGGACTCCACACGGTGCAGCAGTACTCTAAATGTGGACGAACCAAAGATTTATATGCTATACATTTGACATTACTTGGACACCCCCTTAAAACCCGCTGACTAAACCGCAACATTTGCATAGCCTTCGAGACCACCTGCTCATTATGGAGTCTCCAAGATAGCTTATTGTTGAACCTTACTCCCAAATACTTGTATGATTCCACAGCAAGTAACAGATTAGACCTGATACTGTAAGGATGAATTAGTGGATTCCTGCTCCGAGAAAATCTAATGACACAACACTTATCGCTGTTAAGCTCAAGTTGCCATTTTTCACACCATGAATCGACAGTTCTCAAATCCTCCTCAATGATACTACAATCCTTATCAGAGGACACTTCTTTGTAGATTATGGTATCATCTGCAAATAGCCTACAATTACTACCAAACTCATCACAAAGATCGTTTATAAATATAAGAAATAGTAATGGACCAAGAACACTACCCTGTGGAACCCCTGATGTAACTTCCACCCAGTCTGATGTAGAGCCATCAACAACAACTCGTTGTTTTCTGTTGCTTAAGAAGGACTGAATCCAATTACACACCTGATCCCCTAATCCATATCCAGTATTTTTTGACAATAACCTACTGTGTGGAACTGTATCAAATGCCTTACAGAAATCAAGAAAAATTAAATCGACCTGGCT
The DNA here is from genome assembly GCA_036925085.1 of Brachycybe producta. Classification (NCBI taxonomy): domain Eukaryota; kingdom Metazoa; phylum Arthropoda; class Diplopoda; order Playtdesmida; family Andrognathidae; genus Brachycybe; species Brachycybe producta. The sequence goes on along the minus strand of JAUPFP010000001.1, from coordinate 11,948,517 downwards.
ACCTTTATCTAAAATTTTCTGGAGATCATCAACTAAGAGTATAAGCTGTGTCTCACATGAATGCCCTCTAATAAATTCATGTTGGTTCTCAGAAAGAAGATTATTTGCCACTAAGAATGACATTGAATTAGTATATATTATATGTTCAAGCACCTTGCAAACTATTGATGTCAAGGACACTGGTCTGTAATTAGCTGCATGGGACTTATCACCAGATTTAAAAATTGGGGTAACATTTGCATTTTTCCACCCATTAGGAACCACACCTAAATCTAAAGACTATTGGAATATGAGGAGCAGATACTGGGCCACCTTATATGCTAGGTTTTTTAAGAGGACCGCTGGAATCCCATCAGGACCACAACTTTTATTCACATCTAACTCTGTTAGTTGTTTAACTATCCCCAGAAGATTTATAATTATATTCCCCATAGACATTGAAGTTCTAAAAAACTGTGGTGATAAATCATCATCTAATCTAAAAACATCCCTGTATTGCCTATTCAATAAGTTTGCTTTCCCTTGTGCATCTGAAAGAATTTCACCTTTTTCATCAAGAAGTGGTGGTATGGATTCCCTGCCCCACTTAGAGTGCTTGATGTATTTTCAGAAGAGTTTCGGTTCATCGTTTAACCATTTCCCAAGCTTATTGGACCTGAAAGACTTATGTGCATTATAGAGCTCATGTTTTGCCAATGATCGGGCTGTGTGATAATGTGCAGTATTTAATACATTTGGATCTTTTTTAGCCGTATTTCTCAGCAAATGTTGCTTGCGGAAAGCCCGCCTTACACTACCTGTGTACCTGACTGGTGTAGCACAATCCCTAACCAATTTTGTTGGCACAAAAGATAATACTCCTTTATTAAATATTTCATGAAAATTTAACCAGTTTGAATTTACATCATGAGGATCAAAACCAGATTTAAATTTATTAAAGTTATTATGCAAGTGCAATTTAAAACTGACCCAATTACATTTCCTATAAAGATAAATAACTCTCCTTGTCTTTGATAGCTTTTTCACATGTGCATGAATATCACATGTGACTAAATGATGATCACTAAAACCATCAGAAACTACAACATTGTATACTAAAGTATGGAACATTAGTCAATAAAACATCAAGGATTCTACCATTTCTAGTTGGCTTATCCACTAACTGCTCCATAGAATAAGTATTTAAACAGTCTATAAAGGAATATGCTAGCTGACAATCATTACCCCTATTTACAGAATACAATTCCCAGTTTATATTTGGGAAATTTACATCACCCCCAATAATAACGGCTGGACTACAGTATTTAAGATGAAGAATGTCTAGGGAAGCTCGCAGATTGTGAATATCTGCTACGGAAGAACCCGGCGGCCGATAGAAAGAGTATAGAAACACCTTTTTACCATTATGAAGTAATAGACTACAACATACTAATTCACAGTCTGTTTCAAGACTTGGTTCTCTGCAACTATGAAACACTTCTGAAATAGCTATAAAAACACCACCCCCAGAACGTCCTACCATGTCCTTACAATGAACTGTGAAATCGTGAGGAAACACTTCACCATTATTATTCGTATCATCTAGCCAAGACTCTCTTTCTAGAATAATATTGCACCCAGATTCTTCGACCGCTGCAATAAACTCAGGTACTTTATTCCGTAGGCTCCTACAATTAACAACCATAACCTTTACATGGGAAGTAGCCAAATTTAATCCTCCTATATGATGTCGATCCTGCACATGGGTTGTAGAAAAAATTCCTGAAACAACAGAACTAATGCTCTCGGCATTTAGCTGTTGAGCAACCATATTATTTTCAACTCCCCTTGCTGTTTCAGACCCCAAATCCCCAATCTTTACTCTAAAAAATGCTTCACATCCTACCCACAACCTTACTAGCTTTATAATTAAAATGCACCCCATCACTACTCCATGAACCCCTAAAACTAAGTATCGCTGCCCTCCAATCAATAACATGTGCCCCCACTTGACTACATGCTGCAACTAACCTATCATTTACATAGCGTACTTTACGAGTAACTAGATCTCCTCTGTCTGACCTCTCAGGAAGAATACTAACTTTAACTGTAACATATTGAACATAAATTGAACACTTTAATTGAACATATTATATATTCCTCCTCAGTGAATTTTCTTATGGAAACAATCTTTTGTGTAATAACCAGCATGGGTTTCTCAGGGGGCGTTCTTGTGAAACCCAGCTTATTCTTTTAGTTGATGACCTTCAGAAATTTTTAGACAAAGGCAGTCAGATAGATTTGGTATTTCTTGATCTCTGCAAGGTATTTGATACAGTTTCTCACTCAAAACTAATGACAAAAATTAGTGGGTATGGATTGGGTGAACAGGTGTATAAATGGGTGCATTCTTTTTTGAGTGATAGGAAACAAAGGGTTGTTGCATGTGGGTCTGAATGTGACTGGATAGGGGTTACATCTGGGGTTCCTCAGGGTAGTGTGTTGGGTCCGCTTCTGTTTCTTTTATATATCAATGACCTCAGCAGTCAAGTTAGCAGCAATTGCCGGCTATTTGCAGACGATTTATCGTGAGGTTCTCTGACAATGATTGCCATATTATTAATAGTGACTTGAAAGCAATAGAGGCATGGTGTTCTAAATGGCAACTTCATCTTAATAAGGAAAAATCTTGTGTAATGAGGGTAGCTAGGGGAAGGAATCCAGTAATATTTCCATATAGAATAGGGGCCATTCCACTTAATAACGTAGATTGTTATAAATATTTGGGGGTAAGGATTACAGCTAAACTTTCTTGGAAGCTGCATGTGGAACAAATTATTTCCAAGTCTATGCAGATGCTAAGGTTTAGTCAATGCATTCTAAGAAGGTGTCCCAGGGAGGTAAAATGTGTAGCATATCAATCATTAGTATGTCCCCATCTAGAATACTGCAGCTCCGTGTGGAATCCCCACACTGCAGACTTAACTTACTCCACAGAAATGGTCCAACACAGGGCTGCTGGGTTTGTTTGTGGTAAATATGGATATGCTGACAGTGTAACTAAAATGCTTTCAGAGCTTGGTTGGGATAGTTTATGTGCAAGACGTTCAGATTTTAGTCTAAATATTTTGAATCGAATGCTAGAAGGCTCTTGCCCTAAACCTACTTCAAGTAAACTTTGTAGGGCATTATATCATTATATCTAACAAGGTTGGAGAGATTTTTGCACGAACTGATTCTTATTACTTGTCATTTGTTCCTAGGGTGATTCGACAATGGAACTCGCTTGCTGGGGATCTTGTGCAGGGAAAACGTGTTTTATGGGAGTCATAATTTAGTTTTGTTTTGACAATGGATATGTTTGCAGCTTAATAAAAAAAAATTATTGAAATTGTTGTTGGGTTTATATCAATGGGGTTTTATATTTTCTGGTTTTGACAATGCATTCTCTATTCTGCACTTGGACTCTTGTCCCTCTGCCGTAGGCCTTTATTGCTGCTTGCAGAGTAATTTTTCAAATTCAAATTCAAAAATACTGTTGCACCTATCTGTCAGATCGTTTATGAACAGAAGGAAAAGCAGTGGACAAGTATGCTACCCTGCGGTATGTTACCTGTGGAATTCAGGTAACAAAGTTATAAATTTTTCTTGTACATACACAAACTAAAAACAAGTTTCCTCCTCTTCCCTCCCCTTTATTTTCTTACTAGAAGCCCAATAATAGAAAAAACCGCCACTTGCAAAAAATAGGTATATCTATAACATAGGCCTATGTACGATAGTCTAGACATAAATTTCTTTAAGCGAAAATTGTCCCCTCTGAAAAACTTTTTGAGGAAAACAAGATTCCCCTCCCTCTTCACTTTAAAACCCTTAAGGTACATTCTCATTCACCAGTTTATTGCTACTTTACGACCCAATGACGTCACAAAGTACGACCTACTGAACTTTTTCGAGAGTCGTAAAGTTCAGTAGGGGAACCGTCAATGGTGGTTATTTCAGTAGAAAAGCAAGAAAGCAGTAGTAAAACAGCCAATAATAATAGAACACATTCCCTCTCTATATTCTATTTCCTCAAAAGAGCCAATTACAGAAGTGACCACATTTTTTTCTATAAAAAGTGTTTTTTGGCAAAGAAACACACTTGAAGTGAGTGACTGAACAATTACAGACAATTTAATCATTGAGGTTCAACAGTTTCCCTGGTTGTATGATATTAGCAGCAAATATGTTCGTGATGCACGAAAAAATTAAAATTCATGGAAAGCAATTTCTACACATCTTCAATTGCCAGGTTGGTGTTTTTTACAGCTGGTAGTAATCTGTGTTTACTATGTTCCAGCCAAAAGTTTGTTTTAAATTAAATTTAAAAATGCACATACTTTTTAAAACATAGTAAAAAATAATTTTCCTCTTTGATTATACTTCCTGAGAAAATTAAAACTATCATTTAAGCAGAAATGGTATTTGGAAAAAGGTATAAATTACAACTACAAGTCCAAGACCATCCATTAGATTGAACGTTTTTGATTTTGATTAAAATACCATTCGAGAGTTAGCAAAATTTTGTTCGAAAATATTTCATACAAAACTGTTTTATATTACTTTGGAGATTTGTTTTTTTACAAAACTGCTTTATATTACTTTGGAGATTTGCTTTTTTTTTACAAAATTTTTTTAAATTATAAAATTTTGTACTTTGACTTAGTGTAAAACAAAATTAATACACGTGCACACAACAACCCCTGGTAACTAATATCCATATGTGCTAACATTAATTTAAATTTTATTGCTAGTACTTTTGGCATAGTTCTGGTTCCAAATTATAATACCAAAAAATATTCATTAATGAATAGTTGAAGATTGTATGGGACGTTGGAAAAACTTGCGGGATAAGTACACCAAAGTACTCCGCAACAGCAAGCAGAAGAGGGGTTCTGGAGCAGCAGTGGTGATTACCTGGCCATACATGTCAGCTTTTGGTTTTCTAAATCAGTATATTAAGCCAAGAAAGTATGCATATGAAAGCAAAAGAAGTGGATTAGTAGAGTATTGGTCTTAACTATTTTAAATACATTTTAACAGGACAATGAGCAACTTTCAATGGAATGATTCTGATAAGAATGATTCCTTTTCAGAGAGTCAGGAACCAACACAAACAACATGAGCTATTGGTATATGAATACATTGTCATTGCATGAATGTAATCAAACCAGTGATTTCAACAGCATGGTTTCAGATTTATTAGAGAACATGACCCGTGAAAGTCCTGAACCTGATGACGAAGCATTACCATCTCCACTTGAATCAGTACCATCGCCACTCGACAGGTCACCATTATTTATTCAGTCACAAGATGTGACAAGTATGCTACGATCCATTGAAATAGAGTAACAAAACAAAATAAAGTTTCCAATTTCAGATGCAATGGTTTGTTTTTCTTTTTAATTAAATTTACACTTTGAATACAAAAATACCAAAACTTTTCTTCAAAATAAACATACTTTACAGCATACTTCCACTATTAACAATATCATATTGGCATGGAACCTCTCCAGTTTCACAACAGAAGTATTGTTCAAATGCACCTGCTATAAGCATGTCTTCCAAAAGCAGGCATTGTGGCAAATGAATCTCTAGATGGCATCTCATTCTGCCAATATCCAGTATGAACCTCTCCTCTGTTGTTATCCTGGGCAACAAAACCTGGAGGGCAGTATTGTCGATGTTGACGTGTTTCAAACATGTCACAATTTCTTAAGTAATTGTGCAAAGCAACTGTAGCCATAATTATGCACTCCACTTTTCAACATTTGCAACTATTGTCCACCTGTATATTCTCCACTTTGCTAAAAGTATTCCAAATGTATTTTCAATCGTTCATCTAGCTCTAGATAAATGAGTTGTATATTTTTTTCCAAAGAAAGATTTCTGCCTGAAAAAGGTCTCATTAAGTTGGGAAGGAGAGGAAACGCTTCATCAGCAACAAAAACATGTGGAAGCTTCACACTCGTATTATTGAGACTCGTATTATGTTAATCCCTTTTTAATATTTATGTTTAATCAATTAACCATATGGTAAAAATCCTATGCTAATATTCCTTTATAATATTTTTTAGTTATGGTAGAAGTCATGTTAAAACCAATTTATATATTTTCTATGAATTAAAATAAAATGTTCTTTATTTTAAAAAAATTCGAGTCAATTTGATTTATTTTTTTCTGGGCCTTCATTGACCCCGAACCTTAAACTTAAAATTACATTTAGTTGGTTATTTTCAAAAATAAAGCTATCAAGCCAGAAAACAGCCAACAGGTACACCGGATGTTACTTCTGGCCAGCCTGAAACAGCTCCATCAATTTGAACACGCTGTTGTCTATTGGCTAAGAAAGATGATGTTCATAAAATTACTTGATTATTTATATTGAAATTTATCATTTTTCTAATTAGCAGTGAGTGCTGTACAGTGTCGAATGCTTTTGCAAAATATAAAAATATTAAATCAAACTCATCCTTAGAATCCAAACCACTGGCAACTGGGTATCACATGATCTGCCTTTCGGAAAACCATACTGATTGATTATCTTGAATTAACTTATGAGTTTTTAAATGCTTGATTGTGCAAGAATAATCTATTGTTATTTGGGCACTGTTTATCTCCTGGTTTAATAATTAGCCAAATATTCGCTTGCCGCCAATGCTAAAGGCAAATTACCACTACAAAGGGAATCCTGGAAAAGTTGCTTAAAAGGGACTAACTTCTACAGCCAATTTTTCAGTAGTCTTGCTGAAGTTTCATCTGGGCCTGATGATTTGTTTATGTCTAGATTACAAAGCAAGTTTTGTAATCCAGTTGGGTTTATGATTGTCTGGCATAACATGAGGTGAGGTGCCCATTTGCTACTCCTCAGCACCATCAGTAGGGTGAAAATAGGGTGGAATTATTAGTGCTATTAAGAATGTTTGCAATAATATGTTTGTCAGTACAAACTTCTCCTAGTGGTGTTGTAAAGGAGTTAAATACAATTTGAACTTTTGTTGAGGCTTTTTACATATTTCCAAAGTAACTTTGAATTCTTATGAAGGGAGATACCAACATATTGTTTGTAAAGTTAGTGTTCTTCTTAATTATTTTAATATATCACAAATATAAAAATTCATTTTTCAATATTGAATGGTTTTTTTTAAATTATTAAATTGTTGTTATTCCTGAATTTTATTGAAATGTTTTAATTTAAAAATGTTAATAATGAAGTTTAGATACACATCTTTATGAATTGTTTAGATTTACGTTCTTTATGAATTATATTTAGATTTACGTTCTTTATGAATTAATTTTAAATTGAAAAGTATAATAATTATTGTAAGTGGAATGTCTATATTTCGTATCGATTTATATCGATAGGACTGTGACGTCATTAATGGATTTTGTTTTAAATATCGATTTAAATCGATGTTACGACGGCGCTTACAATATTTCTCTGGTTTTGCCATTAATCTAGCCGGCGCTTTAAAGATGGCTTTGCTGGGGGTTTTTTTAATGATTCACGTGAATCTGAGAATGTCACATTAAAAGTACCGTTCTGGATTAATTTATATCTGCTAAAAGTCACATCAGTGATGCAGTTGCTAAAGTATAATAGCTGAATTTAAAAACGTGCTGTCACTAGTTGTTTTTATTGGTTGCTTGGCCGCCGCTTTGAATGTTTTTCGGCAGCGGCTGGCTTGTAAATTTAGTCGGGTTTTTGTTTTGGCGCTAAATCTCTTCATCTTTCACGAAATGGATGACAAAAATTTATCAAAAACACGTTTTCTTATTGTTTTACCTGAAAGTTACTGTACGTACAAATGTTCTAGTTAAAAGAGAAGAATGAATAGAAAACGCTTTTTATTCAGCGGATACAGTCAGAAAAACGAAGTTGTAGAGTTGAAACGACAGTTGAGATCTGTTGGTGGCGTTTACATTGACTCAGAAGTATGTTAACTCCTTAAACCATGAGAATTTGTTCCTTTTTGTTTGAATTTCGGTACTAACATGTTTTTGTTTTTTTCTATTAGTGTTTCTATAGAGATTGCACACACGTCATTTGTAAACGTTTAGGTCGAACTCAGAAGGTTTTAGGAGCACTAGCTTCGGGTAAACGCTTCAAAACTCATTAAGAAATGATTTTAAGACGTAGAAAAAACGATCAGAACGCTTTTTAAAAGCTTCTTTCAAATAGGTTTCAAAGATTTACTTGAAACTAGAGGAGTAAACGAAGCTATATAGACTTGTTATATGACAATGTCTTTAAATGATGGCAATTTTTTTTTTTGAGAAATTGCCATAAAAAGTGCGTTTTAAATAAATATTTTTGTCAAAATTATTTTATAAGAATTTGTTTACTCATCTAGTATCGGATAAGTCTTGGAATTTTTGAAAATGCTTTCGATTAGCAGCCAGTTAGCCTCTACGCGTGACATTATATAGCTTTTTCGCCTTATTTCGGGCTTTTTGCATAACCTATATGACGACTTAAAAGCCTTGTGTTTTAGGCTAGTGGCTTCTAGTCGTAAAAGTTCAACGTTTGCGCATAATTTGCTTTTAAAAAAAAGCATTTTAATTATTTTGAATAACGGATTTTTGTAGTACTGAAGTCTAAAAGAGGCTGGTTTTTAAATCTTTTTAGGCGCTTGGATTCTCACTCCAGAATACGTTTCTGCTTCTTACGAGGCCGGTCATTTGCTTCCTGAAGGGAAATACGAATGGTCTATAGAAGCGGGGCTTAAAGAACAAGAGAAAGTTGAATCGTACGAGGAATTGCAACGGTTGCCTCGATACTTTTATGGTGCGCCGAAACGGTGTCGAGTGGCGGTTGCCGCTACAAAAAGAGGAATTTTCGGTAACTGGGTCATAGCTGTTTTTGTATCAGATGTTCAAAAGGAAGCAGTTTATAAAGCGTAACATAAATAATCATCCGATTCTGTTGATTTTTTTTCCTAATAACTTCTTTGTGTTTTAGGTTGTTGGAACGCGGAGGTGCAATCGTTCTCAATCTGAAACTACCTTTGAGTCGGTTAAATCGGAACGCTGCTAAGTTGACCCATGTTTTTGCTGACGAAGGGTTTACAGACAAACTCGTAAAGTTTAGAGCTAAGGGAATTGCTTGCGTCAGTCCGGATTACATACGGAACGTTCTTATTCGTGTACGGAACTTGGATTAGTTATCTTCTTACGATGAACGGTTGTTCGTATGCCGAAACCACTTTTAATACAGTTTTGTTTACGTTTCTAGGACCTGTACTGCGACGTAAACGACTTTTCGATATATCGCTACACTTCAGATCAAGATCCAATCTTAAAGGATCTGAAGAAACTATCCGACAACGGTAGGTTTTTTAGATCTAAATACCACAAATACAAGTGTTTTAGAAATTATAAGAGGAAATTAATCATTTTAAGGAGATTTTTATGTTTGCATCTTTTAAGAAATATTAAATTTCTGGCAGTTTGGGATGGCTTTTGACCGTAATTTAAAACAAAAAAACATAAATGGAGGTTTGAAGTTGAAATCAGTAGGAGCAGCCACACTGCCAAATAGCTCAAAATGGACATTACCACTTGGTATTTGAATAGGTAGGTTAATTCAGTCGGCATTGCCGACAGGCCGATCGGTAGAATTCTAACAATGTCAGTCTCATAAAAAGATGCTGAGCCAAGCTGCGTTGTGGGGATGTACCCCTGCTGCATGGCTTTGTGTTCAGTTGTGATCGCATTTACAATTTCAAACTCACTGCCTGCACAGTCGACTTTAATAAGCGACGATGCCGATTTAAGTAGATTGGAATAGTGTTGATGCATCTATACGTTTATTTTCGCAATATATTGACATATCTTCTTAAGTAATTCAGTCTAGTTTCTAAAATACTTAAGAATTTTTCTTTAATGTTGCTTCGAAAAAACATTTGTAGAAATCTTTAGATTTTAGCCATTTTTCAATTTTATTTTTGAGTTACGATAATTTTTTTTCTATTGATTCGTTTTTTTTAGCTCGTTTTGGAGGATTGCGTACTCTTAAGGCTCCCGTTACGAGATCGACTGCTCTGAATCTGATATCGAATTCTATAGAACCTATTGAGAAACGTGAATGTTTAAAAGAGGTCGTTTCAGTTCTTCCCTGTAACTCGCAGCCTATCACAAAGCGGGAACTTTTGAAGAAGTCCAATTCGGTTGTTTCGCTCTCTTCTCAACCTGTTGCGAAACGTGGGCGTTTAAAAGACGTCGTTTCGGTTGTTTATTTTGGTTCTCCACCTCGAAAGAAGATGAAGAAGATCTCGGTACGTTTCTTTTTTCGTCTTTTACACTTTTTGATGATCTTAATATTAGATATGTTAGCACTTGAATTTCGACTTCGACTTTTGTGAGTGTTCAAGTTGATGTTCGATTGCCAAACTTTTTTGTTTTAAAGTTTGGGCTTTCCTTTTTGAAAATTCAACTTGAATCCTGCTGAGAAGGTTCAGATGCCAAGAATTCTTCTTCTTGAATTTTGGAGATTTTGCTTTTGCGTTTCAACTTAAACGAAGCTTAGAGGGTTCAAGTGCTAAGTTTCTTTAGTGCATTTGAGCTTTTTGCCTTTGAATTTCAACATAAACTTCTGGGAACAGGATGCAACATAGAAAATTCCTGTTTTATTGATTAGCCAATTAACGTTTTTTATGTTAAAATTCTGCTCGGATGGTTCAAGTTGGAGATGAATTGTGTCCCCATTTGCCTTTTTGAATTTTTCATCCAAAAAAAAAACGTGTGTATCTTAAGGCGATGCGCAAATGCAAGTCTGGGCCGATGGATCGATTTGTGACTCTGACGCCGTCGCCAACCTCTTCGCAATGTTCAAATAAACAATTGGCGGAATCGTCTCCATTATCGAAACCTGGTACGATCGTATTTCTTTTAATCATGTTATTGATTCTAGTTAATTTAACAAGATTTGAAATATAATTAGAACTTGAAATATAATGGAAAACATTTTTTCAATCGAAACGTTTCGAGAGAAAAATATATATTTTCAACTTGTTTTACATTTCAAAATTAATAATTATTTACATTACGCAATTAACGACATTTTTAAGGTAATCGTTTTAATTTTCTATTTTAGAATTATAAAAAAGCAATTTAAAATTATCTTGTACGGGCAGCTGATTTTCGAATTCTTGTTATTGTACAGTTTTGGAAGAGCTGTACTAAGGAGAAATTGAAAGTAGAAGAAACTAGAAGTGCAGCTCAATCACTTGAGGGTATTTTCATGTTGATATCTTTCAAAGTTAGCTTTTAAAGGCAGTTTGAAAATGTCCTAACTTTAAGCAGATAATATTTTTTAAATTGTTGTCTATGAATAGTTTATTTTGAATTATATGAAAAATACCCTTAAGTGATTTAAGCCACCTTTCTAGTTTCTAAACCCACTTTTTACATTTTCAAAATTACATAAAAAGCTTATTTTAACAGGTACCTACATGAAAATACCCTGAAGTGATTATGCTACTCTTCCAGTTTCTAACACACTTCCAATTTCTTCTTAATGTTACTTCTGAAACGCAGAATAACCGGAGTTCTAGTTCGGTGATGCCTTTTCTAAAACAAAAAATGTTGTTAATCCTATTTTTATCTGATGAGTTCATTAATTGCCTTTTACACGGTTAGTTCTAGTTTGAGTTCAGTTTCATGTTCAGTTGAACTGTCAATTTTTACCTATGTGTAAAATGGAAAAGACTGATAGGATAACTGAAACGGAGACGCGAACTGACGGGAGCGGCCGACCTATTTGTTTCATTTGAGTTCTTAGAATTCCTACTTGTAAAAACACGTTTCCAGCTCAGTCCGTTCGCTCTCGTCAGTTCACTGGAAACCGTTACTCAAGTCCACAACCCTCTACCATGTCAAAAGAACACGAATTTGTTTGTGAATTTGTTGAAATTTAAGCTCAAGTCAGACTGAACTGACATGAAGAGAACTGAAAGGTCTGGGGAACTGCGAACTGAACTGATCGTGTAAAAAGGAACCTGTTTCCCGACTGAATTGAAACAAAAATTGAAAATGAAACTGAACTGAGAACAGAACTGACCGTGTAAAAGGCCCTTAAAGCGCCTTTTACATTTTCAGTTCTTGAGCTTTAATTTAATGAGTGAACTTCACTTAACGTGTTTTTACACATTGGAATTCTAAGAACTGAAATGAAACAAATAGGTCGGCCGATCCAGTCAGTTCACGTCTTCTTTCCGTTATCTTGTCACTCTTTTTCATTTTACACATAGGAAAACTGACAGTTCGATTGAACTAGAAACGAAACTGCGAACAGAACTGACCGTGTTAAAAGGCCCTTTAGAAGTAATTCAACTTTTCGTATTCTCATGTTTCAGTGAAAAGTGAATATTGTTTGATGGATGGCGAAGGAAGCAAAGATAGACCCATAGTTATATCAGATAGTGACGATGATTTCGTTAGTTCGAAAAAAATGGTCCGAAAACGTCTTTTCTGCGAGAAAACGAAATCAATGATCCTTGGTAACGGAAGTAAAGAAATGCCTTTGATGATCGAAAGCCCACCAGAACCATGTTCGATCAAAACCTTGACGGCAAAACTCGAAGCTATTAGAAGAACGTCTTTGGTGATTGATAATTCATCAGAAGGTTGGACAACTTTAAGGCAGATATGTTCGTATAGCTGTGATGGAAGTACGGAAACGTCTCAAATAATTGATCGACCACCAGAGCCGTGTTCGAGCATTGCTTTAAAAGATTTAAGAAAGATGTCTTTGTCTAATGGTGAAGGAAGCAAGGAGGCGCCTCTGGTGGTCGATTGTTCACCAGAAGAGTGCTCGGTCAAAGCCTGGAAAGCTTTAAATCAGATATGTTCGTTTAACGGTGAAGGGAGTACGTATGCGCCTAACGTGGTCGATGGTACATCAGAGCCGTGTTCAATCAAAAACCTGAAAACAAAATTGAAAGCTATTAAATTAGCAAATCTTTTGAGTGACGAGGGATGCGTCAAAAAGCCTGTTGTGAACGATAGTAGGCCACAACGTTGTCTTACGAGGCGCAGCAAGTCGGTTGTAATGCACAAACATGAAGAGAAGGCGCCGTATGTGATCTCGAGCGATAGCGGAGATGAGTTTCTTTTGAACAAACCTTTGGGTGCCGTGCGACGTGCGATCCAAGTGAAGCCTGCAGTCTGCGACGGCACAACTGCATTTGTCATAGACAGTGACTATAGCAACGGAGATGACGACTCCAAGAAGGTTGTGACAAAAGGTAGTCTCTCGGTGTTTTCTCAGAGTGGATCAAGTGACGTCAAATTTGTCGATAACGAGATTCTCGAGATGACGAGCTTAAAAAGGGGGCTGATGACGATGAAAGACGTTACACCTAGTGTTCTGAAAGCATTCATGGTACTGCTTAAGGTGGGCTTACTGGCATCTTTCAGATTATTTTTTTTATTTATTCAGCAATTGTGGTAGAGTTTGGATTTGTAGATGCTATCTGGTTGCAATACTTTATACCTGCTAGATAAACGCGTTGCATTTCTTAGATTGATCAAAGATTTGTGTTTTTTTTTTAAATTTAATTAAAGAAATTAACGTTGCAAGTCGAGATCTTACTATATATATATATATATATATATATATATATATATATATATATATATATATATATATATGTATATATGTATGTATGTATGTATGTATGTATGTATGTATGTATGTATGTATGTATGTATGTATGTATGTATGTATATATGTATATATGTATGTATGTATGTATGTATATATGTATGTATGTATGTATATGTATATATGTATATATATATGTATATATATATGTATATATATATATGTATATATGTATATATGTATACACACATACACGTCTTGCCGCTGTGTAAATCGTTGAAATACTGAATGTGGTTTTCTTCCCCCTCCAGATTTGATGAAGAAAACTAAGCTAGTTTTAATGTTTTAAGACGCGCCTTGAATTCTGATTATTCTGTTTATCAGATGCAAAATTAAGAGAAACTTGAATGTATTTTTTAAACTAGAACGGTTAGGTTTAATCGCTCAAGGGTATTTTCATGTTGATATCTTTAAAAATAAACTTTTATGCCAGTTTAAAAGCGAGCCTACTTTTAAGCGGACGAAATTTTTTTGTTAAATTCCATAAAAAAAGCTTATTTTTAAAAGATATCAAAATGATAATACTCAAGGTGGCTTTATGGCGCAACTGCTGTTGCTAACTCCATAGACGTTTTTGGAAAATTTGGACACAAAAACGTCAAACGTTTTTTTTTTTAAATATTACGAAAAAATTCAAATTGTTTTCAAAACTAGAATGATAATCTCACTATCTTACAAAAGAAACATTTTATAACAGTGTGAAAAAATGAGTGGTTTTTTGGTTTTTCTATTGAAATTTCAATGTAAAAAACTATTCGCCTTTTTCGAAGTGTTATAAACGCATAAAGTTTTATTTTGAAAGTGATGAAGAAAAAAATATTTAGCATTATCGCCATCTAGTCTAGTTTCTAAAACACTTAATAATGTTATTTTTTTCTGAAAAATGTTCGCTTGCAAATGTTCTCAAAACAGCGCAGGTGTTTGGGGGACAAGACCTCATATAGAACATAAGCCACTGTAAGTGATTACCATTTCTAGTTCGGTTTCTAAAACATTTTCTTTTATCTTTTAATTTTGTTCTTCTGACAGACAGAATAACGTTTGAGAATCAGCTATTTATAAACCGTCTATGATTCAAATTTCAAAATTACTTGAGACTAGAAAATTAAATGATGCCTTCATGAGGATATTTTTTTTCTCTTGAAAATTCTTCCAATTTGTTGCCATCAAAAACATGACATGGATACAATCGGTTTGCCGATGTCTTAGTTCAATCGTAACCTTTATGCAATCTTTATGTCGACTCTTAAAAGCATTCTAAAATAAATGTGTTTGTTTCCTAATAGGATGAGGAAAGTGCGTTGGACAGGATTTGTAGTTTTTCGCCTTTCTCGTACATTGAATTGAACGAAGCTTCGAACGGATGTCAAGCGATGGTGGTTCGGTTTCTTACGGAGTTGGCAATCGTTTACGAACAAAAGATAATCTTGTTTTTTTTTTCATTCTCTTTTCGTTCGATCACAGGAGAAGTCGACGGTGGCTCCGGTCTTGTTCACTTCTCTATTGGACGCTTGCATCGATACGAAGTTTTACGAGATTCCAACAATTGATTACGTTCAATTTTTGTTGTCGAATACTTATTATCCCGAGCCTCACATCGTTTCTGACATCTTGTGGACTTTTTGTCTGGTCAGTTTAATCATTGTTTCTTCTTGCATTTCGTAACTATACTTGATGATAATGACCTTATTGCGATCGACGAAAAGTTTAGGATTGTGTCATTTTGTCCGATAAACAAGAAAATTAAACAAAAAACATGTTTTTTGTGATACTAGCTTTTATAAAAAAAAAGAGGCTAAAAAGGAAGAGAAAAAAAAAACATAATCTGTTCATGTCTTGTTGGTGTAGTGGTTAGTGTGTCTGCCCGTGGTAATGTTGGCCGTGGGTTCAATCCTTTGTAGTGGACAAACAAACAAATTATGAAGTTAAATAAAAGCGAGTAAAAAGGGTTGATATCAATTGTTTTCAACAGCATTCTTGAATTCTTTTGTTATTGACTCTTTATTTTGTTATCAGGCAAAACGTCACAATCCTAAATTCTTTGTCAATCTCTATGACGTCACAAGCTCCTTCTTATGATGAGGCAGGTACATGTATATAAATGGTGCTAAATTTGTTTGCTTCTCGGCTTTTGTATTTTACAGAACAGAGATCTCCACATTTCGGCAAATGCGTTTCGTGTGCTCGACCTAATTCTTACGACTCATCCACCAAATTCGTCAAAGATGCAACTTTATTATCAGTGTATTATCTGCAAATGCAAATCCGGATTAACTCCAAGCTCTTCTTCCGGCTGGGACAATATAATAGAACTTTTAGAGTATGTACTTTTTGTTTTTAACGACAAACGTCTTTAGAACTCTTTGATTATTCTGTCCTACAGAAACAATATTAAGTAGAAAATGAAAAGTGTTATACAAACTAGAAGAGTAAATGAATCACTTGAGGTGTCTGAATAGATATTTGTTTTGTTTTCGTCCTCCCAGGTGGTGCGCCTGTGTGCTATCATGTTCTATAGGAGGTCTCCTCTCCCTCCACCTTCTTTGAGAAAATTTGTGTTTCAAATGAACACTTTTCAGGAGAAACATGAAAATATTCAGTGGTTTTGAAACTAGAATAGTTGATGAGGATGCCAGTTTTTTTTTCATGATAATATTTTTCAAAATAAACTTTAGGACGATTTGAAAAAAGGCGAAAATAGTTTTTCATGAAAAGTCAATGGAAAAACCTAAAAACGGGCCATTTCAAACTTATAAATTGTTTTATTTTTTAACATATTGCCACGAAAAAACGTTTAGCATAATTTTCTACCATTCTAGTTTTGAAAACAATGCTGTGTTGGTTGTTTTCCGGCTTGATAGCTTTATTTTTGAAAATAACCAACTGAATTTAATTTCAAGTTTAAGGTTCGGGGTCAATGAAGGCCCATAAAAAATAAATAAATCAAATTGGCTCAAATTTTATTTAAGTTAAAGAATCCTTTATTTTAATTCATATACAAATATAAATGGGGATTAACATGACCTATTCCAAAATATTATAAAAGGATTATTATAGGATTTTTTTCATAGAGTTAATTGATTAAACAAAAATGATATTATAATAAGATTAACTTAAAAAATTGGGTTTAAGAAATTACATATGTTTATATTTGAAAAAATGTGTAGATAATGACAAATAAGGCTATGGGTAATATGACCCTTAAAATGAAATAAAAATATAAAAAACTAAATAATGTCAATAAAAAATAAAAATAATAATAAAAGAAAATACATAGAACACTTACATATAAAATGTAACCCACATATGGCAATCCATGATGTTAGAATCCTTCCACACTAGCCAAACTGATTTTCCCTTATAGTTCCTCACTGGGAACCTTTGGAGCTACAGTACTCCTAACTTGGAACCCAATAAGTCCTACAGTACTCCAAAGTATGGAAACCAATAATCACTACAGTACTCCAAATAAATGGAAACCAATAATCACTACAGTACTCCAAATAAATGGAAACCAATAGTTTCTATAGTACTCCAAATGGAAACTTTTAGGCCTAACAGTACTCCAAAGGAAAGGAAACCTTCAGCATCACAGTACCCCAATGATAGACTGCAAACAATCAGTTTAGCTAGCCTTTCTCAAGGTAGTTAAGCGATATTCTGATTAAACACAGTCTGAACCACAGTACTCCAGTGATTAGGAAACCAGTGCTCAGACAATATGTCTCCTTCAAATACTCTTTCCCAGTAGAAGATTCACTGCTGAGAAGTCTCCAGTGCAGATGGCTAAAAAGCCGAAGTCCTAATGATTTTCTAAGCCAACTTGTGGCCATTTTATAGGAAATGGCTTCCATAGGCTTGCACTGGAGGCCTCCCATTGGTCAATGACAAGTTACACAATTTGCTGACACAACAAAAAACAACAACAAAAAATGGACAAGAAATAGGTAGGATCTATGTTGGGGCATAGATTCTACCTGTTTCTTCATAATACACATACAACAGCAAAATTATAATTTACTTATTATCTTGGTGTGAATAGGGCTGAGAGGGGAGAATTTTTGTTTTGTTTTCTTTCTACCTTTACAGACAGTTCACTTGTCTGTTTATCATGGGTGTTATTAATAGAAGAGGAAGGGGGGTAAAAAGCAGCCAAGAGTTGTATAATGAGGGTTGCTACTAAGTGAAAAGAAATTACTTTGGGCAAAAAGAGGGGAAAGAATAAGGGTTCTAAAGTTAAGAGAGAGGGGAATCTTGTTGTTCAGAAAAAGTTTTTTCAGAGGGGACAATTTTGGTTTAAAGAAATTTTATGTCTAGACTATAGTATATAGGTCTATTTTATAGATAGGCCTATTTTTTGCAAGTGGTGGTTTTTTCTTTTATTTGGTTGTTTGGGTAAAAACAAAAAAAAGGGGGGGGAAGAGGAGGAAACTGGTTTAGTTATTCTATGTCTACACAAAATAAAAAAATAAAAAGTTTGAGATTTTGTTACCTGAATTCTACAGGTAACAGCTGTTTCTAAAAAAAAAGTTTTGATTTTGAAATGCAGAGTTGTTTTTTTTTTTTTTTTTTTTTTTTCATTTTGCTTTATAATGTAGGTTTTTATACAATAATCCCGATATCTCCAAGTTCTCCGAAGCAGAGAATACGATTTCTCCAGAGATCTTTCGGAGAAACTGCGAGATGACGCTCAAGTTTCTCGTCCGCCTTTTTGAGATGGACCTCTGTTGTACCTTAAGGAAGGGTAAAGACACTGCCACTTTACCACTCATTGCGAGGCTAATTTGGCCGAACAGTATCCCCGGTACTGTTAACACAGCCGTCCGCCGTTTTATTGATTGTTGTTTAGAATTAACATTAACAAATATCAATCATCGTGTGAGTTATTTCGTCATTTTTTTTTCTTTGTATTTTTGGTTCTGAGAGTATCGTAACTTATCGTAAACTTTGTGTCGTCGTCGTCATTAGATTATGATCGTTGACCTGTGCTCTCGGCTCTTGGCTGCTGTAGCCGAGTGTTGCGTATCGGCAGACAGTAAAATAGCTGCCAGATCTTTCTGCGTGCATCCTAACATTGGATGTTCTCTCACAAGTTTGGCTCAATCTATCGTTCAAGCTTCCTGTGGTAAAAAACCGCATGACATTCATTACAAAGAATCTTGTTTTCATGTTTACGGTTTTGTATCTTGGTATTTTAGAGAGAATCTCGAAGTCGGAATGTCTTCACTCGCTTTTGAAATCCTTGCAGCCGTTACCTTTGAGGTTGAAGGTATCGCAATTCTATCTGGAATCTTGGACGTGCACGAGTACCTCCAATGATCGTCGATTGACGATGGAAAACATTGTTAGAACAATTTTTATTTTCGGTTTTATAACTATTAAAAAATTTTTGGGCCACAGTTTACACACAAACTAAGGATTAAGGTCCTTTGCTTTTTTGTTAGAAGCAACGTTTGAAAGAAAATTAAACATTGTTGAAATTTCAAACTAGAAGAAAATATGAATAAATGAAAAGCGTTTTAGGCTGCCATATGAATTTTATTTTAAAAAATATACTCGTAACGAAGGTCAAAAGAATTATGCGTTTTTAATTGACGAGACTGTTTAGAGGCTACATTTAATTGGCATTTAATATAACTCTTTCGAGTTGTAGCCTCTAAACTGCCTCGTTGATTGTTAAACACGTAATTCTTAGACCTTACTGAAAACGGAATACAAGAAGAGTAAAATAAAAACAAGAATTGTTTTCGTGACGTATTTTTTTTCAAAATTTTCATTTCATTTTTGTAAAAATGAATATTTCACGTTTTTATTTGAAAGAGACAAAAATGAAAATTGTTTAATTAATACTACCGTATAATTTTCATTTTGAAATATGTCGTCCAAAAATTAATCTTATTTCATTTCTCTACCCATCTAGTTTAAAATAAACTTGATTTTTTTTCGAAAGTTGATTCCAAAAAGCTAAAGACCTAAATCTAAACGTCTTGTCCAGTTACATTTGTTTTGTTTTAATCTAGAGGCTTTCTGTTATAACACGCTTTTCCTTTGCAGTTGTCGTTATATTTTCCGATGGTCAACAGCGAATCGAAACCGAAGATGACAAAAGCAAAGGAGGACGTAAAGATGAAAACTTCTCATAGAGTCCGAGCCCTTCGTTACGTTCCTCCGTCGCCAGTCAAAGGCAGAGCGGAAGATGTGAACAAACGAAACATGAAAGGTTTTCGATAATTAGAACTAAATCACAATAAAAATTTCGAATTCTAACGGTGTTTTATATTTGTTTCTTTAAGGAGAGACTAAACTTCACAGAGCCTGCATGAGAAACGATGTCGAAAAACTTCGTTCTCTCCTTGCTGTCCCCGGAATCAACATTCTAGCTGCTGATAACAATGGATGGACGCCGTTACACGAAGCCTGCAATTATGGTTTCGTGGATTGTGTTCGAGAACTTCTAGCTTATCGTCCAAATAAACCGATTATGGAGTATTTTAAGCCCGGTACGATATAGAAAGTGAACGGGCAATTTTTTTTAAGTAGCAATATTTATAAAGAGAAATCTTGAAAAGTAAACTTTTTACTAGATGTGGGGCGAATCCTAAATTTTCTTGAATCCTAAAAGGTTCTCTTACTTCCTCGAATCCTTCATATAAGAATCCTATATTATTCAATAAAAAGATACAAATGGATGTGAGACATTTGCCCTATAGACACTTGCCTTAAAAACATTTACCCTAAAGGGACACTTGCCTTAAAAAACATTTGCCCTAAAGGGACACTTGCCTTAAAAACATTTGCCCTAAAGGGACACTTGCCTTCAAAACATTTGCCCTAAAGGGACACTTGCCTTAAAAACATTTGCCCTAAAGGGACACTTGCCTTAAAAACATTTGCCCTAAAGGGACACTTGCCTTAAAAACATTTGCCCTGAAGACACTTGCCCTAAAGGGAAATTGCCCTAACACCACTTGCCCTAAAGGGAAATTGCCCTAACACCACTTGCCCTAAAAGAACATTTGCCCTGATCAGTAGTGTAAATTCACGTCAAAAGAATTGGGAGATTCGAGTTTTCGAATCTGGAATCTTTTTCAAGATTCGAGGATTCTCTACTTTTTACGGTTATTCTCAAGTATTGCGCCCGGGTCCACGTCAAGCTGACAAAAGTGCAACATGAGTTCGAGGCAAAAAATGCCAAAAAAAGCAGATTTTTAAAACAAAAAAACTGAAACAACTGTGAGCAGTGAGTGGTACTCAAGACAAAACCAAAACAAATTTGCGACATAACAAACAAATTTCGGTTTTGTTTTTGTTTCTGTTTATATAGCGGTTCTATGCGTAAACTATGCAACTGTTCTGTTGTTGTTTTAATGCTAACTGTCCACGCTGCACAGATGAGTTGACAAAATGTTAGGTAGAACTGAGACAAAACACAAACCTTTTTGGTGTTTACCGACTTAATGAACTTTGAAATTTGATAATTTAAGAAATTGCGGACAAAACACAAATGTCGGAGAAATGTTTAAGAATTGTCGCCAATTTGTCTTGAAACACTTGAGTTTCTGTTTTATTTGTGTTTTGTCAGCTTTCCAAAGTATGGTTAAAAAATTTATCAATTTTTTTAAAAATGCCTTAAAAAGTTGTGATAAAAAATTTAAGAAAAAATCTGTTTATTAAAAATTAGACTAGGAGACAGAAATGCTGGCATACTTTATGATGGTATGTTGAAAAAGAAAGTTCTTTTCTGGTTATTTTAAAGTAATTGATTTTATTTAAAAAAACTTGAAATTTTAACATTATAAAATTTGCTTTAAAAACTTTGAATGCAAACCGTTATAGAGTAGAATACTGGCTAAATGTATGAAACGTATTTTCATTACGATATCTTTGAAAATGCTTTAAATGGACGTTAAAAATGAAGAATTTCAAGAATTTTCAAATTGTGATATACATTTAAGAACTATAGGTCACTCTTTGACCTACACTAAGCCTAATCGTAGGTCACTCTGGGGAATATCGCTGATTAGGTGGGGTTGTAGGTTACTAAGTGACCCACAGTTCACATGACAAAAATTAAAAATTTAACGTTTGTGTCTAAAAGGTTCGCAAAAAGAGTACAAATTGGACGTTCTGGTGCCAGGTTGTCAGGGCGTGACTCCTTTACACGATGCCGTCATTAACGGACACACAGAAGTCGCTCGTCTTCTCCTTCAACACGGAGGTATAAAAATAATCACAGTTCTTACGTTTGCATAACGAACTGGTTTAATAAATACGTCTTCGAGCCTCATTGTAATTATATCTTAATTAGGTAAATCTTTATTGGAAGCGAAGATGGATAACGGCAAAACTCCATTGGATTGTGCTCAGACCGAAGAAATAGTTAACGTTTTAACGGGTTTTGTCCAAAAGAGACCACATTCCAAGATTATGAGTCAAGAAGAATCGTTTCCTTCCGATACGAACATAGCTAACAAGTTAATGATGGTCGCTTTGTATCATCTTGTCGAAAGTTACGTTACGATTCATAAGTTTCACGAATTATCGGAGCTCGTGCGACAGCATCCGAACGGAAGTTACACAAATTCTCCAATGAAAACAGACGTATCCAGAGAGAGCGTTCGGTCACTCATCGAGGACGTGAAAGCATGGGTTTCGATGAGACAATTTATAGACAAACTTCCGTCGACTTTCGATTCTGCCCTGCAGACAGATGATTTCGACGTCGGTTTTCTCGTTCGTGGCTTCGAGATGCTCTGTTCTACAAAGGAACAAAACGTTTCATTGTTTCTATAGATGAATTGTGCTACCATTCGTTTTGTTCCTTTTATATCTTGTTTTTCACGTTGTTTCTTTATGCAGTATAGAGAAAAACAACTTTTTTTTAATAATTCAAAAGATCGCTAAAATAATCGCAAGTGAAATAAGTATGTTCATGATATTTTATTTAAATTTATTTTTTAAATCATGATCAGTTTGTTAAATCCTCATCAACCTTGAAAACCTTTGTAAAAATTTGGCTTCGCTGATCTGAAAAATAAAGAATTATTTTAAGTGAATGATGATTACTAATTAAATTAATAAGATGAAACAAAGTCAGATTTCTTATTGTGCTTCTTTATCAGTTTGACGTATTCAGCCAATTCTTCCACTGTCGTCTCTCTTCCGCTTCTTCGTCGGTTTCGGTTTAGCTTCGTGTTGCATTTCGTTGTTTTGCATTTCTCAAACAAAGACACAAACGTGGAACATAAGATGTATGATGAGTAACAATCATCTTACGCTTTTAAAAGTGGCTTAACAGTAAATAAGGATCCCGAGGGGATTACGGTCCCCTGGCGTAAGTCAATCGATCACTGGAGAAACATAATTCTTCTCTCAGTGTTAGGCTTATTTGACTTGGAACCTATTTCCTCTTGCTACTTCAGTCGTGCAATAGCACGATGCGATTAGTAGCATGCGGTTTTCGAAGACCCAAGGACCATATTATACTGTATCTGTCGTTTTTTTCATCCTGCTACTTCACAGTCGTGCAATAGCACGATGCGATTAGTAGCGTAGCGGTATACGAATACCCAAGATCCGCCATGTATGGTTTGTATCTCTCTTAGCGGTCTTTATATGAAACAGGCTCGAGCCTCTTCACCACGACAAGGTGGAGATACATCGAAGAGGGAAAATGTTTTTTTTGACGGAAAAAAAGACAGGAAAGAACATGCAATCTCCCCCGATGGAAGTCTGGAGAGAGCGCCGCGTACGGTTGACAGTGAACGGCACACCGTACTTTTCTGACATCTGCGAAAAAACTCGAGACGGACTGTTCCACGCAGTTCCCACAGAATTGAGAAAGAAATTCTGGGTCTTCAGGTCATCAACCATCGGTCTGAGGAGATGATAATAAACCTCAAACATGGATGTCTGGTCTTTTGTTAGGCAGATGCCCTGAGGACCCGTGGCAGACGTCTTATGATCGCGCACGAAGAACACGTAGTCTCCTGATGCTGCTTCTTTGCAATTTAAGTACTCGCTTAGGCGAAGGTTAATCATGGCCGATGGCCGAATACCGTACGATGCGATGACGAGTATTAAATAGCGTGTGACCACGCAGTAGTCGATAGCATTAAACCCGTTATCAAGAAGGCGTGTAAAGGAGTCGTTTACGTCCACCAAGAGGGCAGGGTCGCTCACTAACGACGTGGACACAGCCACAGTTTGTTCGGTAAATGCGTCTTTCACCGCGTCTTCGCACGGCTGTCGGCTTTTTGTTCTTTCTTGGCCGGTGTCATGAATCGCTTCACCACTTCTACAACGTGTGCCAAATAGTCGTACAAGAGGCAATCCCTGACCCGCAAATCGGTCGCAGCCATCAGGTACTGAAGGTAAATTAGTAAGTTGCGGTAAAGACTTACCATAGTGCGTAATTTTGTACGTGGTTGGTGTGTATCAAGGCTTGGCACTGGTGTTTCGTGCTTGCCACCAGTCGAGATGTTTATATGATACAACACCCTTGAAACCAGTCTTGCATACGTGAGCCGATGCACACGAGCTCGATAGATGTTTTCTGTCTCCATGTAATTGAGAAAATTCATGAAGAACGAAAGGTTGTATCGCATGGTCAGATTATTCGCTTGCATCTTCGCAAGTACGGATTCCGCATGGTAGTTCTTGCGAGGAAACATTACCGGCGAAGCACCATGGTCGTCTTCCATACTGAATTTGCCTTCATCTATGGGCTCTTCGACAATGGCGTCTTCGTTGTTACCCAACGTGCTCTGCTGCACCACAGAAGGAAGGTTTTCGAAGCGTGAACCGATGTGGTATATGCATCTCATAAGTCCTTGACGCACGATAGTGTTATTTATGAGCGGCCCAAACCACTGTTTAACGAGTCCCCAATCGAGTGGTGGTGGACCATCTCAATTTTTTCATTGTTGCTTCGTTTATCTCGAGACGCTCTTTTTCTGTCTTGTCTTTGTGGTGGTCACGTAAGTGCCTAATAAGACAGCCATGGGTAGGGACATGGCAGAGCGGACAGTTATAGTTTCTGTGTCTAATGGTTTTCTTCTTCTCCTGTGGGTCACAGGGCACATTAGGCAATGCTTTTCCTTCAGCAGTTTGTTCATGCACGTTGCCACGAATGTTTGCTTGAGTGTGTGCTTTATCGGAATTATTGTGTTTATCTTCGCCATCATTTACAGTCGCAGTCCTCGACTTATGTCTACCCATTTTAATATATGCTTCATATTGCGAGTGGGTTACTGAAATGACAAAAGCAACACACATTTATAGAAGCGATTTGGTATGTTCTGCATTGACGGCTGAATGCCCAAATGAATATTATTATTCACAAACAGCACAAAAAGCAAACGACCTTATATTGGAAAGGAAAGAATAAGGCCGCCGAAGAGAAAGATTGTATCCACCTGTATAGGGAAATGTCTCTATGTTCGATGAAACAATAACATCTCAGTGACAAACTAAGAGATTTCACAACAAGCCAGCATACTCACCAGGTCAAGGCTGGATACATCAGTAGGTGGAAGGGAATAGAAGGTCGGATGAGGTTCGATGAGCACAAAAAAGGCCCACGGTTCCTCAGATGATGGTACTGATCTGTCTTTTTTTGCTTACACAGAAACATAGATTGGCCCTAACAATCGGTCCTGTCGTAAGCTGCTCGGTTTCCATAAGTCACACTATGGAAGAGCATGCATCGAAAAATGACATAAAAGCCGGAAAACTTATATGTTCACAATCGAAGAATCATACCCCATGTAACGAGTATATTTTAGTGATCCCTGCCTGAATTTGCCACTTATTTTGCAAGAAGGCGGAAAAAGCACCCATAGGTGGCACATCTTTGCAACGTTTTTGTTTAGTTATCCCTGTCTGAATTGCTGCTCATTTTGACAAAAAAGGCGGAAAAAGCGGAAAAAGAAAAGTTTTCATTTAGTTATCCCTGTTTAAATTGCCGCTTCTTTTTAAAAAAAATGGCGGCAAATGTACACGTGCACTTTTAAGCAACAGCAGCTTAGTGCACTCAAAGTTCGGTGGTGGCTTCTCTCGTGGTGTTGTGTATAACTACACGAGATCAGCTGGGCCAAAAGTGGGTTGTACATTCCGTGTTAACCGTAAACCTACACGGGACTAAGTCGATAGGCTTTAAGCCTAACATTTGTCAACAACGATGTCTCATTCGACTTGTGCCCCAAAAATGGTGAAGTAACTCCGCAACTATGACGAGAGTAACTCCTTACCAAGACAGGCTCTCGGTCAGATCTGACCAAAGTTCGCCCACTTATGACAACAGCTGGTCAAAACTGGGCATGACTTTCATATAATTTTTGCCGAAAATGCGACAGAAAAAGGCGGCAGGCGTAACTTTTGAGGCAATTAAGTCATAGGTACGCCAGGGGTTTACGATACTCTGGCATAAGTTTATCGATCACCGAAAAACATACTTGTTATCTCAGTGTTAGGCTTATTTGTCTTAGTACTTATTTCCTCTTCATACTCCACAATCGTACTTGCTCTCTCGGTGTTAGGCTTATTTGACTTAGAACTTATTTCCTCTTGCTACTTCACGGTCGTGCAATAGCACGATGCAATGAGTAGCATGTGGTTATCGAAGACCCAAAGACCGCATTATTATGCTGTATCGGTCAGTACAACATTTTTTTTGGACTTTGTTTATTTTAGTCCTGCTACTTGACAGTCGTGCAATAGCACGATGAGAGTAGTAGTGTGGTGGTTTACAAATATACCCAATAACCGCCACAAATGAATTGTATCTCTCTTAGCGGCCTTTATATAAAACAGGCTCAAGCCTCTTCAACATGACAAGGTGGAGATACATCGAAAAGGGACAGGACAAGACATCACAGGAAAAAAACATGCGGTTTTCAAAGACCCAAGAACCGCATAAGAACCGCACTTTGCTGTATTTCGGTCATTACAGATTTTTTTTCGGACTTTACCTGTGCTATTTCACCGTCTTGCCATAGCACGATGCAATGAGTAGCACGTGGTAAGAGTATTTTGTCCTGCTACTTCACAGTCGTGCAATAGGACGATGAAATGAGTAGCATGCAGTTTTCGAAGACAAAAGAACCGCATTTTGCTGTATCGGTCATTGCAGCTTTTTTTTCGGACTTTACCTGTGCTATTTCACTGTCGTGCCATAGCAAGATGCAATGAGTGGCATGCGGTAGTCTTTTTGTCCTACTACTTCACAGTCGTGCAATATCACGATGAAATGAGTAGCATGCGGTTTTCGCAGACCCAAGATCCACATAAGAACCGCATTTTGCTGTTTTCGTCACTACAGCCACACATGAATTGTATCTCTCTTAGCGGCCTTTATATAAAACAGGTTCGAGCCTCTTCACCACGACAATTTGGAGATACATCGAAGAGGGACAGGACAGGATATCACAGAAAAAAACATGCAAGCAGGCACACATGCAAACACACCCCACAAATACCCCCCACTCATACATCCAAGAACACTGAGGCACAAACACAAGCACTCGCGAAGAGCCCGAAGAGCCATAACGTATCGTTTGTACGGAAAACCGCGAAAGTGACTATGACAAGCATCAAAAGTTCTCTTTCGAGATCCCTTCGTTATAGGTACAGGTAAGATAGAAAGCACGGCAGACACAAGAACACTGAAGCACATGCAGGTTTTTCACCCACTTTACGAAGAGTCCGAATCGGACAGTCTTAACGGTATCCCGCGAAAGCGACTATGACGATCGTCAAAAGTTCGTTTTCGAGAGATCCTTGTATTGTGGGTAGACAATGAAAGGCCTGAATGATCCCTTCCCGCTAGGATGTGTAATGCCCAACGATGTGCTTGGTTGAGCATCTTCGATAATTGTGCATCTTCGATAATTGTGCTTTGCACGCTTTTTTACGGGATGTGGAGATGATTTCGCGAATGAGAGCAGAGTCTTGTGCGGTCTGTTCCACGTTCGGTTGGCGGTACGAACGTTTGCAGTGAGCTCTCGATGTTTCAGAGCTCTGCAGATCTTCTCCCGTTCTTGTTTAGACTTCCCCGCAATGGAAGTCTGGAGAGAGCGCCGCATATGGGTGACAGTGAACGGCACACCATACTTTGCTGACATCCGTGAAAATTCTCGAGAAGGACTGTTCCACGCTGTTCCCATGGAATTGAGAAAGAAATTCTCGGTCTTCAGGACATCAACCATTGGTCTGAGGAGATGGTAATATACCTCAAACGTCGACATCTGGTCTGATGTTAGGGAGATGCCCTGAGGACCCGTGGCAGACATCTTATGGTCACGCGCGAAGAACACATAGTTTCCTGACACTACTTCTCTGCGATCTAAGTATTCGCATAGACGAAGATTAATTATGGCCTATGACTGCCGAATTCCGTACGTTGCAATGACAAGCATTAAATAGCGCGTGAGCACGCAGTAATCGATAGCATTAAACCCGTTATCGAGAAGGCGCGTGAGTCGTTTACGTCCTCCAAGAGTGCAGGGTCGCTTACTAACGATGTAGATGCGGCCACGGTTTGTTCGGTGAAGGCGTCTTTCACCACATCTTCGCTATTTTTCACACGGCTTTCGGCTTTCTGTTCTTTTTTGGCCCGTACCATGAATCGCTTTATTACTTCTACGACGTGTGCCAAGTCGTCGTACAAGAGGCGATCCTTGACCCTCAAATCGGTCGCAGTCATCAGGTACCGAAGGTAAAATAGTAAGTTGCTTTAAAGGCTTACGATGGTGCTCGCTTTCATGCCAACACGTGTGAGACGTAGTGCATAACTTTGTACATGGTTGGTGTGTATCATGAGGCTCGGCAATGGTGCCTCGTGCTTTCCGCCTGTTGAGATGTTAACATGATACAACACCCTCGAAACCAGTCTTGCGTACGTGAGCCGATGCGCACGGGCATGATAGATCTTCTCTATCTCCATGTGATTAATAAAATCCGTAAAGAACGACAGATTGTAGCGCATGGTTAAATTTTCCGCTTGCATCTTGGCAAGAACGGATCCCGCACGATAGTTCTTGCGAGGAAACACTACCGGCAAAGCACCATCGTCATTGTCTTCCATACCGAATTCGCCTTCGTCTATGGGCGTCTTCCTCAACGACTTCTTGGTTGTTACCAAACGTGCCCTGCTCCCACACAGAATGAAGGTTTTCGAATCATGAACCAACGTGATATATGCATCTCATAACACCTTGGCGCACAATCAAGTTATTTATGAGTGACCCGAACCACTGTTTCACGAGTCCCCAATCGAGTGGTGGCGGACCGTCTTTAAATTTGTCTTGCGTTTTCTTGTTAATGTCTTTACGCTCTTCTTCGGTCTTATTTTTGTGGTGGTCACGTAAGTGCCTTATGAGACGGCCATGGGTAGGGACATGGCAGAGCGGACAGTTGAAATTTCTTCGATTTGTTGTTTTTTTCTTCGCTTGTGGGTCACAGGGCACGTTAAGCAACTCCTGTCCTTCGTCAAGATTTTTATGCACGTCGCCACGAATATTTGATGTATCGCCGTTTGCGTTTACATTTTCGTCTGTGTTTGTGTCTGTGTTATCGTTATTTATAGTCGCCTTCCTCGACTTGTTGTGTCTACCCATTTTGTTATACGCTTCGTATTAGCAAGTTACTGAAATGACAAAAGCAACACACATTTTAGAAGCGATTCGGTACGTTCGGCATTGACTGCTGAACGCCCAAATGAATCTAATATTATTCACAGACTGACGGCACAAAAAGCAAACGACCTTATATAGGAAAGGAAAGAATAAGGCCGCGAAAAAAAAAAGATTGTATCCACAAGTCTAGGGAAATGTCTCTGTGCGATGAAGCAATAACATCTCAATGACAAACGAGAGATTTCCCAACAAGCCCACTCGCCGCATCAAGGCTGGATACACGAGTGGGTGGAACGAAATAGAAGGTAGGATGAGAGTCAGTGAGCCCAAAGTAGGCCCATAGATCCTCAGATAACGCTACTGATCTTTCCTTTTTCGCTTACACAGAAACATCGATTTTCTCCAACAATCGGTCCCATCGTAAGCTGCTCCGTTTCCATAAGTCACACTTTGGAAGAGCATGCATCGAAAGATGACATAAAAGCCCGAAAACTTATATGTTCACTATCGAAGAATCATACATGGAAACGGCAATTGGCCCCAACCACTGGCGTAGCTAGGCACCCGCAGGACCCGCAATTGCGGGGGGCGCAGCAGGTTTTTGGGCGCAAAAAAAACAAAATGAAAGTCGATTTATTTTCGAAAATAAATCAACTTTCATTTAATATTTAATTTAAAAACCACATCAGTGCAAAGTTTTAAGCGGAAGCAATCTTAAGACCCGCACCTGCGAGGGGGGCTGCAGGAGCTTTGGGGGCGCAAAAATGAAATGAAAAATAATTGAATAAATTAAACGAGTGATTCGGAATCACTCGCTTAATTTATTAATTCTTTTTTCGAAAATACATCGACTTTCATAATTTCATTTAATATTTACTTTAACAAAAATACATGCTTGCACTAGTGAATCTTTATAGAGATCAGTTTGCACGGCGACACTGATACCTCACACATGAATTCACGCATTGCCATCTAATGGCAACATTTATAATTCCAATAGAATCAATTAGTCACACTGTCACACCATAAGCAATTATATTTTTGTATATAGAATTTGTAGTGTACAGAATTTTTTTTCACTCAATAAGAAAATGTCACCTAAAAAGAAATTTAGTGGGGCTGAATTTCGCAAGAGAAAAAACGAAAAAGACAAACAAACTTCAAAACTTCCAAAAATTAGCGGTTTTTTTGCCAAAAAAGACGTGAGTGGAGCTTCAGAAAGATTATCAACTGCCGTTACTCTTGAAACCAATACCCATTCACTTGATACCACTGTGTCTACTGCAACAGCCACAATTGTGTCCTCAGTTGACACTTCTGCCATAACAACTATCACATCAGCAAGTTCTTTCAGCAATGGTAATAGTATCAACGTTCCAGGCTCATCTGCTACACTTTCACAAGTTCAATTTCAAGAAGAATCAGTTGAAGAGGATGAAGTAAAAGAATGTTTACGTGTTGTAGCAAATGAAAAATATCCAACCGATCGAGGACACTATCATAAAAACATAGAGAATTCAAGAATAAAAAAATTCATCATCGAGTGTGGGCCATGTCGACCAGCAGGCCCTTTTCCTGCTGATGAAACTAGTGAAAGACGTTCTTTTAGTGATTACCACTACACAATTAAATCTAAAGCTGGGGTAGGGTTTCAAAGAACCTGGCTTTGTTACTCTCCAAAGCTAAATCGATGTTATTGTGAACCTTGCTGGTTGTTTGCTGACAGGAGAAAATTTCGTTTTTATGCTTGGATTGATGGTATAAATGATTGGAAAGGTCTGAGTAAAAAAATAAATATGCATGAATTATCGACGTTTCACCTAGAGTCATGTGCTGTCTACGACTCTTGGAAAAGAGGAAACACAGTTGATGATGCACAAGAGTCCCAAATAAGAAAAGAGGCAAACTTTTGGAGGCAAGTTCTTCAACGTTTAATAAATGTGTCCCTTTTTCTTGCAAAACAAAATTTGGCATTTAGAGGTCACATGGAACACGTTGGAAGTGGAGAAGTGGAAGGAGGCAACTTTTTATCTTTGATTGGACTTTTAGCAAAGTATGACCCAGTACTGAATAAGCTCATAGAAAAACATGAAGGAGACACCAAATACTTGAGTCCCGATGTACAGAACGAGCTCATTAACCTTATATCGGAATGTGTTAAAAAAAAAATTGTTAGATGAGCTCAAAGATGTTTCGTTTTTTTCAATAATACTTGATACTACTCCGGATATTACCAAAGTTGACCAGTTAAGCATTGTTTTCCGGTATGTTCAAATTGTGGTTGATCGGAATGGAAATCCAGTTGACCTAAAAGTAAAAGAATCGTTTCTGGGCTTTTTCTCTGTGCATGACCATTCAGCATCTGGACTAAAAAATATTATTATTCATTTTTTTGAAAAACATAGCATAGACATAAACAAGTGCAGGGGACAAGCCTATGATGGCGCAAGTGTCATGGCAGGTGCTTACAATGGACTGCAAGCAAAAATTTTGCAGCTGGAGGAAAATGCAAAATTTGTTCATTGTGCAGCTCACAATATTAATCTTGTTGTGAATGATGCTGTAAAAGGGGTTCCTGAAGTCACTGCTTTTTTTAACACACTGGAGTGTCTCTACAAGTTTTTTCAAGCCATTGTAAAAAGATGGGGATCACTTCATGAAAATGACATTCCCTCAAGAAGACTCAAAAAGTTGTGCCCAACAAGATGGACTTCAAGAGATGAAGCATTGACAACGGTTCGATTTATGTACAAAGATGTCATAAAATCATTAACAGAAATTATATTAAAATCAAAAAACCATGAAGAAAAAGCAGAAGCCCGAGGTCTCAAAAGCCAACTTGAGAATTTCCATTTTATTTTTTTAATTGTAATGTTTTCTAAAATATTTTCCAGCATAACCCCACTTTGTAAGTACCTTCAGTCAAAGTCTATTGATATGAAAGATGCTGAAACGTACAGCAACAATGTTTATGAGGAGCTAAGACAATTAAGGGACTCTTTTGAAGAAATTAAAGACTCAAGTATAGAACTTGCACTTTCATGGGGAATTGATCCTAAATTTCAAAAAAAGAGACTTTGTTGTGTAAAAAAGCATTTTGACGAACTTAGTCAAGATGAAAGAATCGAAGATAGTGAAAAGAAGTTCAAAATAGAGGTTTATTTTAAAGTTTTAGACATTCTAATTTTCCAAATGAGAGAACGTTTTCAGTCTTTCAGACAAGTAATAAACAAATTTGAGGCTTTGAGTCCCAAAATTTTAGACAGAGTTAGTGATGATGAGCTTTACCACTTATCAAAATGTTTAAGTGACCAATATAATAGGGACCTTATGGAGTCTTTCCCTGAACAAATGGTTAGCTTCCGTTCAATTATGAGAAATGAAATTAAAAATGCTGAAAATATCAGACAACTGGCTAAAGCCATTATTTGCCAAAATTCAACTTTGTCTGCCAGTTTCCCCGACATTTGTACAGCTTACATTTTATTCACCACATTACCCGTGACGTCTGCAACAGCTGAGAGATCATTTTCAAAACTGAAGCTAATTAAGAGCTATCTTAGAAGTACAATGTCACAGGAACGACTCACTGGACTTTCTATTTTGAGTATTGAAACGAGACCGCACGGGAAACAGATCTGAATCTGATTATCGATTCATTTGCTGCAGCAAAGTCCCGAAAAAAGAAGTTTTAGATTTTTTCTAATAGGCAAGGTGTTTTTTTTATTATTTTTTTAAGCAAGAACATATTTGTGAACTCTGATTGTACCGGGGGGGCGCAAAGTTTTAAGTGGCGGGGGGGCGCAACCAAGCCTCGCTACGCCACTGGCCCCAACAATCGGTCTCCATGTAACAAGTATATTTCAGTTATCCCTGTTTAAATTGCCCGCTTCTTTTCGGCCAAAACTGGGTCTACGTTCTGTGTTAAACGTAAACCCCACACGGGACTAAGTCTATAGGCTTTAAGCCTAACTTTTTTTGACATCGAATTCTGTTCCGACTTGTGAAGGGCAGTGAAGGTGATAGCAGTTTGGTCACAGTTGACCAAACTCAACCCACATTTGACCACGGTTGGTCAAAAGTCATCCCGCTTTTCATACATTTATGACCAAAAATGCGACGTAAACATGCGGCAGGAGTAACTTCAGCGGCAATTAAGTCATAGGTACGCCAGGGGTTTACGGTCCCCTGTCGTAACTCCATCTTAAGTTTATCGATCACCGAAAATCATAAATGTTTTCTCGGTGTTAGGCTTATTCGACTTAAAACTTTTTTCTTGCTACTCCATGGTTCTGAATAGCATGCCTGTTCTCTTGGTGTTAGGCTCCATGGTCTTGCATTAGCACGATGCCATGAGTAGCATGCGGTTATCGAAGACCCAAAGACCGCATTATGCTGTATCGGTCAGTACAACATTTATTTAGGACTTAGTTTATTTTAGTCCTGCTACTTCACAGTCGTGCAATAGCACGATGCCATGAGTAGCATGCGGTTTTCGAAGACCCAAGATCCGCATAAGAACCGCATTTTGCGGTTTTGGTCACTACAGCAACACATGAATTGTATCTCTCTTAGCGGCCTTTATATAAAACAGGCTCGAGCCTCTTCACCACGTCAAGGTGGAAATATATCGAAGAGGGACAGGACAGGACATCACAGGAAAAAAACATGCAAGCAGGCACACATGCAAACACCCCCAACAAATACCCCCAACAAATACCCCCACTCATGCATCCAAGAACACTGATGCACAAACACAAGCACTCACGCAGAGCACGAAGACCCATAACGTATGTAAGATAGAAAGCACGGCAGACACAAGAACACTGAAGCACATGCAGGTTTTTTACCCATTTACGAAGAGTCCGAATCAGACAGTCTGAACGGTATCCCGCGAAAGCGACTATGACGATCGTCAAAAGTTCGTTTCCGAGAGCACCTCGTATCATTGGTAGACGGACTGCTATCGTCGTCGTCACTGTCAGGGTAGACAACGAAAGGCCTGAACGATCTCTCCCCGCTAGGATGTGTAATGCCGGACGACTTGCATGGTTGTGCATCTTCGCATCTTTCGACTTGCGCGCTCTTCTCACCGGATGTGGTGATGATTTCGCGAATGAGAGCAGAGTCTTGTGCGGTCTGTTCCACGTTCGGTTGGCGGTACGAACGTTCTGCAGTGAGCTCTCGATGTTTTAGAGCTCTGCAGATCTTCTCCCGTTCTTTTTTAGACTTCCCCGCAATGGAAGTCTGGAGAGAGCGGCGCGTACGAGTGACAGTGAACGGCACCCCGTACTTTGCTGACATCCGCGAAAATTCTCGAGAAGGACTGTTCCACGCTGTTCCCACGGAATTGAGAAACAAATTTTCTGTCTTCAGGACATCAACCATCGGTCTGAGGAGGTGGTAGTATACCTCAAACATCGACGCCTGGTCTGATGTTAGGGAGATGCCCTGAGGACCCGTGGCAGACGTCTTATGGTCGCGCACGAAGAACACATAGTCTCCTGATGCTGCTTCCTTGCGATTTAAGTATTCGCAGAGGCGAAGATTAATTATGGCCGATTGCCGAATTCCGTACAATGCAATGACGAGCATTAAATACCGCGTGACCACGCAGTAATCGATAGCATTAAACCCATTATCAAGAAGGTGCGTAAGTGAGTCGTTTACGTCTTCCAAGAGTGCATGGTCGCTTACTAACGACGTAGACGCGGCCACGGTTTGTGTGGTGAAAGCATCTTTCATTGCATCTTTGCTTTTTTTCACACGGCTTTCGGCTTTCTGTTCTTTCTTGGCCCGTATCATGAATCGCTTGATTACTTCTACGACGTGTGCTAAGTCGTCGTACAAGAAGCGATCCTTGACCCTCAAATAGGTCGCAGTCATGAGGTATTGAAGGTAAATTTGTAAGTTGCGGTAAAGGCTTACGATGGTGCTCGCTTTCGTGCCAACACGTGTGAGACGTAGTGCGTAATTTTGAACTTGGTTGGTGTGTATCATGAGGCTGGGCATTGGTGTTTCGTGCTTGCCGCCTGTTGATATGTTAACATGATACAACACCCTCGAAACCAGTCTTGCGTACGTGAGCCGATGCGCACGGGCACGATAGATCTTCTCTGTCTCCATGTAATTAATAAAGTCCGTAAAGAACGACAGATTGTAGCGCATGGTTAAATTTTCCGCTTGCATCTTGGCAAGAACGGATCCCGCACAATAGTTCCTGCGAGGAAACACTACCGGCGAAGCACCATCGTCATCGTCTTCAATACCAAATTCGCCTTCGTCTATGGGATCTTCATCAACGACTTCTGGGTTGTCACCCAACGTGCCCTGCTCCCACACAGAAGGAAGGTTTACGAAGCGTGAACCAACGTGATATATGCATCTCATAAGTCCCTGGCGCACTATCGAGTTATTTATGAGTGACCCGAACCACTGTTTTACAAGTCCCCATTCGAGTGGTATCGGACCGTTTTTAAATTTGTCTTTCGTCTTCTTGTTAATGTCTTGACGCTCTTTTTCAGGTATATCTTTATGGTGGTCACGTAAGTGCCTTATGAGACGGCCATGGGTAGGGACATGGCAGAGCGGACAATTTAAATTTCTTCGGTTTGTGGTTTTTTTCTTTGCTTGTGGGTCACAGGGCACGTTAGGCAACGCCTGTCCTTCGTCAAGATTTTTATGCACGTTGTCATGAATATTCGATGTATCGCCGTTTGCGTTTACGTCTGTGTTTGTGTCATTATTTATAGTCGCCTTCCTCGACTTGTTGTGTCTACCCATTTTGCTACACGCTGTGTATTAGCAAGTTACTGAAACGACAAAAGCAACACACATTTTAGAAGCGATTCGGTACGTTCGGCATTGACTGCTGAACGCCCAAATGAATCTAATATTATTCACAGACTGACGGCACAAAAAGCAAACGACCTTATATAGGAAAGGAAAGAATAAGGCCGTGGAAGAAAAAGATTGTATCCACTTGTTTAGGGAAATGTCTCTCTGTGCGATGAAACAATAACATCTCAATGACAAACGAGAGATTTCCCAACAAGCTCACTCGCCACGTCAAGGCTGGATACACGAGTGGGTGGAAGGGAATAGAAGGTAGGATGAGGGTCAGTGAGCCCAAAGTAGGCCCATAGATCCTCAGATAACGGTACTGATCTTTCCTCTTTGGCTTACACAGAAACATCGATTGGCCCCAACAATCGGTCTCATTGTAAGCTGCTCCGTTTCCATAAGTCGCACTTTGGAAGAGCATGCATCGAAAGATGACATAAAACCCCGAAAACTTATATGTTCACAATCGAAGAATCATACATGGAAACGGCGATTGGCCCCAACAATCGGTCTCCATGTAACGAGAATGTTTCAGTTATCCCTGATTGAATTTGCCGCTTATTTTGCAATAAGGCGGAAGAAGCGCCCATAGGCGGCATTTCATTGCAACGTTTTCGTAAAGTTATCCCTGTTTGATTTGCTGCTCATTTTAACAAAAAAGCAGAAAATGTGCCCATAGGCATAGCATTGTTGCAAAGTTTACACTTAAGTTATCCCTGGTTCAATTGCCTCTTTTAATGAAAAAAGGCGGAAAATGCGCCCGTAGGCGGCAAATATTTGCAACGACTTCATTTAGTTATCCCTGTTTGAATTGCCGCCTATTTCAGAAAAAGGCGGAAAAAGTGTCATATAGTATCACATATTGGCAACAATTTCGTTCAGTTATCCCTGTTTAAATTGCCCGCTCCTTTTTAAAATAAAGGCGGCAAAGCACGATGGTGGCTCCTCTCGTGTTGTTGTGTGCAACTTCACGAGATGAGCTTGGCCAAAACTGGGTCTACGTTCTGTGTTAAACGTAAACCCCACACGGGACTAAGTCCACAGGCTTTAGGCCTAACATTTTCGGAGAACAAAGTCTCTTCCAACTTGTGCCCCCAAAAATGGGTGAAGTAACTCCGTAACATGACGAGAGTAACTCCATACCAAGATGGCAGCCTGGTCACAATTGACCAAAGTCGGCCCACGTTTGACCACGGCTGGTCAAAAGTGGTCCCGCCTTTTGTACAACTTTCGCCGAAGTTGCGACGTATACATGAGGCATTCGTTTTTTTCAAAGGCAATTAAGTCATAGGTACGCCAGGGGTTTACGGTCCCCTGTCGTAACTCTATCTCAAGTTTATCGATCACCGAAAATCATAAAGGTTTTCTCAGTGTTAGGCTTATTTGACTTAGAGTTTTTTTTTGCTACATCACAGTCGTGCAATAGCACGATGCCATGAGTA
Organism: Brachycybe producta; assembly: GCA_036925085.1. Lineage (NCBI taxonomy): Eukaryota > Metazoa > Arthropoda > Diplopoda > Playtdesmida > Andrognathidae > Brachycybe > Brachycybe producta. The sequence goes on along the minus strand of JAUPFP010000001.1, from coordinate 11,910,910 downwards.
GCATGCGGTTATCGAAGACCCAAACACCGCATTATGCTGTATCGGTCAGTACAACATTTATTTTGGACTTAGTTTATTTTAGTCCTGCTACATCACAGTCGTGCAATAGCACGATGCCATGAGTAGCATGCGGTTATCGAAGACCCAAACACCCATTATGCTGTATCGGTCAGTACAACATTTATTTTGGACTTAGTTTATTTTAGTCCTGCTACATCACAGTCGTGCAATAGCACGATGCCATGAGTAGCATGCGGTTATCGAAGACCCAAACACCGCATTATGCTGTATCGGTCAGTACAACATTTATTTTGGACTTAGTTTATTTTAGTCCTGCTACATCACAGTCGTGCAATAGCACGATGCCATGAGTAGCATGCGGTTATCGAAGACCCAAACACCGCATTATGCTGTATCGGTCAGTACAACATTTATTTTGGACTTAGTTTATTTTAGTCCTGCTACATCACAGTCGTGCAATAACACGATGCCATGAGTAGCATGCGGTTATCGAAGACCCAAACACCGCATTATGCTGTATCGGTCAGTACAACATTTATTTTGGACTTAGTTTATTTTAGTCCTGCTACATCACAGTCGTGCAATAGCACGATGCCATGAGTAGCATGCGGTTATCGAAGACTCATATACCGCATTATGCTGTATCGGTCAGTACAACATTTATTTTGGACTTAGTTTATTTTAGTCCTGCTACATCACAGTCGTGCAATAGCACGATGCCATGAGTAGCATGTGGTTATCGAAGACTCATATACCGCATTATGCTGTATCGGTCAGTACAACATTTATTTTGGACTTAGTTTATTTTAGTCCTGCTACATCACAGTCGTGCAATAGCACGATGCCATGAGTAGCATGCGGTTATCGAAGACTCATATACCGCATTATGCTGTATCGGTCAGTACAACATTTATTTTGTACTTAGTTTATTTTAGTCCTGCTACATCACAGTCGTGCAATAGCACGATGCCATGAGTAGCATGCGGTTATCGAAGACCCAAACACCGCATTATGCTGTATCGGTCAGTACAACATTTATTTTGGACTTAGTTTATTTTAGTCCTGCTACATCACGGTCGTGCAAAAGCACGGTGATAGTAGCGTGGCTGTTTACGAAATATACCCAATAACCGCCACATATGAATTGTATCTCTCTTAGCGGCCTTTATATAAAACAGGCTCGAGCCTCTTCACCACGACAAGGTGGAGATACATCGAAGAGGGAAGGACAGGACATCACGGGAGAAAACATGCGGACTTCGAAGAGTCAAGAACCGCATAAGAACCGCACTTTGCTGTATTTTCGGTCATTACAGCTTTTTTTCAGACTTTGCCAGTGCTACTTCACTGTCGAACCGAAGCACGATGCAATGAGTAGCACGTGGCAGAGTATCTTTGTCCTGCTACATCACAGTCGTGCAATAGCACGATGCCATGAGTAGGATGCGGTTATCGAAGACTCATATACCGCATTATGATGTATCGGTCAGTACAACATTTAGTTTGGACTTAGTTTATTTTAGTCCTGCTACATCACAGTCGTGCAATAGCACGATGCCATGAGTAGCATGCGGTATTCGAAGACCCAAGATCCGCATAAGAACCGCATTTTGCGGTTTTGGTCACTACAGCAACACATGAATTGTATCTCTCTTAGCGGCCTTTATATAAAACAGGCTCGAGCCTCTTCACCACGTCAAGGTGGAGATACATCGAAGAGGAACAGGACAGGACATCACAGGAAAAAAACATGCAAGCAGGCACACATGCAACACCCCCCAACAAGTACCCCCACTTATGCACAAACACAAGCACTCACGATGAGCCCGAAGACCCATAAAGTAGGTAAGATAGAAAGCACGGCAGACACAAGAACACTGAAGCACATGCAGGTGTTTTACCAATTTACGAAGAGTCCGAATCGGACAGTCTGAACGGTATCCCGCGAAAGCGACTATGACGATCGTCAAAAGTTCGTTTCCGAGAGCTCCTCGTATCATGGGTAGACGGACTGCTATCGACGTCGTCACTGTCAGGGTAGACAACGAAAGGCCTGAAGGATCCCTCCCCGCTAGAATGTGTAATACCAGACGACGTGCATGGTTGTGCATCTTCGCATCTTTCGACATGCGCGCTCTTCTCACGGGATGTGGTGATGATTTCGCGAATGAGAGCAGAGTCTTGTGCGGTCTGTTCTACGTTCGGTTGGCGGTACGCACGTTCTGCAGTGACCTCTCGATGTTTTAGGGCTCTGCAGATCTTCTCCCGTTCTTTTTTAGACTTCCCCGCAATGGAAGTCTGGAGAGATTTCCGCGTACGAGTGACAGTGAACGGCACCCCGTACTTTGCTGACATCCGCGAAAATTCTCGAGAAGGACTGTTCCACGCTGTTCCCACGGAATTGAGAAAGAAATTTTCCGTCTTCAGGACATCAACCAGCGGTCTGAGGAGGTGGTAGTATACCTCAAACATCGACGCCTGTTCTGATGTTAAACAGATGCCCTGAGGACCCGTGGCAGACGTCTTATGGTCGCGCACGAAGAACACATAGTCTCCTGACGCTGCTTCCCTGCGATCTAAGTATTTGCATAGGCGAAGATTAATTATGGCCGATTGCCGAATTCTATAAGATGCTATGGCGAGCATTAAATAGCGCGTGACCACGCAGTAATCGATAGCATTAAACCCGTTATCAAGAAGGCGCGTAAATGAGTCGTTCACGTCCTCCAGGAGTGCAGGGTCGCTTACTAACGACGTAGACACAGCCACGGTTTGCTCGGTGAAGGCGTCTTTCACCGCATCTTCGCTTTTTTTTGCACGGCTTTCGGCTTTTTGATCTTTCTTGGCCCGTACCATGAATCGCCTGATTACTTCTACGACGTGCGCCAAGTCGTCGTACAAGAGGCAATCCCTGACTCTCAAATCGGTCGCAGTCATCAGGTAACTTAGGTAAATTAGTAAGTTGCGGTAAAGGCTTACGATGGTGCTCGCTTTCGTGCCAACACGTGTGAGACGTAGTGCGTAATTTTGAACTTGGTTGGTGTGTATCATGAGGCTGGGCATTGGTGTTTCGTGCTTGCCGCCTGTTGAGATGTTAACATGATACAACACCCTCGAAACCAGTCTTGCGTACGTGAGCCGATGCGCACGGGCACGATAGATCTTCTCTGTCTCCATGTAATTAATAAAGTCCGTAAAGAACGACAGATTGTAGCGCATGGTTAAATTTTCCGCTTGCATCTTGGCAAGAATGGATCCCGCACGATAGTTCCGGCGAGGAAACACTACCGGCGAAGCACCATCGTCATCGTCTTCCACACCAATTTCACCTTCGTCTATGGGATCTTCATCAACGACTTCTGGGTTGTCACCCAACGTGCCCTGCTCCCACACAGAAGGAAGGTTTACGAAGCGAGAACCAACGTGATAGATGCATTTCATAAGTCCCTGGCGCACTATCGAGTTATTTATGAGTGACCCGAACCACTGTTTTACGAGTCCCCATTCGAGTGGTATCGGACCGTTTTTGAATTTGTCTTTCGTCTTTTTGTTTATGTCTTGACGCTCTTTTTCGGGTATATCTTTGTGGTGGTCACGTAAGTGCCTTATGAGACGGCCATGGGTAGGGACATGGCAGAGCGGACAATTTAAGTTTCTTCGATTTGTGGTTTTTTTCTTCGCTTGTGGGTCACAGGGCACGTTCGGCAACGCCTGTCCTTCGTCAAGATTTTCATGCACGTCGCCATGAATATTCGAAGTATCGCCGTTTGCGTTTACGTCTGTGTTATCGTCATTTTTATTTATAGTCGCCTTCCTCGACTTGTCATTTTTATTTATAGTCGCCTTCCTCGACTTGTTGCGTCTACCCATTTTGCTACACGGTGTGTATTAGCAAGTTACTGAAACGACAAAAGCAACAACACAAATTTTAGAAGCGATTCGGGTACGTTCGGCATTGACTGCTGAACGCCCAAATTGAATCTAATATTATTCACAGACTGACGGCACAAAAAGCAAACGACCTTATATAGGAAAGGAAAGAATAAGGCCGTGGAAGAAAAAGATTGTATCCACTTGTTTAGGGAAATGTCTCTCTGTGCGATGAAACAATAACATCTCAATGACAAACGAGAGATTTCCCAACAAGCCCACTCGCCACGTCAAGGCTGGATACACGAGTGGGTGGAAGGGAATAGAAGGTAGGATGAGAGTCAGTGAGCCCAAAGTAGGCCCATAGATCCTCAGATAACGGTACTGATCTTTCCTTTTTTTGCTTACGCAGAAACATCGATTGGCCCCAACAATCGGTCCCATCGTAAGCTGCTCCATTTCCATAAGTCGCACTTTGGAAGAGCATGCATCGAAAGATGACATAAAAGCCCGAAAACTTATATGTTCACAATCGAAGAATCGTACATGGAAACGGCGATTGGCCCCAACAATCGGTCTCCATGTAACGAGAATGTTTCAGTTATCCCTGATTGAATTTGCCGCTTATTTTGCAATAAGGCGGAAGATTTCAGTTATCCCTGATTGAATTTGCCGCTTATTTTGCAATAAGGCGGAAGAAGCGCCCATAGGCGACATTTCTTTGCAACGTTTTCGTAAAGTTATCCCTGTTTGATTTGCTGCTCATTTTAACAAAAAAGCAGAAAATGTGCCCATAGGCATAGCATTGTTGCAAAGTTTACACTTAAGTTATCCCTGGTTCAATTGCCTCTTTTAATGAAAAAAGGCGGAAAATGCGCCCATAGGCGGCAAATATTTCCAACGACTTCATTTAGTTATCCCTGTTTGAATTGCCGCCTATTTCAGAAAAAGGCGGAAAAAGTGCCATGTAGTATCACATATTGGCAACAATTTCGTTCAGTTATCCCTGTTTAAATTGCCCGCTCCTTTTTAAAATAAAGGCGGCAAAGCACGATGGTGGCTCCTCTCGTGTTGTTGTGTGCAACTTCACGAGATGAGCTTGGCCAAAACTGGGTCTACGTTTTGTGTTAAACGTAAACCCCACACGGGACTAAGTCCACAGGCTTTAGGCCTAACATTTTCGGAGAACAAAGTCTCTTCCAACTTGTGCCCCCAAAAATGGGTGAAGTAACTCCGTAACATGACGAGAGTAACTCCATACCAAGATGGCAGCCTGGTCACAATTGACCAAAGTCGGCCCACTTTTGACCACGGCTGGTCAAAAGTGGTCCCGCGTTTCGTACAACTTTGGCCGAAATTGCGACGTAAACATGAGGCATTTGTTTTTTTCCGAGGCAATTAAGTCATAGTTACTTTTTTACTCTGATTGAAATTACATCCCAGAAAAAAATTAAAATTTTACTAATTTAGAAATAAAATTAATTGCATTACAACTTACATGAGTAAAATTACACTTACTAATTACAATTAATTAGATAATTGAAAAACTATGTAAGAACAGAAGTAGTTTAAGTAGTTTAAAAATCAAAAACTGAAGAAAATATGAAAAGTAATTAAAAGTATCATTTTCGTTAGAAAAACCAATGGCAATTGCAAAGTTTCAATTTGGGAATGGTGGGTGTGAATTACTATTTTCTTGCCAAAGTAATTTAATTCAGTAATTCATTCCTTTTGGCAAATTAATTTTTAAAAAGGAAGGGAAGGGTACTGGAAGGGGTACTTTAAGTACCCTGCAAAGCCTGATCTGCCATTGGGCATGAAGAGCATCTGGATGTGTGTTCCAGATGTCTTCCCGGAAATATATTTTCTGGCTCACGACGTCCAACATCAACCCAAACTGAAAAGCCAGGTCATCACCTATAATGGCTTCTCCTTCACCCTCATTGAGAAGATGGGTTCTTATGGACCTTCCATGGATTGACATGTCAACGTACATGACTCCTATCATGATGGAGTACCCGCCCATGCCACAAAGGCATGAGGGGAGGTTAACCTCCTGCACCGGTAACCCCATTTCCTGTGCAACCAACATGCCCATAACCGAATGCCCATTGTCGATGATCGACTCAAACAGCCGATCATTCATCAAACCAGTACACGTGGTGCCCAACACAAATAAGCATGGCTTTGCAATTCCGGAATGGGCAGCCGTCACTGCCCGACATTGATTCTCTGAGCCTCATCCGTCTTTCCATCCGTAAAGGACAGTCGTACCAGATGCTCGGGGTCTGGGTACCAGTTTCCAAACCAGGAGACCTACCAGGCCTGGGCAAAAGCATGGGAGCACCAACGCCTGAAGCCCTCGCAATGCCCGTACCTTCAGAACCTTCTCCCCTGCAAACAGAGAAGAAAGGTGCCACCCAACTCTACAGTTGGGCCAGCACAGCTTCCACTGTGGGGCATGGCTTCAGAAACACCCAACGGGTAATTTCTGGGTCCGTAGACCTTACCAGAGGCACCCCTGCTTCATGCAGGATACCCACGTACTTGGACACTGCCCGAAGATACGTTCCTTCCTCACTTTGCTGGCTTTACGCAATCCCGGTCGACTGCAGCTCAGTTCTGCAGCGACCAGTGCCGGTTTGAAGAGGGCGCACCATCTTCTCTGGCAACAGGCAGATAGAACATCTGTCCATCAATTACGGTGGACAGATACTCCCGGCCCTGCAGTACCACGGGTGCTAGACTGACATGTACTGCAACACCAGACTTTCGCTTGGTGATACTCGAGCAACCTGTCTTTGAGCAACAGCCTTCGGACAGTCCTTCTTAAGGTGACCCATTTGGTTACACCGAAAGCATGGACCTGGTTGCCTACGAGTAGGACCTCCACCAGCCGTCTGGCCGGACCCTGACAGGGCCGCTGTGGACTTATTTTCACCCTGGCTCTGCCGCTTTCTTTTTACTCTTCTGCCCTCCGGTCTTGGCAGTAGCTCTGTCTGATTTGGATGGTGCCGCTGCCTTCGCACCTGAAGGGTTAGATGAAGACGTAGCAGAGCTCTTAGGACGAGCACATAACTCCCACCGTCAGCCTGTCGGCCTCGACCAACATTGCCTCAGCGGTAAAGTCCCTTACCGACTCGGCCTTTGATCCCCAGAGAGGTGAGAATCGCCGGCTGCAGTTTTTTGTACTGGAGGAGTCAACAAGACTCGTCTTCACGAGGAGAAACTCGTTCCGCTAGCTCAGTAAAGCACCAGTAGAATGCCTGGAGCAATTCCGCAGGCCTCTGCATCATTGCCTTGAAACGGTCAAAACAGGCCTGAGCCTGATTCTTGGTTCCAAAGCAGTGAAACATGGCCTGCCTCAGCTTCGGCCAGGTCAGGTCCGGCTCAAACTCCACCAAACTGGCGTAGTACGTTTTGGCCGGACCATCCAGCAGATACGTAAAGAAACTGCACCTAGCCTCATCCGTCCAGCGCTGAGCCCGAGCTTTGGCTTCGAACTGACTGAGAAAAGGTGTTATGTCCTCTTGTCCATCATACCGAATGAACGAGTGAACAGGGTTAAAAAACCCAAACGCCTTTTACCGTGTTCGAACAGTGATGTACGGACAAAAGTCCGCAATCCACCATCTACTTACGGTAAAATATCCTTTTTACCGTGTGCTACCGGTATACTTACGGTAAAAATCACCGTTATCCCGCGTTCGGACGGTGTAAACCCACCTGCAAACCCCCACCCTCTCCGCGGTGACTTCCCCAATTATTATACCAAAGAAATAATAATTGACACAGACACTGTAGGAGTGAAAATAAAAAGGATAATTTATTCAACAAAGAACAAATATTAAAAACACTCACTCGTAGTGACAGTAATCTGCTGGATCAATTGTCCAGCAAAAAAGAAACAAAAGATGATTCCAGTTGATATTGAAGATCGCTGATGGTGGCCATCTTGGCCCCCCACAAAACAAAGAGCACCAACCCACATGCACTCAGCATGACAAGGGTCCACACACTGCCCTGTATATAGTGGCCACCGCCATTATATACCCCCCAGGCTGCTCCACCTGGGGGTTGGCAGTGACCCTTGCTGGCCTTTTTGTCGTCTGTCGGGCAGCCAATTAGCCAGCCTAGCAGACGACAACAGGAGATTTAGTTTTGCTCCAAAAGGAGCAAAACTGGGTCGTCACAATACTAGATATACATAACCTGAGGTATACATAGGGGTGCTAGGAACAGAGGTTTCAACTTCAACTTCACTTGAGGAAGCTCTTTTGGTTCTCTGTTCCAAAGGCATTTTAACTTGGGGCCCTTGATTTGTGGGAATGGTGGAACAAAGTTGTTAAGGACAAGAAATTATGTTTAATAGAACAAGAAATTATGTTTAATGGAATAAGAAATTATGTTTAATGGAATAAGAAATTATGTTTAATGGAACAAGAAATTATGTTTAATGGAACAAGAAATTATGTTTAATGGAACAAGAGATTATGTTTAATGGAACAAGAGATTATGTTTAATGGAACAAGAGATTATGTTTAATGGAACAAGAGATTATGTTTAATCGAACAAGAGATTATGTTTAATCGAACAGGAGATTTTGTTTAATCGAACAGGAGATTTTGTTTAATCGAACAGGAGATTTTGTTTAATCGAACAGGAGATTTTGTTTAATCGAACAGGAGATTTTGTTTAATCGAACAGGAGATTTTGTTTAATCGAACAGGAGATTTTGTTTAATCGAACAGGAGATTTTGTTTAATCGAACAGGAGATTTTGTTTAATCGATCAGGAGATTTTGCTTAATCGAACAGGAGATTTTGTTTAATCGAACAGGAGATTTTGCTTAATCGAACAGGAGATTTTGTTTAATCGAACAGGAGATTTTGTTTAATCGAACAGGAGATTTTGTTTAATCGAACAGGAGATTTTGTTTAATCGAACAGGAGATTTTGTTTAATCGAACAGGAGATTTTGTTTAATCGAACAGGACATTTTGTTTAATCGAACAGGACATTTTGTTTAATCGAACAGGACATTTTGTTTAATCGAACAGGACATTTTGTTTAATCGAACAGGACATTTTGTTTAATCGAACAGGACATTTTGTTTAATCGAACAGGACATTTTGTTTAATCGAACAGGACATTTTGTTTAATCGAACAGGACATTTTGTTTAATCGAACAGGACATTTTGTTTAATCGAACAGGACATTTTGTTTAATCGAACAGGACATTTTGTTTAATCGAACAGGACATTTTGTTTAATCGAACAGGACATTTTGTTTAATCGAACAGGACATTTTGTTTAACCCATTAATGCCCAATTTATTAATTTTCAAAAATTGTGTTGAATTTAAGATATGTTCATATACATGACAAATAGTGTTGAGAAAAAAAATTTTATTAAAAAATTATTAATTTCAAAGAAATTAGAGGTATGTACTCAATTGAGTACAATGGACATTGCCGGTATTTAAAATTAAGTTTAAAAAATATTATAAAACAAATACAGACACAAACACAATATATTTTTTTTTATTTACATAGTAGAATTTTTTTCATGAAAATTTTTAAAACAGTCACGTTGAATACAAAGTGTTACATCACACTTGATGCATGTGGACCTTACTTTATTGTGGCAAACTCTGCATCTTCGTTGATTTTCAATGTGTCCTGGAAAATGGCCATGGGGATCATCAATAATGGCATTTGGCACGGACTTAGGATTTCTAACACGTGGTCTTCCTTGTTGAGCCTTACTTGTTACCTGCAGGTAGTATCGGGTGACATTCCTTAAAAATTGAAGAAGATCCATTGGCTTACTGGAAACGATCTGATGAATTCTCCAAGCATTGACCATGGATACATTTAGCATATGTGTAAACAACACAAACCACCATTTTTTGCCACGAATCCCAATTCTGTAGCAATTGACTGCTTGATCAAGCAAGTCAACACCTCCCATTCCAGCATTGTAGTTTGCAAACAGTTTTGGTTGCTGCACATCAGTTTTTTGTTTTAAAGTTTTTGACCATCTTTTTACTTTAGATAAAGGATGCACATCATCATAGTTTGTTCCCATTGTTACAACACTGTTATCCTTCCATTTGACAAACAAAATAGAGCTCTTTGTGTCAAAGCGAAAATCAAACTCTCCACGTTCTTTTTTGTCGAACTCTTTTTTATTCATCATTGGGCATCTTTTTTGTCGATTTTCTCTAACAGTTCCTGTGGCACGAAATTCCTTTTTTGCCAAAAGTTCAAAAAGGTCATAACTCGAAAAAAAATTGTCAAAAAAAACAATATGGTCTGATGGCTGTTTGACAACTTCTAGGAGTTCCAATACAACTTTTGTTCCAAGTGGCAGAGCTTTGACTAAGGATGTAGGCACATTGCCAAGATTAGCAGTAGGTTTTGCCCCAGTGTAAGTATCAAAAGCAAAACAGTAACCAGTAGAACTGCATAGCATCCAATCTTTGTACCCAAAACGAACTGGTTTTCCTCGAATAAACTGCTTTGAAGAGTGGTGGCCAAAGTATTTTACCATAGCTTCATCAATTGATAACTTTTCATAAAAAATTCCCCATTTTTGAAAATTTTTGTTGAGCATGTCCATCATACTTCTCAGTTTGAACATTTTGTCACCAGGAACAATTTTGGAATTGTCGTTTATGTGTAAATATTTTTTTATTTCCTCAAATCGGTTTCGTGACATGTGCTCATGTACTGCACTGCAACCTAGATCCTCATCCAATGACCAATAAAGTCGTGTTCGTGGCAACTTGTGATACCCACTTAGAAATAATATTCCAAGAAATGTTTTTAGCTCATCGATTTCTAAAGTAAATTGTTGGTTGTTGCATTGTCGAGCATATAGAACTGAGTTATCCACAATGTTTTCATACACTGTTGCATCAAAAATTTCTTCGAATATTTGCACTGGATCCAAATCTTTCAATGAATCGATCATTTTTTGCTTCCTGGCAAGGGCCCCATCTGTAGCTGGCATAGAATTGGTTGGTTTCATTTTCTTCCATAAAGGCATACTTGTCTGTTCTATTTTTCTTTTCTTTTGTGTTTGTACAAACTCAACATCATTATCACTGTCTGGTTCACATTCATTGCTGCTGTCTTCATGATTGTGCAGCTCAACAGTCCCAGCTACATCATTTGGCACTTGATCCTCAATTTGGTTGTCATCATCCAATTCCTCTTCATCTGTTTGCTGATCAGGATCTGGTGGTATGATGACAATGTCGACCTCAGAACCATGATTTGAAGAAGTTTCAATGTCCTGTATGGCAGATTGCAGCAATTTGTATTGTCTCCCATAAAATGTTTTTCCATCCATGGCATTGTCCAGTGTTCTCAAATGAGTACACTAATGTTGGCAATGACCTCAGAAACTCTAGCAATCTTTCACAAAGAATCTAAATGCATAAAACAGTTGTCTCATATATCAACTTTATATATCTAAAGCAATAACCTTCCAACATGTTTGTATATTATTATATTTATAAAATACTGAACCTACCTAATTTTCCGGAAAATTTTCAACTTTTGTCTGAAGATTTTTTGTTACAGCTACTAAACACGTGTAGGGAAAATTCCAAGAACAAAGACAAACATTCAATAAGGGTACTAAATGATAACCTGTTAGAGTATATTGTTGTGGTGCTTCAGTTAACAGCTCTACAACTGTTTAAAAATAATGTACTCAAGCAAGTACAATGAGCTAAAATGGGTTAATCGAACAGGACATTTTGTTTAATCGAACAGGACATTTTGTTTAATCGAACAGGACATTTTGTTTAATCGAACAGGACATTTTGTTTAATCGAACAGGACATTTTGTTTAATCGAACAGGACATTTTGTTTAATCGAACAGGACATTTTGTTTAATCGAACAGGACATTTTGTTTAATCGAACAGGACATTTTGTTTAATCGAACAGGACATTTTGTTTAATCGAACAGGACATTTTGTTTAATCGAACAGGACATTTTGTTTAATCGAACAGGACATTTTGTTTAATCGAACAGGACATTTTGTTTAATCGAACAGGACATTTTGTTTAATCGAACAGGACATTTTGTTTAATCGAACAGGACATTTTGTTTAATCGAACAGGACATTTTGTTCAATCGAACAGGACATTTTGTTCAATCGAACAGGACATTTTGTTCAATCGAACAGGACATTTTGTTCAATCGAACAGGACATTTTGTTCAATCGAACAGGACATTTTGTTCAATCGAACAGGACATTTTGTTCAATCGAACAGGACATTTTGTTCAATCGAACAGGACATTTTGTTCAATCGTGAAGGGGCTCCCCTTCTTCAACGATCCTCTTGCATTCCTCTTCACCGACATACAAACTGTTTTCCATTTTTTTCACTTTTTCTGTTTTTTTCAAATATTTAGAACATGTTTAATAACATTAGAACTACCAGCTTTTTTTGTGTGCACTTAATACCATTGGGGGCCCAAATGGAGCCCACTTTTTTTTTCTAAAATATTAAATAAAATTTGAAATATTTTTTTAAATTTTTTTATTACAATTCTTCAATGATAATAAAGGTCATTTTATTTATTGAAACGACATTATTTGGCTATAGATAAATTTTTTTAAAAAATGTGAAACTGATATTAATTACAATGCTCACACATAACTTCACAATGCTGGTTACAAACAAAACCATGGCACTTTCCACATACATGTATGTCTACGCATTTCTTATCCAGTTTCCTTGGACAAAATATGGCAATGACCTCATTTTCTTGATCTACTTTGTTTATTCACAGGTTTTGATGGTTATTTACTAATTTCTTGGATGGTAAGTTTATTAATAGGGAGAGAGAAAAACCAAAAAGGGGAGGGTGACAGCTAAATGTCAAACTATTATAGGGCTATAGGTGATGTAGGCCTATGTTACAATTTAGGCCTATGTTGCAATGCAGACTCATGAGTACAGAAACCAGAGTTTGTTATATTTCTCTTGGTAGGTTTTTTTCAGACTTTAGGGGAAGTATTTTAACAATAAAGTTAAAAAATAAAAAGAGGGGAGTTAAAAAGTTGAAGAAATTCAGGCTGTGTAGGCCTATGTTACAGATAGGCCTATCTAGAATTATGTCTAGTTTTTTATAAACAATCTGAAAATAGATTAAAGCCAGGACTTTTTATATTTTCCCTAGTTTGCTGGACTTTAATGTTTATTGGAAAAAAGGTTACAAAACTGCAAACAGGGGCCATATGAAAAGTTCAAGAAATATTTTTGTAAAAATGCATAAACAAGTAAATATTACCAAAAAAAAGTTAAGTTTATCATTCAATATCTAACATCACAATAACCTAGAAATGTCACCTTTCTGTGTCTCCCATCACGGGTTGACAACTATACCCCCCTTTTGGTATAGGGATTCAGGGTTTCATATAAAACATGCAGTAAGAACAGACAGTCTGATTTATGCTCCTTTTGACAATAGTTATATTTATTGCACATTGATTGATAAACTCTGATTTGGTACACGAAAGAAATGACCATATTTCCGAAACCACTAAATAATAATAATATGCAAAATTACATTACTCATCTCTTTTGTTTGATGAAGTCTCTCCAAGTGAAAGTTCAGAAGAGCCGGCTTCGAAGTAGGCTTGTAGCACACTTGTAACATGCACACATACAGATTCACAAATTATAGTAACACAGTGAATAACGATAAAATGGATGTTTGGTTGATAGATACATGTTTAAAAGAAAGTTTGAGCAACAGGAATTTTATCAAGAACTTTTTGTCAATCAGCCCCCGTAAAACTATTGAGTAAGTACTATATATGTGATTTTGGTAACCTCATTAATCCTAATTCAAATTCAATACACTATCACGCTTATAATTTTATAGCCAATAATTATTCTATGTTATCCTATTGAAGGCTGGATTTTGAAACTGACATAAATTTTAAAGTTAAAAATAATAGGTTAAAAAAGTTACTTAGAAATTGATTTTTTTTCCCATTTTAATTAATTGGTTGAAACACTTGTTTCACACTTGTCCTATTTTGTGTGCTGAATTATAATTCGATTTGTGTTACTGTTAATTGGATTTTTATTGCTACCTACCTGTTTTCTGTTTTTCTTCAAAACCGACTTCAATGTTGCTAACGGTTTCGTTTTAACCATTTTAATATATAATTTCATATGCAATCAGTGATGTGACGTCACATGACCGCCCACCCAAAATGGAATTCCGTAAACCGAATCCGGTTAGGAATTCTCTTATAATATTTATCAACTTATAATAGTATTGTTAGGTTTTCCTCACAAAGATATATAAAAATGTTTGAATAAGGTAGCAGTACATTTTATATCTGCTCCTATAACTCGGGTAATTCCAATTCCAATTTCTTCTTTTGACCGAGTATTTTTTCTTTTAGTTAATTTGGTACATTGGGCTCTCGTCGATTTACTAATTTTGAGTATTTTGGGGTGAAAACCAACCACCCTCTACACTTTCCCTTATACCAAATACATAAACACAACATGAGGCATATACAAATAATACATGCAATAAACAGTCGATACAAAAACAGTGTCCATCGACAGTGAAGACAATGCAACATCCTGGTCCCAGCTGTCCAATGCCTCGAGTACATTGCCAATTGGTTTTCCAGTCATTTGCAGAGAAAGCTTCTTGTTCAGTCCAAGAAGACCACGAAGTTGTTGGTTCTTGCTATTCAGTCACTCCTTTAGTCATCGTATTTCGATGGAACTGATAACATGAAGTGCCTTGGGCATAACCAGATGTGGAAGATGAAGATTGATTATAACTGAAGACCCTTGGAAGTGCGGAGTTAGGATAACTCCTGAAGTGTAACCTGTGCACACACGGAATAGTGATTGTTTTAGTTCCATTAAGAATGTGGGTTGCATCCAAAGTTTGATTCGGGCACACTACACGTAACACAATCTCTCTACTAGTGCTGTAGAACTAAGTACATGCATTGTTCATTCGTTGAAAAATAGGAAGATGGAGATGAACCACTTTTTGGTCATATAGACCCAGTACTTCTTCCTCGTCATTCATGAATAAAGCATATTCACACGTCACAGTAGGTCTCTGTAGCACGGCACCAATAGCACCACACAGACGAATCACATCACCATAGCAGTTTGTGAGTTCTTCAGTTGTCATCAACAAATAGTTATGGCAGTTTGCCGATATAGCCAAGTAGGGGTAATGGGGTTACACGTATACCGACACATTCATACCAGGCAAGACATGGGGTAATGGTATTAGTTTGTATAGGTCAAATGAGTTAAATCGGGTGCGTAAAGGCATACGCGCAAATACTCTAAAAGTGTTATTAGATATGATTGAAATTGCGGTTATACAGTGGTAATAAAAATAAACATTTCCAAGGGTTGCTGGTTTCAACATATCCAAACCAGGGTATAGCTGTTTTAACATTGTTAATAACAACGGAACAAATCAGAAGGGGCAACTAATGTTGGGGTTAGTCTTCCTAAGGTAAGCATATCCAAGCTCTCGCAAAGTGCCGTGAAAGTTAGACCAGAAGAATATCTTCCTCTAGCATAGTAACATCTTCATTTAAAACACGAGAAACATATGTAAGGTGCAAAATTGCTTTTCTACTTCTTACTGCCGAACTGTTTAAATAAGTAGCTTGTTCTTTCAAGAAATGGACAGCAATATCCATAACTTTGCCTGTTTTGTCTATTTTTTTGGTTAGATCAACCAAATCATCATTATCAGCTGTCCCGAATAGGAACTTTAACAATTTACCCCCATCATCTATAAGTCCTTTCTTTCCCTGTCTTGACAGTTCGGGTTTGGTAAAAGTGGAAGAACATATTTCATTAATTTCTTGACCCAAAATCACAGTATTATATTGTAATAACTTTATCCCCCTATCTAAGGAGTTCAACAAAACCCGGCATGAATCATTTATTGCTGGGTTATGTGCTTGCCATAATTGGGTTTTCAAGATTTCGCTGTACTTATCTCCAGCTTATCTTATCTGTCGCATTTGATATTCCATTCAACCGGTATCTTAATGAGGTGAAATCATTAAGATACCAGTCGAACATAATATCAAATGCGACAGTCCAATGTGCATTTGTAAGCAGAAAATCTCCCTGGTGGAGGAACGCCGCCCCACTCGTAATATGTTCAGTCTCTAATTCTGCACGCATGAAGTATTGCGTATGAATGACGATAAATACAACAAATCCCAGGACAATCATTTTGTCAGCTATCATCTGTAACAAAAACATCCACATTCTTTTTCATTTTTTATTGTGGTTTTTTATTACCTCGCAAAAAATAATGTGAGGTGGAAGGAAAAAGACCTCGCCCCTGCATGGCTGACTCCTTGGAGGAGTATATCTGAGACCGTTCTTCTGCCTTACTACCAACATTACTATCCTTTATAGTTTCTTTATTTGTAGATGGAGTTTTGTCTCCAAGCTCATTTGATACCTTTGTACTTTTTCCTAAGTTCCCCTTGACGGGTTTTAGATGAGAAGCATGTGCACGTTGCTCTTGTCCAGTGGTAATATCTTGAAGTACAAAATTAACGGGCGTCGTTTATCATACCAAACGGTATGGTCCTTGCCATTTAGCAGACAGTTTCCTACTTTTGCCTGGCTTTACTATGTTGTTGTAAGCGTTTTCATATGCTGATCGAATTCGCTCTTGCAATTATGTCACATAGTTATCACCTATGTCATAAGATGACATGTCGTCTAGGAGTGAGAATCTCAACTAACGGAATGTTTGCGTCTCTCCCGAACAACAAGTAATGAGGAGTTTCTTTTGTGGAAGAGTGTGGAGTTGTGTTGTAGGCGAACTACACTGCAGTGATCCACTGGTCCCAGTCACGATGGTCTTTACTCACATAGAAGGAAAGGGCATCAATTAATGTTTTACTAAACTGCTCTGTTACCCCATTGGCTTGTGGATGATAAGCCGTCGTAAAGAGTTGTTTTACCTTTAAAAATTTACACAGGTTTTCCATTAATGTTGATGTGAAGTTCGCACCTATATCGGTCAATAAATTTTTTGGAACACCATACTTCAAAATATATCTCGTTGTTACAACCTTTGCAATTGTCTCAGCCCTCTGATCTGGTAAAGAGAATGCTTCAGCATACCTGGTCAAATGATCCATCACCACCAGAATGTATTTGTTACCTTCTGTACTAATGGGATGGGGACCAGAGATGTCCATACTAACACGTTCTATTGGTTCTTTTACTTCAGAAAACCTTCGAATAGGAGGCTTAGACAAATTAGGAGGCGTTTTCTTTTGGGCACATATCTGACAATTGTCAATATAATTCTGAATGTCTTTCTTCATTTCCGGCCAATAGAAAGCTAATTGCAATTTTTGTAGTGTTTTCCCTGGTCCCATGTGTGCTGAAAAAGGAGTATTATGATATGCTATCAGTAACCACGTAATCATTGGTGGAGGGACCACTAACTGCAACACTCTTTTTCTACAGGTTTTGAGGTTTGGTGTGACACACTCTGTATAATAAGTCATCATCGTCGAATATATACTCATCTTCTTTATAACGACAAGAACCAGAATTAAGGGTACCTTTGCCTCGTACTGTTCTCCACGGTTCATGTTCCATCTGTTGGGTCCTTACTTGATCCCAACTTCATACAGGAACTAAATCTGTGTTGCTTTTTTGAATGACACAAACAGTAATGTGACTCAATGCATCAGTGTGACCTTGGGCTGTACCGGTCTATGTTCCACTTCAAAGTCATACTCGTGTAACAATAAATTCCAGCAAGCAAGACGTGGACTCGGATCTTTTGCATTAATTAGCCATTTTAATGGCTGATGATCTGTGATCACCGTAAATTGTCGACCATATAGATAACACCGGAAATATTTGATTCCTCAAACAACTGCCAGACATTCATGTTCAGTAGCTGAATAATTCATTTCTGCTTTACTCAGCTGACGACTGGCGTATGCTATTGGGTGTTCTTGTTGTCCAAATTTTTGTAACAGTATCGCACCAATAGCTCCTCCTGATGCATATGTGGTCAAGATGAAAGGTTGCGTCAAATCTGGATATTTCAATAATGGAGGGCTAGAAAGTTTAGACTTTAAAATTTCGAAAGCTATTACTTCCCGCTTCCCCCAGAAAAAAAGAATGTTTGCTTTGGTCAACTGTGTCAATGGTTTGGCAATGTGGGTGACCTCAGGTATAAATTTCCTATACCACCCTACAAGGCCCAAGAAACGTCGGACTTCTTTTACCATTTTTGGAACAGGATAGGAATGAACAGCATGGACTTTTTCTGGATTAGGACAAATACCTTGGCTGGATACCAAATGGCCAAGATACTTAATCTCTTTTTTAGAAACTGACATTTTCAAACTTTTACTCATAATCCAAACTCCTGTAGCCTTTTCAACACTCAAGTTTTTCCAAATGTTCTTCAAATGTCTTTCCGAACACGATGATGTTGTCAAGATATACAAAGCAATCCTTTTCATCCAAACCTTGTAGCACTATCTCCATTGTATGCTGAAAAGTTGCAGGTGCATTTTTCAATCCATAAGGCATTCGTTTAAATTGGAAATGTCCTTCACCAGGTACTGTGAAAGCAGAAGTGCCTGCCATCCTACATTTTGCCACTCCTAGTTTCATTGTGTCCGTCCACCTTCCCAATGTTGACACCTGATCAAGAAGGGCAAAGAAGTGCTTTACATCAGTGCCTCCCTTTTCTCCAGTAAACACTGGAACTAAATGGACATAACCAGAAGTGTATAAGGGTGTCCCAGGTAGTGATGTATCTACCTCTCCACCAGTTGAAGAGGTGGAACCAGTTTGATCTAATATCATCTTTGTATTTGTTTGTGTGTCTATTTATAGGAACAGGCTTCTTACTTCGCAAATTATATTTATTTGATTGCATATAATTAATTTAAACAAATATAAATTAAATATGAATTGATTGACATTTATTTTTTTTTCATAAACTTCTCTCACTCTCTTATTTATTAGTTTAAGACCAAGCAAGAACAGTAAGTAAGCCTCTGTAGAGCTTCTCTACCACCACAAGAAGAGAAAGCAAGAAAGGCAATATACAACAATATACTAATTTACAGATTCAGTTAAAAAGAAGCAATGTGAATTGGGAGACAATCACAAATCCCACCACTGCCACCAATTTGTCACCTCCCCGTGTCTCCCATCACGGGTTGACAACTATACCCCCTTTTAATATAGGGATTCAGGGTTTTATATAAAAACATGCAGCCATTCTGATTTATGCTCATTTTGATAATAGTTATATTTATTCCACGTTGATCGATAAACTCTAATTTGGTACACAAAAGAAATGACCATATTTCCGAAACCACTAAATAATAATATGCAAAACCAGGTTACTTATCTCTTTTGTTTGATGAAGTCCCTCCAAGTGAAAGTTCAGAAGAGCCGGCTTCGAAGTAGGCTTGTAGCACACTTGTAACATGCGCACACACACAGATTCACAAATTATAGTAACACAGTGAATAACGATAAAATGGATGTTTGGTTGATATACATGTTTAAAAGAAAGTTTGAGCAACAGGAATTTCATCAAAAACTTTTTGTCAATCTGCATCCGTAAAACTATTGAGTAGTACTATATATGTGATTTTGGTAAGCTCGTTAATCCTAATTCAAATTCAATACACTATCACACTTATAATTTTATAGGCCATAATTATTCTATGTTATCCTATCGAAGGTTGGATTTCGAAACTGACGTAAATTTTAAAGTTCAAAATTAAAGGTTAAAAAACTTACTTTCAACTTTTTATTATTTTATTAGCTCTTATTTCCCAGCATTGTTCAATACGGAATTGGTAAAATAATTAGAAATTGATTTTTTTCTTCCCAGTTTAATTAATTGGTTGAAACACTTGTTTCACACTTGTCCTATTTTGTGTGCCGAATTGTAATTCGATTTGTGTTACTTTTAATTGGAATTTTATTGCTACCTACCTGTTTTCTGTTTTTCTTCAAAACCGACTTCAATGTTTTGCGAACGGCTTTGTTTTAACCATTTTAATATATAATTTCATATGCAATCAGTGATGGGACATCACAGTAAATATAATAAAAATAATAGTAATAATGATAATAATAATTATATATATATATTATGCCAGGTCTGTGTATCTGTCTCTGAAGTAACGCTGTACAACCATTGAAGCACGTCGGAATTTATATAAATTTAAATAAATGAAGAAATGAACAGTTTTTTTTCTCAAGGTCAATTATATGTTGCACCCTTCTCATCCAAGAACCCCATGATATTCAATTGGAGAGGGGGAAAAGGTTGGAAAGTGTAGAGGGGAGAGAGAGAGAGAGAGAAACATGGAGGGGGAAGAAGTGGAAGGGAGTGACTGAAATTGAAATGAAAAAGGTAAAAAAAGAAAAAATGATGTGCATGTGCACAATTGCCTGTGAATTTTGCTCCCGTCATTTATGACGGGTTACCCCACCAGTAATGATAATAATATAAATGATAATAGTAGTATTAATAATGATAATTGAAACTAGTGGTAAGCTTAAAAGCTAAAAAATACACATTTTTTATTCTGAAAGAGGCCTGTGTAGAATGAAAAAAAATTTCATTCTACAGGAGCACAAGACATAACCATGTGCGTCATAGAATAACACAAGCCAACAATGAACTGGTTGGTAATTTGGGTATTGTATAGTATTTCTGCTCCTTTTCTGCTCCATACATTCCTACCCACTAAATCTTTTTATTAATCCGAATCTTCCCCAGAGCTCTTGAAGCATTTTCTTTTCTCTTAGTATTTTTTTTTGTTTTTTATCCTTGTTCTGTTTCTTTTTATGTTTTTTAACTTGTTTTTTATTGGAAGTATTGTCTGTTTCACCTGTTCTGTGTTGTGGCTTGAAGTTGATTCACTGGGTACCAGATGGTGGATGGAGTCTTTTTTCTTGTTTCAGTGGGTACCAGTTCTAGTACATTGGTTTTTTGCATTTGTACTTGAGGTTGCTTGGAGGTTACTTTTTTGGATTTCTGGCTGATTTCTCTAGATGTAATTTTGACTTCCTTGATGTACTCTATGTCTGGAGGGTTTAGTTTTTGGTGTTTATGCCGAAATGCATAAAAAAAATTTTCCTTAGCCTCTATTCTTGATTGTACTGATTCTTCCTGGCTCAATGTTTTTGGTCCAGTTGTTGTTTTTAATGGTAGGGCCTTGACTATTGATGGTGGCTTCTTTCTACCATTAGCTGTTCCTGATGAAATCTTGCTTATCTCTTTAGTCCTCTTGTCTGGCCTTTGTGGTTCACCTGTAGTTGGGACTTTGACAACAGGAGGGAATCTTGCATTATTTAATGCAATTCGTCTGGCTATAATTTGTGTTGCCAGGTTGAGATGTATTGTCTTTTTGGGTAGTAGGCTGTCAGGTGCACATAGTTGAACTTCAAAGGAGGACATCTTTAAACTTAAGTGTCTTGTTGATTTTAAAAAACAAACTACTTCACAATCACAGTACAAAAGCAAAGAATCTACTTCCTTTTTGCCACAGAGACTTCACAGTTTACAGACACTCACAGATGACCAATGTTCATAATAAAAAGTTTTTTCACAATAGGTAAATATTCTTAGAGGTTGAGTATTTAAAAGAGAATGTGAAAACAAAATCACTGAAAGACACTCAAAAGAAAGAACTCAGAAGATGTAACTTAATAAGTTTAAAAGATCCAGGAAGGAAGGTTCTTGACTCAATAGTAAAGATCTGTATTATCATCGGTTGCTTTACCTAGCCTTTAATAGGCTGAGAAAACATGAAAAAATGTAATTACCAATACCATGCTTAGGATTATGATTATAGAAGTATATAAGGAGGAGCGTAAAGATGCAAATATATTATGCATTACACTTGGAATGCTGAATGGAATCCCTGGGGCATAACCAGCTATTGAGGAGGAAGAAGACAAGTTATATTGTTCAAGTTCTAAAGGAGGGTCTTCAAAACAACTCTGAAAAACTTCACAAGATGACCCTACTCTTGAAGTTAAACATATTTTGACATGAATACATTTAGTATCAAGTTTTAACTGAATCATATGTGTTTCTGGGGTGGTTTTTAAATCTATCGACCTAGTGGTCATTAAGCTGTTTTCAAAGGTGACTTGAACCTCCCCTGGTAAACATGTGCTATGGGCTTCTATATAAATAGCAGCCAACATAATACAGGAATAGCATCCAGTATGAGAAAGAACTTTTTCAAATTTAGGACATATCTTTGTGGAATACAATTTTATTTCCATGTCTTTTATGTCAAGATGGACAGTTGCTGGACTGGATGTTAATTGAGTGGAATATAATCTTCCATCTGTTACTAACATCCTATGGTTGGATACAGATAGAGGGAACAATGTGGGTCTTTCTTTTATTAACTTTTCTAAATAGGAGGGTTGTTTATGACAAGTTAATCTTCTATCATAAGATTTACTTTGTACCATCATGTGGTCAAATATAAATGAGCTTGCAGTATAGGATGCCCAGCCCGGACATCCCCAATATGTCCTCTTAAAGGATTATGAGCTTCAGCTGCAGTCTCTAGATATGCTTCTAGTGGTCTATTATGTCTCATGAATAGATGCCTAGATATAATATCTGTGGCTTGATCAAATGTGCCCAGTCTTTCAACAGATATATCTAGGTAGGGTTCTTGATTTTTTAACAAAAAATGTTCTTCTGTACCATTTAATTTTAGTATTACTTTGACTGTGGGAGCACATGACATTGAAACTATTCTTTTGACTTTGTATGTGTATAAATAATCAGGTTTTAGATACCATCTAAAATGATGGCATGGTTCGTCCAACAATATCAGACACATGCTGCCTGAATCCCCCAAAACAGTCTGTTATTCTAGGCCAATCCAATGCTTTTTTCGTTAATGCTTCAAATTTAGTCTTTATGACAGTGGTCACCCCAGCCACAGTAAGCATTTTGGGGACAAGCAACCTGATTTATGGTGTATAGTTTGGTGGGAAAAGTGTAGTACATTCTTTGAGTCATCCATTCACAATTTACAAAATTTAAAGTTATTTCTAGACTGCCCAAATTTCCCCCCATGGAGATGTATATTCTAAATTTTGTGATTTAATGAGTTTATGTTCAGTACACTTGAGTTGTGCTCCTGAGCATAATCTAAAAAGAATTCTAATAAAAAGAATGATATACATGAAATTTGGGTTTATTGGGTTTGGTACACCTTCAAGTAGTCGTAAATTTTCAATTCTGTTTTTTGTTTTGGATTGCTTTTCTTCGAATAGCATTTCCACTTGCTACTCCTAAGATATACATAATTTTAAGCATTTTTTTAAAGCAAAATAAAATGAAAAATATACTTTAAATATAATTTTGATAATATCAATGGCACTTTTAATGGCTACTCTAACATATATGATAGACATACTTGTTAACAAAATCAATAGTATAATAATGCCATAGGATAAATATGTTGGCATGCAAGATAGATTATATACAAATGTCATACAAAATGCACATTTTGTTCTGTGACAGATGCTATTTTCTTCAATTGTAAATGTGCCCTGTAAAGTTTTTCCTTCAGAAGTAACAAATAAAATGTGGAGCATCCCAGAATCTATGCTAAATTCAATAGGAATGATAACTTGTTTATCATCTTTTATTTGGCAGATTTGTTCAATGCCATATTTTCTTAGTATTAGTGTGCCTTTGGTACTGACTGTAACCACAGGATCACTACATTTTATGAAATGATCCCCCATGGAGGTACTAATAGAGTCAGTACCTAACAATTTTCGTTGGGTTGCCATGCTGGCTTTGTGATTAGATACATTGAAAAAAAAACATTCTTTAAAGGATGCTATTTCAAAATCTGTCCATTCTTTTCCATTCACATCAATATGGGTGAATTGGGTTTTGGCTTTTACCACCTCACAGTGGCAATGTTGTAACTCTCCATTGGATTTATTTGAAATCATGCAATACTGGTTTGTTCCACAACAGGACATATTCTTACAAGAGCATGGCAATAGTCTATTTAAGCATTTAAAAAGATCATCATTTCCTCCCACTTCTTCACTTTGCTCAATTATGAAAGATGAGGCATTGAGAGTTTCATTGTTTGACCTTATAACCCTTGTGTTCCATTTTATTATGCACTTATAATAATAACCCCATGGCAGATGTTTTGTGCATACTTTGGTTTTTCAGTGGATGTCACCACTGGACAGGATCTTCCAGTTTTACCCCATTTACATACTTCCACTTCATAGTTGTCTTTCTTCTCTCTTTTACTGCATACCACCAGTACTAGGAGGCTGCAAAAAACTTTTATTAGACATCCTGCCTCTAACATCTATTTGTATTTTTTTCCTATAGTTCTTATTATCAGGGAGTTTAAAGTTTTTGCCAGGGCATCTAACCAATGGTCTGCTACATTTCTATCATCTTCTTTTGAAGTATTTACTTCAGTTTCTACATTTTCATTATTGCTTGTTCCTGCCACTTTTTGAGGTACCTACTGAGTTTCTATTATCAGGTATTGTACTTGAATTAGATGTCTCAGTTTCAGTATCTGCTAACTTTGTGCTAGTAGCTAAGTCCTCTTTTTTTCTGTTTCTATCTCTGTAGAACAAGGTTCTTTTTCTTTTTCTATCATTGTACTAGTAATTAGACCCTCTACATTAGCTTCTACTAACCTGGTAGTAGTTTGGTCTGGTTTGTTTCCCATTATGGGGCTAACTATTTGTGAGCTTTTATCCATTGCTATCCTTAGTGCTTCTCTTAATCCTTCAAGATTAATTTCTGGCAGTACTTCTTCATTTTCTGGTCTTTGTTCCATTGAGATTCTTGAGATTCCATAGAGACTCTGTAACAATTGTACTTTGAGTGGTTTGTGTACTATGCCTTGTGTGTTTTCTTGGGACTAGAGGAGGTAACATGTTTGCAGGACCTTTACTTCTTAGGCCATATGTGTGGGATAGTTCCCCGGTATGTTTTTGTTTTTCAGTATGAGTAGTTCTTGGCAGACTTTGGACCCCAGGGTCATCAAAATTCTCATTTGATTCCTCATCAAAACTCTTCTTTTTGTACAACCTTTTCACTTGATTTGTTTCTTTAATATTCATCTGGTTTTTCCTGGACATCCCAGGGCCTGTTTTTTTGCTAGCTTTAACTGCTCAACATGTACAATTTGAACATCCTTATTATGATATTTGTGTTGAATTTTATAGTTGACTGGAGATGTCTGTTCCACACTTCTCTACTTCACTACTTCTTACAGGAACTTGTGTGACATATAAATAAACTTTTGTCTCCAGGCTAAAATTCCTTTATTTTTCTTCCTTTTAATTGGTATTTTAGTTGCTTTTCAGCAACTACTTCTAATGCTGCTTTTGCTGTTTGATATGCTGACTGTAATCTATGTGTAAGGACCTTTCCATAATCGTCAATGTTGTAAGTGGGTGTTGGTTTGCTGGTTAGGATGTCATAGGGTAAACTCATATCTTGTCCAAATAGGAGATAGAAGGGTGTCTTTTTGGTGCTAGAATGTGTAGCACTACGATAAGCCATTAGAACTAAAGGCAATTCTTCATTCCAATTTTTTTGATCATTTTCAACAAAGTGGGAGAGCATTGTCATTAGTGTTCCATGGAAGCATTTGACTAAACTATCTGTTTGTGGATAGCATGCTGAGGTAAATATTTTTTTAATACCTAGCAGTCGGTACATATTCATAATTAATTCTGAAGTGAAATTGGCTCCTGTATCAGTTATGAGTTCTCTACAACAACCATACCTTGAAAAAATCTCTTTTATTAT
The DNA here is from genome assembly GCA_036925085.1 of Brachycybe producta. NCBI lineage: Eukaryota > Metazoa > Arthropoda > Diplopoda > Playtdesmida > Andrognathidae > Brachycybe > Brachycybe producta. Next base: position 11,885,110 of record JAUPFP010000001.1, on the reverse strand, counting down.
TAGCTCTGCTACAGTCTCTGCCTTTTGGTTAGGTCCAAAGCTTCAGGGTATTTTGAGAGGTAATCACAGATTACAGCTATGTATTTGGTTGCCTTTGTTTGAGGTAGGTAGTGGTTCTAGTATGTCTAGTCCTAGTCTTTTGAATGGTTTAGATGGAGGGGGAAATTTCATTAGGGCCACCTTCCCTTTTGGTTTCTTTTTTTCCCTGTCTTGTGTTTTCTCCATACCCGAATGTCCTGAAAATGCTGCATCATGACACATTGTCACGACATAAGCCCTCTTGAGTTTTGGTACCACTAATTTGAATGTGGCTCCATTTGTCTTAATTAACCATCCATTTTCATCTTACTTCATTTTGAATTTGTCTATTGGAAGGACAGCCTGACAAGTAGTTTATGAAGGGTTTTAATTCTGAGCATTTGCTCTGGTCAGCTATTATGTCCTTTTCTTCCCATAATGAAATGTTTTGTTGTAGTGCATTTACTTCTTCAGGAGGGTTTTGACTGAGAACATCAGCATTTGCATTGTTTTTCTTTCTCTGTATTTAATTTCAAAACATAACTGCTGTAATTGAAGGGCCCGTCTGGTTAACATGACCTTGTCCTTTTTCATGGTCATAAGATACTGCAAAGGTTTATGGTCTCTTATTAAGGTAAAGGGTCTACCCATTAAGTAGTACCTGAAATAATTTACACCATACACACATACTAGTGCTTCCTTCCAAGTGGTAGAGTAATTTTGTTCAGCTGGGTTCAATTTTCTACTAGCATATGAAATAGGATGTAAGCATCCATTCACCTTTTGCTCCAAAATGGCACCAATTACAAAGTTACTGGCATCTGTGGTTAGATAGAATGGCTGATTGAAATCAGGCATTACAAGAACAGGAGAAGTTAAACTCTTTAAGAATACGAAAGCTTTGCTCACACTCATTTGTCCAATGAAAGAGAACATCTTTTCCCAGCAACTTTGTTAGTGGTGTTGCTACCTTGGCACAATCAGGAATGAACCTTCTGTAAAAATCTACCAAACAAAGAAAACTTTGTATTTTCATCACATTGTGGGGCTTGGGAAATTTTTCTATAGCTTCTATCTTGTCTGGGTCTGGTTTCATGAATCCCTGTTTAAATGTGTGTCCCAAATAGTTTATTTGTTTTTAGAAAAATACACTTTGAGGGTTTTGCCTTCAAACTTGCTTCCCTTAATTTTTGGAATATCTGTCTAAGTCTGTCCTCAATTGCGTTGCTGTAAATTATTGTCATCCATATATACAAAACAGATTTTTTCCTTGAAGTCTTTCAGAACATCATTTATTAGCCTTTGATACACATTTGGTGATGTTTTCAACCCCATTCGAGATCTAACAAATTCATAATGTTCTGAGGTTGTACTGAACCTTAACTTATGTTGGTCATTTTTTTCTACAGGAATTTGGTGAAATCCACTGGCCAGAACTAGAGTAGAAAAGTATGTAGCTTTGCCTAATTGATTGCTAACACTGATGAGTTTGGGTAGAGGATATTTACCCCCAATCACCTTTTTAATCAAGGCTCGAAAGTCAACCACTAGGCGGTTACTTCCATCAGGTTTCCTACCAGCATGCAATGAGCACTGTAAGGGCTCACTGAGGGTATAATATAATCAATCATATAAAATCAAACAAAAAAATATAGAAAATCCAAAAATAGAAGTAAATTTTATAAAATATGGGTATACATCTCATTGCCTTTTTTAAGGCACCAGGAGTGGAGAGATTTTCTTTACAACTTGTTTGAGGATGGTAAGTTTATTAATAGGGAGAGAGAAAAACCAAAAAGGGGAGGGTGACAGCTAAATGTCAAACTGCTATAGGGCTATAGGTTATGTAGGCCTGTTACAATTTAGGCCTATGTTGCAATGTAGACTCGTGTTATAGATAGGCCTATCTAAAGTTGACAGTGATTTAAGGATAAAGTCTGATTACAGAAACAAAAGTTTGTTATATTTCTCTTGGTAGGTTTTCTTCAGACTGAGGGGAAGAATTTTAACAATAAAGTTAAAAAATAAAAAGAGGGGGAGTTAAAAAGTTAAAGAAATTCAGGCTGTGTATGCCTATGTTACAGATAGGCCTATCTAGAATTGTCTGGTTTTTTATAAACAGTCTGAAAATAGATGAAGGCCAGGACTTTTTTATATTTTCTCAAGTTTGCTGCACTTTTCTGTTTATTGCAAATAGGGGCCATGTGAAAAGTTCAAGAAATATTTTTGTAAAAATACGTAAACAAGTAAATATTACCAAAAAAAAGTTAAGTTTATCATTCAATATCTAACATCCCAATAACCTAGTAAATATAATAAAAAAATACTAGTAATAATGATAATAATAATAATGATAATAGTAGTATTAATAATGATAATTGAAACTAGTGGTAAGCTTAAAAACTAAAAAAAATACGCATTTTTCATCCTGAAAGTTAGGCCTATGTAGAATGAAAAAAATCTTCATTCTACAGGAGCACAAGACATGTGCGTCATAGGATCACACAAGCCAACAATGAACTGGTTGGTAATTTGGGTCTTGTATAGTATTTCTGCTCCTTCCCTTTCAGCCGCAGTTGGGAAAGCATTTGAGAAGTAGTCCTCTACTAATGATTGTAGATAAAGAGCATATTCTTGTACATGTTCTTTATTTGACTGTCGTGCATCTAAAAAATTGCGCCATGCAGTACGCATGGCGTATGTGCATCGCTGAAACGTTTTAACCTTGCCTCACATTTTTAACATTTTCCCACCCACAAACTGAATTTCATGTGTCCATTTTCCCAATTTAGCAACTTACTCGAGTAGTGCAAAGAAATGTTTTTCTGTCTCTTCTTTTTCTCCAATAAAGTTTGATACTAGATGTACATAACCTGAGGTATACCAGGGGTTCTATTAACAGAGGGTTCAACTTCAACTTCACTTGAGGAAGCTCTTTTGGTTCCTTGTTCCAAACACATTTTAACTTGGTGCCCTTGCTTTGTGGGAATAGTGTTATTTCTGCACAGGTTTACGACCTGTGCAGTAGAAACACCTATAGGAGGGAAAATAATATATGAACAAAGTTGTTAAGAACAAGAAATTATGTTTAATCAAACAAGAAATTATGTTTTATCGAACAAGAAATTTTGTTTAATCGAACAAGAAATTTTGTTTAATCGAACAAGAAATTTTGTTTAATCGAACAAGAAATTTTGTTTAATCGAACAAGAAATTTTGTTTAATCGAACAAGAAAATTTGTTTAATCGAACAAGAAATTTTGTTTAATCGTGAAGGGGCTCCCCTTCTTCGACGATCCTCTTGCATTCCTCTTCACCGACATACAAACTGTTTTCCATTTTTTCAAATATTTAGATCGTGTTTAATAACCTTAGAACTACCAGCTATTTTTGGTGCACTTATTACCATTGGGAGTCCAAATGGACCCCACTTTTTTTTCTGAAATATAAAATAAAATCTTAAATATTTTTTTAAAATTTTTTTATTACAATTATTCAATGATAATAAAGGTCATTTTATTTATTGAAACGACATTATTTGGCTATAGATAATTTTTTTAATGGTTACTTACTAATTTCATGCTCTTGATCAAAGGCAATGAGTTCTTTAGCAATTTGGATAAAAAAAATTATCTAGCATTTGTGTGACTTTTCTTTGTTCTAATCTTGATTCAGATGCATCCAATTCAATTCCAATCCAAATGCAACAATTCAAGTAGAAAACATTATCATGCTATAGAAGATTATGATAGGCCACGTATTTGTTTTGTTTAACAGAATAACACCTCAGCAACTGATCAGCTGTGTCTACTCCTTCTTTTGTACTATTGTAGTCAAGTATCATTATCAGTTTCTGTGCAACTGAAGATATATCGACATTAGGTTACTCATGCATTGTACTAAGAAGTACAACAATTTTTCTTTTCTTTGGCAGTAAGAGGTTAGGACAGTGTCATTAGGTAATGCAATGGTGTGAGCTTTTGGCATCGACACTATAATTTTACCAACTTATAGATGGTGTTTTCTGCGACTCATTGCTTCTCTGCATCGCGCGGTGCCCGCACGAAGAAGATCCGAGTCACAGAAGTCTGATTACGATCATCCTCCTGCATGGTGATGAAACCGATGCAGAAGGATGGTGCCCATCCTGCTCTCTGTCAACGCTGATATACATCTTTTCCCTGATTATAATTACCGATAGATGTTGTAGCTGCATCAGGATCGTATGTCTCCTGCCTTGTGGTGTCTCCGGCCTCTTTAGAGAAGTTAATTGTTACCGAACATAAAGACAACGTGGATTTCCATTATAACACTTTATTCATTCTTGTACGGAAACGTTTGTTTACAAGAATGAATGTTCATTACTAAAGGTGCGTCCTCATGCCCAAGATGTGGTACGGAAAGATTCAACGTAATACAAATTTAGAGCAAAGACAAGGACGTGGAACAAAGAGGAACATGGTCCTTTTATACCTTGGACCTGTGTACACCTACGAGGTGTAACCCGGTCCAAGTGACCAAGGTCCTAAGTGTATCACTCCGCTGTCAGAATATTAATTTTAAAGGAGGGAGGGACAAACAGGAGTTGTTTACCCCCCAGGCTATAGTTTTGGCGGGAGCAGGAGTTGCTGGGTGTTACATTTTAGACCGACAACCTTCCCCCCGGCCCGTCCCGTGTATGTTTATTGTGTATTAATTACATTGTTGCATATTCATAATGCATTTATTAGACATATCTGCTATCAATTTTGACAAATAAAATTATTGCAATGTAATTATTTATTATGATTTATTTTTATTTTATTGCAAGAAACCTCCTCCTCCGGGTCTCCTGAAGACACTGTTAAATTTAGAATTGTCTGCTATTTAGCAGACAAATTTCTCTTTTTCCACTCTATTGTTTCACTTCTTGGGGGTAGGGATCTTTTCCGGGGACTCAACCCAAGAATTAACGGAAACACCCACGTGGTAGTTATTATAAAAACAACACGACTTTATTGCTATTGTAGATATACACTGTACATATGACAGGTTATTTCTTTTTATTGATGAGAAGTGCCTTGCACGAAACACTTCTGCATTTAGTTACACAAATAAAAAAATGAGATTTTCTGGGTGGACACTAGCATAGTGTCCCACAACGACAGGTACAACAGGAATGACCAAGAGATTGCTGGTGCTTGACTTTAAATATGATTTCACTTTAAAATCATGTGACAGTAAGCCACCAATAAGCTTTTGGCTTACAATACGAATTTTAATTATATGCAAAAGTAAAACAGAAAAATCCCAACATTGGGTCTATGGGGGACCACCTGGGGGTCAAAAACCCATTTCGTTTTGTATAGACCCAATGTTAAATTTAAAACAGTAAATCACGCTAATGCAACTCTATGGAGGATCCAAAAAGATCATTTAAGCCTATCCGTAGAGGTGCATTGGAAGAATTTTCAAGTGACAGTTTGGAGAACCAAATTATTTGAAGTTAATGAAATGTTCTCCAAATGATAAAACCATTTGTTAATGTAGACCAGTGAATATGTACAAAAATATATTTTTCGTTCGTGACATTATTGGTAATTTATTGGGTGATGGAATTTTGTATGAAGGATGGTCAATAAAGATCTATTGTGAGAAAATCAGCAGGGGTCATGCAGTGAAGTTTCTTTCATTTGAAGTGTTGAAAGATTTAATAGCTGCAGGCTAAGAGAAGAGGAGGGGGAAGGATCGTTTTACCGCCACCCCTTCCTCATACGGGGTTGCCTGAATAACAACGAAAGTGAACTACATCGAACCAGAATAAGGATGAAAGGAAGTAAATCGAACAAGAACAACCAAGAAAATGAATATAGTCGAATCTGAATAAAATCGAAACTGAACAGCAAAGAAACTGAATAGCAAAGAAACTGAACAGCATTGAAACTGATTAAAATAGAAACTGAACAACATCGAAAATGAACAAGAAAGAAACTGAAATGTACCGAACCTGAATAAAGTCGAATCACGTTTCTGTATACATCCCGGGGTTATAATAATAGTTAAATGAGGGGCATCTTTTGTATGGCATGCATCCCACCCACACCAATGCACTTCCCTTTTGTTATGTTTGTATGTAGGTACGAAGAAGGAATTTATTATGTTTTATTTTAAAATACAAGGTGAAGGTGTATAAAACATACGTGTACATTAAAAGATTTTTTCTTCAATTGATTTTTGTGTAGCTATTAATTGTTTTAGGCATTTCATTAATTGTGCTAATATAATTTTTTTTTTGTTTCGGTGAAAGAAAATTTATTTAGCTTTTAAACTAGAAAGTGTTTAAACTCAAATTGATATCTTTCAAAATAAAGTTTGTATAGACAAAAAAATATCATCGTGCTTAAAGTTGGGTCATTTCCAAACCAGACATAAACAGCCTATTTTGAAAGATGTTAAATGAAAATAATCTTAAGTGATTGAGCTCCCCATCAAGTTTATAAAGTGCATATTCAAATTTCTCTTCATTTTGCACTTGAAATTTCCACTTGAACTTTATAAAACCACTTTAAGGCGGGGAGAAAAATTTCGCCTTGTAAAAATGTTGAAAAATAACATTTGTTTACTATGGAAAAGTGAGCTAATGTATTTCTATTAGTTGGTTAATACACCGATAGGAGAAAAGTACTGTGGCCGACAGGTGCAATCCCTATATACAAACACACGGCAACACCCAATACCCCATGACAACATACAATACTCCAAAACATCCAATATGCCACGACAATATCCAAAACTCCACGACAACACCCAGACACCACAACAATAACCAGACATCACAAAGTATTAAATATTATTTAATTTATATTTTTTGATAATTATTCAAGTGTGTATTTACTAGTTTGTGCAGTGTGCATGTGCACTCATTTGTATGTGTATGTGTGTGCATGCACGTGTGTGTGTGCACACGCTTATTTGTGTGTGTGCACACACACACGCTCATTTGTGAGTGTGTGCATGCTCAGTTGTATGTGTGCACACACTTACTTGTGAGTGTGCACGTGCACGCTCATTTGTAGGATATATTTAACTATACAGTAGTTTTACTGAAAAACAACGCCGTTTCGATGTAATTATTGATGAGAAACGGCAATTTATGGTTTGGTTAAAGCGGTACAACAAATGTGATTTAATCACTTCCATTGGCCTAAAATAATGAACAACTGATAATAGTAATTAGGTGGGGACTACGTTTGTTCCGTCATTAATTGCTGTATCGAATTTTTCTCCTATTAATAGAAATGCATTAACACATTTTCTCCGAGTACAAATTTTCGCCACAGTGGAAACAAGGCCTAAGCAGTGATCTCACTGGCTATCTTTGTAGCAGGATTCATTGCAATAAATTGTTATTGCCAATGTCATAATAATACTCTTGTTACTCTTGTACAATTTGCAGATGTTCTTGCACATTAAAAAAATATGAACCAAAAAGAAGCGCCAGCACTAATTCAGAAACAAGATTAAATAAATCCTCACTGTGCTTTAGAAAGGTACCTTCATTTAAGCATTGGTTTTAATAATAAGTAGGGCCAACGGTTTCATGCCCTAAAAATCAAAGAAATACGCATGCAAATATGCTGTCATAAATCCTAAAATATGCCAACAAAATATGCACTATTGGATATCATTTGCACAATATTTTTTGATTGCAATACACAAAAAACATTCTCAAATTTTCAAGTTTAAAATTATGCAGATTGTTATGGAGTAGAGCTTTATACACAGGCATTTAGAAATTTGGACGAACACAAGTTGGCTCCGCCCTGGTTACGACGACCGGGAACTTCTAAAAATAAAAAGGGCGGAGCCAACTTGTGTTCGTCCCGATTTCTAAATGCCTGTGCTTTATACTTCGAGAAAGTACGTTCTACATCACAAGATGTATCTGGAGCCGCTTAAAACAAGCAATATCAGAAATAGACAAATTGATAGCTTCATTAAGATTTTCACCATTCAAAACTGCACAAATCTTCTGGAACTCTTAATAGCCTTTATTTTTTGTAATACAGTTGACAATTTCTTTGTTGCTTCTTTGGAAGTATTTCCAATATCACATTTTAAATTGTCTTGCAGTTCTTGAATGACTGAAGATTTGTTCAGTTTCTTGAACTAAAATAAAAAAATCCTAATTTTTCTAGAAAAAAGTTTCAAATATGCCCTTAACATGTAAAATTCCCAAAATATTGTAACAATGTAGAGCTCTTGTTACGGGGCTCAGGTTGTAGACTCTCTTGGCTTGAGCGGACACCGCTTTTCGTTAAGAGAGTTTGGGATATACTTCCTGAGTCCTGCTGGTGCCGGGGTCGTTCTCTCAGATATTTCAGAGCATCGACGTTGCTATTAGAAGAATGAATTAGACAGGCGAGACGAATTCAGGTTGACATTTTACTTGTTTATTGTACCCCAAACATTACGATACAATAAATAGAGAATGTATTACTGTGGCGTGCTTTCGCGACTGGACCATAATATGATTAGTTTCATAGTTTCGATATCAGAGAATGGACCCAGAATATATACGAAAACATAGTCTTTTATACCCAGGGCCTGTGCACACCTCTTCAGGTGTACCCACGTCCTAGAGACCATGCTTCGATGGGTAACCATCTGCCGATACCGGAACCAGGATGTGTCTTGCAGCTTTGGGATCTCCAAGAGGGAAAGAAGGGACGGAAATGCATCCCTTACATCCGCAAAGACCCCCAGGCTAGGGGAGGGACGAAAAGGTGAAATACAGGGTGTTACATACCCTCCCAACTTGGCGTGAAGGACGTCCTTGTACTTCAGAGCCAGGGGGCATGCAACAGGGTAAGTTATGGGGAGTGGTGCAATGGTTGGGCATGCCAAGAAAGTAAAATATGCACATGCTGGGGAGGGGTCGACACGGCTTGTGCCAACCGCTTTCCAAGAAGTAAAAAAAAATACATACAAACAACCCAACGGGGTTACAAAAAAAAGGCATCCCCAGAATGGCGGGAATATGTATATAGAAGAAAAAAAAAGGAATGACCCAATGGGGTAACAATAAAACAATTTGAAAAATGAATTGTGAACACAATATAAACCCCAAGATTTCCCGGAACGATGGGAAATAGAATAAACAAAAGCAACAACAAAAAACCCTCAAGCCCAACGAGGCTAAAAGAACAAAACCCAACGGGGTAATTTCACAACCGAAAAGAACACGAAGAGAACTAATTTTCGATAAATCGAAACAAATCAAAACAAATTACACAAGACCCAACAGGTACGGAGAAAAATGAAAACAGAATGTAAAGACCCAACGGGGTAAAAGAGGAAAATGGTAACAATCACACAAAAAAGATATAATTTCCACAAAGAGAGATAGAAATAATTTCGCGAGGAACTACTCGCGAACACCGAAACACTGGAAGGTGGCACAGTTAGCTTCTCGAACAGTTTCTCGCAGAAGCACTGGAAGACCCACAGGGTCGAGCAGCTTCAGGGGCACTGTCCCTCCCAACAGGCGGCGATCCAACAGTTCATGCCCAGGATGGCGGCCGGTTGAAGAGGGTCCCCATGGTGGCGTCGAATAATATGGCGGCCTGGTGGTTGGGACTTGCCTTCTGTAGATAGCTACGCGGTATCCGGTAGCTCCTTTCCATCGTGGTCCCGAAAATGGTGGTGAAGAAGGCCCTCATTACGGCCTGGAGGGCGGTGGTCATCAGATCTGCGGCAAATTGAAAAACCTCAATCTGGTTCCAGCGGTAGCTCAGATTTTGCAATCGCTTTGTATGTTAAATTTAACGAACTATCTATCTGCAAAACCGCAAAATGTTTTAGGATATGACAGTTCCTCAAAATATTTATCTTTTATTAGAGACAAAGGAACCTGATTTTCTCCTGGAGCACATCCAGTAATCATATTTGGATCAAAACTATCATTTTGCAATAATAATGTATCTCGGTTACTAACATTTATAAGATCATCATTTTCAGTTTCATCCCAGTTATCATCACAATTTTTGGATTTATCACACACAATGTGATTGTCAGATTTTTCAATTATACACTTGTCATCAATTGATGTAGACTTTTCAACAATATTAACGTGTTCTGCATGAACTATAAAATCAACAGCATTTTCATAATTAAATGAGTTTAACCAATCATCTGATAATGTAATTCCTTGCTGTATATACAGTGGTTGTGTAACTAGGAATTTAGTTGCATTAAACACCACCAATGGTCTAACTGGTTCATATAAATAAGAATGTTCATATGACATTTTCCTCTAAGTTTTAATTGAACAGTTTGTGAGTCACTAAACCTCCTAGGTAATATGCTAGTAGTTGTACACACATCAACAGGTACATTTACAATATTTCCTTTCAATGCAACTTGGCGATCACAACCTAGAATTTTTATCTGCATAAATAGAATACATTGTGAAACTAAACATTGTTCAGTAAATGTAAGCTTCTCTAATTCTGGTGGTACTACAGGGAACTTTAAACCATTACTTAATGCAAGTTTTGGCACAAGTTCTACACAACCATTCTTTACCATCAAATTCAATTAAATGCTCACACTTTTTCTGAACAAAGTCATGTGATGTTTTTATTACTAGTATTTCACGATTCAAGTTTACTACAGAATTTTTAAAACATAAACCACCACAACAGCTACACACATTTGTTGGGCCTTCTTTCTTAGATTGTATAAAATCATGTTATATTGTTATATGTATGCCTTTTTCTGTTTCATCGTTCAAATTCAATTTTTCAGTATCACTACTATAATGAGCACCATCATCACATGATAATAAATCAGCATTGTCATACATAGTGTGATATTTGAATTTTTTTGTTGCCGTTTCTATTTTCTTATATTTCTCACTTTGTCTTAATTTACCCATATTGTTTACATTTGCTGCCTTTTGTATTTTCTTATATTTCTCACTTTGTCTTAATTTACCCATATTTTTTACATTTGCTGCCTTTTATTTTTTTTATATTTCTCACTTTGTCTTAATTTAGCCATATTTTTTTACATTTGCTGCCTTTTGTATTTTCTTATATGTCTCATTTTGTCTTAATTTAGCCATATTTTTTACATTTGCTGCCTTTTCTATTTTCTTATATGTCTCACTTCGTCTTAAAATTGTCATATATCTAGCATTTGCTTAATTTTTTTTTTCTTGTATTCCTCAGTTTGTCTTAATTTAATAACATTTGTAACATTAGCTCGTGTTTCTTTTTTCTTGTATTTCTCACTTTGTCTTAATTTAGACATACAGTATATACAGCCTTTGCTTGTTTTTCTTTTATACAGTCTTCCACACTTCTCCATTTAGTCAAACATTATATGCTTTATTTGCTTGTTTAATTATTTCATAATTTGCAATATCACACCTCAATTCAATTTCAGAATTTGCAATTTTATTGATTTTCAATTGGCTATTAACTTTGGTGTCATTTATATACCTTTATTTTTATCCACCGCAATGCCGCAATCATAATGCTTTGTAATTTTATTATAGAAAAGATGCCATGTGCTTGAATCATTGCTAGCTATAGGAAGGTTTCCCTGTGGAACATAATAAAGAATACCAGCATCTAATTGATGCACAACAATGTTAACTCCATATGTATGTACAGCTGCATAAATGTCTATCTCACCACCATATGTTGTCAGAGTTGTAACGTCCCCCCGGATCGTTACAATACCCCGGTAAATTAAACCCCAGAACAGACGTAAAACTTACCGCTAACCGGCTCCTTACGGGGACGGGACCGTACCCATAGCCGCCTCTCCCTCGGTGTTCCTGGAGACATGTCGGCTCCTTGGAGCCACCCTCGACGGACACGGACGAAAACCACGCCGCCACGTCGAGAATATTGCGGTAGAACAACGGTTCTACCGCGAGCCGACACCAGTACCGGCCGAAAAAGGATGGTAGCAGGACGATGGAGTTCCCCAAGTGGAAATCCCACCCCCTCGCGGTACTCCCCAAATAAACAGACACAACACAAGTGTAAGATGAAATAAAACGATGTGTTTATTCACTTACAAGTGAAAACGATGACAGTGACGATATTTACACAACTTGGCTGGATACTTTATCCAGCCAAGCCCCCATAAATATATACAAAAAGGCCTAGTGGCCAAAGGCAAACAAAAGATGATCAGGAAGATGAGCTGGACAATGGAGGTCCCCTTGACCTCCATCCACAGGTCTTGTCTCCTCTCAAGCCCACAACACACTACCCAGATCCTGTGGTTGACTAGGCCACAGGAAACCTCCAGGCAACTCCACCTGGAGGGGACAGAGGTCACATCTGACGTCTCACCCATAGACTTCATGGTGAGAGGTCTGCTGGCACCAAAATGGTGTCCGTCCTAACCACCTACTGTAGCTGTCAGGCAGACCACCATAGGGAATTTCGTCTGCTCAATCAAAATTTAAAATTGAGCAGACCAGGTTGCCACAATCCTCTCAACTTCCCTGTTCCGTCTCGGGAACAGGTCAGTCAAGCCAGCCAAAATTGCTCCCCGAACCTGACCTTCTTAGGTACCAGACGGCTTCTCTGGCGGTGTCGCGAAAGTGGAGCCCATCCACTCCGCAGCCCACCGACGTGCCCACCACAAGCACATCTGGGTATTACACCACCCAAAACCAGTATCGAAGACCGTCCCCCTAAGACGGCTTTCCTCCAGGGCTCGGAATTCCTCGAAAGGAATATCCTGGAGTTGCGGACGTGTGCGAAGCGTCCGACTTGTTAGGTCTACCAGGGCGACTGCGGGCTCGATCTCGCACCCTGGTAGAGGCTCAGTAATGAACTGTCCAGCCATACCTCCTAGGTCGCATCCCAGCAAACGTTGAATAAATGGGGCTGCACGCCGGGCTAGACGAACTATCCCGGCATCTAGTCACACCACATCCAAAATTGCAAACATTTGCTGGACCGGGTTCACGACCATTACTACCGGAAAACCTCCACAACCAAACGCCACCACATGGTGCATGTTGTACGGCGGTAGCCTTGCTACCCACGGCTCTGGAAGTGGCTCATCCAGACGGTAGTAGCCGTGGTATTGGCAACCCTCCATTCCCGGCTGGTCCTGCCAAAGACCCAGTCGGTTATTCAGATACACCTCTGCATCTGAATACGGGGGGCAATGTGCCAATACGCCGTCCCTCGGCCTCAGGCCTAGGGGAGGTTGACGTTTCTGGTCCTAGGGTATCAAATACCCCGCCGCCATGGACCGGAGAGAAGGGTGTACCCCCACTGGGGGTACGGGGTCACATCTTGTGGGAACACTGACTCCTGCAACCGAGGTTCTTTCGCCCTTAGGTGAGGGCAAAGTCACATGGTGCAGGGTTCCCACTGCTCGAACCCGCAGGCTCGAGACCACATCCACCTTCGGGGAGGATGGAGGTGGGCCGACCAAAATGTCGCGCATCGACCTATCATCCATCCACGCCGCCTCAACGGGACGGGTATGGATCGGTTGACTCCCGGCCGGCGTGCCTGCCTGAGCACGCCGGGACTCCTCCTTTTCCACCACGATGCCTCCAGTTTCGGCTCCCTGGCGCCTACTACTGGAGGGTGTTGGACTCCCCTTCCTCTCACGCTTGGACTTTTTATGGTCCTTTTTCTTTTTCTTCCCGTGAGAAGAAGGTTGACCATGCATCGTGTCAGACTTAACTGACCCCGACGACTTACTGGGCCGATCAGGCTTAGGCGGGTGGTTAGCCCCCTTCGCCTTCGCGGACTCCTTCTTCAAAGGTTTTTCGGCCGGAGCCGTACTCTTCTTCGCAGAAGTGTCCATAGCCGAGGTGACAGCCGAGGATGACTGTCTGGAGACAAATCTTCCTCGACCATCCCGAAGGAGAGGCTTTTCCTTTGGTGCAAGAGTCGGCTGACTCTTGCTACCAGTAGCTTTGGCTTCCGCACCATGGGCTGGTGCACTGGAAGCCTGCATCGCCTCCCTCTCGGCGATTCGCTTCTGGCCAGCGATGGTCGTGGCACTCGCAATATGCGGGACGCCACGACCGACAGGAAGTTCCCCTGTTTTGAGCAGGCTCCGGGCGGGTATCCCCTGCAGGGGAGGGAACTCCGCAGCCCGGTGCTCAAACTCTTGTCGCTCACTTGCATCGACCGCACGAGCAATCTGTCGGTGCAAGCTCGCTGTTTGAGCCTGAAACCGTTTGAGCTTGTCCTCCAAGCTCTCGGGCTTCCGAGGTTCAAAGGCCTTTCCTCGACCTGAGGACCTGGCCTTCTTGCCTCGTGAGCTTTCAGCCACTGGTGGGGTGTGAGGGCAGGACCTTTTTTGTCTCTTGCTACCACCACCACTCAGATTTCCCCGTTTTACCGGGAGCGGGTACTGGAGGCTGAGTAGCCTTCTTCTCCGCTCGCCGGTCCCTCTTCGGGTTGTCCGACTGCCAGCCGGAGTGGCCAGCTACTGCCTCGGGCAGACCCGATCCAGCAGCCGGCTTCTCTGGCCAAGCAGCCCCTTCACAACCGTCAGGGCGGGCGAGAGTCTCAGCTCGAAGCCCCACAGCAGGCGTGAACTTCTTCAATGCCTCCTCCTTAGCTTTAAGCTTTGCCCCTCTCTCTCTGCGAGAGCCTTGGCTCTAGCAGTGATCCGTGCGGCTCCGGACTTTTTTTTGCGCTTCCTTGCGCCGTCCTTCGCCTGCACGGTCGGAATCTCTCCGATGAAGTATCGACAGTCCCCGACCAGGAAGCCACCTTCCTGGACCATGTTCCGTCTAGCTTCATCTAACCGATCCAAGTGGCCTTCTTCTTCGGCCAAGGACACAGCCACGGCCTCTAAAGACATTGGATCGGCGGGAAGAACTCCGGGGGATCCCGTCTCAGACGGTTTACCCTCGGAGGCCGAACTACTCCCGTCAGACTCCGAAGAGCCCTTTGAAGAGGAGTTGCGACTCCACCACTGCTTTGAGGCGTCAACCACCGAATCAACGGTGGTTTCGACCTCCATCTTCGTGTCTATGACTAAGGACGCTCTCAAGGAGACCACCCTAGACCAATCTAGGTCTCGCACAGACGGAGACCCGGGTTCCGGGGTACTAGCGGTTACCACACCGGTAGCCGCTTTCCCACCATCAACACCCGCTTCTGCAGGCTCTCCAACCAGAGAAACCTACCGCCACCACCAACTGAACGCCGTATCCCTGGGGAGACTGCAGGTATCTGCCCCAGAAGGCTCCGACACCGGTCGGAGTCGACTGGGCAGACTCCGGACCTTCCACGGCCTCTGCTGCCTCTCCTCTGCAGATTCCACGGTGGCGTCAGCCGTTTCCGGTCCGCCAGATGATGGGGAGCCCTCCGATCCCGACTCCAGCAGCCTTGCATCCCCACGATGCAGCGGGCTGAGGGAGGGGGACCGTCGGACACTCCCGTCGCCTTCCTCCTTCTCCTTCTCCGTGGTGAACCTGTTAAAAAGGGAAAAAAACCGTTAAAAACGAGTTTCTACCGTGGAAAAGTGAATTCCACGGGCTTTCACCGTGAGAATTCCTGTTTTCACCGTCCAAAGTTGGTAATTCACGATCAAAACCGTGTTTTACCGCCTTCGTACGGTGAAAACCACTTTTCCCTCTTTCGGAACCAGCAGAAAGGGTATTCCACGGGATTTCACCGTGCGAATCGCGGTTTTCACCATCCAAAGTCGGTAAACCACGGTAAAAACCATGGCTAACCACCTTCGGATGGTGAAAATACCCTTTCACCGAGTTCCGACGGTTGGAAAGGGCATTGCACGGACTTCTACCGTGCAAAATGCCGTTATCACCATCCAAAGTCGGCAATTCACGGCCAAAACCGTGTTTTACCGCCTTCGATTGGTGAAAATCACTCCCTGGCGGGCTTCTACCGTCCCAACAAAGTCGAACTTGGGCCTTCCCAAGCGAAACGGCGCTCGGACAGGCTGAACCCGCCGGAAAAGTGCTTTCCGTAGTGGTTTGGCCACCATGACAACAGTCATGGCGGCGAAACTACTCCCACCACGTGTGTATACGGTCATTGACCGTAAAACACACCGTTAACAATGAAAAAAGAACTGCCAACAGGCAGGAGAAGGAAATTCCCTTAGAGGGACTTACTTTATCAATTATTTCGTCTTTTTCCAGGCTTGGTTGGCCTCTTGGACGGTGAAAACGTGTTTTTTTAAGCACACGTGGTGCCGGCGTCCTTTGTTTGATAGATTTACAAACAATATGGCGCCTAGCCGCCAAATTCGCCATCTTAGTGGCTAATGGCCGTGCAGTAGCGGCTAAAACATCATCAGCCGCCTCATGCATGGTCACCATGGAGATTTCACCGTCGTCTGCCTTTTTAGGGACAGACACACGGTGAATTCTCCTACACCAAGACTGGAACTGGTGAGTAGAGACATTTACAGTCAATTCTCTTATATTGATGGTAATTGGAGATTTCATTAAGGTTTTTACGGACGGATTTCTCCGTCCACGGACCGATTTTGTCGGACCTTTGGCTGGATACCTGGTGATGGGCTGCCCTTGGTTTCTACCAAAACTATGGCGGGCCCCAAACACCGCAATGTCCGGCCGCCTCCTCTCCCAGCCGTCCGCCCACAGTAGCAGACTGCCGGCTCTCTCCCACCACGGTAGGGACACCCAAAGCGTACCCCATACCGTGACACTTCCAGCTCGATGCTCAAACCCACCCACCTCAAACACCCTCGGTCTCCGTGGACGGAGATTGTACCAAGGAGGAGGGGGGTCATCGGCCTCGGAGTCGGTAGACTCCTGCGAAGAAATGGACGGTGGCTTTAGCACCGGAGTCATTCCACTCCGCGCCGAAGCCTCCGTGGCATCGCTGCCTGCATCGGAGGAGGTGTCAGAGACACCAAGTCCATCTTCCTCTCACAGTGCAGGTGGGTATATTCGGCTTCAGGTTATCTATGTGAAACCGGTCGCGCACCTTCCGACCGTAACCGTCTACGAACTCTATCTCATAGACTAGGTCAGAATACCGTGCAACCACCGTACCCCTCTCAGCTTTATATGCCAAGTTTCATTTCTTCGCCTGACCGAGCTTCCCAGCCTGATCTCTAATCCACACCTGATCACCAGGCTGATACAGAGGAGGCTCCACACGGCCAGCATCATACCGTTCTTTCTGCCTTCTTTGAGCAGCCGTCAAACGTTGACGGGCCTGCTCTTCCACGGCTTGCTGGTCAGGCAAGTTGCGGACTGGACCGTTTGGAAGGAGGTTATCAATCTCCATCCGAGGCTCACGGCCAAACAACAACTGATACGGAGAGACCTGTGTACTCTCCTGGACAGCTTTGTTATAAGCCCACACGGCGGGCCGTAATCTATCCCACCAGTCACGCTGTTCCTTGAGGGGATCAAGGTATCGCATGATGGTTTCCATTACGGTTTTATTTGTACGCTCCGTAAGCCCATTAGTTTGCGGATGGTACGCCGTCGTGAAGTGATGCGCTATGTTATAGCGCTCCCGGAACTTCAGCAGGACTTTGCTGGAGAACTGGGACCCACGATCCGAGACAAGAGCTTTCGGTGTGCCATACACCAAAAGGATCTCGTCCTTCAGGAATTTCACAACACAGGCAGCCGTGGCCCTTCGTACCGCCCTTGCCACACCGTAACGGGTGAAATAGTCAACCATGATAAGCACATAGGTGACTCCACCCACGGAGGCAGGAAACGGTCCAACGAAGTCCATTCCCCAGGTATCAACTGGGTACTCCGGCACAGTCGGTTGGAGAAATCTCTGACTTCGAGCGAACTGTCGCGCTCTCTGACACACCAAACATGACTTAACATATTCGGCCGTGTCCCGCTTCATACCGATCCAGTAGAAGCGTGAGCGCAGTCTCTGGTAGATCTTAAACATCCCGAAGTGACCAGCTTCTGGAACGTCATGTAGCTTTCTTAGACAGAAAGCCCTGCATGACTTCAGAACTACCAGTACAGTTCTCAACCGATCCTGGATGGACCTGATGGCAAACAACAAGTCATCTGCCACCACAAACTTGAACCGGAGGTTCGAGTTGGGGTCACGGAAGATTTCACTCTTCACCTTGGAGCATCACCCATCGGCCTTTTGCTCCTTGACCCAATCCACCTCGGAACGGATGTGATAAATGACCTCACCTACGTCGGCTTCGACGTATTCAGGCAAGGAAAGGTCCGCCACATCACGAACAGGATACCGACTCAAAGCGTCGGCATCCCTGTGCAGTGTTCCCTTCCTATACTGAACCTTGAACCGGTACTCTTGAAGCTGCATCTGCCAACGCCCCAACCTGCCTTGCAGGTTTTTGGCTGTCTGCAGATAGCAAAGAGCATGGTGATCTGTTACGATCACGAACTCCCGGTTAAAGAGGTAAGGACGGAATTTACCCACGGCAAACATGACCGCCAAGCACTCCTGCTCGGTGACCGAATACCGTGTTTCCGCTCCTTTCATGAGTCGGCTTGCGTAGGCCAGAACTCGGGGGACATTGTCCTCTGGCAACTTCTCGTAAACTACGACTCCCAAGCCCTACCCACTAGCGACGGTATGGATAATTACCTCACCACGAGGATCGTACATGGTGAGTACCGGCGCTTCGGTTAAAAATGCCCTTAACCGAGCAAACGCTAGTTTGCACTGATCCGACCACTCGAAGGACACATCCTTCTTCGTCAGATCATGCAAAGGCCTTGCCACCTTGGCGAAGTCCTTGATGAACCTCCGATAGTAACCGGCCAGTCCGAGAAAACTGCGGACACCTGTCACCGTCATCGGGACATCAAACTCCTGAACTGCCCGCATGAGATCCGGGTCCGGAGCAACTCCCTCGGCACTTACTATGTGACCGAGATAACGTACTTTGTTAAAGCCAAAGAAATACTTCTTCGGCTTTAGTTTTAGCTCCACCTCTCGTAACAGTCCAAGGACAGGAACGAGTCTACGCCCCACCCACCCAAAAGGGTATAAGGGCAGTGGAGTCTCTCGAGAAACTGCTCGAAAGTGTTCCCAAAGACGATAATATCGTCCAGGTACACCAGACAAGTCTCCCACTTATGTCCTGCCAATAAGAGGTCTACCGCTCTCTGCATGGTGGCTGGAGCATTACAGAGTCCGAAAGGCATTTTCCGGAACTCAAACAGACCTTGAGAGCAAATAAATGCCGTTTTTTCAATGTCTGGCTCAGCCATCCGAACCTGCCAGTAACCACTAGCCAGGTCCAAGGTAGCGAAGAACTTCGCACCGGCCAACGAATCGAGTGCATCATTGATGCGAGGCAAGGGATACTGATCCAGCTTATTCTGGGCATTCAGTTTCCAGTAGTCCACACAAAAATGAAAGCCACCATCTTTCTTGCGAACAAGCAAGATAGGGCTCATGTAGGGACTACGCGAAGGTTGGATTACCCCTGCATCCAACATCTTCGCCACCTCTTTCTCGACTGCTCTGGCCGCTGGAGCGGTTCGACGCAATCCTTCTCGCACTGGAGGTTGCCCACCGGTGTCAATCGTATGTTCGACCAGAGAGGTTTCACCCAACTCCGTAAAGTCGAACCCGAAATGATCCCGGCGTGCCAGCAGGAACTCCCGAAGCTGTCTTGCCTCTTCAGGCTTTAGATTGGGGCCAATCTTAAGACACTTTTCGAGAGTTGGAGCCGTCGTCACATTGAGCACTTGGCATCTGTTTCCGGACGCACCTCTCAACTTAGACGGCTCTTCCAGCCCTACCACAATGGCAGCCTCCACAGCTTGAGCCGTGGCTACACCCTCCCCTGTTTCCAGGGCAACAGGTGCATTACCCATGTTCTCAAGCCAGATATCATACGTACCAAGCCGGTTAGCTGCGGCAATACCTCCCACTGCCAACAAACCACGTCCACCTAAGGCTTTCCGGTGCGGCTCCACGAGAAGCAGCTGGCCAGGGCCGGCATGCTCCACCAACGACCTGTCGTACGTGGGCTGGCAGCCAAACATTCCCTCAGTCGCAGAGAACAAACTTCTCCTCGCCCGATAGAGGTTCTGGTCTTGGGCAGCTCTGGCAGCTCGAGTGCAGGCGGATCCACTGGGAGTTGCCGTCCCGGAGGCAAAGCCCCTGGTATCAGCGATGGAATCGCTTCCACCTCCCTAGGTTCCTCAAGCGCTCGATCGGTGAATGTGCCGTCCAGACATCCTCCCGGAAGTAAACCTTCCGGTGCACGATATCGACCATCAAGCCGAAGCGTGAGGCATGATCAATGCCCAACAACGCTTCGCCCTCTCTTTTCACCAAAAGGAGAGGCACCCTGATGGTTTTCTTGTGGATGGTCAGTTCCACATTTGTGACCCCTACTACCTCAATGGAGTGCCCACCCATTCCAAGAAGGAATGAAGGAACCGCCAGTTCCTCTATAGGCAACTCCATCACTCGTGCCACCGTAATGCTTAGGACTGACACGTCGGCCCCGGTGTCCACGATCATCTCCAAGAGGCGATCGCCTATCGACACCCACACCCGTGGTGAACCTACGTCATAGGCCAGGCTCTGAAGCTAAGGAATGGGAACCCGTGGGTTCCCACCATCAACCTTCTGCGTCCCGTCCAGTCCCGTCTCGCCCCCATTCCAGACGTGCAGAAGACTGGGAGACTGTCTCAGAAACCAGAGACTCCCCAGGCACAACAGGAGGTAAGGGTGCACCAACTCCTCCCGCCTGCTCGATGAGCGCACGATCCAGCACCTCGGCACTAGGCATATAGGGTGAGGGGGCAAACCAGCGATCCAGCTGACTGCACACAGCCTCCAATGTGGAGCATGGCGATGGAAATACCCACTGGGTAATTTCCGGGTCCGCAGACCTCGCCAGAGGCACCCCTGCCTTATGCAGGACATCCACATATTTGGAGACCGCCCGGAGGTACGTCCCTCGTTCAGAACCCAGGCCCTGACAGGCACCTGAGTTTTGAAGTTTTACCAGTCGCCCAACACTCAGTTCGGTGGCAACCGGCGGCAGTTTAACAAAGTCCTCCATGAGTCGATAGTAGAACTGGCCATCATGAACGGTGGCCAGGTACTTACGACCTTCCAGCCAGACTGGTGCAATGCCAGCGGTTGGCTGGAGCTTCTGACTTTCGTCAGGCACCACTCTGGCAACCTGCCCTTTGGCCGCAGCCTTCGGACAATCCTTCTTCAGGTGACCCATCTGGTTACACCCAAAACAAGGACCTAGTCGCCGGAGTGAGTCTCCTGTACGGTCCGCACTTCGATTCGTTGCCGCCGGCTGACCTCCACCAGAGCCTGCCGTCTTCCTCTTCTTGCCTCCGGTCTTGGCTCCTACTTTGTCCGACTTGGACGGTGCAGTAGCCTTCGCACCCGTTTGGCTTGAAGAGGAAGCCCTGGCAGAGCTCCCAGAGCTAGCCTTCATTCCAGAGGACTGAATGCTAGCCCTGTCCTGAGGAACCCCTCTAGTACGGTTAGGTAATTTACCCGTAAGAAGCAAATCGGCTTCAACCAGCCGTGCCTTTCTGGCATATGCTTCCACCGTACCGGTGTTACAACTGATCAATTGATCAGTGATGGCCATCAGGAGTTTCCGTTTGAAGCGTATGAGCCTACAGCTCTCGTCGGAGACACTTGGTCGGACAGTTCCAAGAACCGCCAATAGAATGCCTGCACAGACTCGGTAGCCCCCTGTTTCATCGACTCAAATTCGCCGAAACAGAGGCGAGCCTGGTTACTTGTGCTGAAGCGGCTATGCATAGCATCCTTCAGCTCAGTCCAGGTCAGGTACTCCTCCGCCGGACCGTCCAGCAGAAACGTAAAGAAACTGCATCGGGACTCGTCTGTCCAGCGATGAGCTCGGGCTTTCGCTTCGAACTTGCGAACCATGACGTGAACCATGAGTGGACCGGGTTAAAGAACCCGAACGCCTAAACCTCCGCTGGAACCGCTGGAGCGGGCGTCCAAGCAGTGGCGCTACCCTGCAAGGCTGCCTGCTCCGGTTCCCCGAAACGTCAGACACGGACTCAGCTTCCGAGGGTATCATCAACTGAACTCTCAGCTGCTGTCCGGGTGCGGGAGGGACTCCCCGGCCAATCCCCCTAGGAGATGGCCTGGGTGCCTCCCGCGGAGGTTCTCGCCTGGCCTGCACCAGCGGTACCTCCTCCCATGCACTTTCACGCACGGGCGACAGTGAACACTCTGGCACAACCCTCGGTTCGACCTCCGACCAGGACAGCCGTCCTTCCAACCAAAGGACATCTATCCCGTAAGCGATCTCCCTGAGTTGCCGCTCGGAGAGCGTGGCCAAAAAGGCCCGGCCCTCTCGCGCGGTCTCATTGGGGATCACCTCCAGGTCCCGAAGGGGCTGACCGCCCCGTCCAATCGGACGAGCGGCGGTGGAAGTTTGGACGATCGGCCGCGACCGATCGTCCTCCCCAATGAGATCATCATCGGATTCACTGTCTTCCAACGGGTATTCTCCCGGAAGAATGTCACGGCGGCGTTTCCACACCATGACCCAGTCCTCCGGGAAATCCCCGTCTACGCTACCGCTTCGTTCCCCTGTCTCCAGGGGATCTCTACCTTCCGCCCCCAAGGGGATGGTCGACTATGCGGCCGTGTAACTCCAAACCCGCATCTGCACCAAGTTCCCGACCTCCGGTCGGTACTTTTGGGGCTGGCTCCATTTTTCACCGTAAACGAACGGTAAAATCTGGACAAAGCCACCTGATAACGGGTTTCTGCCATCGAAAACGGTAAACTCACGGACAAAAGTCCGCAAAATACCGTCACGAACGAATGGGACCGTGCGAGACCGCGGTTTCACGGACAAAAGTCCGTGTCCCACGGTGAAGAACGGTCAGAGTTTAACCTTACCGGTTTCTACCATGGTTTAACGGACAAAAGTCCGTTTCCCACGGTGTACTTCTCGGTAAAACACCGTACACCACCGAAAACCACGGAACCACGGACCGTAGTCCGTGCCCCACGGTAATTCGACGGTAAATTTACCGTTAACCACGGTACAACGGACCGTAGTCCGTTCCCCACGGTAAATTAACGGTAAAAATACGGTTAAGGACGATAGATTTACCGTTCACCACGGTACAACGGACCGGAGTCCGTTCCCCACGGTGAACAACGGTAAATATACGGTGAAACGGTGGTTTCTGCCGCTGTCTCACGGACCAAAGTCCGCGCCCAGTGGCGTGTTCTCACCGCACGGTGATTCGACCGACTAAACGGTCGAATACACGGTAAATCACCGTGCGAGAGGTACTGGGATCGTTACCCAGCACCTCCACCAATTGTAACGTCCCGCCGGATCGTTACAATACCCCGGTAAATTAAACCCCAGAACAGACGTAAAACTTACTGCTAGCCGGCTCCTTACGGGGATGGGACCGTACCCGTAGCCGCCTCTCCCACGGTGTTCCTGGAGACGTGTCGGCTCCTTGGAGCCACCCTCGACGGACACGGACGAAAACCACGCCGCCACGTCGAGAATATCGCGGTAGAACCGTTGTTCTACCGCGACACCAGTACCGGCCGAAAAAGGACGGTAGCAGGACGATGGAGTTCCCCAAGCGGAAATCCCACCCCCCTCGCGGTACTCCCCAAATAAACAGACACGACACAAGTGTAAGATGAAATAAAACGATGTATTTATTCACTTACAAGTGAAAACGAAGACGGTGACGATATTTACACAACTTGGCTGGGTACTTTATTCAGCCAAGCCCCCATAAATATATGCAAAAAGGCCTAATGGCCAAAGGCAAACAAAAGATGATCAGGAAGATGAGCGGGACAATGGAGGTCCCCTTGACCTCCATCCACAGGTCTTGTCTCCTCTCAAGCCCACAACACACTGCCCAGATCCTGTGGTTGACTAGGCCACAGGAAACCTCCAGGCAACTCCACCTGGAGGGGACAGAGGTCACATCTGACCTCTCACCCATAGACTTCATGGTGAGAGGTCTGCTGGCTCCAAAATGGCGTCTGTCCTAACAGCCTACTGTAGCTGTCAGGCAGACCACCATAGGGAATTTCGTCTGCTCAATCAAAATTTAAAATTGAGCAGACCAGGTTGCCACAGTTAAAATGTCTTTACATAGATCTGATACTGATTTTTCTTCTTCCAAAAACATTTGAAAAAATGTTGAATGATTTTCAATATATTTAGCTAAGTCAGCTCTAATACTTGAATGTTCATCTTCAGAACCAGTAAGAAGCTTACTTATGCAATGATAGAAACAATTACCAACTCCTTTTACTTTCACCAGTTGTAAGCCCTGAGTATCACGTACTGTTCTAAAGTCCACACTAGTTGATGTTTCATATTCATGTGGAGTGTCATCTTTGGGAGCATTATTTCTGGTTTCATGCTGCTCTGAATATTTAGCATGCATGTATGCTATTTTTTCATTCTGTTTTTGCATAGTTGACTTCTGTCGCTTTCGACCCATTGTAGAATTAATATACCTTCAGTAGTAGATATTTATCTTTTATTAGTTTATTTTTATTCCAATGTTATATTTGTTGAGATTAATTCAGTTCAAATCAATTTCGTTTAATATGGTTCATAGGTTGCTGTCATGCACCTTAATCTAAACAGTTTTCCTAAAACTTTCCCTAAAATGTTAGTACTGATAACCTACTAAAAGCAACCTAGAACTCCTAACTCACAAGAACAGGAATAATAAAATTTCTGTCGTGATACAATTAAAAACAGAAATCAAAAACAAATGTGACACTCAAAGTAAAAATGTAAGTCCATTTTTACAGCTATCACAGTGGTTTTCTGTGATTCCCCTTTCAGCCAATAGTGTAGTTTAATTTTGTTTAGTAAAATTTATTTTGCTTGGGATGGGCCTAGTAAAGATAACAGAATTTTTTAACCTTACCTTAAATGGCTTCTTGTTGTCTTCGGAGAACTGTAGCTTCTTTGAAAATATGTCCCTGGTCCTTCGAGGGTAATGTTTAAAAGGTCAATCACGGCTTATGTCCAACCGGTTAAACACCACAGCTTGAAAATTAGGATTGATCAACATGAACCAAATTTATGTAACCCTTGAATTCAATTTTAATACACACTTGGATTCAAAAATTAAATTGCATGAAGAATTAAACTCCTACGTTTAATTCTCAAAATACTTCACAAACTCAAATTAAAAAATAAGTATGTCCTTCTGCTTCAACTCCAATCTGGGACTCTGTTCAAAACACGATGTTCATCACATCTTGTTTAGTCTAAAAATGAATTTTAAGTATCCTGATTGGTTAAAAATAATTTTCTAAAATTAGAATAACCAATCGGTCAACCTGCTTTTGATCGTCATTTACGAACATCTGCCTAATATGCATCCGGTCGTAAAATTACAATTTAGCTTCTTTATATTTTTTTAGGATTGTGGATACATATTGTTATTTCCATTAATCGTCATTTTCTATGAATTAGTATGGTTAACCTTTTAACTTTTCATTGAAAGTTTTAGTTTTCAGCAACTCATAACATTTCTTTTAAATGACTAGCATTCTCAGTATTCATTTATTTTATTTTCTGGGCCCTCTGAAATGTATTTCTATTTAATACATCATACAACTCTTTCGCTACTTGTCGGTACCTCTTTTGGGTTATGTTTGGCTTCGCATATTGTTTCATTCATTTTACTATACTCATTCATAAGTTTCTTCTCTCTATAGTCCTCAATATACTCTATATTTTATTAGCGGCTCTTTTCTCAATGTGTTGAGAACCTGTTATGTGCTTTATTTTTTCTTTAAACTTTTTATTACTTTGTTGTTTTGCATATCAAAGAGAGTTTATGGTAAGAAGTATCTTGTTACACTTTTTTTCATCGGTTTCTTCTTTTTATTCTTCTCTATAATGACATCATAATGTTTTGTAAAACAGGTGGTCTTCTAACGTGTGAGTATGAAGTATACACCATATGTTCTTTTCTTTTCAAATATTTTATTGTTCAACTGAACTTTTTCTTATTTTATACTCCTCAAGGTAATCAGATAATGTCAGGTCAATTAACCACTTTATTTATCTATCTGTTACACTTTATAGTACGTTTCCCTCTCTTTTCATTCTTTAATTACATCAAATTTTGTAAAAAGGTTTTTATTTAACATGGTATACTCATTTGGGCTCACCCTTCTAAAGTGTGTGTGGGTTAGTTTTGTCTTTCTCTTTCCCCCTCTCTCGTTATACTTTAAAACTTTTTATTACTCTTTTACAAGTGTGGGTGGGTTTCTTCTTTTAATTTTTTTTCACCCTCTCTCCTTTTTTGCCTCTCTTTACTATGAGAGTGTGTGTGTGTGTGTGTGTGTGTGTGTGCATGCATGCGGGCGGGCGTGCGTGCGGGCGGGCGGGCGTGCGTGCGTGCGTGCGTGCGTGCGGGCGTGCGTGTGGTGTGCGGGGGGTGTGTGTGGTGTGTGTGGTGTGTGGGGTGTGTGTGGTGTGTGGGGGTGTGTGTGGTGTGTGGTGTGTGGGGGTGTGTGTGGTGTGTGGGGGTGTGTGTGGTGTGTGGTGTGTGGGGGTGTGTGTGGTGTGTGGTGTGTGGGGGTGTGATTTATTCATACTTTTATCCACCCCTCTCTTTTACTACTACTTTCCCGCCATTTTTGGTTACTCATTTTTTCTTCTCTTTTTTACTTCTCTTTTAGTGTTTCTCTTTTTAGCTCTGCCTCTGTCTCTTTTTAACTTTAATCTAACTTCCTTTTTATTATCTCTGCCCCTCTCTCAAATTATAGTTATGTGGCAACCTGGTCTGCTCAATTTTGATTTTGATGGAGCAGACGAATTTCCCTATGGTGGTCTGCCTGACAGCTACAGTAGGCTGTTGGGACGGACGCCATTTTGGTGCCAGCAGACCTCTCACCATAAAGTCTATGGGTGAGAGGTCAGAAGTGACCTCTGTCCCCTCCAGGTGGAGTTGCCTGGAGGTTTCCTGTGGCCTAGTCAACCACAGGATCTGGGCAGTTGGTTATGGGCAGCTACATGGACTAGACCTGTGGGTGGAGGTCAAGGAGACCTCCACTGTCCAGCTTCTGGATCATCTTTCTGTCTTTTGTGCCTTTGGCCTTTGTTGTATATATTTATGGGGGCTTGGCTGGATAAGGTATCCAGCCAAGTTGCGTAAATATCACTGCCTTTGTTATCTACTTCATCAAGTGTAATTAAACACCGTTCGTCACTTTTTACACTTTGTGTCTGTGTCACTTATTTGGGGAGTTACCGTGGGAGGGTGGGTCGCCGGTTTGGGGCAACACCACCGTCCTTCTCCGACCTTTGTCGGCCGGTACTCGTGTCGGCTCGCGGTAGCACCGGAGTCTACCGCGATATTCTCGGCGTGGCGGCGTGGTTTTTCGTTGTGTCCGTCGTGGGTGGCTCCTGGAGCCGGCACATCCCAAGAAACACCGTGTGGGAGACGGCTACGGGTACGGTCCCATCCCCGTGAGGAGCCGGTCAGCGGTAAGTTTTCCGTCCATTTTGGGGGTGAATTTACTGGGGTTATTGTAACGGTCCGGCGGGACGTTACAGTTAGGTGTTGTTTTAATCACCTTTTCAACACCTAACATCCCTACCCCCTAAAATGTTACTTCTCTTTTTATCAATTCCAATACAAAATTCTTTAGATCCCTTTATTAACTCTTTGTTTATAAAGTGTATAATCATATCTTGTATGATCTTTTCTGCAAGAGAATTTCTTCCGAATCAATTTTCATTAGATAATTAAGACATTACGTCTCAAGCCAGATATCGTACGTGCCCAGGCGGTTACCTGCGGCAATTCCAGCCACTGCCAACACACCACATCCACCCAAGGCTTTCCGGTGCGGCTCCATGAGAAGTAGCTGGCCAGGACTGCCATGCTCTACCAATGTCGCTGATACGACTTGTCGTACGTGGGCTGGTAGCCAGACAATCTCCCTCAGTCGCAGGGAACAAACTTCCCCATGCCTGATAGAGGTTCTGGTCTTGGGCAGCTCTGGTGAAACAATGTTCACCCACCCGTCAACCTTCTCGAGTGCTACCGGGACCTCTGGGAGTTGCCGTCCTTGAGGCAAAGCCTCTGGTATCAGCACTGGAATTGCTTCCACCTTCACAGGTGTTCCAAGTGCTCGATCGGTGATTGCGGCTTGAAGGGCATCTGGATGTGCAGTCCAGACATCCTCCTGGAAATAGACTTTCTGGTGCACGATATCTACCATCAAGCCGAAGCATGCGGCGTGATCAATGCCCAAAATTGACTCGCCTTCTCCTTTCACCAAAAGGAGAGCAACCTTGATGGTTCTCTTGTGGATGGTCAATTCCACATTTGCAACCCCTACGACCTCGATGGAGTGCCCACCCATTCCAAGAAGGAATGACGGAACCGCAAGTTCCTCCACAGGCAACTCCATCACTCGTGCCACCGTCATGCTTAAGACCGACACGTCAGCCCCGGTGTCTACGATCATCTCCAAGAGACGATCGCCTATCGACACCCACACTCATGGTGAACCCACGTCATAGGCTCGGCTCTGAAGTTCTGGAATGGGAACCCGCGGGTTCCCATCATCGAATGTCTGCAACCCGTCCACCTTACCATCCACACCAGACGGTAATCCTAGATGTGCAGAAGTCTGGGAACCTGTCTCAGAAACCAGAGACTTCCCAGGCCCGGCAAGAGGTATGGACGCACAGACTCCTCTTGCCTACTCGATGACCGCACGATCCATCACCTCACCACTAGGCATATAGGGTGAGGGGGCAAAACAGCTATCCAACTGGGCCACCATGGCCTCCAATGTGGAGCATGGTGTTGTAAATACCCAACTGGTAATTTTCGAGTCCGCAGACCTCGCGAGAGGCATCCCTGTATTCTGCAGGACATCACATACTTGGAGACCACCCGAAGGTACGTCTCTCGTTCAGAACACCAACTATGTTGGTCACCTGAGCTTTGAGGCATCTATGGTCGCCCACCACTCAGTATGGTGGCGACCAGCAGCGGTTTAACAAAGATTTTTCTTCATCATCCACGAGTCGGTAGTAGAACTGGCCATCATGAATGGTGGCCAAATACTTGCAACCCTCCAGCCACACTGGTGCTAAGCCAGGTGTTGGCAGGAGCATCTGGTTTTCACCAGGCAACACTCTGGCAACTTGTCCTTTGGCCGCAGCCTTCGGACAATCCTTTTTCAGGTGACCCATCTGGTTACACCCGTAACAAGGACCTAGTCGCTGGAGCGAGTCTCCCGAACAGTCCGCACTTCGAGGCATTGCCACCGGCTGGCCTCCACCGGAACCTGCCTTCTTTTTGCCTCCGGTTTTGTCCACCGCCTTGTTCGACTTGGACTGAGCAGTGGCCTTCGCACCTGGTTGGTTCGATGATGAAGCCCTGGCAGAGCTCCCAGAGCTAGCCGTGGCACCAGAGGTCTGGGCACTAGCCCAGTCTACTGTGCCCTCACGAGCATGGGCAGGTAATCTACCTGCCGTAAGCAAATTGGCTTCCACAAGCCATGCCCTACAGGCATATGCTTCGACCATCTCGGCCTGACACCCGATAAATTGATCGGTGATAGCTGTCAGGAGTTTCCGTTTAAAATTAATGAGCCGACAGCTCTCATTTTCTCCCGGAGAGACACGGTCTGCCAGTTCCAAGAACCGCCAATAGAATGCTTGCACAGAGTCGGTTAACCCCTGCTTCATCGTTTCAAATTTGGCAAAGCAGACACGAGCCTGATTACCCGAACTAAATCGGCTACGTATAGCATCCTTCAGTAACGTCCAGGTCAGGTCCGGAAGAGTTTCCACCAAAGAAGCGTAATACTCTTCGGCCGGACCGTCCAGCAGAATCGTAAAGAAACTGCACCTGGACTCATCCGTCCAGCGCTGAGCTCGGGCTTTTGCTTCGAACTTGCGGAGAAAAGGCGCCATATCCTCTCTGCTGTCGTAACGAGCAAACGAGTGGACCGGGTTAAAGAACCCGAGTGCCTGAACCTCTGCTGGAACCGCTGGAGTGGGCGTCCAACAGCAGCGCTAACCCTGCGAGGTTGCCTGCTCCGGTTCCCCGAAACGTCAGACTCAGACTCAGTTTCTGAGGGTACCGCCATGTGAACCCTCAGCTGCTGTCTGGGTGCGGGAGGAACTCCCCAGCCAAATCCCCTAGGAAACAGCCTGGGTACTTCCCGCAGAGGTACCAGCCTGGCTTGCACAGGCAGCACCTCCCTCCGTGCACCTTCACGCATGGGCGACAGTGAAAACTGAGGATTTACCCTCGGTTCAATCACTGACCGGGACAGCCGTCCTTCCAAGCGAAGGACATCTATTCTGTAAGTGATCTCTATGAGCTCCTGCTCAGAGAGCCTGGCCAAGTAGGCTTTGGGCTGCTCTAACAGTCTCATCCAGGACTACCACCATCGCCCAAAGAAGCTGACCACCATGTCCGATTGGACGAACGGCAGTGGAAACATGGACATTCGGCCGAAGCCGAGCACCACGCCCATCCAGATCACCTTCGGCATTGCTGCCGACTTCCAACGGAGATTCTTCGGGAAGACCGTCTGTGGCACGTGGCCGCACCGTGACGTATTCTGCCAGAAGAAGTTGGCCCCGTGGAACACCGTCCATGTTGCTGCCCTCCAGTGAATCTTTGTCAACGCTGCCGTCCCACTCACCTGTTTGCAGGGAAACACTGCCTTCCGCCCCAAAGGGACAGTCGACTACGTGGCTGCGTAACTCCAAACACGCATCTGCTCTAATTTCCCGACCTTCCGTCGGTACTTTCGGGGTTGGCTCCATTTTCTACCATGTTTCTATGGTAAAATCTGGACAAAACCACCAGACAACGGGTTTCCACCGTCGAAAACGGTAAATTCACGGACAAAAGTCCATAAAACACCGTAACGAATGGATGGAACCGTACGAAACCGCGGTATCACGAACAAAAGTCCGTGTCCCACGGTAATGAACGGTCAGAGTTCGACTTTACCGGTTTGTACTGCGGTCTAATGGACAAAAGTCCATTTCCCACGGTGTACTTCACAGTAAAAGACTTTTAACCACTTTCTACCATGGTTCCACGGACCGTAGTCCGCACCCCATGGTAATTAAAGAGTTAAAATTTACCGTTCACCGTGGTACAATGGACCAAAGTCCGCCCTCACGGTGAATGAATGGTAAATCATGGTAAACAGTGGTTTCCGCCACTGTCCCAAGGGCCAACGTCGGTGCCCAGTGACGTATTCGCACTGCACGGTGATTCGACAAACAAAACGGTCGAATCCACGGTAATTAACCGTGTGAGAGACGGGGTACAGATGCCCAGCTCCTCCACCAATTGTAACGTCCCGACCAGACCGTCACAACACCCCGGTAAATTTAAACCCAAAACTTACCGTCACCCGACTCCAACATGGGGATGGGATCGTACCCGTAGCCACCTCCCGACGGTGAACCTCGGGATGTGTCGGCTCCCTGGAGCCACCCTTGATGGATACGACGAGAATCACGCCGCCATGCCGAGAATATTGTGGTAGAACTCCGGTTCTACCGCGAGCCGACACGAGTACCGGCCGAAAAAGGACGGAAGAAGATGGTGGTGTATTTTCCCCAACCGGAAAACCCACCCTCTGTGGTACTCACAAAGAAAATAACACGACACAAAGTAAGAGTAAAATAAAAGTGTTTATTTACACTTACGATGGTTATATGATGCAGTGAATATTTACACAACTTGGCTGGATAATTCATCCAGCCAAGCCCCTACAAATATATACAAAACAAAGGCATAAAGACCAAAGGCACAAAAGAAGAGATGAAGCTGGACAATGGAGGTCTCCTTGATCTCCACCCACAGGTCTACTCTTCTCTCAAGTCCACAACACACTCCCCTCAATTAATGGCTGACCAGGCCAATTAATACCTCCAGGCAACTCCACCTGGAGGGGACAGTGGTCACTTCTGACCTCTCACCCATTGAACCTAATGGTGAGATGTCTGCTGGCACCAAAATGGCGTCCGTCCCAACAGCCTACTGTAGCTGCCAGGCAGACCACCATAGGGAATCCGTCTGCTAAATCAAAAATTTGAAATTGAGCAGACCAGGTTGCCACAACTGTTATGGAAGCTAAAAACAGAACTGTTTATTTTGAAGAATAAAAGCAGTTACTCCAACTTCCAGAAGATCTGTATGATTCTTTCCATTATCAGATCCAATGCACAGGATCAGTAGGGAACTTTTTCCCTTTTTAGATCCAGCCAATCAGTAGGGCAGAACTGTTTATTTCCAAGAATAAAAGCAATTACCGAAATTCCCAGAAGACCCAAGTTTTTGATCTTTATGAATTGGGGTAACTGCAGATTGGCTGGATCTGAAAAAGGGGGAAGTTCCCTACTGATCTTGGGTGGTTTGGATCTGATAAATTAAAGAATCATACTGAACTTCTGGGAATTTTATTAACTGCTAAAACACTGTTCATTCTCCCTAAAATCCTGATTCATCCTCCCTAAAACCATGTTCATCCTTCCTAAAATCATGTTCATCTCCCTAAAACCATGTTCATCTCCCCTAAAATCATGTTCATCCCCTCTAAAACAATGTTCATCCCCTCTAAAACTAAGTTCATCCTCCCTAAAACCATGTTCATCCTCCCTAAAACCATGTTCATCCTCCATAAAACCATGTTCATCCCCTAAAACTATGTTCATCCCCTAAAACCATGTTCATCCCCCTAAAACCATGTTCATTCCCCTAAAACCATGTTCATCCCCCTAAAACCATGTTCATCCTCCTAAAACCATGTTCATCTCCCCTAAAATTATGTTCATCCCCTCTAAAACAATGTTCATCCCCTCTAAAACCAAGTTCATCCTCCCTAAAACCATGTTCATCCTCCATAAAACCATGTTCATCCCCCATAAAACCATGTTCATCCCCCTAAAACCATGTTCATCCCCCTAAAACTATGTTCATCCCCTAAAACCATGTTCATCCCCCTAAAACCATGTTCATCCCCCTAAAACCATGTTCATTCCTCTAAAACCATGTTCATCCCCCTAAAACCATGTTCATCCCCCTAAAACCATGTTCATCCCCCTAAAACCATGTTCATCCCCCTAAAACCATGTTCATCCCCCTAAAACCATGTTCATTCCCCTAAAACCATGTTCATCCCCCTGAAACCATGTTCATCCCCCTAAAACCATGTTCATCCTCCTAAAACCATGTTCATCCCCCTAAAACCATGTTCACCCCCTAAAACCATGTTCATCTCCCCTAAAACCAAGTTCATCTCCCCTAAAACCAAGTTCATCCTCCCTAAAACCAAGTTCATCCTCCCTAAAACCAAGTTCATACCCCCTAAAATCATGTTCATCCCCCTAAAATCATGTTCATCCCCCTAAAACCATGTTCATCTCCCCTAAAACCATGTTCATCTCCCCTAAAACCAAGTTCATCTCCCCTAAAACCAAGTTCATCCTCCCTAAAACCATGTTCATACCCCCTAAAATCATGTTCATCTCCCCTAAAATTATGATCATCCCCCTAAAATCATGTTCATCCCCTCTAAAACAATGTTCATCCCCTCTAAAACCAAGTTCATCCTCCCTAAAACCATGTTCATCCTCTATAAAACCAAGTTCATCTTCCTAAAACCAAGTTCATCCCCCTAAAACCAAGTTCATCCCCCTAAAACCATGTTCATCCCCCTAAAACCATGTTCATCCTCCTAAAACCATGTTCATCCCCCCTAAACCCATGTTCATTCCCCTAAACCATGTTCACCCCCCTAAAACCATGTTCATTCCCCTAAACCATGTTCACCCCCCTAAAACCATGTTCATTCCCCTAAACCATGTTCACCCCCCAAAAACCATGTTCATCCCCCCTAAAACCATGTTCATCTCCCCTAAACCCATGTTCATCCCCCTAAAACCATGTATTACTATATTTGGTTGTTTGGATGTTTTCTTGTAAAGGTAACATATTATTCACTTGATTAAATCGAAACATAATTAACACAAGGAAACGAATACTTTTTAAATTATAATCTAATGATTTTCTTTTAATTTTTTAATTTTGTATATCGTTTTTAAATAATCAAATTCAAATCGTGTTAAGCTTAATTAATAAAAGTATGTGTAATTTACATAAAATGATGATAAAAGTAATTTTTATTCAGATTATTTTTTAATAAATGTTATTTTTAAATTTCAATTTTTAATTTTTTTAATAAATTTTATTTTAAAATTTCAGTTTTTAGTTTCGTTTTTATATTTTAGTTTTGAAATTATTTTTTAATTTCTGTTTTTAATTTTATTTTTAAATTTTATTTTTAAACTAGTGGGGTAACCCGTCATAAATGACGGGAGCAAAATTCACAGGCAATTGTGCGCATGCGCGTCGTTTGTTCCTTTTGTACTCCTTTCATTTCAATTTCAGTCACCCCTTCCCACTTTTTCCCCCTCCACGTTTCTCTCTCTCTCCCCCCCCCCCCCCGCTACACTTTCCAACCTTTTCCCATCTCCAATTTAATATCATGGGGTTCTTGGATGAGAAGGGTGCAACATATAGTTGACCTTGAGAAAAAAAAAAGCTGTTCATTTCTTCATTTATTTAAATTTATATAAATTCCAATGTGCTTCAAGGTTTTTGTACAGTGTTACTCCACACACACACACACAGACCTGGGATTTTAGTTTTAAATTTTAGTTTTAAATTTTAGTTTTAAATTTTAGTTTTAAATTTTAGTTTTAAATTTTAGTTTTAAAAAAATTTTAGTTTTAAATTTTAGTTTTAAATTTTAGTTTTAAATTTTAGTTTTAAATTTTAGTTTTAAATTTTAGTTTTAAATTTTAGTTTTAAATTTTAGTTTTAAATTTTAGTTTTAAATTTTAGTTTTAAATTTTTAGTTTTAAATTTTAGTTTTAAATTTTAGTTTTAAATTTTAGTTTTAAATTTTAGTTTTAAATTTTAGTTTTAAATTTTAGTTTTAAATTTTAGTTTTAAATTTTAGTTTTAAATTTTAGTTTTAAATTTTAGTTTTAAATTTTAGTTTTAAATTTTAGTTTTAAATTTTAGTTTTAAATTTCGTTTTTAAATTTCGTTTTTAAATTTCGTTTTTAAATTTTAGTTTTTAATTTTGTTTTTAAATTTTAGTTTTTAATTTTGTTTTTAAATTTCAGTTTATAATTTTATTTTTTAATTTCAGTTTTAAATTTTATTTTGAAATTTTATTTTGAAATTTTATTTTTAAATTTCAGTTTTTAAATTTCAGTTTTTAATTTTCAGTTTTAAATTTTATTTTTATGTTTTATTTTTAAATTTTAGTTTTGAATTCCATTTTTAAATTTCAGTTTTTAATTTTATTTTTAAATTTCACTATTTAATTTCGTTTTTAAATTTCAGTTTTTAATTTTGGTTTTAAATTTTAGTTTTGAATTCTATTTTTAAATTTCAGTTTTTAATTTTGTTTTTAAATTTTAGTTTTGAATTTTATTTTTAAATTTCAGTTTTTAATTTCGTTTTTAAATTTTAGTTTTGAATTCTATTTTTAAATTTCAGTCTTTAATTTTATTTTTAAATTTCAGTATTTAATTTCGTTTTTAAATTTCAGTTTTTAATTTTATTTTTTAATTTTATTTTTAAATTTCAGTATTTAATTTCGTTTTTAAATTTCAGTTTTTAATTTTGTTTTTAAATTTTAGTTTTGAATTTATTTTTAAATTTCAGTTTTTAATTTTATTTTTAAATTTTGTTTTTAAATTTTAGTTTTTAATTTTGTTTTTAAATTTCAGTTTTTAATTTCGTTTTTAAATTTTAGTTTTGAATTCTATTTTTAAATTTCAGTCTTTAATTTTATTTTTAAATTTCAGTATTTAATTTCGTTTTTAAATTTCAGTTCTTAATTTTGTTTTTAAATTTCAGTTTTTAATTTTATTTTTAAATTTTATTTTTAAATTTTAGTTTTAAGTTTTAGTTTTAAATTTTATTTTTAAATTTCAGTTTTTAATTTTATTTTTAAATTTTATTTTTAAATTTCAGTTTTTAATTTCGTTTTTTAAATTTCAGTTTTTAATTTGATTTTTTAAATTTCAGTTTTTAATTTTATTTTTAAATTTCAGTTTTATTATGTAAAATAAATACATGGAAAATATGAAACTTTATAAACGCATTTTTAATTTAAATTTTTCAACTTTTATATTTTTACAATTTGCCAACTTTTGAATCGTTGCTGTTGCCACAGATGAACACATATCAAGGAGTAATATATTTCAAAATGGCGGCAGCTGCGTCACGACATAATAGCGACTGAAATTCTGGGGCGGCGCCGCACATGCGCAGAAAAACTATAGAGAAAAGAGAAGAGATGACATCATGTTGTCATGGTGACGACCATGCTGTAAGCTAACAAAATAATGGGTGGGAAGGAACAGTCGTGATGCCGATGCCCACTCACAACCATTTTTATGACTGTGAAAAGAAGAAGAAAGAACGGGCAGACGATGCGTTGCTATAGTAACGCCTTGGTGTCGTCTCTAAGATTTCAGGTTCGTTACATTATTAATTGCAGCTTTCCATTTCCTTTACAACAGTTAATAAGACGGTTTTAATATGATTTTTCATTTTGTAACGTTGTGTGTGTGTGAAGGACAAGAACGGAAACAAAAGACGATGGAAAAAAAAGTTTTTATTTCGCAAACTTTACAAGAAAACATTACAGAGCGTTAGCAAATACAAAGGGTGTATCTTTTAATCTGACAACCATAACGTTGTCTAGCCTCTAACCATAGACAAAGCTTACTTAAGCCAAAATTCAAGCTCAGCACTTAGCACTTGAGCTTCAACTCGAACCCTCAAGTCAGGTTTCCAACACGAAAGAACTCCATTGAGTCTAGTTATTACTTTCTATGTTGCAACCCTGGCTCATAGGATTTAAGTTCAAGTCAAAGTTTCCTGCTTGAATTTCGGCCATAAAGTTAATAAGTTTGACGAACAGAAACATCCTGTATGAATTTAGCGCCAGGTGATGTCATCGCCGAAAACCCCGATCGTGACGTCAGAGGAGTTTGACGTCACTAAAGGTTTTTTTCATGACATCGATCTGTCGCTAGACGGCGACACTACATACGTGTCTATGAGGAAGTAGTAAGGTTATAAATAGACCTTTCGCTTTCCAACGGCGACCTATTTTTCTCTCTCCATCTGTGTCTTGGTTGCTTGTTGTTGGTAGTTCTGCAGCCTTGTAAAAATTTTTACGTTTTTGCAAGTAAGAAGATGGCGATCGAGAAGAAAGCACCAACTACACAGGAATTCTACTTACCACCACCGCAGCTTACAAAATGGGAAGGTTTCAAGCTGTTTTTCTACAACAGCGAAACGGGAGAAGTGATGGGAAGAACCGGCAGCAGTTGGGGTAAGTTCCACCCTCCCCTCCTCCTTTTTTTTCCTTCCACCCCCTTCTTCTTTCTCGTTGAGTTTCAACGCAAAAAAAGGTGGCGATTACATGACAAATGGCGTTTAAACGCGCTTTAAAATGCAAAGATTAGCAAATTGTGGAGCTTAAAACGCGTTACATAAGCCTTTTTTTTTTCTTCTCGAAGTATAAATATGTGGCTTATCTTTTGGAATAAATCGCAGAGATCGGAAAAGATCCAGGGATTAACACACAGCATCTTGCTTACCATAATGACGTCATCGACTCTTTGCATTCTGGTTGGAGCCGGCGCGAAACAGATGTTGCAGATGCTGCTTTTATATTGCCAATTCGGATAATGTTTAGACTATTAGGATCTGCTTGCTAACCTCCAAGCCAAGGGAATGTGGAGTTGTTACATAGGTTGTGAAGAAGACGCGAAATAAGGCGAAAAAACCTATGAAATCGGCCGCATGTTAGAGGCTAAACGGTTGTTGCTAATCGAAAGAATTTCTATTGTCTTTTACACGTAAATGTAGGAATGAGCGTACCTTCCAAATGTTGAAATGAAGATCAATAGACAATAGTGACTAAATGCTCGTTATACGCATCCTGGATGCATTCATACGTATGCGGCATCCGCATACGTATGAATGCTTATGATATAATAGATAGTAAAAGTCATCATCATCATCATTTCCTGTACCTTATCCCGCAAGCAGCAGGGTCGGCCTTGCTGGTTCTAACTCTTCACTCGTTCCGATTTTGCACCAAGCCCCCAGTGACCCCACATGCCACCATATCCCGTTTTACTACCACATCCCAGGTTTGCTTGGGTCTTCCTCAACCCCGTTTTATTCCCAGGTCTAAGTTCATTGTCTGCCTCAGCAGCCCATCTTCTCCGCTCCTGAGGACATGCCCAAACCACCGCAGCCTATTTTCCTGCATCTTTTCTACTATATTTGTTACCCATACACTACCCCTAATAAAATCATTTCTGATCCTATCCCTTCTGGTCACCCCACTCATAAACCTTAGCATTCTCATCTCAGCTACCTGCATTCTATCCTCATGCGCCTTCTTGATTGCCCAACATTCTGACCCATACAACATAGCTGGTCTGACTACTGTTCAATAAAACTTTCCCTTCAATTTTATAGGTAACTTCCTGTCACATAAAACCCCACTAGCCTGCCTCCACCTATGCCAACCTGCTTTTATCCGGTTTGTGATGTCTAAGTCCTCCCATCATCTTGCAGCACGGATCCTACATGTTTGAAGTTATGCACCTGCTGCATTAAACTGTCCCCAAGTCTAATCCCCTCATTCAACTGTTCTTTCCCATCCCACTGAAATTTCTTGTACTCCGTTTTTGCCCTACTTATTTTCAACCCCTTTAATTCCAAGGCATTCCTAGTCTCCTCTAACCTTATCTCGAGTTCCATTTTGGATTTCCCAACTAAGACTGTCATCTGCAAACAGAATACACCAGGGGACCTCCTGCATCACCCCTGCCAGTAACTCATCCAGGACCAAAATAAATAGATATGGACTAAGTGCTGAGCCCTGGTGCACACCCATCCTAACACGAAAACTGTCAAGAGAACCCCCAGGCAGTCTTAACACTCACTATACATGTCCTTCACCATATCTATATAACTCACCCACCCCCTTCTTCTGTAAGACCTCCCACAATAATTTCCGTGGCACTCTGTCATAGGCTTTCTCTAGATCTATAAATACCATGTGTA
The DNA here is from genome assembly GCA_036925085.1 of Brachycybe producta. Taxonomy (NCBI): domain Eukaryota; kingdom Metazoa; phylum Arthropoda; class Diplopoda; order Playtdesmida; family Andrognathidae; genus Brachycybe; species Brachycybe producta. The sequence continues at coordinate 11,845,920 of JAUPFP010000001.1, read as the reverse complement.
ACTCTTTCTTGGCAGCCCGAAACTTCTCAATAACTTGCCTTACGGCAAACATAGGGTGCATTGTGGATTTTCCTGGCATAAACCCAAACTGACTTCCCCCAATTGCAGTTTTACCCCATAGTTGAGCTTCAATTACTTTATCGGACAGCTTCATCGTATGACTCATCAATTTAATACCTCTATAGTTCCCACATTCCTGAACATCACCGTTCCCTTTGAAAATAGGCACTAACCAGCTGTCCCGCTATGCACCTGGCATTCTATCCCCTATAGCCAATCTATTGAATAACTTTGTGAGCCAGGAAATGGCAACATTCCCCAAGACCTTCCACACCTCTACTGGTATCCCATCTGGCCTTAAAGCCTTCCCTAGCTTCATTTTTCACAATGCCTGAACAATTTCCTCAGCCCTAACCTGCTCCACTTCTCTATCATTATTTCTTCCAGTGAAAGGCTCGTGCTCTACCCCCTCATTCATAAGCTTACTAAAATATTCCTCCCACCTGTTCTGTACTGGCTCTCTACCCCACAATATGTTGCCCCCATTATCCTTGACACTCACCACCTTTTCAATATCTCTGCCTTTATTCTCCCGAGCCCTAGCTATTCTATATACTGCCACTTCTCCTGCTCTGGTACCTAACTTGGCATACATGTCCACATATTTCTTATGCTTTGCTAAGGCTACCTGCTGTTGGGCCTCCCTGCTTCCATTGTGCCACCAAGTCTTGAAAGCATCTTCTTTTTAACTGCCATCTGTACCTCCTCATCCCACCACCAAGTTTCTCTGTCTAATCGAGACCCCTACTCGTACTGTCCCTAGTACCTCGTTTCCACAATCACGGATCTGTTGTGCTACCCTTGTCCACAGCTCTCCTGCAGTGCCATCTAAATCTCATGCTATCTTACCTGCTATTTTCTTAAACTCTTCCACCTTGTCTGGTAATGCCCACCACCTAATTGCTGTCTCTCCTCTATGTCTGACCACCTGTTTTGCACCCCTAGGTTTTAGGTCTAACACTACTATCCTATGTTGTCCCGCTAAGTTTTCACTCGGTATCACTTTACAATCCTTGCACTCGTTTCTATCCTCACTCCGAATCATGAAGAGATCAATCTGGGATTCTCCTGCCCTGCTCTTAAAAGTAATCAAATGTTCCTCTCGCTTCTGGAATAGTGTTTGCTAAAATTAACTTATGTGCCACTGCTGCCTCCAGGATACTCTCCCCTGCTTTATTTCGCTCTCCATAGCCCCACCCACCATGTACCTCTTCATACCCTTCCCTACCTCTACCTACATGTCCTTTAAAGTCCCCACCAATTATGACCCGTTCCTTCCTACTCAGGCCCAACATCAGGTCATCAAACTGTTCCCAGAATGCTAGCTTCCTGGCTGTATCTAATCCAACCTGGGGGCCATATGCACTAACTACATTTATAACAATGCCACCCCAAACTACCTTTACTACTAACAGCCTACTATTTATCTGCCTAACCTCAACCACACTATGTCCCGAGTTCCTGATCTAGGACAATCGCCACTCCATTTCTACCCTCCTCACTACTGGCATAAATTAATTTGTACCCATCCCCAATGTTCCTGGATTTATCACCTTTCCATCTTGTCTCCTGCAGACATGCAACATTTACCCTCCTAGCCTTTAGCACGCTAGATAACTCCCTAGTCTTCCCTGTCAAACTCCCTATATTCCAGGTGCCAAACCTAAGTTTAGTACCTCCACTTCTACCACTACTTCCAAGACCTCCTTGTTGTTGATGCTGGACTCGCTTCTTTAGCCCCACCCGTCCACTGTGGGGTAGCCCTTTCCAATTTGTCACAGCCACTGGGCGTTGCAGCTGCGCGTCGCTTATGGCGGGGGACGCCCTAGCCATATTCGGAATACTATTTGGAACCAATATATATTTTGGCAAATCTTTACAACCGGCTGCCAACCTGACGTCGACCCTCCACTTTTGCACCCGGGCTGGGAGACCGGCAATGGCGTGGTTTGGTTTTGGTCTGCCCTGAGTATTTTATGCCCTCAGTACCCTCCATATCTGGCGGGCATTCCCCTATCCGCCACCTGGGGAGGCACCCGATAGTGAACCAACAACCCCCACGGGAATAGATAGTAAAAGTTTGAATGGCAAATTAGAAATACTCGTTAAACGCATTTGCAAATGTTTGAATGTATATGTGATGAGGAATACATGTAATTGACTGGTGAAGAGAGATGCTCGGTATACGCATCCGCAGCATGGATCATAATAATAATGAACTCAAATTATAATTTGTAGATGTCGCAATTTTGTGTTTTTTTGTTCCTCCATTCCCTCTCTCTAAAATATTCTTTTTACATTTTAAAAAGAATATTTTATAAAATAATATAATGTCTGATTTTTGGGCCCGTTATTAATAAAATGCTTCTTTTTTAAAATCAGATATTGGGTCCTTATTGGTAATAATTAACAGTTTTTCTGCTGTAACAGGATTACTTATACAGGATATTTATTATTTGAGTCTGTAATTAAGAAGTTAATGAGCGAATCAAAGAAAAAAAAAGGATGTTGAATAAATCACTCAAATAGTAAAATAAATGGATCTCTCTCTCTCTCTCTTCTCTCCTCTTCTCTTTTTTTCGCTCTCTCTTCTCTCTTTTTCTCCTCCCTCTCTTCTCTCTTTTTCTCCTCCCTCTCTCTCCTCTTTCTCCTCCCTCTCTCTCTCCTCTTTCTCCTCCCTCTCTCTCTCTCTTTTTTTCTCCTCCCTCTCTGTCTCTCTCCTCCCTCTCTGTCTCTCTCTCTCCTCCCTCTCTTTTTCTCCTCCCTCTCTCTCTCTCTCTCTTTCTTTTTCTCCTTCCTCTCTTTTTCTCCTCCCTCTCTCTCTCTCTCCTCCCTCTCTCTCTCTCTTTCTTTTTCTCCTTCCTCTCTTTTTCTCCTCCCTCTCTCTCTCTCTCTTTCTTTTTCTCCTTCCTCTCTCTCTCTTTCTTTTTCTCCTTCCTCTCTTTTTCTCCTTCCTCTCTTTTTCTCCTCCCCCTCTCTTTTTCTCCTCCCTCTCTCTTTTTCTCCTCCCTCTCTCTTTTTCTCCTCCCTCTCTCTCTCTCTCTCTCTTTCTTTTTCTCCTTCTCCTTCCTCTCTTTCTTTTTCTCCTTCTCCTTCCTCTCTTTCTTTTTCTCCTTCCTCTCTCTTTCTCTTTTTCTCCTTCTCCTTCCTCTCTTTCTTTTTCTCCTTCCTCTCTCTTTCTCTTTTTCTCCTTCCTCTCTCTTTCTCTCTTTTTCTCCTTCCTCTCCTCTCTTTTTCTCCTCTCTCTTTCTCTTTTCTCTTTTTCTCCTCTCTCTCTCTTTTTCTCTCTCTCTTTCTTTTTCTCCTCTCTCTCTCTTTCTTTTTCTCCTCTCTCTCTCTCTCTCTCTCTCTCTTTCTTTTTCTCCTCTCTCTCTCTCTCTCTCTCTCTTTCTTTTTCTCCTCTCTCTCTCTCTCTCTCTTTCTTTTTCTCCTCTCTCTCTCTTTTCTCTTTTTATCCTCTCTCTCTCTCTCTCTCTTCTCTTTTTCTCCTCTCTCTCTCTTCTCTTTTTCTCTTCTCTCTTTTCTCTCTCTCTCTCTCTCTCTCTCTCTCTTTTTCTCCTCTCTGCTCTCTCTTTTTCTCCTTCCTCTCCTCTCTTTTTCTCCTCTCTCTCTCTCTTTCTCTTTTCTCTTTTTCTCCTCTCTCTCTCTTTTTCTCTCTCTCTTTCTTTTTCTCCTCTCTCTCTCTCTCTCTCTCTCTCTCTTTCTTTTTCTCCTCTCTCTCTCTCTCTCTCTCTCTCTTTCTTTTTCTCCTCTCTCTCTCTCTCTCTCTTTCTTTTTCTCCTCTCTCTCTCTCTTTTCTCTTTTTATCCTCTCTCTCTCTCTCTCTCTTCTCTTTTTCTCCTCTCTCTCTCTCTTCTCTTTTTCTCTTCTCTCTTTTTCTCTCTCTCTCTCTCTTTTCTCTCTTTTTCTCCTCTCTCTCTCTTTTTCTCCTCTCTCTCTCTTTTTCTCCTCTCTCTCTCTTTTTCTCCTCTCTCTCTCTTTTTCTCCTCCCTCTCTCTCTTTTTCTCCTCCCTCTCTCTCTTTTTCTCCTCCCTCTCTCTCTTTTTCTCCTCCCTCTCTCTCTTTTTCTCCTCCCTCTCTCTCTTTTTCTCCTCCCTCTCTCTCTTTTTCTCCTCCCTCTCTCTCTTTTTCTCCTCCCTCTCTCTCTTTTTCTCCTCCCTCTCTCTCTTTTTCTCCTCCCTCTCTCTCTTTTTCTCCTCCCTCTCTCTCTTTTTCTCCTCCCTCTCTCTCTTTTTCTCCTCCCTCTCTCTCTTTTTCTCCTCCCTCTCTCTCTTTTTCTCCTCCTCTCTCTCTTTTTCTCCTCCCTCTCTCTCTTTTTCTCCTCCCTCTCTCTTTTTCTCCTCCCTCTCTCTCTTTTTCTCCTCCCTCCCTCTCTTTTTCTCCTCCCTCTCTCATTTTCTCCCTCTCTTTTTTTCCTCCCTCTCCTCTCTTTTTTTCCTCCCTCTCCTCTCTTTTTCTCCTCCCTCTCTCCCTTCTCTCTTTTTTTCCTCCCTCTTTCCCTCTCTTTTTTTCCTCTCTCTCTCTCTTTTCTCTCTTTTTCTCCTCCCTCTCTCTCTCTCTCTCTTCTCTCTTTTTCTCCTCCCTCTCTCTCTCTCTCTCTTCTCTCTTTTTCTCCTCCCTCTCTCTCTCTCTCTTCTCTCTTTTTCTCCTCCCTCTCTCTCTCTCTCTTCTCTCTTTTTCTCCTCCCTCTCTCTCTCTCTCTCTTCTCTCTTTTTCTCCTCCCTCTCTCTCTCTCTCTCTCTTCTCTCTTTTTCTCCTCCCTCTCTCTCTCTCTCTTCTCTCTTTTTCTCCTCCCTCTCTCTCTCTCTCTCTCTTCTCTCTTTTTCTCCTCCCTCTCTCTCTCTCTTCTCTCTTTTTCTCCTCCCTCTCTCTCTCTCTCTCTCTCTCTCTTCTCTCTTTTTCTCCTCCCTCTCTCTCTCTCTCTCTCTCTCTTCTCTCTTTTTCTCCTCCCTCTCTCTCTCTCTCTCTCTTCTCTCTTTTTCTCCTCCCTCTCTCTCTCTCTCTCTCTTCTCTCTTTTTCTCCTCCCTCTCTCTCTCTCTCTCTCTCTTCTCTCTTTTTCTCCTCCCTCTCTCTCTCTCTCTCTTCTCTCTTTTTCTCCTCCCTCTCTCTCTTTCTATTGCTACACTTTTCAAATTAACTACAAAAAAAATATTGCAACATCTTTGACTTACCGACAAAAAAATATCGAGAACAAAAGTAAATTCATTCATTTATAACAAATGTAAATGGTTTCTTCATAACTAGTTATAGTGAAGGGAGAAAAAACAACTTACAAACTAATAAAAATGAAACTCTATTAGAGCTTAAACAAAAAGTATTTAACCATAAACCAAATAGGATAATGGTTGAAGGTTTTAAGGCTATTTAACAAGAACCTAAACGGACTAAAAGTAAAATGCTAAAAAGATGCTTAACTGAACCAAGTGCTAAACGAATTAAGAGCTAAAACAAAGTGGTACCTACAGTGACCTACTAATTTAAATTAATTTAAAACTAGACCAGAGCTTAATATAAATGCTAAAGTCAATTATGTGATAGACAAAATGAGACTAAATAAATGCAAAAAATTGCTGAACACAATAAATTATTTTAAGCTCTGGAAACTCAATTAAAGCTGAACAAATTTTAAAACTAAAACTCTAAAAGTGCCCCAATCATCATAGATAGGCCTTTAGGTTAAACCTCGTTTAGTTTAGCTGTTATTAATTTAGCATGTTTTCAACCACTTTTATACAATGTTTATAGCACATGTCGAATTTAGCTATTCCAACTTTAGGTTTTTATTTTAGCACTTAAGTACTCGTTAGTTTTCAATATTGGAGTATAAATATTATTTTAAAAGGTTATTTATGATATTTGCGCTAGTGCTGCCCTCTACATTAATTTCCTAATCATTTTGGACGGAAGCCAAACAGAGAAGTCGGCAGAAAGGGGTGAGGTGGGTGAGAGAGGGAGAGTCCCTTACTGCTACTTCTTTCGTTTTTTTAACACATTTTTCGATTAGTTTTGCCTAGCCAATCTGAAAAAAGGTGTTTTGTATTCCACAAGGTGAAGAAGAAAATAAAGTGTGACGTCACAGGCACCTCCCTGCCTCCCCTTCCAATTAATTGTAAATTCATCAGAATCTCATTTTGCTGATATCTTTGAAACACCAAAACCCATTTTTTTTTGGTTATGCAACAAAAGAAGTTAAAATGAAATATTTCTTACATTTTCATTTTTGGGATAATTGAATCAATTTTCTTTAAAAAAAAAAAATGGTCTGCCAGACTTTCGATGCGACGCCCTCTTGTGGCGCGTACTGTTATTATCCTTGATCGGATTGATTTGTCATAAAGAGTAATTAGAATTCTCGGAGTTTTTTTTAAAAAAAGAAAATCGTTTCCTTTTATGAAACGAAAATTAAAGTTTCAATTGAATTTAAAGCTGGCGTCATCATTCATACAAAATGGCGGCCATTTGAATAATAGAAATTTCATGAGAACTTTAATTTGTTCATTTCTAATCCTATCTGAAATAATCCATTTGTAACGGGATTAAACCAGATTCAAGTGGATTTCTAGTTTTTTTTTATTCTGGTTGCTGTTATTGCTTTCTAACATCAGGGGGCGTTGCGGTTCGCCCACAGTATAATGATGGCAATAAAAATGAAACTTTTACTTTGGGTGGACAACATTTCGTGCTTGTGGGCCACTTAAAACCAGTTAATAAGTCTTTGGAGGCCCGCGAGTTACCAAGTTGAGCATAGATCTGCAATATTTATAACAGTTTAAAAATCTCTGATTCCAATTAAAAAATGTGAAGCTGAGTTTCTAACCAAATGTGAATTTGTTTTCAAAAGTTGTCTCAAGAAGCGCCACCTAGTGTTCGATTTTGTAACCTCGCCCAATTAATGAAAAACACTTTCCTCTTGAACGGAGAAAATGTAAGAAAATAGGTTATTAAAATTGTAGTTGGCACTCATCACCGATAAAACAGATTAAAGTCAAGTATATACCATAATAATTTTATAGGTCGAATGGTAATGAAAATGCTGACTGAAGCGAAAATTGGAACAAAACTTTCTCTTGCAGATTTCACAAATTACACTAGACAGCTTTTTTGTTGTTGCGACCTCTGGTGGTCTTATCTTAAACAGCATTAAATGGAAGGTCATAAGTTAGGTCGACTCTCCTCTCAGGTGTCCCTTATTTAACAAAATGAAGGGATAAACTAACATTTGAGGGATAACAAAAGCATCTTAGGAATACTTGGAAATATTAGGTCCACATCTGGGCTGCATATTTTGAATCCACACAATATTTAATAAAAAAATATTTTCATTTTTATTAAAAATTTGGGTTTCCTTTCTAAAGAGTATTAGCAGTCAATAGCCTCAATGGTATGGCTGTGGAGTTATTATATAGGTTGCGCCTAAAGCGGCACAAGGCAAATACCCTGCATAGAGGCTAAACAGGTATTCCCCCTATATATAATCAAAAGAAATCCGAAGATTTTTTCCGTGTAAAATCGAAAGAAATGTCATTATTTGGGGCGACTGAATAAGCGCCAAATTGAACAAACGCCAAACTGAATAAAAGCCAAAAATGTGGCGGTTATTCAGTTTGGCGTTTGTTCCATTTGGCGCTTATTCAGTTTAGCGTTTGTTCCATTTGGCGCTTATTCAGTTTGGCGTTTGTTCCATTTGGCGCTTATTCAGTTTGGCGTTTGTTCCATTTGGCGCTTATTCAGTTTGGCGTTTGTTCCATTTGGCGCTTATTCAGTTTGGCGTTTGTTCCATTTGGCGCTTATTCAGTTTGGCGTTTGTTCCATTTGACGCTTATTCAGTTTGGCGTTTGTTCCATTTGGCGCTTATTCAGTTTGGCGTTTGTTCCATTTGGCGCGTATTCAGTTTGGCGTTTGTTCCATTTGGCGCTTATTCAGTTTGGCGTTTGTTCCATTTGGCGCTTATTCAGTTTGGCGTTTGTTCCATTTGGCGCTTATTCAGTTTGGCGTTTGTTCCATTTGACGCTTATTCAGTTTGGCGTTTGTTCCATTTGGCGCTTATTCAGTTTGGCGTTTGTTCCATTTGGCGCGTATTCAGTTTGGCGTTTGTTCCATTTGGCGCGTATTCAGTTTGGCGGTTATTCAGGTTTTTTGTAAATTCTGATGGTCCAAGTATTGTGAGCTTTTATAGACGTCAGATTGTGCAGATTTACAAACAGAACATGCAAACCAATCCTAACCTAACCAATCCTAACCTAACCAATCCTAACCTAACCTAACCAATCCTAACCTAACCTAACCAATCCTAACCTAACCTAACCAATCCTAACCTAACCTAACCAATCCTAACCTAACCTAACCAATCCTAACCTAACCTAACCAATCCTAACCTAACCTAACCAATCCTAACCTAACCTAACCAATCCTAACCTAACCTAACCAATCCTAACCTAACCTAACCAATCCTAACCTAACCAATTCTAACCTAACCAATCCTAACCAAACCAATCCTAACCTAACCAATCCTAACCTAACCAATCCTAACCTAACCAATCCTAACCTAACCAATCCTAACCTAACCAATCCTAACCTAACCTAACGTGTTTATCACATTTTGGCGTTTGTTCCGTTTGGCGTTTGTTCCGTTTGGCGTTTGTTCCGTTTGGCGTTTGTTCTGTTTGGCGTTTGTTCCGTTTGGCGTTTGTTCCGTTTGGCGTTTGTTCCGTTTGGCGTTTATTCAGTTTGGCGCTTGTTCAGCGCCACCAACCTAACCACACATTTTGGCGGTTATTCAGTTTGGCGTTTGTTCCATTTGGCGCTTATTCAGTTTGGCGTTTGTTCCATTTGGCGCTTATTCAGTTTGGCGTTTGTTCCATTTGGCGTTTATTCAGTTTGGCGTTTATTCAGTTTGGCGTTTGTTCCATTTGGCATTTGTTCCATTTGGCGTTTATTCAGTTTGGCATTTGTTCCATTTGGCGTTTGTTCAATTTGGCGCTTGATCAGCGCCACCAACCTAACCACACATTTTGGCGGTTATTCAGTTTGGCGCTTGTTCAGTTTGGCGTTAGTTCCATTTGACGCTTGTTCAGTTTGGCGTTAGTTCCATTTGACGCTTGTTCCATTTGGAGCTTGATCAGCGCCACCCATTATTTGTTGGTAGATGGTGCTGAATTTTACAGTCATTTTTGAGTTTCATGTAACATTTTCGATTTAAAATAATTTCTTTTACGTTACGCAATATCGTATTTGAAATTTTGTCTACAAATTGTATTATTGCAATTATAATTTCCTCAAAATAGTATTATAAAAAAATTTAAATAAAATTAACTTTAATTGGTGGGCGAACCCGTTATTTACTATACATACTAAAGATGGCTAGACAAACTCAAGTGTCATCTTTATACAAGCACTTTTTGCAGCTCATTCAGTTAGACTAGGGCTACTTTACAACTGCTGACAGTCAACTCGAGTGGCTAATTTCTTTTAGGCGGCCCTATACGTAACGTTTAACTGCGCAATATTAACTGCGTATGTCTACTGCTCATGTGTAAGACTTGTGCAGGTCATGCCCTAGACGATACTAGCAGACCGTTGCAAGTTGTGAGGAACACAAAAACAGCCAAACTCAATGACGATTGCACAAACTCCCCCATACACGCGCCCTAATCGTGCAACTGTACTTGTGCAGGCGGAAACGAAAAAGTAGATGCGCCCAATACGTCACAAGTCACTTGCACAGGTGTCTAAAACTGCGCAATGCACAGTTAACTTTGTGCATTTAAACGTGTTATGTCTAGGGCCGGCCTAATTCAATTTATATCACTAATTCGGAGTATTTTTGACATGGACGGCGCGGCATAGAGCGCGTAGACATGTGCAGTTAAATTTGCACTGTTAAACGTTACGTGTAGGGCCGGTCTCAGCCCCCTAGTGAGTAACTGCTTCAATTAAATTGAATAATTTTACAAAGTCCACTTATTATATTGTAATTCAAAATAAACAATGCAAGTTCATGTCTCTCTATCAAAGAAAATATAGTCAGCAAAATTTAGAATCACATTAGGCTATTTATAGGCCTTTTTAATCCTACAATTAGAAATATGTGCGTGGATGTCGTTGTAGGCAAATGTTACTAATATTAATATGTTCGTCACAACTTCCTTCTCTCTGGTTTTGGGGCTCAGACCCCCCAGGACCCTCTGTCGCCTCCCTTTCCATGTAATCCCTCTACTTAAAAACATCCAAGGACAACTTATTATTCTTAAAATTGCTAGTTAATAAAAGAAATGTACAACTAAAAATATGTTTTAGGCAATTTTTTTTCCCTTATTTATTTCAAAGAATTATTGAATAGAATCAAAAGATAAAACAAAAACTCAATTGAGTACAATCACGAAATTGACTTTTTTAAGGCCGGGTCCACATGAGGCTGACAAAAGTGAAACACAAATTCGAGACATTAACTCAACATGCCAGAAAAAAAGCAGATTTTCATGTTTACCGACTTGAGCCGGGATATGAAATTGCAGACAAAGCAATAATAAAACACAAAAGTCGCAGAATTTGTCGCCAATCTGTTTGAAAACACTTTTGAGGTTCTGTTTTGTGTTTTATCAACTTCATGTGGACCCCCGGCCATAGAAACTAGAACAATAAACGAACATATAGGAAGGCAATTTTCACGATGATTCATTTTATTGAAATATACTTTTACGGCATTTTGAAAATGATCGAAATTTCAATTTTTTAGTATTTTAAAAAATGCCATAAAAAGTTTTATTTAAAAAAATGTTATCGTCATGAGAATTTTTATCACCTGTATTATAGATTTGACTGGAAAAGGGATTTAGGAATTTTCAAACCTTGACATTTTGAGTTCAGTCAGGTTTAAGTTCTGTTCTAATCAAGAACGAAACTGAAGATAATTTCAAATAATTATGAAAAAAATATCAATTTTAGTCTTTTCGTTGATCTTTTCTGCGAGTTAAATAAAATTTGTTTGATGAAGAAAAAAAGACCAAACAAACAAAAGTCGAGTTGAGACAAATTTAAGAAATCAGGATTGGTTTCAACGCTTGTAGTTTGCCTAGAATACCTCTGGTGTCTTGTTTCCTTTTAATCCCGTGTTCAGAATTACTAAAATTTATCAAAAAAAAACATTCTCTTAAAATGGTTTCTTCACTTGTGTTTTTTTATAGCCAAAATCGGACTGTTTTACATGGTCTTCTATGCGGCCCTTGCAGCTTTCTTTGCCGTTATGTTAGTCATCTTTTACCAAACTTTGAACCATCTTGAACCGAAATGGAAACTGAGCGAGAGTTTAATCGGAACCAACCCGGGTCTCGGATTCCGGCCGATGCCCGACGAAAAGAACGTCGAAAGCACTCTAATTTGGTTTCAACACGGTAGCCAAGGAAGTTGGGGACCGTGGGCCAACCGTCTTCAGGCTTTTCTCGAACGTACGTTGTTAGTTTGAATGCTCGCACGATGATCTTCGTCTATTGTCAAAATCTTTTTTTTATGTAGCTTATGAACCTGGACGACAGACGGGACACACCGTGAAACCTTGCACTTCCAGGACACCGCCGGGCGACAACCAAGTCTGTTACTTTGACATCAAGAGTTTGGGAACTAACTGCACAAAAGAAAATAACTTTGGTTACGATAAGGGACATCCTTGCATCGTCATCAAGATGAACAGGGTACGGAACAAAGTTGACATCCATCCATTTTTTTGGACCTTAGTTGCTTTTTAGAAAAGAAAGGGACTCAAAGATAGATGAATTCCAATTGGATCTTGCGAGCAGAACTACTCGTGAACGAAAAAAGATAAAAGGGATTCGGTTTTTTATGTTGTTGGCTATGGTGGGTCAATATCATGTTCATGACAAACAAATCCACACAGTAGTTATTTTTAATGAATTTTTTACAAGCAAATTTCGAGTTTTTTGTACTAATTTGTTGTGAGTCGAACTCTTAAACGGAGCAACCTACAAGAAAACGACATCAGATTTGAAATGAAGTACACAGTATGGGGATGAACCTAGCTCAATGTCGAAGTTTGGCATTGATTGTTATCTGTTTTGGGAGCAAAATTAATAGAAACAAAAAGGAAGTTAAATCACTTAAAAGAATTTTCAAAAAAATAAACTTTTTTTTATGGACGCTAAAAAAAATGGTCTGCTAAACATAACATTGGGTCTCTTAACATTGGGAACTCTTAACATTGGGTCTTTCACATAAAGCAACAAAAATCCAAATATTTTTCCCTCGAATTGAGGGTTTCCCCTAATCGAATTATAGGTTTTCCTTGTTTTGTAACAATTGCTAAACCTTTCTATTAAAGATTTTCGATTGGACACCAGTCCTTTATAACGGAACTGATGTTCCAGATGATATGTCACAGTATTTGAAGAATTTGGCTGCAACTAGTAGCCCAGATGACGGAATGGTCTGGTTGTCGTGCGAAGGAGAGGTAAGAAGACTGACGGTCGAACTACTTCTCCTCCTCGTGTAGAGTCTAATAGTCGTCTTTTTGCGTTTTCTCTTTTTATCAGAATCCGGCCGATCGAGAGAATATGGGACCAATTGTCTACCAACCACAAGCAGGATTCCCTTACTTTTTTTTTCCCTACAGAAACACTCCGAATTATTTGTCACCGCTGGTCATGGTTCAGTTCTTGAAACCGGTTCCAGGTGTTCTCATCAACATCGAATGCAGAGCCTGGGCTAAAAACATTGTGCATAATCGAATGGAACGACGCGGAAGCGTTCATTTCGAACTTCTCATGGATTAAATAATAAAAAAAAAAAAAAAAAAAAAAGTGTCTCGTTCGAACGATCGTGGAGGTTTTTTTTAGTTCGTTCGAAATTATTGAGTCTTTATCGAAAAGCAGGAGAGCCTCGAAATTAGAAAAACAAACAAAAAACTAAATAAAGTGAAATCGTTTTATGCTGTCTTAAACAAAATAGAATCATCATCGGCAACATTCCTATCAGATAGTTGGTTTCCGTTTAAACGACGGATCAAAAAAAGTGTTTTTTAGCTTTCTTCGAAAACGGGACTTTGATGCAATTTTAATATGAATCACAAGTTTCGACTTCTATTCGATCAACTGTTCTCTTCCCCTCCCTCACATCAGATCAAAGTTTCTTTCGTTCAAAAGCAGAAAAAAAAGCTTTTGTATGTTTTGAAATTTTGGTAGCGCATTTTGATTGTCCACGTAATATTTCTCTCCTTCCCCCTTTTCTCCCCTCCACCTGGGTAAAGTGAATCCCCAAAATTCGAAACGCGTTTAAAAAATGTAATGTAAATGAATTTTTTTCTTCTCGATGAAATTTCATTTATATAATTGCGCAATGGTTGTAGATCAACAATAAGTATTAATTTCGGTTCAAGTCTTGCAATTTCATTTTTCTAAGCTTTTTTTTTATTTCTCCTTTCTAACTTTTATTAGTTTTTTTTCCTTCTTGTTCTGAATCGGTTTAATGCAGTGCAAAATTTTTCTAAATATGCATTCAACATTCTGAACCATGCTTCATGCTCGACGAGTTAATCGTAAAAAAAAAACCACGAACTTGCTGCACTGCATTAAACCAATTTTAGTATGTGTTGCTATGCTGTTTCTAACTTTTAACTTTTTTTATTTTTTCGGCCATTTTCAGCCGTCCCCGTATTCTTAAAACTTTGCAAAAAAAAAACTTAAAAGTAAACTCTTTGTAGATTGACTTTTAAGTTTAGCTTTATTTTAAGTTATGATTTTGAACGTGGTGGTTAGAGGTTGATTTTATAAACTCCTCCTGCATGTTTACTATACAGGCGTTGTAGAGAAAGAAGCGTGAATGAGTGATTGTAACATGGAATGAAATATCTACAGCCATAATTCTGCAGGAGTTTACAAAACCAGCTTTAAGATAGTTCTACTTAAGAAAAGAACAAAATGAGAGATTGTTTCTATTTGCGTCTTTCAAAATTTCGTAGGAAGTTTTTTTTTTCCTTTTTTCGTTATGAGTGTTTTAATATTAAAACAATTTGCGTTTTTTTTTTAAACGTTCGATAAAAACTGAATGTCGGGAAAGTAACGAACTTGTTTTACTGTCGAAAAAGCGTCGGCCGATCCCGGTCGGTTAGGACCCGGCATGGGGATGGGCAACCCCGGGCCCACTTGTGACCTATCGTAGTCATATGTGGACCGACCGTGGTCAAAGGTGACCACGGATGCCATAGGTTGGGTAACGGTAAAAATAGTTACGCTTCGGGGGAGTAAACCCTCGACAAAATTATGACTTTCTTAATTTTCAAAACACTCTTGAAATCAGTTGCTGTAGACAGTGATAAAAAACAGCTATATATGTATGTTACTATGAATGAATTGCACTTGTAGTTGTAATAAATAATTTTTATTATGAAGTATAAATAGAAAGGGTATCCAAATTTTTGCACTCTGTATCAAAATGTAATATCTTCATTGTAAAAGTCTGTGCAGTCGTGTCTGTAATTGTGTTTGTATATTTTTTAGTATATTTTTTGTTGCTGCCATTGCCACTTTGTTTTTTTTCTTCCATCTTCTATTCTGGTCTTATAATTTATACAAAACAAAAATATGGTTGCAAACTGTTGCAAAAGTTAGAATAGAAATATTAAAATAAATAAATTAAAAAAATCTAGATTGTAATCATCCATCCCGTGAGAGTAACAAAAAATTATCTCAAATGTAATGTTGTGATTTTGTTGCAAATTGTAACGAAATGTTATTATAGTTCTTGCAAATGTTAGTCAATTATTTGAAGAAAAATAAAAGGTCCACACAATACTGTGTAAAATGTAAAATAACATCAATTTCCAAAAAAATCTGTAGCACAGTCGGAAGAGTTGCATATTTTATATAAATATATCATGAAGAAAATAAAATGTTTTAAGATCACTTATGTATTTAGTTGTCTAAATTTTTCCTTCTATCGCAAATTTGATTTGTTGGTTGTCATAAAGAGTTAAAATAAGAACTTCTTATGTTGCTAATTGCTTGATGTCGAAACGATCAAACTTTGCTCGAACTCCACATTTTGATCGGACCTTAGGGGTCAAGTCAGTATTAATATTATATTTTCTTGTGTTCTTTGCCAGTTTTGAATCACATCTCGGAGAAAACGCAGTCATGTTTTACCAACTCTTCGCTTTATCTTTCTTGTTGTTTACCACAAACAACGAAGTTACGTTTCGCGACGGTCTTCAATTGCAACCGATCCCTGACGGAAGGAACGTTTCTAACACGCTCATTCGGTTTAAGTCGGGCGAAGATGGAGACTGGAGGCCACTGGTTCAGCGTATTGAGTCTTTCTTAGAACGTTAGTTTCGATTCGTAAACATGCATTGCCTTTTCACGAAGGTTTTCTGGTAGCAAGGTTAATAGAGAGAAGAAGACTTCTCTGTACTAGCCTTGCACCAAAATTGTTTTTTTACTAAAATAGTCAACATCAGTTTAGGTTATCATGTTCGTGGCTATAATAACTAACTACCAAGGTTTAAGTGAACATGCACTGCCCTTGCATGTTATATGTTTCAAAGGAAGGAAACCAGCGATCCGATCTCTCTACTAGACACTTTCAACCTTTGCCTACTAACCTTGACTAAAAAGCATAGTCTTAGTATGTAATTTGAAGCACACCATATACGTTCATAACTAATTGACATATTCTCTAAAATGTTACTAAATAACAAAGCAAAAGGTTAGCTTAAAAATCTTTCCATACACTTGACATTGTATTGTATTACATTTAAAATTATTATTAACGTCTCAACTACATAGGTTGACCACCAATCTCTATTTCATACGGATTTTGAATACTATTTTCTGAATTACAACATGATTTCAGCTTAAATATGCATGTATTTGATTTTAAATTCATGTAAATCCAAGTTATTATTCAGGTAGCTTTATAGATATTTATTTTGCTTTTGAACCCCTCCTCCTCCCCCCCCCCCCCATTTGGACGGCACCAATGCAGTGGCTAATGATATGTTCCATAGACGTTTTTGTAAAATTTGGACGCAAAAACGTCAAGTAAATGTTCTTTAGAAATAACTTTATGAAAACAATTCAAATTGATTTCCAAAACTAGAATGGTAGACGATTATGCTAAACGTTTTTTTTTTTCTTTTTTTCATGGCAATATCTTAAAAAATAAAAAAATAAACATTTTATAGCGGTTTCAAAATAACCCGTTTTTTTGGTTTTTCAATTGACATTTCATAAAAGCTATTTTAGCCTTTTTCAAAATCATAAACAGTTTATTTTTTAAACATATCATGAAAATGTTTTAACATGATCACCAACTATTCTAGTTTCTAAAACACTTTGGGTTTTCTGTTTGTAATGTTTCTCCAGAAAACTCCGGAAAACAAAAACTTTCTCAAATAATAAAATATCTATTCAGCCACCTTAACTAGAACATTTCTAGATTATTGCGGCTGAATAGTTAAATTCAGTCCACGAAGAATTCCTGAGAAATATTATGAAAAAAATTGAAAATGTTTCAGATACTTGGTGAGATATTAGTATATTACTAAAAATATTTTTATGACGATATCTTTAAAAAGATATATTTGCCATGAAAATAATGTGGCAACCTTGTCTGCTCAATTTCAAATTTTTGATCGAGCAGACGAATTCCCTATGGTGGTCTGCCTGACAGCTACAGTAGGCTGTTGGGACGGACGCCATTTTGGTGCCAGCAGACCTCCCACCATTAAGTCAATGGGTGAGAGGTCAGAAGTGACCTCTGTCCCCTCCAGGTGGAGTTGCCTGGAGGTTTCCTGTGGCCTGGTCAGCCACAGGATCTGGGCAGTGTGTTGTGGGCAGCTGAAGTGACCTGACCTGTGGGTGGAGGTCAAGAAGACCTCCATTGTCCGGGATTTCATCTCTTCTTCTTTCGTGCCTTTTTGGCCATTTGGCCATTTGGCACCCAGACGGCAGCCGAGGGTTCGCATGACGGTATCCTCGGGAACTGAGTCCGAGTCTGATGTTTCGGGGGACCGGAGCAGGCAACCTCGCAGGGTTAGTGCCGCTGCTTGGACACCCGCTCCAGCGGTTCCAGCGGAGGTTCAGGCGTTCGGATTTTTCAACCCGGTCCACTCTTTTGCTCGTTACGATGGCAGAGAGGACTTGGCACCTTTTCTCCGCAAATTCGAAGCGAAGGCTCGAGGTCAGCACTGGACGGATGAGTCACGATGCAGTTTCTTTACGTTTCTGCTGGACGGTCCGACGGAGAAGTATTACACCACTTTGGTGGAAACTCTTCCAGACCTGACCTGGACTGAGCTGAAGGACGCTATGCGTAGCCGTTTCAGCACAACCAACCAGGCTCGCCTCTGTTTTGCCGAGTTTGAGACGATGAAACGGGGCTACCGAGTCTGTCCAGGCATTCTATTGGTGGTTCTTGGAACTGTCCGATCGAGTGTCTGGGGCGGAGACAAGAGCTGTCGGCTCATACACTTCAAACTGAAACTCCTTGCGGCCATCACTGATCAATTGATCGGTTGTAAGGCCGGTACGGTGGAGGCATATGTGGAATCCGATTTGCTTTTGGTAGGTAAATTACCTGCCCGTACTAGAGTGCACACAGGGGACCGGGCTAGCGCTCAGACTTCTGGTTCCACGGCTAGCTCTGGGAGCTCTGCCAGGGCTTCATCTTCAAGCCAAACGGGTGCAAAAGCCACTGCACCATCGAAGACGGACAAAGCAGGGGCAAAAACCGGAGGCAAGGAGAAGAAGGCAGGTTCCGGTGGAGGTCAGCCGGCGGCAATGCCTCGAAGTACGGACCTTATGGGAGATTCGCTCCGGCAACTAGGTCCTTGTTACGGGTGTAACCAGAATTGGTCACCTGAAAAAGGATTGTCCGAAGGCTGTGGCCAAAGGACAAGTCGCCGAGTGTTGCCTGGTAAAAGCCAGAGATGCTCCAGCCGATGCCTGGCTTAGCGCCAATGTGGCTGGAGGGTCACAAGTACCTGGCCACCATTCGTGATGGCCAGTTCTACTACCGACTTGTGGATGACGAAGAGAAATCTTCGTTAAACCGCCGCCGGTCGCCACCGAACTGAGTGGTGGGCGACCGGTAATGCTTCAAAACTCAGGTGCCGGTCATGGTCGGAGTTCTGAACGAGGGACGTACCTCCGGGCGGTCTCCAAGTATGTGGATGTTCTGCGTAAGGCAGGGGCCCTGTCTAAATCCATACTGCTCTTGGCTCAACCAACCCATTCTTTCCAAAAAAAACCTCGAACCCTACCAGCAATCAATTTATCCATTACTTTCCCAATGGTAGGCAAAAGACAAACAGGCCTGACCTTATCACTTCCCACCTTGGGAATCCAAACCACAGCACCCGTCTTCCACACATCGGGGAAATGCCCTTCTTCCAAACATTTATTAAAGACCTTCACGACAAAAGCTGGATTAGCCTCAAAGACATAACCCAGGCACGCCACAGGAACTCCATTAGGGCCCGGCGCCCTATCTGGTTTAAAACTTTTAGTTGCATTGTGCACTTCATCATACGTGAAACCAGGGTCGTCTCTACCTGCGTAATCAGTCTCTGCTGCCCGCCTAACCCTCTTATGACAGATTTCTTCCCCAACTAGAGATTCCCTGGGAAAATATTCAAGCATCAAACATATATCTTCATCTTCTATAGGTACTAAAGTCCCATTACCATCATCCCTTAGCCCAACCTGTTTAATTCCCTTCACCTTAATTTTGCCTCTAAAAACCTTATAAGGGATACTGAAAGGGTCTCTACCCAACTCTCTGCTGCAGAACTGTCTCCAACTATTATCTTTTGCACACTCTATTTCATTCTTATAATTACGCCTAATTTTTTTAAATTCCAACTCTTATCTGACGGGCAATGTTGAAAGCGGGATCTCGCTAACCACACTTTACGCCTAAGCACGGATAAACCCTGGTGCCACTAGGAGCAATGCCATTTATTATTGTGCGCTAAATTCTTCTTCATAGAGATCTCACAAGCGGACACACACCTCCTGTAACCCTCTTCCAAGAGCATCTGCACCTGCCCCCTCAGGCAAAATTGCAATGCCTTCATACAAAGCTGCCTTAAACAAACCCCAGTCCTCCAGCAATATCCCACCCTTTGTACTGTATTCTCAGCATCATAAGACCAATCTAAAGAGATTTCAATATACTTATGATCACTCAATGAATCATCATAAGAGATCTGCCATATCGAAGTACCAAAACCTTTAATCAGGGACAGGTCAATCCACCCTCTACCATTACTAGACTGGAAGGTAGGGCCTTCCATAGGTTCATTCAATATTTCCAGCCCTAAACTCAAAGCGCATCCCATCACCATTATTCCTCGGACATCTTCTGCCAACGAACCCCACGATTGATGCTTAGCATTGAAATTTTCAAGCACAACAGTGGGAAAAGGAAAAAGGAGCATCAAATGTTCAAGCTTCACCAAAATGCTTTCTAAATCTCCGTTAGGTTCACTATAAATATTACATAGCACCCACTTTCTACCACCTTTCCCACATAAAAGTGACACCATGTTATTATTGGTGAAACTCGAAATACATTTCACATTTCCCCCCTTGCCCTTGACAATAATACAAACTTTACCCATGTCCTTGCTCGGCACCCTAACCCCCCCTGCAAACCAAGGCCCAATATTTTTTCCAGGCTCCTGAATGCAAATAAAGTCAAACTTTTTCCCCTTCTCCTGTAATAACAGCCCAGCTGCTTTCCCCCTTCCCACATTAACCTGTAATATTCTAATCTCACTCCCCTGGTTACTATTACCCTCACTGTCTCTATTCTCATTAATCCTCTCCATAATTAATTTGGGTTTTGAGGAACTCCAATTTCCTTATATACTCGGGACAATAACGGCTATTGGCATAATGGGCTTTATCCAACATCCCCGCCCTTCTACAATTACTACACTACATTCTTGCTACTACAGTCCTTTAGTAAGTGTTCCCCCCACATCGCATACAGCTAACCACCTTCCCTTTACATGTTGAAGCCAGATGCCCTAAACTATTACATTTAAAACATCTTCTAACGTCAGTAGACTCCAGTACCCTACACCTCATCCAACCGATATTCACATGGCCTTTCTCTATCAGCTTCTTAAAGATCTTACCATCTGTTGCTATGACTATATTCTGTAGCCCTTCCTCTTTACTTGGCCTTTTCCGAACTATCTTGAAGACATTGTCTGATGCACCTAATATTGTTGTCAGATCATCATTGGCCTCCTGAATTTCTTCTCTAATATGCCCCACCCGAGCCTCTTCGACCCCCAGGTTGACAACTTTAGGGTCCATTTTCCCAAGAATTTTACCCTGGATTTCTGGCAGCTGTTCCAGATTTCGTGCAAATTGCGCCCTATGTTCAGATGAGCAACTCTCATAGATCCAACCTCCTCCTTTTGCTTCCCTAACTCTATTAAATCCCCCTCCTAATTCCTTCACATCTATAGAATTAACAATATAATCTTTCACTTTCTCTAGAGGGATTGACCCAACTGACTTCACCATCGTAGTAAACAATTCTGCAGGCTTCAAATTACTCACCCCAACCCCCACTCTTCCTATTGTCCCAACCTGTCCCTGAGGTTCCCTTTCATTATGTTTCAGTGCCTGTGCATATGAAAAAACTGTCTGTTCATTATCTATATCACCACGGGATTTAATACCGAACCCTTGACCCAACTCAGCCCTCTCAAGTTTCGCTTCTTGAATATACATTTTGTTTAACATTATGTTAAACAGCTTTACTAAATCATCCATGGAACTAGCCACCAGCATTTGCTCATCCTTGTTAAATTGTATCTTTCCAGATTGATACCTAGAAGTAGCCCTCCTAACTGCAGCCACCTTTCTATAGGCTTCGCGTAACAACTGGGTGGAGTCCATATCAAAAAAATCCTCTACGAAGACATCCCCCTCAACCATCCCTACATCTACTATAGCCTCCTCTGCTCTTCCTTTTTGCCACTACCCCTAGCTGAGGACCTTGGCTGCCACCTCCCCCCTCAGATCCTATATCCCCAACATAACCAAGAGAGGCTCCTCTGCTTCTACCCCTTCTGCCCTCCAATAAAGGGTCTGCCCAGTTCTTACAGCCCCTAATCTCCAAAATTAACTTTTCCTTTTCGATCTGTACAGCTCTCTTTAACCTTTTGTTTCTTTCTCTTTGTTTCTCAGCATGCGACTTTGTGGAGTTCCCTAACACCCATTCAGTAAAATCAACTAGGACTTTAGATTTAATTTCTGACCATCTAACAGGCCATTTCTCCTTAAATATATCCTCTACATCTTCAGGGATGTTCCCCACCCCTCCTCATCCTCACCACTCCCCCACATCCCACAATAAACAAGTTACGACAGCTACTCCTATTTAACCTAAAATACTAAAACTAATAATTCGTAAAACCAAAGAAATAAATAAAAATATATAATATAAGTATTTTTACCTGCCTTTAAAAACTTTAAAAATTTAAAACTTTAAAAACTTTAAAACTTCCAAATACTACCCCCTTCCAAGAATGAACTAAATCAAGCACCTAGTTTTCCCCAAACGTTAACATCTATCCTATTTATAGACAGAACCAAATTCAATACTTATTCAATACTTCCTAATATACCCCAATGCTATTTATAGGAGAACCAAAATGACTGCCTCAAACCAGTAATACAGTATACCCTAATAATTGAGATGAACCAAGGTGGCAGACTAATCCAACCCCCAAAGTCCTTTCACTAAGGTAGAACCAAGATGGCCACACTCTTCCTATTTAAATCCTAATCTCTGATCTTCTTAATAGTATCAGAATATGAGCACCACTGCAGTCAACTAAGGAAAACCAAGATGGCCGCCACCATAAAACGACGTCGTTTTAGAAAGAATAACCAACCCTACCAACCCAACCAACCCCCTTTAAGGTAAGAATATTAAGTGTAAAGAACAATAAAAAATAAAAAAAACTTACGTTTAGCAGCAATTATTAAGTCAAAAATGACCACACAAATCGCCGTATAAAGTGATTTATGTCAATTGTAGCCTCTAATACATCCCAACGAAAATTACCATATGTACATAATAAGCTGTATAGAATAACCATAGTGTCCTATATACATAATAAATCAAGTATGCGAGCACCCTCTATGAATGTTTGTAGAAATTAACCTACTTCATAACCTCTTAAGTCGTGTTTGGTGTGTCAACGAGCGCGACAGTTCGCATGCAGTCTGGGATTTCTCCAACCGATTGTGCCGGAGTACCCAGTTGATACCTGGGGAATGGACTTTGTTGGGCGGTTTCCTGCCTCCGTGGGTGGAGTCACCTATGTGCTAATCATGGTTGACTATTTCACCCGGTACGGTGTGGCAAGGGCGGTATGAAAAGCCACGGCCGCCTGTGTTGTGAAATTTCTGATGGACAAGATCTTTTCAGTGTATGCCATGCCGAAAGCTCTTGTCTTGGATCGTGGGTCACAGTTCTCCAGCAAAGTCCTGCTGAAGTTCCGGGAGCGCTATAACATAGCGCATCACTTCACAACAGTGTACCATCTGCAAGCTAATGGGCTTACAGAGTGTACGAATAAAACCATAATGGAAACTATCAAGCGGTACCTTGATCCCCTCAAGGAACAGCGTGATTAGTGGGATAAGTTACGGCCCATCGTGTGAGAGCACACAGGTCTCTCCGTATCAGTTGTTGGGCCGTGAGCCACAGATGGAGATCCTTCCAGTCGGTCCGATCCGCGACTTGCCTGACCAGCAAGCCGTGGAGGAGCAGGTGCGTCAACGTTTGACGGCTGCTCAGAAAAGGCAGAAGGAGCGGTACGACGTCGCCTGAGTGCAGCCACCTCTGTATCAGCCTGGAGATCAGGTGTGGATTATAGACCAGGCTTGGAAGCTCAGTTAAGCGAAGAAATGGAGCTTGGCTTATAAAGCTGAGAGGGATACGGTGGTCGAGCTGTATTCCGACCTAGTCTACAAGGTAGAATTCGTAGATGAATATGGTCGGAATTTGCGAGACCGTTTTCATGTTGATAACATGAAACCGTACATACCCACGTGCACCGTGAGAGAGGAAGATGGACTTGGTGTCTCTGACACCTCTTCCGATGCAGGCAGCGATGCTACGGAGGCTTCGGCGGAGTGGAGTGACTCTGGTGCCAAAGCCGCTGTCCGTTTCTTTGCAAGTCTACCGACTGAGGTGGATAATCCCATCCACCTCGGTATAATCTCCGTCTGCGGAGACGGAGGGTGTTCGAGGTGAGTGGGTTTGACGCTCGTGTGGGGAATCCCACGGGGACTCTCTGTGTTTAGGTGGACGGCTGGGAGAGGAGGAGGCCAGACATTGCGGTATGTGGGGCCTGCCGTAGTTTCGGTCGAAACCAAGGGCGGCCCTCCACCGGAGGTTCGGTCAAAGGTCCGACAAAATTGTTTCGAGGACAGAGAAATCTGTCTGCAAAACCTTCCATTAAAACTCCCATTACCATCAAGGTAAGAGAATTGACGGTAAATGTCTCCTCTCACCACTTCCAGTTTTGGTGTGCGAGAATTCACCGTGTGTCTGCCCCTAAAAAGGCAGATCTCCATGGTGACCATGCAGGAGGTGGCTGATCATGTTTTAGCCGCCACTGTGCGGCCATTAGCCGCTAAGGTGGTGAATTTGGCGGCTAGGCACCATATTGTTTGTAAACGTAATAAACAAAAAACGCCGGCCACATGTGAGTGGAAAAAAATCACGAATTCACCATCCACGCAGCCACAAAAGACTGGAAGAAGAGGGAAATCTTGAAAAAGTCCCTCTAAGGGAAATTCTTTCTTCTGCCTGTTGGCAGTTCTTTTTTGCATGCTAACAGTGTGTTACACGGTCAATGACCATATACGCACGTGGTGGAGGTGGTTTCACCGCCATGACTGTTGTGATGGTGGTGTAACCGCTAAGAAAAGCCCCTTTCCGCCGGGTTCGGCCCGTCCGAGCACTGTGGCGCTTGGCGTAACGCAAGCTAGATGGTGTTTGGATGGTGGGAGTCTGGAGAGAGTGGAATTTTACCGTACGAAGGCGGTGAAACACGGTTTTGACCGTGATTTGCCGACTTTGGATGGTGAAATTGGCATTTTGCACGGTGAAAATCCATGCAATGCCCTTTCCGATGGTAGGGACTTAGTGAGTGGGTGCTTTCACCGTCCGAAGGCGGTTAACCATGGTTTTTACCATGGTTTACCGACTTTGGACGGTGGAAACCGCGATTTGCACGGTGAAATCCCGTGGAATGCCCATTCTGACGGTCCCGGAAGGGGGAAAAGTGGTTTTGCGAATCATGGTTCTGACCGTGATTTACCAACTTTGGATGGTGAAAATGGGAATTCGCACGGTGCAAGTCTGTGTAATTCACTTTTCCACGGTAAAAACTTGTTTCATACGGTTTGTTCCCTTTTTGCTAGATTCACCATGGAAAAGGAGAAGGAGGAAGACGACGGTGGGAGCCACCGTCGGTCCCCCTCCCTCAGCCCGCTGCATCCTGGGAATGCAAGGCTGTTGGAGTCAGGGTTGGAGGGCTCCCCAGCACCTGTCGGGCTGAAAGCGGCTGAAGCCGCCATTGAATCTGGGGATTCTTTGGTGGCAGAAGCCGTAGAAAGCCCGAAACCTGTCCAGATACCTGCAGTTTCCCTCCAGGGAAACGGCTGCTACCACCGTTCAGTCGGTGGCGGCAGTAGTTCCTCTGGCTGGGGAGGCTGCAGATGCGGGTTCGGACGATGGGAAAGCGGCTACCAGTGTGGTAACCGCTAGTACCCAGGAACCCGGGTCTCCGTCTGTCCAAAACCTCCTAGACTGGTCTAGGGTGACATAGGACAGTGAGGACGTTTCCTTCGGAGCGTCCTTAGTCATTGACACGGAGATGAAGGTGGAAACCACCGTGGATTCGGTGGTTGACACCTCAACGCAGTGGCGGAGACGTGACTCCTCTTCAGAGGACTCTTCAGAGTCTAACAGGAGTAGTTCGTCCTCCGTGGGTAAACTGTCAAGTGCGGTGGGTCCCACGGAGTTCTTCTCACCGAGCCAATGTCTTTGGAGGCCGTGGCGGAGGCCCTGGCCGAAGAAGACCGCTTGGATCGGTTAGATGAAATGCGGCGTGCCATTGTCTAGGAAGAAGGCTTCCTGGTCGGTGACCACCGTTATTTCATCGGGGAGATTTCGACCGTGCAGGTGAGGAAGGACGGCACCAATCGGCGCAAGAAAAAGTCCGGAGCCGCACGGATCACTGCGCGAGCCAAGGCTCTCGCAGAGAGAGGCTAAGCTGAAAGCCCAGGAGGAGGCGTTTAAAAAGTTCACGCCTGCTGTGGGGCTTCCAGCCGAGACTTTCACCCGCCCTGACGGTTGTCCAGGGCTGCTTGGCCGGGGAGTCCGGCTACTGTAACGGGTCTGCCTGAAATGGTAGCAGGAAGCTCCAGCCGGCAGTCGGCCAACCCGAAGAAGGACCGGTGAGCGGAGAAGAAGGCTGATCAGCCTCCAGTACCCGCTCCCGGTAAAATGGGGAAATCTGTGAGTGGTGGTGGTGGTAAGGGACAAAAGAGGTCCTGCCCTCTCACCCCACCAGTTACCAAAAGCTCAAGAGGCAAGACGGTCAGGTCCTCAGGCCAAGGAAAGGCCTTCGAACCTCGAAAGCCTGAGAGCTTGGATGACAAGCTCAAACGGCTTCAAGCTCAAGCAGCGAGCTTGCATCGACAGATCGCACGTGCGGTCGGCGCAAGTGATAGACAGGAGTTTGAGCACCGAGCTGCGGAGATTCCTCCCCTGCAGAGAATTCCAGCTCGGAGTCCGCTCAGCACAGGGGAACCTCCTGTCGGTCGTGGTGTGTCGCCAATTGCGAGCGCCACGACAGCTGCTGGCCAGAAGTGAATCGCCCAATGGGGGCGATGCAGGCTTCCAGTGCACCAGCCCATGGTGCGGAAGGTAAAGCTACTGGTGGCAAGAGTCAGTCGACTCTTGCACCGAAGGAGAAGCCTCTCGTTCGGGATGGCCGGGGAAGGTTTATTTCTGAAATCAACCTCGACCATCACTTCGGCTATGGGTGCTTCTCCGAAGCTTAGTGCGGCTCTGGCCGGAAAACCTTCAAAGAAGGAGTCCGAGAGGGCGAAGGGGGCTAACCACCCACCTATGCCTGACCGCCCAGTAAGTCGTCGGGGTCAGTTAAGTCTGACACGACGCATGGTCAACCTTTCTCTCACGGAAAGAAGAAGAAAAAGAAGGACCGTAAAAAGTCCAAGCATGAGAGGAAGGGGAGTCCGACACCTACAGTAGTAGGCGCCAGGGAGCCGAAACTAGAGGCGTCGTGGCGGAGGAGGAGTCCAGGCATGCTCAGGCAGGCACACCGGCCGAGAGTCAGCCGGTCCATATCTGTCTCGTTGTGGCGGCGCGGATGGATGGTAGGTCTATGCACAACATTTTGGTCGGCATACCGCCATCCTCCCTGAAGGTGGATGCGGTCTCGAGCCTACGGGCTCGAGCGGTGGGAACCCTACACCGTGTGACTTTGCCCTCACCTAGGGGCAAAGGAACCTCAGTGGTAGGAGTTAGCGTTCTCCAGTGGGGGTACACTCTTTTCTCCGGTCCATGGTGGCGGGGTATTTGATACTCTAGGACCAGAGACGTCAACCTCCCCTAGGCCTGAGGCCAAGGGATGGCATATTGGCGCATTGCCCCCGTATTCAGATGCAGAGATGTATCTGAATAACCGACTTGGTCTGTGGCAGGACCAGCTGGGAATGGAGGGTTGCCAATACCACGGCTACTACCATCTGGATGAGCCACTTCCAGAGCCGTGGGTAGCAGGGCTACCGCTGTACAACATGTGCCATGTTGTGGCGTTTGGTTGTGGAGGTTTTCCGGTAGTAATGGTCATGAACCCGGTCCAGCAAACATTCACAATTCTGGATGTGGTGGGACTAGATGCCGGGATAGTTCGTCTATCCCGGTGTGCAACCCCATTCATCCGTTTCCTGGGATGCGACCTAGGAGGTATGGCAGGTCAGTTCATTACTGAGCCATTACCAGGGTGTGAAACCGAACCCGCGGTTGCCCTGGTAGACCTCCTAACAAGTCAGACGTTTCACACGTGTCCGCAACTCCAGGATATTCCTTTCGAGGAATTCTGAGCCCTGGAGGAAAGCCGGCTTAGGGGGATGGTCTTCGATCCTAGTTTTGGGTGGCGTAACACCCAGATGTGCCTGTGGTGGGCACGTCGGTGGGCTGCGGAGTGGATGGGCTCCACTTTCGCATCACCGCCAGGGAAGCCGTCCGGTACCTATGAAGGTCAGGTTCAGGGAAGCAATCCTGGCTGGCTCGACCGACCTGTTCCCGAGGTGGAACAGGGAAGTTGAGAGGATTGGTCTGCTCAATTTCAAATTTTTGATTGAGCAGATGAATTCCCTATGGTGGTCTGCCTGACAGCTACAGTAGGCTGTTGGGACGGACGCCAATTTGGTGCCAGCAGGATCTGGCCAGTGTGTTGTGGGCAGCTGAAGTGACCTGACCTGTGGGTGGAGGTCAAGAGGACCTCCATTGTCCTGGATTTTATCTCTTCTTTCGTGCCTTTTTGGCCATTTGGCCTTTGTTTTATTGTGTTGTTGGCTGGATGAATTATCCTGCCAATATGTAATACAACCACTGTGTAAGTGTTCATTAAATACACATTTTTATTTCTATACTGTGTTTCGTAAATCACCGTCCAATTTCGGCCGGTAACACGTGAGGCGGCATTTTCTGTCATGTGTCACCGTCGGGGAAGCTCTGCGTCGGTGCTACCCAAGAGGTTTAACCATGAGAGGCGGCTACGGGTGCGGTCCCGTCCCCGCGTCTGAGCTTGGTCACCGGTAAGTGGAAAAGTTTTGTATTTTTACTTGCCGTGTATTGTAACGGTCCAGGCGGGTCGTTACAATAATTTTAGCATAATGTTATCTTATTTTAATTATGAAAACAATTTGAATTGTATGATGCCGGTACTATTGATCATAAAATAAGTTGCTAGACGTTTAAGTGTTGAATGCATTGTCAAAAAATAACTTATGATAATCGCCAATATCAGAATTAAAATTCGAATTGTCATGATTTTTGCAATCTTCAAATATAGCTTATGAGCCTGGCCAACAAACTGGATACAATGTGAAACCGTGTAACCCAGAGAACCCACCTCTCGAAGGCCAGGTCTGCCATTTCGACATAAAAACTTTGGGGTTGAATTGCACCAAAGAAAACCACTTTGGATACGACAAGGGAAGTCCTTGCGTCTTCATCAGCACAAAACAAGTTTGTTATATTACTTTATTATACAATTAGTGTGACCAGATTCATAAATTTAAAAAAAAAACGGGACCACAAAAAATTTAAAAAACTACATGTTGGCTAATTATGCCCCTTACTAATCCGTACTTAAGCTTCTTTTAACATGTAAACGCCTCTCAAACTTTGAATATTATATCTTTCAGGAAGGGAAAGTTGAATATGTAAAAAACTAGAAGGGTAGCTAAATCACTTAACGGCATTTTCATGTTATCTTTCAAAATAAGTTGTTTTAGTCAAGTTTAATTTGGCTCCTGAAAACACTGAAAAAAACATCTCAAACTTCATAACTTAATATTATAACAAACAAAAATAAGTTTTAATACTCTGTCCGTTAATTACATATCTATCCAGATCTTCAATTGGAAACCGGACATATACAAAGTAAACGAGCTTCCAGAAGAAATGCCACAATATTTGAAGGAATCAGCTGAATTTTTTGCCCCCAAAATGCTTTGGTTATCTTGCGAAGGAGAGGCAAGTAGAATATGGCAAAACACAGCCCTCGATATATCATAATATGCTTTTTTTTCTCTCTCTCTCTCTCTCTCTCTCTCTCTTTCTCTCAACAGAATCCGGCAGATCGCGAAAATCTTGGCCCAGCTGTCTACCAGCCGCAAACAGGATTCCCTGACTATTTCTTTCCTTACAATCAATCACCGAACTATCTGTCACCAGTGGTTGCGCTTCAATTCCTGAATCCAGTTCGAGGTGTTATCATCAACATCGAATGTAGAGCCTGGGCTAAAAATATTGTTTATGATCGATTGGCACCATTTGGAAACGTTCGTTTTCAACTTCTCGTTGATTAAAAATTTAAAGTGTCTTTTTATGTTAAGAAAGTTTGGTCATCAGACAAGAACCAGTGTATTCAATGTGGTAGTGCCGTTATTTCGTTTACAATGTCTCTCTCTGGCTGCCGCGACTGCAGTTTCTAATGCTGAGCTCCATAGATATTTTTTGGAAAATTTAGGTCTAAAAACATCAAGCGAACTTTTGTTTTAGAAACAACATTATGAAAAAATTAAAATTGTTTTCAAAACTAGAATAGCAGAGGATTATACTAAAATCATTTCACGGCATTATCTTAAATATCTTATAAATCTTAAAATATAAACATTTTTTAGTTTTTTTTTTAAATTGACATTTTATGAAAGCTATTTTTGCCTTTTTCAAACTGTCATAAAAAGTTTATTTTTAAAGATACATCAAGAAAAAACTTTTAATATTTTCGCCAACTACACTTAACCACACGTTTTCTCCTAAAAATGTTTGCTTGAAAAACATAAATTTTAACAAAACTGCAAGTTGGGGAAGTGACCTCATATAAAAGATATTATAGCCATTGGGCTATATGGTGGGCAATTTTTTGTATTCTCGGGCACACTCGAATAGTGTTGATTACCACTTTATAGTTCTCAACCGTGATGAACACAACTGCTGGGCTGGATGCAACTAAAGTTGATTTTAACTGTCCACCTTCTTCAGCAAACATTTTGTTGTTCATGATTGTCATTGGTAATAAATTCTGTTTCGTCTGCATCATGATCTCTAGATATGATTTTACCTTTTCACAATCCATTTGATCATCGTAGAACTTGCACTGCACCATTCGTTTGTCAAAGATGAATTGAGATGGAATAGGATCTCCTGATTGGACATCTCCTATTTGTCCTCTCAATGGTCTATAAACCTCAGCCGCTGTTTCTAAGTATGCTTCAATAATGTGGCTAAATTTGACAACCAAATGTTTTGAAATAATGTCTGTTGCTTGGTCAAATACGCCAACAATTTCGATGTAGAAATGACCTGGTTCATTTCTTAATGAAGTTATCATGTATTCTGTTTCCGTACCGTTATTCTTGAACGTTGCTTTTATCTTGGGTCTGCATTTTGATCCGACTACCTTTTTTACTTCAAAGATATTTTGATAATCTGGTTTCAAGCACCATCTATAATGATGACATGGTTGATAACTATTCAAAGAACAAATGCACCCTGAATCTGCTGCGTGACAATCTGTTACTCCTGGCCAATCTAAAGACTCTTGTGTTAACATTTCAAATTTATAATCAGCAAAAATATTCAGCAAATATATCAGCAAATTTATGATCCCCCACCCACAATATTTGTTTTGAGGACATGCTACCTGATTGATCGTAAACATTTTTGTAGGAAAGGTATAGTATGAAAGTTGTGTACTCCACTCGCAATCTACACTTTCAAACTTAACTTCTAAACTAGCTACTTGGTTTTCCTGGCTATCACTAAACCATAAGCAAGCAGTATATTCTAAAGCCGTTAATGTGAGTTGAATCGATGTGGCTAATGAACATTGTATTCCCATTCCGGTCTCTTGACATTCTGTAATACTTGATTTCATCATTTTATGCTCAGTGAATTGACCTCCGATGCCTGATATCAACATGAGTACTAAACCAACAATTACAATAACATAAACCACTGTTGACGATATTGTACTTGTTTGTGGTCTCACTCCTTCTTCCAATCTTTTATATCCATCTGTAATTCTATTGACCTTTGTTTTTACTTTGTTGCCACTAGCGACACCGATTACCATACTTATTTTAAACACTTCTTAAAACAATAGTAAATTTGAACAATAATAAACACAAACCAATACATAAAATTATAAACATTTTTGATAACTTTCAAGTAAATGATGGTATACTTGTTAATATCATTAAGGTTACAATAATACCGTATGATAAGTAAGTAGGCATACAATCAAGGTTATACACAAATTCTAAACACATAATACATTTAATTCTATGACAAATATTTCTTCCCTCAATATGAAATCTTCCTTCAATCATATCACCTTGCTTTGAAATAAAGATAATATGAATGGTTCCTGATTCCATTCCAACCTCTGCACTCACTGTAATGACCGGATCATTAAATTTATTGAAATTTTTCTTTCCCTCAGTTTTGAAATCCTCGGCCAATAATTTTCTCCCAATTGTTTTTTGTTTTGGTGATCCAGTCCTGAAGTAACATTCTCTGAAGGATATTAGTTCAAAACCATCCCATTCTCTCCCTTAATCATCTACATGCACCATCCGCGCATCTGCTTTTACT
The DNA here is from genome assembly GCA_036925085.1 of Brachycybe producta. Lineage (NCBI taxonomy): Eukaryota > Metazoa > Arthropoda > Diplopoda > Playtdesmida > Andrognathidae > Brachycybe > Brachycybe producta. The sequence continues at coordinate 11,814,389 of JAUPFP010000001.1, read as the reverse complement.
ATTTTGCAATGACAATCTCCTTTTTCTTTTGAGCCTTTCTTCACTTGCTGACAGTACTCTTTTGTACCTGAACAAGCGTTATTTTGCGCGCATGTGCATGGTAATCCAAAATTTTCACATACGTACATTTCACTATTATTTTTCTTTTTCTGAAACCGAACTTCTAATTTCCTCTCGTTTGTCCGTAAACTCCTTTATCCATATCGTCTTGTAATCTTCTTCTCAACTGTGCCAAGCTTTGATCTGTTTCATCTTCTGTTTCGCCTGGTTCAATACGTGGTGGATCTGGTAAACTCGGCATTATTTCTGTTCTCGGTTGAACTCTTCTCGTACGCTCTGGTAATGATGTAAACTGAACTGGACTTTGCTTCGCAATCCATATCGGCTTGTACTAGGTACGGACTCTGGGTTCCGAATTATTCCTGTTTGACTTTGTTTTGTCGCCGTTGGAGTGTGTGCTAGGTCATTGTCTTCATCATCATCATCATCTTGATCTGGATCCGAACTTTGTGAGCTACTGGAACTCAGTTTCCGTTTTGATTGCTCTTTGTCAGTGCCTACTCCCTTGGTTTTTTCATTTCCTTTTTCCCATGGATTAACACTTCTTACAAGTCTTAACCTTTCCTCATGGACAATTTGAATATCCTTGCTTTTGTACATGTGCTTGATTTCAAAATTAACTGGGGATGTCTGCCTTATTACCCGGTATGGACCTTTGTTCAACCTAGCCAATTTTTTGGTCTTTCATTGGGCCACTTGAGGTACATATAGGTAAACTTTATCCCCTACTTCGATTCCTTCATTCTTTCTTTTTGCACCTTGATACTTGATTTGTTTGTTTGCTGAATTCTCCAAACTTTGTTTTGCCAAGTTATGAATTTGTTGCATTCTATTTGTCAAAACTTTTGAGTAATCTTCTACATTGTACACTGGTTTTGGTTCTTCACTTATTAACTCGAATGGTAGGTTCATGTCTTGACCAAACAATACATAATAAGGAGTTTTGTTTGTGCTTGAGTGTACAGTACTTCTATAAGCCATCAAAACTAAAGGTAATTCCTCGTCCCAATTTCTTTGAGAATTATCTACATAGTGTGAAAGCATTGTTGTCAATGTCCTATTAAACCTTTCTACTAACCCATCTGTCTGAGGATGATAAGCTGATGTGAAAATGTTGTGTATCTTGAATGTTTCACACAGATTTCTCATTAATTCACTGGTGAAGTTTGCACCTCTGTCAGTGATCAATTCTTTTGGACTTCCGTATCTTGAAAATATTTCTCTTGTGAGTAAACTAGCAATTGTCTCTGCCTTCTGATCTTGTACAGCAAAAGCTTCAGGGTACCTGGTCAAATAGTCACAAATCACCACAATGTATTTGTTTCCATTGGCCGTTGTTGGTAGTGGTCCTAAAACATCCATACCTATTCTTTCAAATGGTTTGATGGTGGAGGAAACTTCTTTAAAGGACTCTTTCCCTGTGGAATTTTCTTTTGATTACATGTGACACATGCTTCGCAGTATGTTTTCACATCTTTACGCAGGGTCTCCCAAAAGAATCTGTTTTCCACTTTACTGGTTGTTTTCTCAGTTCCTAGATGTTCTGAAGTTATATTGTCGTGACACATTCTCGTTACATACGGTCTTTTTGAGATTGGAACAACTATTCTGGGTTTTGATTCTGAAGTTTTAACTAACCACCCTTTTCCATTCAAGTATAATTGTAATCTCTCAACTTTTTGTCTTAATCGTCTATCAACTGGACAACCGTGTAAACACTTAATTTAAAGTTTCAACTCTGGACATTGTTCCTGGTCTTTCACTACTTCGCTATCTTCCCAACTATCACTTTCTAAGACATTAATTTCTAAGCTTTCCGTTGGGTTTCTACTTAATGCATCTGCATTGGTGTTCTCTTTTCCTACCCGATAAAGAACTGTAAAATCATATTGTTGCAATTGCAATGCCCATCTTGTCAACATAGCTTTATCTTTCTTCATTGTCATTAGATACCTTAGCAGCCGATGATCAGTGATTAGAGTGAACTTTCTACCCATTAGATAGTACCTAAAGTAGTTGACTCCATATACACATGCTAAAGCTTTTTTCCAGGTTGTTGAATAATTTTGTTCTGACTTATTCAATTTCCTACTCGCATATGAGAGTGGATGTAACTGTCCATCAATTTTTTGTTCTAAAATTGCACCTATTGCTTTATTACTAGCATCTGTTGTCAAATAGAACTCTTTTTCAAAATCAAGCATGAGCAAGACTGGATACGTGGTCAAACTTGTTTTTAATTGTTCAAACGCTCTTTCACATTCCTCAGTCCACTTAAATTGTACATTTTTTGATAATAACTTTGTTAAAGGTTTTGCAACCTCTGCGCAATTTGGAATAAATTTTCTGTAGAAGTTAACCAAACCAATGAAACTTTGAATTTTCTTTACATTGTGAGGTCTTGGAAAGTTCTTGACAGCATCAATCTTCTTCATGCCTGGTTGTATTTTCTCTTCTGTAAATTTATGTCCTAGGTAACTAATCTCTGTCTGCAGAAAAATACACTTTGTTGGTTTTGCCATAAGCTTTGCATCTCATAACTTGTTGAAGATTTGTTGAAGCCTGTCATAGTGTTCCTCTACTGTTTCACTATACACGATGATGTCATTCATGTAAACAAAGCATATTTTACCTTTTAAACCATGTAAAACATTATCCATTAACCTCTGATAAACCCTAGGTGATGTTTTCAAATCCATCGGACACCTGTTAAACTCGTAATGTCCAAATGGTGTACTGAATGCTGTCTTGGCTTTGTCCCTTTCTATTACCGGTATCTGGTGGAATCCACTAGCAAGATCCAATGTAGAAAAATATTTTGCTTTCCCTAGTTGATTGCTAACGCTTAGTAGTTCAGGTAAAGGGTATTTGTCACTAACGACCTTTTGATTCAAAGCTCGGTAATCAACAACTAACCTGTGACTGCCATCTGGTTTGCCCACCAACATGCATGGTGCTGAATAAGGACTCATTGATGGTCTAATGATTTTAGCATCTAGAAATTCATCAATTTTCTCTTTCATTACCTTCTCTTGTCTCTCTGGTAATGTAAGGTGTTATGAATACTGGAACATTGTCTAACATCGGAATGTCCTGTTCAACTAATGGTGTTGCTTTTAGATCTTTCATTGAATTTGCAAATATGTCCTCATTTTTTCTCAATAATTCTATCATTTTTGCCTGATGTTCCTTTTCTGTTTCCTGAACTCTATCTCTCAACCATTCCTTTTCATTTTTCAACTGTAACATATTAAGTAAGTCTATTTTCTCACCTCGAATCGTCTTAATTTTTTTCCTCCAATATATGATTTTGTCATTTAAGGGATAGTATTTTAGTCCCAGTCCCTTTATTAAGTTAATTCCGCATATAATTTGGTATTTTTCAGGTAGATTTTTGTGACTTACATGCACTGCTATTTTTTCGGTTTTATCAGCTGTTATCCTAATAGGTATCTCATATAACCCAATTGTTGGAAAAGGCTGCCCATTTGCTGCAGTGATTTCAACATATCGACCTGTTTGTATATACCTTATACACTGAGGATTTTGTTCTGTTATTTTTTCGAAAGTATTTCGTGAGATAACCGATATACCTGCTCCTGTGTCGTATACCATCTTTATGAAATTATTTCCTGACTGAGCTAAGAAAACAGGACAAGTGCTTGTCTTGACAATGTTTAAGATTACGCAGTTTTTATACGAACTCCCTCGATGACGCGTATTATTCCACAAAGGAGGTTCCAGTTTTCCTGAACATTTCGTCTAAAATTTTGTCTACCTCTATTCTGTGTATTGTTTCCTTGTCTACAATCTCTAGCATAATGACCTTGTCTACCACATTTGTAACACATAACGTTTGAAGTATTCGAACCTGAATTCATTCCTACTTTTTCCTGACAATCTCTTGCAAAATGACCTGTCTTTCCACATCTAAAACACCTGTCTGTGTTCTGGTTTGTCCCTTGTACATTGTTAGTTTGACCATTTCCCATTTGTGGTGTTTGTGTCCATTGCTGTGGAGTGTATGCTTCATTTGTCTCCCAACCATTTCTTGGTGTATTGACCCTGATAGGCTGTTGTGGTACATTTCTGTTCCAGCTCCAACAGTCTTTGGCATAGTGTCCCCTTTTATGACAGCTATAACATTCAATGTCCTTGCTACTTTGGTTTTGTGCTTTTCCCTCTTTTTCCTTTGTGACTTTCTCTAAATCTCGTTTGTATTTGTCCTCTAAAGCCACTATCTCCTTCTTGTTTTGTAACTCGATTTTAGCTATTTTCTCTTCTACCTTCTTCAAAAGATTTGTTTCTGGATCCTCTTCATTTAAGACATTTAATCCGTATCTTGCACTTGCTAGCTTTTCATTTTCTTCTTCTACTAGAAATATCTTTATAGTCTCATCTAGATCAAAAGGATTTCTTGACAAAACAAATCTTTTGATTTTAGGATGAAGACCTTTTATGATCTGATTTTGAATCATTTCGTCTCTCATTGTTATTTCATCTTCTGTTGTAGTTTCGCTCGTGAATGCCCTACCTCTTGTTTTTACTCTAGAAATATACTCTATGGCCGATTCCGAACTGCTCTGTTTTTTCCAAGAACTTCTGCATAGAAACTAACTTTGGTTCGATTGGTTCAAATCTTTGGATGATCAATTCCTTTAGTTCTTTGATCTCCGTAATTTGTCTAACAGCGGGATGGTCTCGAAAAAATTCCGCCGCTGGACCTTGACATTTTGATTTAAACAGAACAATTTGGAATTCTTTTGAACAATTTGCCAGTCTTCCAACTGTTTCTAACTGCTCAAATATTTCTTTTGCGGAAGGACCTTTGTCATCTCCCGAAAAGAATGGAATTAAGCTGGTGTGGTTCATCTGTGAAGGTTGTCCACCTCCAGATCCGCTTGATGACCCTTCAGTAGCTATTTTGATGATTATTCCCAAATAATTTTAAACAAACTCTAAATTTTCATTTACCACAAATCCTTGTGTAGTGCAACGATACTTTCTCGGATTTCTGTTATTTCTTACCCATTCAAAATGACAGTCTCTTGATCTAAGACACCTTTCCCTACATCTAGTAAGTATTTTGTGAATTGGCTCTGTTTCAAATGTATCCGTTTCGAAAGCTACTATAGCTATGCTTTCTTCTCTCTGACACCTGAAAAGAAACTCTGCTATAGTGTATCTACTGTTATGTGTTTCACATTCAACACAACCGTATTCAGCAAAATAAACTATTTTACACTCGAGTATTAGACAAGTATATTGCACTCTTTCTGTACTCATAATAGCTTCTTTAATTTTCAACCCTACATCTCTTAGTTTGATTTGTACTTTCGTCAGAAATGCGTTCAAGGGTTCTATTTTCCCAGGCTATCTGTAGATCCCAGTCCCTTTCGGAATTTGGAAAATAAAAGTTGTTTCTTTGAACTCCCGATTCACTTGTATGTTTTGTGTGCTCCGTAGAATTTCTTGACCAATTTTGCCAAACAGGGTTTGGGTTCAAGTTGCAGTATTTCCAGGATGATTCTGAACTTGTTCCTGTTCCTGATTCTTGTCACTATTCATTATAATTCTTCTATAATCTCAAAGTAGTCTAACCTTTGGAATATTTCTCTTAATTTCAATAGTAGCTCATATATCGTATGCCAAGTTTCATATTCCTCCTGAGTATAATTACGTGAATGTCTATAACAAATGTATCCTGGTGACTCTCCTCCTAGTATCTCAAATATTTCGCAGAAAGGATTAACTGGACACCATGGAAACTCATATGGAATAAAACTCATCCTTCAAAATTTACCAATTTTCCTTTACATTTTCATTAACACTAGTAACAAAGTGCATACCATTAATATTTGTGGGGCTACTTGTATTACATCAGATAGACTCAATTGAGGATCTCTGTATTCTTCACACATGACTCTCCATGCACCATTTGTCTGAAACCATACAGCCGATTTTTCGAATATGTAATCACCAATAATAACTGCTATGCTTTCCTCAAATTCAGACCTTGCTAACTGTATCACAAGTGCATAGGCTACAATTACCTTACCCAATGAAGCACTTCCTTGGTAAACTTCATTTAACAAAGTAATTAGGTCTGTCTCTATATTTGGATCCACTTGCAATTGTCGGGCAATCAACTCAAATGCTGGTACATCCTTATTTAGAGCCTCCTCTGCAAGTCGATAAATTTGTCGTAATAAACTTAATGTAATGTGTTCTCCTGATCCCTTTTCTATGTGATAAACTTCAATAGCTACTTTTGTGGAAACCTTCATACTTAAAAATTCAGTTTTCTTAATTTTCTTGAGAGAATAAGGATTCCAAGCATGATCCCAAGTCCTCTTCTATGTCAAAACTGTTTCTTTTGAATGCAATAGATTTTACATCTGTTTTACATGGGCAACCAATTACACATTTACCTGTGCAATGCCAAAAATAATGTACTCGGCAACTTTCTTATTTTCTTTGTGAAATCTTATTATACAGTGTGGGCCTATTGGACACTCTGGAACAACTGTCTGTTTTGGAATGCTCATATCTTTCCTGGTCCCGTTTTTGTATTTCTTCGAATTCTTTTACACCTTGATAAAACTCCTCTGATTGATATATATTGTGGTGAAAAACACACTTTACCTTTCCCGTACCCTTCTCAATAATGTAAATACAATGAGATCCTAAAGGACATCCACTAACACATTCACCATTACTGTTCATGCTGACTGAAATTTATTTTATTAAAGAAGTTTCTGATCTCATTAATTGGTGGTGGTGGCAATATGAATGAATCTAGAAACCTATGCAATTCGTTATATTCCAGGCAAGCTTGTACGTTTGAAGATCTCGGTCTTCCTAATGTTATATATGGGAAACTTCGGATACTAAAGTTAAAATCGTGGCTTAAACACTTCCACTGATATGGGTTGTTTAGATCGCTAGGAGCTCTAAAACAGATACTTGTATAGGGACACACAGTCGCGATAGTTCCAGTGGTTGGGGTTAGATATGTGTCTTCGCTCATTCCTCGAGGTTCATTCGAAGTCTGTCTAATAATTGACACAGAATCTTTATTTTTCGCAACAATTCAAGCACTTCTAGCCAGAATTTAAACTCTTCCGCATCATAAATGTGTAAATGCGTAACACATAAAATATTGTGATCATCTGCTCCTAAATCAATTATTTCGCAATTTGGGGTTATTGGGCACCAAGGTAAAACACAAGGCAACTAGTCCATTTATACTGAAGCTCATTTTATTTCCAGTTTTACATATTTTTCTTTTTCAAGCGACAAAAGCGATTGTTGTCAAGCATAAAAAGCAATATGTGTAACTCAATAAGTCTTGATGGGCACCCCCTTTAATCCAAATAAAAACAAAACCCGTCCTGCATATAAAATGGCCCGTTTAATCCCCTGACTGGATTAGCCATTTGGGTCCTATTTTGGGACGCTTGTTGTCTCGTCTCTCGTGATTGTGGCGAGGTTCTAGGTGGCCCTGTTCCTGATGCTTCTCTGGACGGTCTTCCCGAGCCCGTCTGGTTTGCTTGTGGTCTGCGTGGCTGATCTTCCAATGCCCTTATAGCTCGTAAGGCATTTGCAGTTGCTCGTTGCATAACAGACTGTCTCGGAACATTCGAGGTCGCTTGTGATGGAGGATTTTCAGTTTCTCGATTTCCACTGCCCGTTTCTCGATTTCCACTGCCCGTTTCTTGATTTCCACTGTCCGTTTCTCGATTTCCACTGCCCGTTTCTCGATTCCCATGGCCCGTTTCTCATCTTGGAGGGGTTTCTATCGGTTCCTCTCGAATTGGTACAACTGAATGACCTGGTTGGTTATTTGTCAGTGCCACTGCCGGTTCCTCTCGAATTGGTGATGGCTGGTGTCTAGTATTTAGGCTCACTTGGGCGACTGCCTGGGAAACGATACGAACAGTTTCCGGTTCCCTAGTGGTACTAGGCCCAGCTGCTTCTGCAACGGTCGTTTCGGGTTTGCGAAATGGTTTTACTTTTAGAACCGGAATAGACTGGTTCCGGGGTTATAATATCTGCGGTCTAAAAACACACTTTGCCACGTGTTTTTTGAAAGTTGCTATGTCGTAGGGTGGTCTACTCTCGTAACAATAGTCGCTCCAGGGGCATTTAGTCGGAAGATCCACTAATTTGATTTGCCAATAAGAAAATAAACAATTCGTCAGAAAGCATATATAATGAAGTTTGCGACTTTTGACAGTATCTAATTATCTCTTAATTGTCGGTCCCTCCCATCATGTTCCTCTTTAGAGAAAATGTTGTGGGGTGCGTGCGTGTTTTTTGGTGCAGGTGCGCAATACTAAATTATAAACTCTTCCCACACAATACACTCCCAACCCCAATTCAAAAGTATGCAACAACAAAAGCACAATAAAGAAAATAAAACCAAACAACAACACAAAAAAACATGCACTTAACTTAACATGCACTTAATTGGCCTTACTTAAACCTAGTGTCCATGGAATCTTTCAGGGTGTATATTCTAGTAACATACAGTAAATATACTTCGACTCATCTAATTTTCTGGTTGACGATGATCTCTTCTGTTAAAAAGGGCTTCAACGGTGTTTTTTCGGGCTGGGTGCTTCTGATGTGTTAAATGTTAGTGTAATTCAGACAATTCTTCAATCATTTGTTTATTTGTAGTCCCAATTCTTCCCATGTATACCCCAGGAAAATGAATGCATTATATAAAAATGAATGTGTAAGACACTGCCATTTATTTGAACAAATGCAAATTCGAAAGCAAGATCTCAGAAAGGACATTGAGCATTTATTTGTTCTCATTTTTTCCTAGGTATTTCCATTAAGAAATTGACAAAATATCATGTGTTTTCAAAATACTCTATTCCTAACTTAATCATGTCAAAAAAAATATAACAACACAAAAAAAATCATATCTAACCCAACAATAAACAAAAATCCTGTCGACTGCGCCACTTGTTATTCCTCACTGTCCTTTCGAGAAATGGACAATAGGGTAATGTAGTTCTACCCCAAATGAGAAAAGGTTATTTTATTTTTCAGGTCCTAAGCCAATGAAGGCTTCTATGACAAATCGGGCCAGTTATATGGTTATTTGGTTTATTTTATTATAATAGATTACATGAGATTATATACCAGTTACGTACTTGAATATTTTGATTATTACAATTTGTCTTATCTCAACACAACACAAAAAGAACTGATACTCTTGTGACCCTGTATAAATTTCAAAGTACACACATTTATCTCAGACCCTTTTCTGTTTCTAAATAGCTATTAGTCTGCTTCTGGGGTATTTGTTTCCACTTTTACTATGAGGCCTTTTTCAGCACTATTTATTTCCTAATTCTCTATGGAAAGACCAGGGTTTGGGCAAAGTTTAACCAAAATGCATACCCCTGACATACCCCTCCTTTTCTTAACCCTTGATGTAACTTTTCTGGGCTTTAGCTATAGAGAATATTTATTTGTTTTCTCTCTATTTCTACAACCTAATAAGTAACCCCCTTTCCCTCTTTTTTTGTAAAATTACAGGAAAAGACAAAAACAAACTATAAATATTGGCCAAATCTAAATAATAAACAAAATTTTTTCTTACTTTTCCTTGGTGTTTTCTTTTAGGTACTCTCCAGGCACACACAAATCCTAGGTGTCTCCTTTTCCTTTTTCCCTTTGTTATTCCCACTACACACAAATTCCTTGGCTGGTAGATTCCCACTACACACAAATTCCTTGGCTTGTAGATTCCCACTGATCACTATTGCACTGTTTCTTTATCCCAACTCTCCACTTTCTACCACTTTTTAGACCACTTTTCCTAAGTTCGACTTACTACTTCCAATTCCGAGAGTCTACTAAATTAAACCTCTTTTATAACTTACTGTTCCAGAATGTTGTTTCCTGTTATTGTAAATTTGTGTAGTTAATGTTTCTCTATGTATATCCTACGTTAAGCCTTTACTCCGATGTTATCGTGTCTTATTTTTGACTTCAAGTTTCCGTCGTCTAATGTTATGTAGCGTTCTATCGTTTCTCTTTTCGTTTTCATCCTGTTTTTGTTTTTCGTAATAATTTTTTTATTAACCCTTTTTTTGTTTAATTTCGATAAACTATTTTTAATTGTTTTTTCTCCCTAACTTTATTTTCTTAATTTGCATAATTTTCATCAAATTTTTTTGTGTTCTTCCATTGAATTTGGATTATTTTATCTAAATAATTTTTTCGTTTGAACATCCTTTAATAATTTATTTTAAATATTAATCAATAACCAAATTATTAATAATAATTTAGTTGTTATTAATTGTTAACTCTTTATTTTATTTTCTCTTCGTTACTTTCTTTTTTTGAAACTTCTTTGTTCACTCTATAGAGCACATAAAAAGTTTTATCAAAGGCAGGATGTGATTTAAGAATGAATTTTGTTTACTTACTTCCTTGTTTTGTTACTATTTTACCTTTAATTAATTAATTTATTATTTTACTCTCATCGTATCATTTTGAATATGTTAGGTGTTTGTGTGTTGGGATTTCTACACCTAACATTAACATTTCAATTTAGAAATGTTGACGCTAATTCTTAGTAGGTATCTACCTAAAAATAGAAAAAAATGTGAGCTCTTTTTTTTTCGTGTAAGCAAAGATATCGGCCTGTCGAGGCCCTCGTGAGGGCCCCGTGTGCCCTTATAGTAAAGACGGTACTGGGTGGCTGGCTGAATGGATGAATCCTCTATGTATCACCCAGTGATAATGCTAATCGTTTTTTCATGATTGTATCTTACAAAATAAACTGTTAATTACAGTTTTAAAAAAAGCGTAAATGTATTTTATGAAATGTTGATGAAAAACCTGAAATCGGATCATTTTCAAACTATTATATTGTGACGGACCTTTTTCCGTTAGTAGAATCTGCTCTTTTTGGTTAATACGAGCGAGTTTGCACTCGTATTGATAGTGATTGGCTAGGTCACTAATTCTACTGGCCCGGGAGGACTAGACCAATATAACGTCTATTTTATGTCCTCACTAGTCTCTGGCAAAAGACTTCACAGGATCTTTAATCTCTGTATCTCTCGAACTTTCGTCCGTAAATCTGCCCTAAGAATCGTGTAAAATATACTTACTCGTACGTTGCAGGTTTGCACCTGTTGGGACCTCACCCCTCTTGATGAGTTCACAATCGCGGAATTTAAGTTTCGATAAATAAAACACCACTGGTTTAGTTAAAGTAGAAAATGGTTTATTTCGCAGATAAAATTCTTAACCAAAGACGAAATAAAACTTGAATTGATGAACAACACATAAAAATATATCTTGAAAATAATTTTAAAAAATAAAAGAACCTAGCCAGAATCGGGCATAGGTTCGGTATTTAAAAAGAAGCTCTTGAACATTTAAAAATGACCCTTTATATACCCTGAGAATCCAGAAGTCGGATTCTCAGCGCACAACTTCACAATTGGTTACTTTGAGATTTTGGCCCAAATAGACCAATCAAGAGATTGATCTATTTGTCCAAAATCATGACTCATCCCCTGTTATCACACATAGGTGATAACAGGAGAAACGAAAACAAAATCAAATTAAAAATGAACAACTCCACTCATGTGGAAGTAAAAATGAGGGGGAATTAAAAAGGTCAAGATCATTATCTCAACATATGATATCTGGGTCACTCGGTACCAAAAGTACCGAGTGGCCCAGAAGCCAAACAAAGTACAGCGTGACGCAAAACCCCCCAAAAAACGAAAAACGCTACAAAGCGAAAATAGCGGCGGGCCCAAACGTCTCAATATAACATTTATTTCATATTGCCATGAAAAAAACATTTAGCAGAATCTTCCACCATTTTAATTTTATAAACAATTTACTAATTAATAATAATTAATCTAAAATGCATTACATTAACCAAAAATCTAAAAATGGCAACCTGAATCAAAGCTCACTAGCTGAAAACAAATTCAATTACTTAAAAAGTTAAAAAATATTCAACTTTATTTGGAATCTATATTTTAGATGATTTTTGTGCTTTTTCTGGTTTAAAACGTATTCTCATCCTCATTTTCGTCAAGTATAAAATGGACCTTAAAATTATAGAAAACTTGAAAAGCTGAATGAGAAATTGTATGCAATGAGCCATAGTTGTGTTGAGCATTTAAACATTTTATGATGCTGGACTGGACAATTGACCATGGTGTTAAATTGACCATTGCACTTAAGTTTAGCACTGGGGTTAATTGATTATGGGGCGAAGTGGGACCATTTATCTAAGTGAACCACTGCAAATAATTCACTTGTCTGTATTTTTAACTGGTTAAATTTGTTTATTTTAATAGGCAATCGATTTTAACCCAATTCCTTTTGCTCCTCCTCCGTCCTGGATTAATGATTACAGTGCTGCACATGTTTATGTCGAATGTCGTGGAGTGGTAAATTTGCAAATATATGTATCTCTTGTTACTTGGCTCGGGTTGTATATTCTCATGACTAGAGCGGATACCGCTTTTCGTTAGGAGAGTTTGTGTTATACTACCTGAGTCCAATGGTGCCAGGGTCGTTCTCCTAGATATCTCGTTGTATCGACGTTGCTGGAAAAGAATGGTTAAAACAGGCGAGACGAATGCAGGTTGTCGTTGTACTTCCTTTAATGATCACAACCATTTAAAATATGTTAAATGAGAGAAGAGTTACAAAGTGTGGCATGCTTTTGCCACTGGACCATTAGATGAGTAGTTTCATATTTCGACATCAATGAATGGACCCAGTGTCTATTGAAATATGGTCTTTTATACCTAGGGCTGTGTACACCTTTTTAGGTGTACCCATGCCTTAGGGACCATGCTTCAATGGGTATCCATCTGCCAGTACCGGAACCAGGATGTGTCTTATAGTTTGGGGGTCTTCAAGAGGGAGGGAAGGGACAGAAATACGTCCCTGAGATCCCCAGGGACCCCCAGGCTATGGGAACGATGTGGGGTATAGCTCCATTTGCCTTCTCCGACCTATCAACAGAAGCCGTCCTTTGTCCTAAGTCTCGTGATTGTGCCTCATGAGTCTTCGTCCGTCCTTTTTATGTGGAGCCACGTATGGAGACCCTCGATCACGTCAAAGTCAATCGCGTGGCACCGTTTTGTGTGGAATCGTGAAAGAGACTTGTGGCTACACACACCGCGCGATTCTGTGTCCTGTCCTTAGAGACACGTGGGAGAAGAACTTTTGTCTGCCAACCGCCTAGCACTCGGGAACTGAGGGGACAATTGTTGTGGACACACGTGTTTCTGTCCATGTTTTTGTGTTATGTTTCATGTCATCCACTGTTACCTTCACTCTTCTTTAATTTTCGAAGTGAAGCCCACTCGACCCTCCTCCGTATCATTGGTTGGTGTGTGGGCAACACTTCAACCAAATTCTTTTTACTCTCCGAGAGGAGTTTGCTCAGCCAAAACTCCATATCATTGCGAGGTGAGGAAATAAATCTCAGCTACTTATCTTTCCACCTATTAATAGGCTTTTAAAAGACGTGTGTCTTTTAAATGCCCCTATAATCTTCACTCTTCATCTTAAAATTTCAAGCAAGTTTTCGTCCTAACTCCGTATCATTGTTAGGGGCTCACAAGCTTAAAAACACTTATCTAGCCACGTGGGACAAAAGGGGTTTTCTTTGTTCCTTATTTTCTCATTGTGTTTTCCTTGGGACCATCTATGTTCCAAGTCATCATCTTCAAGTTCTTCATCATCATCACCTCAATGCAGCCTCATATGAACTTTCTCCATTACACAACATTGAAGCTTGGCCGCCATCTTGGATCGACCGGACACTCTTCAAAAAGTGCCAACAGAGCACTGTAACTTCTCTCATCTTTTTGTATTCTCTTCTTCTCTCTTCTCTTCCAGAGGGTTGCACTTATGTGTCCCCTGGTGGAGTTGCTCTTGCCAGAGAAAACTTCTCTTTCTCTTTGAATTTTCTCTCTTTTCGTGTTCTTCCTCCTGGCCACCATAAAAACGTGCCCTAGAGGATTTCTCGAAGTCATCATTTTTGGACATTGCAATAAACTGAACCGGAAGTGGCCACACCAGCGCCACCTACGGACCTCTTCACTCTACTCAACATAGTCCCTCACTGGGCACTGACTCTGTCTTTCTATCCAGAGCCATCCAGCAGTGAGGATGCAAAATTTCAACAGTCTGAACATTTCTTCTGGTTCACCAAGCACTTAGCTTGTTGAACAATCTTCCATTTCTGCACTGATTTACTTTCTTTTAATAAATCTAAAATTAAAACTTTTGATGTGCGGTAACCGCACCTAAGTTTTATACTTTAAAAGTAAATCAGCTTTCTTTTCTTATTGTTGTAAAAGTTCAGCCATCTTGAACTTTTCCTTTGTTCGTTCCTCTTCTGAAAGTTCAGCCATCTTGAACTTTCGTTTCTTTGTGTGTTCTCTACACACACATTCTTAATTCTTGCTTTCAAGTAAACCTAAAAGTGCGGTCACCGCACTCTAGCTTTACTCTTCGTATTGCTTGCCTCTTTTTTAGGCAACTTCAGTTCTCTTTCATTTCCAATTCACTTCCAGCAGTGCAATATCGATTGGGTGGTGTACCATGGTCGATATTGCATTGTACATCTGCTGTTTCTTTTTGAGACTTGGAATTCTCATAACCTCCACGTGGTCGCCATATACCACGTGTTGAAAGAGATCCTTCTAAAATCCGACACTCAATAAAGAACTCACGACACTACATCAGTTGGGAACCAAAAATCACCACACGCCCAACTGAGGACACAACCAACACGATACAATCATCACCACACTAATGGAGTGAACGGCCACTTCGTTACACACGTCACAAGCATAGGTAAACTATCGTTACTCGGTGTATAAGGGTACGATAGTGTCGGTTACCGACAAAAGCACCAAATTACCGGCACACAGTGACGTCACCAACCTACAACTCCACGAACTGAACGAGTCCCATCATACTGGAACCGAAAAGTATAGCTCAGAGTGTACTCGAGAACCCTCGGAGCTGCACACACCGACTTGGACTTAGTCGGACTCGTTTGTCACCGCACATCCGCATTACACAAGCTGCATCATCAATCATTTCTGCTTGAAAGACCCTACGGAGTCCCTGCCTGATCACCAAGATTCGCACGAGGATCCGTTGGATGCACCCATCGCTGATGCGACACCACCGCCACGACCGACTGGGGCCGAGTTTGATAACCTGTCACAACAAGTGGCCAACTCGAACGTCCCAGCTCATAGACGACCGATTCACGCCGAATTCACCAACTACACCACGGCGGACAACACGCACATACCGTCGTCGTGACGATGACTGATACCTCTTCAGTCCCCTATGTTGGCTATAGAGATCATCACGATCGTTACGACAGACCCTACACACCGCACCCACGTCATCTACTGTGTCACCCTGACTGGCAACAAGCCATAGAACAGTCAGATAATCTGCGCCACAGAGACGAATGTGCGGGAATACCGATTATGACACGTGCTGACTCCTCACTCGCTTGTCCAGGTTGCACGTAGTGGTCGCCACTCGGCACCCCCGGAACAACAGCCTCGCCAAGGAGCAACACAAGGCACTTCAGTCTATGTGCCACATTTTCCACCGCAATGGATATGTCTAATGCCCGCTGGAATGTCAAACGTCCAGGAATTCATCTATCGACCAGCCCCCAGGTTTCCGTCCCTTCCTGGAAGAATTCGAAGAAGTGGCCCACCTGTATGGCTGGAAGGTCAACCATAAGGAGGAATATCTCACTGGGTGTTTCACTGGGGCCGCCTGCACGTGGTTGAGCAAGCTGAGGTACGAGCTTCAGGAAATTCCTTGGCCCGAACTGAGAGTACAGATGGTGGACACGTTCGGGAAACCGAACAAGCTAGCCATCTTGGAGAAACAGTATGCAGAGATGCTCCAGAAAGAAGGTGAAAGTACGCAAGCTTTCATCTGGAAGTTCATGGTACTTGGCGACCGAATTTATCCACACTTAAAGATCAGCTGCGTATAATTCAGTTGCGTCGCGCTCTACATCCAACCATCCAGAGCGCCGTGCACCACGCATCTACGATGTTGTTCAAAGACTTTGCAAACGCCGTCCTCAATATGGAAGGGGTTCTGCTGTCTTTGAATAAATGGCCGATGGAACCAAAACCTGCACCTGATTCACAGTTGGGTAAAGGAGCATCGAAGACCGACCAGGCGCAGGCGGTAGCTGCCAGTCCTAAAGACAAAACACACCAGTCTAGGCACGATAAAAAGCCTAGCCAAACTAGTGCCACTAATTCGAACCGACACTCTGCAACGGACCCCCAACCAGACACCACTCGCACGTTCGACAAGAGCAAGTCAACGTGCTATAATTGTGGGAAGTTGGGGCATTTCCTCCTTGAGTGTCGGCATTCGAAGAAGATCGCTATCAAGCAGTTTGGAGAACCGGTTACTGACTATGACACTGAAGGAGAGGTGCCTGAAACAGACATCATCACCGAGAACGGCATTGAGTTCGCCTTGATACGAGTAGCGGGACAAATCCGCCGGATTCCTTTTCCAGCCACAGACTCAGCCGCCGGAGCACCTTCTCCTGAGAAACCCGATAATGACAGTTCCGACAACTCTGAGGACATACCAGTCAAAATGCTCGACCGAGCTCCTGCACACAAATGGACTTCGGGCGAGCTGATCATTTGGCAGGACACGCTCGGCATCCTTAAACAATCTATCAAGGAGGTTGGTTGATCGCATATACTTCCTGAAAACATTCAAGGCCTCTTCCACGTAGTAGATCGGTGATTTGATGCTTAACAGAATGGTGACGAGATGTTATTAACAGGTTGTTCGTAGGACAGCTTCCGGTCACATGACTAATGGTTTCTTTCTCTCTGTTGCACTTGCAACAGAGGGCGGAAGATGTTTGAACGCCTGGAACACCATTAAGATTAGCGTAGCCAGAATTAAGTTTGATAGCAGCTGTCCATTCTGAGGAAGACATTCCGTTCTTGTTACAGATGAAGTCGTTGCAGGCCGTGTTTGTTTGGAAGTGTACTGCACCTCGGCCCTGATAGTCGTATGTACACCATGTCTCGAAGGATTTTTGCCGCAGATGCAACCTCATATCTTTCGTGTTGTCACCCTCTACATTCAGAGATTGTTGACAGGTCGTCATCTCACTGCAGAAATTGGCTGTAGCCTGTAGCAGATCATCATTGACTCTGGAAAGTTTTTTCGCGATTGCGTAATGCTATAGAAACACCTCCCAAGTAGTCCGCAGTAAGCCTAGACCGCGGAGACAACATGGAGTATAGATCATTTCGCTGTTTGCTCGTGTAGGGAGCCCTATGATGTCTTTAGTCGTCTGCCTGATTATGACGTCGAGGCCTTCTGTCACATATTTAGGTATTTTGTTAATAGGAGCTGCTTGCAGAGAGTACGTGAGCATAGGGAATACATACTGGTTAATAATGCTAAGCTTTTGGTCGAGTTTTAGAAGAGAAGATTTTGATAAGAGATTTAGATTGTTAGTGGTAGTCTTGACAATAAGATCGTCGAACACTAGTTCTGTAGTAAAGCTACATCTCAAGTATCGGATGCGGTCGTTTGCTGTTATGCCTTGTATTCTGCTCTGGTTAGACAGGATAATTGGTTCGGTGATGAGGATGCCCTTTTTGATAATTATGGCTTTGCTTTTTTAGGGTTAATATGGCATCCAATTTCACTGAACCAGTCTTGAGCGAGCTCAATGATTCTGACTGCTGATGTCACGCTTCTAGCTGTCACTGCCTGGTCATTGGCAAATCCCATGAGGCTGAGCTTTATGACTGGCAGATAATTCATATCCGTATGTTTTCGCAATGCTGTCATCACAAATGTCAAGGTAGATAAAGGTAATCACTATGTTAAACAAGAGTGGAGAAAGTGTTCCGCCTTGAGGTACACCGCAATTGATCGATATTTGGTCAGACTGCTTCTTCCCGAGCTGGAGAGATGCCATAAGCCAGAAAAGAGTTTTCAATATGGTTGTGGCCTACACTATCAAAGGCTTTAGAGACATCGAGGAAAGCCACAGTGCAGTCCTGTTTTTTCGATTTTGCATCAAGGAGGCATGCATTGATGAGTCTAGAATTAACATGGCATCCAGGCATGCCATTTATGAAGGCCCTCTGGTTGTGGTCGAGGTCAATCTGAGCATGCAGGATTTTCTCGAGCGCCTTTTGAATCACGCGGCGGATAACTGAGTAGATGGTGATGGGACGCCAGTTATTTATATCTTTGGTATCACCTCCCAATAAGAACCATACGGCCCTCTCGTAAACCCAAGGGTACGAAAGTGGTATGAAGCATAACATTTGCGATGGATTTCATGGATTTGGATACTTCGAGTTGTCTAATGGTTTTTACTAGGACGCGATCTGGACCGGACGATGAGTCTATAGAAATTTTCCTTATTTGCTTGCAGATGTCTTCATCCGTGAGGATGACATCACATTGCTCAGGTTTGGTACCTGTGTGCAAGTGGGTTGCATTGTTCTTAATTCCAAATATGCCACTAAAGTGATTGTGTAATGACTGTAGATTCATTTGGCACTGTTTTGACCTATTCATATGCATTACCTCACGGACTGCCCTTTTGCATTTGTTGTAGTACCAGTATTGCATTAAGTCATAAAGGTACTGTCTCTACGACGCTGCTTTGCCTTGGTATCGGTCCTGTAGGGATTAGTGCGTGATTGTTGGGCGGATTCATTGCATTTATTTTGTCTGCATAGTTGAAAAAACTTCACAGCGGGGGATGCTTAGGACCCGGGAGTTTTTCATTGGCTTTGCATAAAAACGCAAGAAACTGAGACACATGGTTGTCAGAAGCATGAGTAACAATCGTATCTTGTGACTCGTAGCACGCGAAAGTAGACTCCCACTCCTTACATTCATTGATAAGAGCTGTATTGTGTAGGGCTTGATTCTTTCCCATCTCCTTTTTAGTGTTTTGCCTGAGGGGGGCCCCAGCCGCTTTGTTATTGTACCGACAGATAGTATATTTGCTTCTTTTGAATGCCGGCTGTGATGTATCTTCATGCCTGTGATGGACTTGAAGGTTTGGTTGCAGATGCTGCATGTAGTGGTAGGAGCTGTTACGTTTACGTTTACAGGGGGTGATACCACGGGTAGTCCTGTGTCAGCTGCTATGTCCTTGGGGAGTATATACTTGTCTGCTGTGTTCTAAATTCTAATGCTGGGCACAATTGCCTGTGAATTTTGTTCCCATCATTTATGATGGGTTACCCCACAAGTTCTTAAATATTTTGCCAAAACGACTACAAGAATTGGAAGTGGAGGCTAGCAGTGACGTGACGTCAATGCATCGAACTAATTTTATTATAATAATAATTTTTATTTATTATAATAATTATAAGTACATTAAACATAATATTTGTTATTGCACTTGCTAATGCATATGCAAAAACATTGGGGCTCAGTTCCCACAATAATTTAATAATTTCATGATTGCAACCTGGCCAAATAATCTAATTTTATTAACATCTTACCTTGATGTAACAATTGCCTCAACATTCAACTATCATTGCAACATTGACTGAAAAGGTGGCTACAGGAACACTTATTGTGCCTGCGAGGATAACTGTCATAGGTTTCAAAGCAAGCATTTTTATTATTTTTTAAAGTAAAGATGTATTTTCTAAACATGTATGTTTACGTCAATAGAATTATGAAATTAGTAGTTTAAGATGCCAAATGTTCACATTTCTATGTAAGAGTAGTATAAATCTTGTTTTAATTAACATATGAAATAAATGAGATATATTTGATTTATGAAATGTTAACTAAGGGTTTATTTGTAATTTTTCTGTTATTTTTTAAAAAAAATTTATAAAAGGTTACTTTTTTTGCTTAAAAATGGTGGAAATGAATTTAAGTTATTCTAAAAAATTGTTTCTAAAAATAATTATTACAAAAATTACTGGTGCATTTTTATTCACTCTGCTGGTTTAAAATACATCTAGTAATTTTTTTTATAAATTGCTTAAATAATATTTTCATTAGTTTAGCAACAAATTCGCAAAGAGTAAAATATTACAACACTAAACACAAAATGAAAATTATTTTCAGTATTAATATATGCACATTGGTATTGTTCATTACATGTTAATAAATCATCATATTAATAAATACCAGTCAGAAAAATAATCAACTGGCTTTTAACATACTGATCATAAATTTATACTTAAAAATTGAAATTGCAATGCTACTTAATAAATCAAATTAGGATAAGTAGAAAATAATCACAGATTGAATTCACATAAGAAACACATTTTGGGGAATTAAAAATCAAAATGTTAATGGGTGGCGAAAGACTAGTTCATTGTTCAAACAATTGTTAGGGTTGCAAAAAATGCAAACAATCCAAGTCACATTTCAGTTTCTAAACAATTATCACATTAAAAAAATTAATGCTTCAGGCTTAATGTAACAAAACAGTATTGCATGTTAAGAAAAATCGTTAAAAGGCTTAAAAAAAAGATACAGATCATACATTTGTACTTAAGAAAAACCATAATGTATACATTTTAACACTTTATAAATGTCAATTGTGACGACCCAGTTCTGCTCCTTTCAGTAGGAGCAGACTAAACTCCTGATGTCGTCTGCTAGGCGCCTGTAGTAGGCTGCCCGGCAGATGACAGAAAGGCCAGCAAGGGTCACTGTTCTCCCCCAGGTGGAGCAGCATGGGGGTATATAATGGCGGTGGTCATTATATACTAGGCAGTGTGTTTGACCCTTAGATGCAGTGAAGATGTGTTGTGTTTATGGGTGGCCAAGATGGCCACCACCATCAATCTCCTTTGTTCTCCTGTTTTTGGTGTTTGTTTGTGATCTTGTCTGCTGGTTGGAATAACCAGCAGATATTGCTTTAATTAAGTGTTTAATAATTTATTATTACTTTGAATAAATTATCTTTATTCTTTTACTACACACTGTGTCCGTGTGGATTTATTGGGGAAGGAGGGTGGGGGTTTGGCCCGTGGGATTACACTGGCCCGCAACCGTCGTTTTTGGCCAGTACTTCACGGCGGCATCCACGGTAAGATCCATTGGGGATTTACCGTGGATTCTTTGCCGGTTTGGCGGCAATTCACTGTCGACGTCCGGGGAAGAAGACTTCTGATCGTCGTTACCCAGGACCACGGACGGTACAAGAGGAGGGCTAGCCAGCACTTCGACTCATCCCGAGGGAGTCAGCGGCTGGTGAGATGGTTAAATTTTGCCAGGGTGTTGTGGCAACCAGCCGGAAAGTTACACAATTAGAATAACATCACACTTTAACCGGCATTTGCAAAATATTTAGGGAATTAAAAATTCAACCGTAATTTTGCAATTCTTAGAATTGCAAATAAAACCATGACATTTGAAAGATATATTTGAGCTGCCACAAAAATTAATGTAGTTCAAAAAACAAATTTACAATTTTAATATTAAAAGGAATTAAAAACTCAACCATTAATGCAAAGATATCTAAATCACCTACACACTACCAAATCCTTCGCAGCCAATTAAAGCAAACTCGATTTCTTCTTTAAATTCTTTATAAGAAACAAACCTAGTTGGCAATACAAGTGTAATGCTGCATGTTGATGCTGTGGGCAAATAAGCATCTGAACTAAAAAATTGTGCACATGCGCGTTGTTTTTTTCTTTTTTTTTACTCCTTTCATTTCAATTTCAGTCACCCCTGCCACTTTTTCCCCCTCTACGTTTCTCTCTCTCTCTCCCTCTTTCCCTTTTCCCTCCCCTCCCCTCTCCTCCCTCCCCTCCCCTCCCCTCCCTCTCCTCCCTCCCCTCCCTCCCCTCCCCCTCCCCTCCCTCTTTTTTCCCCTCCACGTTTCTCTCGCTCCCCCTCTACACTTTCCAACCTTTTCTCACAGTTCACTTATATATATATAGTTGTTTCAGCTCATGTTAAAGTGTTGACAACAAAAATGGCCGCTCCTGTGAAATTCCTAACTGTCACTAGATGGTGCTATCATAATTATGACGTCAGAATAGTAATCTAGCCAAGGCCCTACCACTCCTACTATTGGTAATGATGAGAGATGGTTGCAAATTGAACAGCATGAAATCCGCCATTTGAGTGAAGGAAAGAGGCGGCAATTTTAAATGTATTCTTCACAAATGCATTTACAATTGACAAAATAACTACATAGGCACATTACATGTCCTAAAAATCGTAATAAGTATTAATAAATAAGAATCAGTAGTCAGTAGTAATAATTGTTTTCAGTTCCCCAAATGGTTATGTTTTGCTCTTGATCCATTATTACTGATTAGGGTTGGTAAGAAACAAAAACATTGACATCACATTTCTATATTTTGACATGTTTAATTTCGGATACAATGCATACTCAATACAAAGACATTGGAATAAAACACATGAAGTTAACAAATACTAACGACTTTATTATTTATCAAAATGAACCTTGTATGATTTGTGATTACAAATTAGTATTAACTAAGTACCTTTCTATTGATTCTGGAAACGTATTGATTTAGTCAACTGTTGTCTAACGACTTTTTTATGCAACTGATGGTAACGTAAATTAGCTGCATGGTGGCACCTAATTTTTATATACAAATCGATTATGCATTTCATCAACAAAATGATGTGATTTTCAGGATACACATTCTCGAACATTATTCTGGAAACATTTAAACTTGCCATTTTTTCTAGTACAGTTTGTCTCATTTTTAAAAAACATGAAACCTTTTGGAGGTTTCCCATCAGGACCTAAATTGTTCCTGATTCTCTTTTCAGTCTCGTTGCAAATTGTTATAACATATTTTGCTGGAAATATTAAGCCTCCCTTATTTTTTCTGCTTACAAAATCAAAATTGCTAATGTTTGTAGCATCATTACTGATTAAAGAAATAACACAAACTTCACAATTAATCTTCTCAATAGCTTTTTTTGAAACAAACCCTGCAATGTAAACACCAATGTTACAAGCATACTCTGTTAAATGGTCAGGTAATACAACATAATTATGGTCGGAAACTACATTTTATTCATCAAGTTTATCACATTGTCGATTATTAGAAAATACAACAGGATCAATATCAAAGACATGCACTTTAGACATAGATTTCTTTCCAGTTCATGACAAAAGAGATGTTCCATCTTGTGGAATACAGTTTGCATTCATTTTGCTTCTGACTGAAAGATAATAAGCAGTTCTGAACTGAACACATAAGCAGTCATTTCAATGTGATCTTGACTAAATTTATACATTAACAAATAATCCAGTTTGTGTGATTCCACAAGGTCTTTGAAAAGTCCCCTAATGCATTTTATCAAACACAAAAAACCAACAATTGGAGTTTTCTATGGGGCTTTATACAAATATTTTCTAGAAATGTCTGTTAGGCCCAAAATGTGTTGTTCGGTTTTGTCCAAAAATGGCTCCCAAACATCTTTATTGTGCATACACAGTGCTGCTTTGAATCCCTTCGTAAACACATTTTTACTGTTGCCAATATCGAACAATCGGTCAAATATGAAGCAAAGTTCAGCCGTGGCATCAGATTTAAGAAATTTTTTAAATTTCAAATCTTTTTCCAAATAATTCAATGCTGTTCCTACTGATGAACTTAATACCTGTGCAGCCAATTTCACTTTCATTTTTTGAGTATGAAAATTGATGTGATTTGTTTTCATGTTGTTTGCAAGGCACAAGCCTTCTTTGGTCTGCAGTTCATGTAACAACACAATGTAATGCCAGAAAATGTTATTTCTATTTGAATCCATTATTGTTTTTAAATAGGCAACAAGGTTTCGCATCAATTTCAACATATGACATACATCAAGCAAGACATACACATTATTGCCTGAAACAGGATTTTTTAAAAATGGCTTCAAATGCTCAACATTCATATTGGCTCCTAGTTCAGTTGCCATTGCAATATTACTTGCGAGGCCATCAAATGTTACAGAAACAACATTTACCTTTAGATGTTCTAGCATTTGAATACTGTTAGTTACAATAAGAGCTCATTGAGATGATTGGAATTTTCCAAGATACATTTATCCCAACAGCCATAACCACTAAAGCTTCTTTAGCTCCCCTTCCCTCTGTCTGCTCAATTGTGCAAACCCCACCATAGTCAACATAGCCAATGAACTCTGTACCATTCCAATCAATTTGTTTTTATTGACATCTCATCGAACATAATCTCTACATAAATTGGATGACTTGTTGAAGTTATTCTTTCTGAAATTGCATCTGCAGCCTCAGATGTAAACCCTGGCTTACCATCAACAGTATTATACCATCTTCACAAAGTGTTGACATGCAGTAATGAATGACTAAATGAGTCCCTGACAAATTCATATGCACGTGGTGAATAAAAGTAAAGAGTAAGTGCAAATGCCTTTAAAGTATTTGAAAACTCGCCTTTAGCAAATTTTAGTCTTTTGAATACATCTTTTGCTACATCTGAAAAACAAATATCTAGAGTTAAAGCTGCATGTTCATTAACTAGGTTTTGGGGCTTAAGGTGCTTAATCATATCTTGGAAATTTGAAAGTTTTTCCATTTATCTATCACACTATCTTTTACAAGTAGCCAACTGTTTCCTGTACATTTGTAATAACAGAAGTCAATTTACTTTGAAGCTTGGTAGTACTTGATGAAAGTGAATAGCAATGATCTGTAGACAATTCTTGTGCTGTAGAAAATCCATCCTCTAGCAGTGGGCTGCAAGATCGCACTCTTGGTGGAGGCCATTCCTTCCCAATAGGCTGTTTTGTATAGAAAACAGTTCATAAATTATAACATCTCTTAATTAATTATATTACAAATTGAATAATTATTCCCCCATATTTAAAGTGTAAATCTAATTATAAATTACCTTTGTGAAATGGCTTGAAAGAGAGAATTTTGTTGGCACTGCATCGTCTTTAAGTTGGCGTCTATTAACGTAACTTGTTAAATAGCAATCTTCTCCAAAATGATCAAAACAAATGTACTGGTATTGAGTAGGCTTAAAATTTTCTCTGTGTAAAGCTGTAACCCAAGCCTTGCACAGTTCTTCATTCTTAATTGAAAACCTTAACAAAGTACATAAATGTGTTTTTTATCTAGCTATTCCAATTATATATAGTACAGTAAAAATGTGTCCCACAAGCGGTGACTTATATGTGAAATGTCCGATTGCTACCTTTCTCAAACACAGCATTGCAGTTATATGCAACACAAGACTTAACCATTATGTTTATTATCATATAAGTCATCTAAACCCATGTAGAGAAAATACAGCATCTCTTCTTTGTTTCAATTTGCCACAGCACACTAGCGCCACTGGTGTGTCTATGTATAATAAGTCTATGAATCTAGCTGCCGGCAGCCATGCATATGTATAGTGAATTGTGGCTATTTGATATAAAGGATTTCTGCATTATTCATTCATTTTTAAAGCAATTTTGACATTGTTTTGGCTGCACGGCAAAACGTAAAAGTCAAAATTACTAGAAAATGAATGAATAATGCTGAAATCATTTATAATAAAGAGTTGTTCAAAATTATACTTAAAAAAAATTTTATAAAAAAAAACAACCCTGATAATAATTATTATTTTAATTATGTATTATAAATATTTATATTTAACCTAAGTAAAATAGTACATGTGATAGACAACAGCAATTTCAAGTAATTTTTTTATTTGCAACAATAATTTTCAATATCCAGTGAATTGTACATGTATTATTATATTATTTAATTATGTGGAGTACATAACATGTGGTTACATACAAAGCATAGCTGGGCCACTTTTTTTTGCCTTTGCTTCAAAATTCTATTATTAAATTGTGTCACATAGCCAGCTCGTATTGCAATAAACCTTTGCACAAATGAAACTAGTGGAAACTCAGGACACTGAAATGGCGTGCGATTAACATTTTTTATTATATTTTCAAAATTGTTTTGTTTTTAAACAACAATTTTCTTTAGTTTTGGATAATTGTACATGCACAATATCCTCACATTTTTTAAAAAAACTCACATACATCTTGTGATGGCACACAAATTCCCATGATGTGATGACGTGCTATAAGACTTCATGTGCAAAATAATCTTGGATTGATTATGCATACCTTTGTGCCATTCGTTTAATGATGAACACATGCCACAACCCGAGTGTTGCTCTAGTGCTTTCTTTAGAACAAACCCACATGCATATGTGAAAGAGTTCTCTTCTACTGATTCTGGCTGAAATGGGGAGAATATTCAATGTTGGCTACAGTGGAATACTTTTCTGTACATAAGGCTAGATTTTGGGAAAAAGTCTTTGTCGTTTCCCGTGATGTGTAACGGCTGCCCCACGTGTAGGTGTATCCATTAAAACCCTAGCTGTTAGCTGATCTGTAATTAAATCATTGAAATCAAAATATCGGAATAAATTGTGCTCATACCGAACTGCTAGGCTGTTATACTAACTGGAAGTAAGTTTTCAGCATTGCTTGGAGATGGAACAGTGCCTGGTGACAGTGAGAGACATGCCCCATTTGCACAAGGGCTAGTTTCACAAGATGGATGTTGAGCTTGTTGCTGGTTTACAGGGTCTGTTAGCCAATCATTGTATTCAAGAAGTACATTGTCAAAGTCTGCTTGGCAGTTTACTGTGCCAAGTGGTGAAATCGGACTCCTGAAACGCAAGCTCCTCATCAATGTTGCATCCTCCTCGTTGTCTTATGCAGCCAACAAAATTTTCTAATGGATTCTGATTCCAGGGATGGGCAAATACTAACCTAAAGTATTTGGGTACTAAGTACAAAATATTTTCAGTAATAAAAAGTAATTGAATACCCAAATACAAATACATGTTTGAAAAATTCAAAATAAAAATACCAAATCCAAATTCCAAATATAATTTAATCCGCAATACAAATACTGAATACGATTCATCATTCACTTGTTATTCCAGATAGATATGTTTTCTCTCTTCTTTTATTAGAGCTGTTCAGGCAATCAAACAAGTTATCCAGTTTCCCAGTAAGCTCTTATGTCCCAATCGCAGCACTTGGCATTTTTCCTAAAGCAATATATGTTTTGATGCCAGCTGCAACTGAGTGACTGAGAACTTGGGCAGCCTAAATGACTTTCATTTTGTGCATTGGACCTGGGTTAACATGATTGTTGGTCAATCTAGTAGTGACACAAAATCTTAACTTTGAATCATGATGATAAAATTCTGTTATATCAGTTCATGATGCTCTTAAGTTGCCAAAAAAAAGTCATACTTCAGCAAGATGTTTCGAAAGCATTTCCAAATGTGTGGAGGATCAAATAAATGGAATACTCTGCAGCTAGCTCTGCAAAATTGCTGCCTTGATCAGACACAGTCACAACTGGAAAATAACCAGCCATTCTGAGTTGAATAATGCATTTGAACAGCATGTACCTGATGAGGTCATGTTTTGCAGCTCCAGCTACAAGTGCATAGCCCAGCATCTGCTTCCATTTGTTAGACAGGCTTGTGACCATGAAGACAAGTGCTTATGTTGCTAGTTTGCCTGAAGATGGCATTCCATTGCCATAATCTTCATAACCAATAATTTTGTCTTGGTTAGAAATGTATTGTGTGCTCATAAACTTTCCTCTAGATATCAAGGCTCAAAAACATGTTCATTCAACCCAGCTTGCAGTGGAATTGCTTTTAGTAATCTCCACAAACTGGCTTTACTTGGTAAAGTGAAGATTTTCCTGCAGAACCTGTAGGCCTTGGGTCCATGGTGATATTGTGATAAAGCAATCAACATTTGTTGTGTAGTCCACCGCTGACTCATTCGGCTCTTCCCATTCATTCATACTTGAGCTTGAAGAAGGTTATAACAAGCTGCACTTACACGTCCCTTCAAAACACGTAAAGCTGGAACTTCATATATGCTACCTTGAGCATAGCGTCTACAACTATCGACTAGCGACTAGCATAGCAACCTGAAGTAGCCAGTTGCTATTAGCTGGCAGACACTACATATGTGCTGCAACTACAAGCATTTTGGGCGTGTTATCATGGTGTGTGATGTCATACAAAATGGCGTCACCTTCAAGAACTGCATGTAAATGGTAGAAATCAATGACGTTTCGTTTTCTGTTGCTTTTTGTCATTTTCAAATTGCCATAAAAAGGTTATTTGTAAAGATATCATTGTCAAAACACATATGTAGTATTAATATTTAAGTCTACTTTGCAATTTAAACACACGTACCTCAAAATGTAGTTCCACTGTACACTTCCAACTAACATTGAAGCGAGCAAGAGAATCGAAGACGCCATATGCAAAAATATCTGGTCTCTGATTGGTTGTTGGGTAGCAACTTGAAACGTTTGCGACCTGAAGCTTCTATTTGAACAGAAGCTTGGCGACTGAGTAGCAAGTCGCAACACTTTCAGAAGTCGCTAATATTTGCTTGTATATAATATGATAACGCGCATGTGTGCTGGTGCTCGCTCGAGGTAGGTCGCTCAATGTCGCGTGAATGAAGTTTAAGCTTAAGGCTGCCTTAGTGTTCACTACTGAAATATCTTTCTGTCTTGTCATCAATTGTTTTCGAAGTCTGCTGATTATAGATCCCTTAACATGGATGCGCTATTTTAGTTTTTTTTGTGGTGTAAGATTTTTGCCATCTTTTTCATTTTGAGTACAGTTGGGATCTGAGTAATTATGGTCGAAGTTTACAGTTAATGATGGTTCAGAGTACAATGCATTAGCAATGAATGGATCTTCATTAGGACTGTCTGGTTCTACAGGTGTGGTTGGGAGTGATAATACTTGAGATTCAAATTCCTGGGTGGTAGAATACAAAAAAGAAGGCGTAGTTTTTGTCATACATGACGTCTGATATGTTCCCATTTCCTTGAGCAATGAGGCATCATGTTCCTGCTGTTGCCTTATGTAACGACCCGACTGGTCGGTCACAATACCTCGGGCACATTCAGTACCGTCCAAAAGAACTTGACCAAACTTACCCGGACACCAGACTCCAAAACGGGGATGGGATCGTACCCGTAGCAGTCCTCCACACAGTAATGTTGGGTAGCACCGACTCCCTGGAGTCTCATCCGCCAGACACGACAGTTGACCCACTGCCACAACGAGAATATTGCGGTGGGACCTCTTCCACCACGAGCCGACGCAAGTACCGGCTGACAAGAGGCCGAAAAGGGATGGGGAATTCCTGCAGAAATCTCCTCTCTCTGTGGTACTTCCCAATTAAGACCACAACACCAGTATTGAAGTAAAATAATAGAATAGTTGTTTATTCAACACTTACTTAGCATGATAATTAAAATGCAGTGGTTTATTTCTCCACACAACTTGGCTGGTCTATTCTACCAGCCAAGCCCCCATGGAGAATACAGTCCATAAAGCCAAAAGGCAAACAAACACAATCCGAAGCACAATGGAGGCCACCCTGGCCTCCAGCAGAGATGATCCTTTTGAGTAAAGAGCCTACAACACACTGCTCAGATTCAATGGCTGACCAAGCCATTGAAACCTCCAGGCAACTCCACCTGGAGGGGACAGTGGTCACTTCTGACCTCTCACCCATTGACTCTAATGGTGAGAGGTCTGCTGGTACCAAAATTGCTTCCGACCCAACAGCCTACTGCAAGCTGTCAGGCAAACCACCATAGGAAGTTCATCTGCTCAATCAAAAAATTTGATTGAGCAAACCAGGTTGCCACACTTAGTTGGGATAGCATTCCACACAAGCTTTGCGTGATAACGCAAAGTGTGATGCTTTTGTGTGATAAACGCTTTTGAATAACGCTTTTGTGTGATAACCAGCATGGGTATCTTAGGGGGCGTTCATGTGAAACCCAGCTTATTCTTTTAGTTGATGACCTTCAGAAAATTTTAGACAAAGGCAGTCAGATAGATTTGGTTTTTCTTGATCTCTGCAAGGCCTTTCACACAGTTTCTCACTCAAAACTAATGACAAAAATTAGTGGGTATGGATTGGGTGAACAGTTGTATAAATGGGTGCATTCTTTTTTGAGTGACAGGAAACAAAGGGTTGTTGCAGGTGGGTCTGAATCTGACTGGATAGGGGTTACATCAGGGGTTTCTCAGGGTAATGTGTTGGGTCTGCTTAGCAGCAATTGCCGGCTATTTGCAGATGATACAATAATTTATCGTGAGGTTACCTCTGACAATGATTGCCATATTATTGATAGTGACTTGAAAGCAATTAAGGCATGGTGTTCTAAATGGCAACTTCAACTTAATAAGGGGAAATGTTGTGTAATGAAGGTAGCTAGGGGAAGGAATCCAATAATATTTCCATATAGAATAGGGGTCATTCCACTTAATAACGTAGATTCTTATAAATATTTGGGGGTAAAGATTACAGCTAAACTTTCTTGGAAGCTGCATGTCGAACAGATTATTTCGAAGTCTATGCAGATGCTTAGGTTTAGTCAACGCATTCTAAGAAGGTGTCCCAGGGAGGTAATATGTATAGCATATCAATCACTAGTACGTCCCCATCTAGAATACTGCAGCTCCGTGTGGAATCCCCACACTGAAGACTTAGCTCACTTTATAGATATGGTCCAACGCAGGGCTGCTAAGTTTGTGGTAAATATGGATATGCCTACAGTGTAACTAAAATGCTTTCAGAGCTTGGTTGGGATAGTTTAATTGCAAGACGTTCAGATTTTAGTCTTAATATCTTTAATCAAATGCTAGAAGGCTCTTGCTCTAAACCTACTTCAAGTAAACTTTGCAGGGCATTATATTTGGGTAGGGGTGACCACTCTAACAAAGTTGGAGAGATTTTTGCACGAACAGATTCTTATTACTGGTCATTTGTCCCTAGGGCGATTCGACAATGGAACTCGCTTGCTGGGGATTTTGTGCAGAAAAAACGTATTTTATGGGAGTCATAATTTTGTTTTGTTTTGACAATGCATATATTTGCAGCATTAAAAAAATATTGAAATTGTTGCTGGGTTTATATCAATAGGGTTTTATATTTTCTGGTTTTGACAATGCATTTTCTATGCTGCACTTGGACTCTTGTCCCTCTGCCATAGGCCTTTATGGCTGCTTGCAGAGTAATTTTTCAAATTCAAAATTCAAAATTCTTTGTGTGTTCCTGAAGCAATAATCTTCAAAATGAACTGAAAACATCATGTACAATCTATAAAGTTTGTTACCATCAAGACTGGTAGCCAGGTCAACCCTGCCAGCATTCTCCATCCATATTTTTGCACTATGACAAAAACAATTGACAACAGAAGCCAAATATGAGTTAATTTTTCAAAATTTCATTGCATGTTATGTACTGACAGGCTCGTAAACAGCACCTCACCAAATCGTACCCTTAGAAACTCTGAAAAATTAAATCCCACCATGGAATTGGATGTTTTTTCATCCATTGGCAACACAGTAGCGTTTTTGTTGGCATGGTAAGCTAGAAGAAACATTGAACAAAGTCTTTTACTATGTGTACTTTGAAATTAGTGTTATTTGTTTAATTATAAATGTAACGTCACGCCGGACCGTTACAATACCCGGTAGGTTAAAAACAAAAACTTACCATCAACCGGCTCCTTCACGGGGACGGGACCGCACCTGTAGCCGCCTCTCCCAAGGTGAACCTTGGGATGTGTCGGCTCTAAGGAGCCACTTACAACGGACACGACGAAAGACCACGCCGCCACGCCGAGAATAATGCGGTAGAACAGTGGTTCTACCGCGAGCCCACACGTGCTACCGGCCGAAATAGGACAGTGATGGACGGTAGAGATTACCCCAAACCGGAAACCCACCTTCCTGCGGTAACACCCCAAATAAAACACGACTCAACGTAAGAATATGATATTTACAGAACTGGCTGGACACTTTGTCCAGCCAGACACTTTACAAAAAACAGGCCCAAAGGCCAAAGGCAAAACAAAAGAAGACAAAAACACCGGACAGTGGAGTTCTCCTTGACCTCCACCCACAGGTCTTTCCAGGTCTCTTGCTCACAACACACTACCCAGATCCTGTGGCTGACCAGGCCACAGGAAACCTCCAGGCAACTCCACCTGGAGGGGACAGAGGTCACATCTGACCTCTCACCCATTGACTTCATGGTGAGAGGTCTGCTGGCACCAAAATGGCGTCTGTCCTAACAGCCTACTGTAGCTGTCAGGCAGACCACCATAGAGAATTCGTCTGCTCTAACAAAAATTTAAAAATAGAGCAGACCAGGTTGCCACTTAAACTGGAAATGTGAAATTATGGTCTTATAGTGACGAGGAGGAATTACTCCAATTTAAAAAATGATTGGATTCCTTATTTTCTACCCACAAACATGCATCAGTTCTCATTGGTGGGGATTTTAACCTTCCAGAAATAAATTGGAAAAATTATACTGTTGACTCCCAGTGCTCTAGTAATAAATTAATAGATATACTGCTTGATAGTGTATGCACATATTCCCTGGATCAACTAGTGCAAACCCCTACATGCTGCACCAATACAACAGCTAATATTATAGATTTAGTTTTACGAACACTGCAGAAAATGCCAAATCAATTGAAATTGCTGATGGCATAAGCGATCACAAAATGATTTACTTAGAATTTGCCACCCATTTCGAAAAAATTCAAATAATCTCCCCGAAAAGTCCTACAGTACAATAAAGCTGATTGGGCTAATTTTAAGCTTTTTGTAACAAATAAATTGAAAAATAATAATAAAAGGGGACTATCAAAATATGTGGTCATTGTTTGTCAGTGTCATTTCTATTGGCATAAATAAATTCATCCCATTCAAAAATGTAAAATCAAGCTTGGAACCAATTTCGTACACCACTGAGATATGCCGCGCTCTTCGTAAACAACACAAATTTAGATCTAAAATGAAGATTAACATGAATGATACTATTAAATTGCAGTTTAATTCCCAGCGATGTCTTGTGAAAGCTTGCTTAAAAAAGAACACTTAAACTTTACTAATAATGTCTTAGGGGCATCACTCCATAAAAATCCCAAGTTGTTCTGGAAATATGTAAAAAATCTCAATAAAATTCAAAATAATATAACTTCAATTATAACACCACTTGATGTCTGTACTGACAAACAAGTTTTTGCAATCACACTTAACGATTATTTCCAAAGTGTCTTTCATGCTAATGATCCCAATGAGGAACCAACAACTTGGCACCTTATCTCATGTCATGCCTGATATAATCATAAACTCCACTGGATTACAAAATTTGCTTTGTAATCCTTGTAATCTCTTTGTAATCAGCTATTCCAGACGAAATCTCGCCAAGATAACTAAAGAAGCTGGGCACAGAAGTTAGCCCTTTTTTAAGTAAACTTTTCCAAGATTCCCTTGATAGTGGTATACTGCCTATGGCATGGAGGCAAGCAAATATCTGCCCGATTTTTAAAACAGGAGATAAAAATTGTCCAAATAACTATAGACCCATTTCTCTCACCTCCATTGTTTCTAGAACTCTCGAGCATATAATTTATTCTAATACAATCAAGCATTTAAAAAACCATAAATTAATTCATGAAAACCAGCATGGTTTTCGAAAAGGCAGATCATGTGATACCCAGCTAGCACTATTCATCCAAGACATACAATGTGGCTTGGATAGTAAGGGCGAATTTGACTTGGTATTTTTAGATTTTGCAAAAGCATTTGATACAGTGAAGCATTCACTACTAATTAAAAGAATGTTGACTTTTAAATAAACAAGTAATTTCGTGGACATCATCATTTTTATCAAATAAACAACAGCGAGTCCAAATTGATGGTGCTGTGTCAGACTGGGCTAAAGTAACATCTGGTGTACCTCAGGGTAGCATTCTTGGACCACTGCTTTTCCTTCTGTTCATAAACGATCTGGCAGACAGATGTAACAGTACGATGTGTTTGTTTGCAGATGATGCTGTTGTTTACAGGAGGATTAGGGATAATGAGAATAGTGAAGTCCTCCGAAGAGATTTAGACAGTGTTGAATAGTGGTGCTCTGAGTGGCATTTACAACTGAATAGGAGTAAATGCAATGTTATGCGAGTTTCCCGAAAGCGAGAATCGTGCATGGCAGATTACACAATGGGAGATGTTTAGCTAACCCATGTTGATACCATCAAATATCTTGGCTTAACCTTGTCCAAGGACATGTTTTGGAAAGATCATATAACCAAAGCAGTTGCCAAAGCTAATCGAAGGCTGCGGTTTGTCCAACACACCCTTAAACATTGTAAAGAAAATGTAAAGATGGTCTGTTATTTTACCCTAGTTAGACCTATCTTAGAATATTGTTCCCCAATTTGGAGCCAATTTAGAAATAACCTAAAACAAGAAATAGAAATGGTGCAGCGTAGGGCTGCAAGATTTGTAAAGGGACGGTATGCGTATACTGACAGCGTATCGTCTATGTTCCAAGAGCTAGAATGGGAATCATTAGCAAGCCGAAGAAATGAGCAAAGCCTCGCTCTTCTGGGACGTTTGCTGTCTTGTGATAACATTACCCTGCTTAATGGTTTACTAACTAAAAATCCTCGTAAAGGTAGATTTGGGCATTCAAAGACTTTCAAAGAATTAATGGCTAGGACTGATGCATATTTTTGGTCTTTTCTTCCTCATGTTATTAGACTATGGAATTCTCTTCGTGTAAATAGTTCTTTGTTAGGACGATTTCAATTTCATGATGATGTCTTATTTTTAAATAATGACAATCAGTCGTGATTGGGAGCAATCTCCCCTGCCACATGGCTTTCGAGCTGATTGCAGGTGTATTTAATTTAATTGAATTGAATACATGGTATATCATATTATATAGACCAAAATTTACAAGAGAGATGGCGTTTTTTTATTGATATTTTAGTTTCACTTACCCTGGGAAATTATTGCAATTAAACAGTTTTTGCAATGTCTCTACCATTGAAATAGAATAATCTACAAAAATACAGAAACAAACAGATACAATCGTGTTCTGCCATGACAGGACATACTTTTATACTTGTTAAAAATTTATATATTCTTTAGGCCTACTACATAATTATGTGTGTAACCGCCATTTGTTGGTGATAGCTTTGTTCAATCTGAATTAGTGTATTTTTGCTAGGGCGTGGTCCTAACCTACCAATCATGTCCTAACGTTTATTTATAAAAGAATTATGCTGAGCGCCACGATTTTAGTGCCACCAAGTGGTTGTTAGAAATACTATGAAAATTGGCCTACATGCTGTCAACACATAGCTCCATTGAGCTGAAACCCCCCTTGCCTTTTCCCCTCTTCAATTTAATATTATGGTGTTCTTGGATGGGAAGAGTTCAACATATAGTTGACCTTGAGAAAAAAAGCGGTTCATTTATTCATTTAAATTTATATATATTCCGACAGGTTTTTGTCCTTCTTTGTACAGCATTACTGAGGAAAAAAGGAGGGAACGAAGGAGACAAAGAAGGATAGATTCATTTAAATTTATATATATTCCGATGTGCTTCAAGGTTTTTTGTACTTGTTTATACAGTGTTAGATCTCTCTCACACACACACACACAGACCTGGCTTAATTATATATATATTAAGCCAGGTCTGTGTGTGGGGGGGTCTGTGTGTTTGTGTGTGAGCGAATATAACACTACAAAAACCTTGAAGCACATTGTAACGACCCCATCTTTCTCTTTAGTAACATTGGCGTGACATCACACATATTGACGTCATTGCCTCTGTTTTTCTTCTGCTTGTGTTGCCATGGCAATCGGGTGTGGTCTGCCCTCAATCTCTCACTCTACCCAGGGCATAAATGCCACTTTCGCTTAACCCCTTTTAAATGAAGAGTATTCATTGAAACTTTCTTCGAATCTTTTACGACTATCAAACTTTCTTTGATTGTTTACAACTTTCACATAAGCTAGCATTGGGACAGTAAACCCCATTGTTGGCCCAATGCTAGGTATAAAAATAAACTCTGATTTAATGTATTTCTTGTGGTCACCATAGACTACTATGGTGGCCCGATTCAAAAATGTCCTAAATCGATATGTTTAACTTCGGAGAGGATTGGCCAGAGATATCACGTGACTTGGTTAGCACGTGTATATATTCTTGGCCTCTCACTTTCGAAGAGAGTCGAGTCTTCCTTGATGTACGTTGCAGCCGGAGGCTCTGTTCGGTCTGCATGTTTGTAACTAGAAATAGCATCACTCGGAAATGTATAGAGAAGAAGAAGAATAGCATTTATTGCTCTCTGGTCACCAACATGACTAGCCGACAAGCGACTCAGAATACAGATCAATACAATAATGTACATACATTGAAAACAAATAATCATAAATGTGAAAACAAACGAAATAACATGGGAGTGAATAGGTATAGTTTCTAACTACATAGATGGGTAGTATTATGCTGGTGGTTTCTCACAATCTGTACTGAGTCCTTGACTACAGAGGTCACAATTTCGGTAACTTATGATTTTGGCAGGTTGAATCTTGTGCGAAAGTTCTCAAAAAGTCTGGGAATGGTGCCTTTAGCACCCACCATAAGACCAATGATTTCAATATCCTCCAGTCCGTAACGCTCCAGAAAAGTAGAGATTGTGTCCTTATAGTGTTCGACTTTTTCAGTGTGCACACATTTTGGCTGATCTACATCATGTTCCGTTCGAACCGTTGGGTCTATCATGTATCCCTTCTTCTCATCCTTACGGAAAGCAATGATGTCGGCCCTTTTGTTGCTGCCACCTAAGGCTTGGCCATGAACTTCCTCATCAACCATAAACCCTGCCACACGAAGAGCGGATGCAATTGCTGATCTGACACGATTGTGACGCACATTACGAAGGAGGTACCCTTGGTCGCATTTGCCTAGGACGTGAGCAATGGTTTCGGTCTCTTTGCGACAGTGTCGACAAAGGTTTCCGTCCTCTGCATGTGCGCGCCCAGGGTTCCCTCGAACGGCAGTCAGGTTGCCTGTCAGCTTTAGCCCTTCAGTCCACTCTGATGTGGACAGGCCTGCTCTGTTGGTTATCCATTTGTTAGCATACGGAACTTCGGCATAAAGTGCAACACCTGCACCTCGTCCCATGGTTGTCCATTTTAAGAAGGCTTGGTGACGCAGCTCATCCCAGATATGGCGACTAGTTTCTGTTGTCGGAAGTTGCGGAAGTGACAGCTTTCCTCTGCAGTCCACTATCTCACGCTCGAGGTTGCGAAGATGGTTGCAGTATACATCTCCACTCTTTAGAAGCTTCTGGCAGATGGAGATGTGCTGGAGAAAAGCCTCCCATTCGGCACGAACAATGCCAAGACCCTTGTACCCTAAGTAGACGACGACGAGTATTTGCACTTAGTGATGGCGCTGGGGCTAAAAGAAGCCACTGCCGACGAAACAACATCAAGAAAGCGAGCAGACGACAAAGACGCCAAGAAGCAACTACGGCGCTTGGACAAGAGGAGCCACCAACGACGATTACGAGATGACAAGTAGACGACGACTGAGGCCAAACTCCTAAAGGGATGACACAAGCTATACTCTTCTCGTTTGGGGTTGCTAACTCGCTCATATGTAAAATTCATTTAAACGAAATAATTTGAATAAAATTTTATCTATTCAAATTACACGGTCTGATTACTTGCGAACCATATGGTAGCAATAGCTAATCGAAATGGCTGCACTGATCGAGAGTCGACAGCCGCGATCCCCAAAGAACTCCAGTAGTGCTCACAGTGCAAGGAGCACTGCCTGTGCGGGAACTTCCTTCTTTTGAATCACAGCGAAAATATCGTCTGCTATTTTATAAGCAGACGACGAGAGCCGAGAGTGTTACAAGACAAGAGGGGAGGAATCTTGCAACATCGGAATTTATATAAATTTAAATGAATAAATGAACAGCTTTTTTTCTCAAGGTCAACTATTATGTTGAACTCTTCCCATCCAAGAACCCCATGATATTAAAGTGTAGAGGGGGAGAAGAGAGAAACGTGGAGGGGGAAAAAGTGGGAGGGGAAGCGGAGTAAAGGAGTAAAGGAGTAAAAAAGGAACAAAGAACGTGCATGCGCACACCAGAGTAAATGAAAAACTCTATTTCCTCTTTCAAATATAAAAAGGGGAGGGGATAATAGTAGCAAAATTCAACTACAGTTTATCACAGGCAATTGTGCCCAGCATTAGAATTTCTTTTGCTCAGCCCTTTTATGAACGTCATCAATTTCTAATTGGTTTGTTACTTGGTCTGACGTCATAAATGGGCGAAGGAAAAGAAATTCTAATGCTGGGCACAATTGTCTGTGAATTTGGTTCTCGTCATTTATGACAGGTTACCCCACTAGTATATATATAATTTTATATATATATTTTCAATGTATTTCGTATTTTCTCAAATTTCGTTTTGCAGTGCACAAAGCAACTATTATTATTATCATTATCATTATCATTATCATTATCATTATCATTATCATTATCATTATCATTATTATTATCATTATTATTATCATTATTATTATTAATTTTTAATAATAATAATTTATTGCATTTCCGTGCTCCACAATTTCTCATAAAGTTTTGAAATTGATAAGAAAACACATTTAAAGTTGTTAAATTTTTAAAAAAAAAATATTGAAACACATGAAAATCAGGTTTTAAAGTTTAATGCAACCACAGAAAGTGAGATTTATGTTGAATGATGATTGATGTTGAGATGCCATAAAATCAGACATTCAGAGCATGCAATATTTGTGATTTTAATTGGCTAATTGTTTAATTTAAATTGTTGAATTGTCAATTCTTAATTGTTGCTCATTCATAGGTACAAGTAAAGTGAACTTTTGATCAAAAAATTATGGAACCAACATGGAAGGATTTTTTTCCGTAATATTACCATTGTACTGAATGATAGCCACGAACGTGCTGTTAATTATGATAATAATTTTACATGTCACATTGTAAATCTGTTGCAAATAGAGCATTGTCCTCAACTTGTATTGTGTTTAATTTTGATTGTATTTGCTAAACACAAATGACGTCTGACGTCACACCAAGTAACAAACCAATTAGAAATTGATGATGTTCATAAAAGGGCTGAGCAAAAGAAATTCTAATGCTGAGTTTTTCATTTTCTCTGGTGTGCGCATGCACGTTGTTTGTTCCTTTTTTACTCTTTTTATTTCAATTTCAGTCACCCCCTCCCACTTTTTCCCCCTCCACGTTTCTTTCTCTCTCTCTTCCCCTGTACACTTTCCAACCTTTTTCCCCTCCAATTTATT
Organism: Brachycybe producta; assembly: GCA_036925085.1. Classification (NCBI taxonomy): domain Eukaryota; kingdom Metazoa; phylum Arthropoda; class Diplopoda; order Playtdesmida; family Andrognathidae; genus Brachycybe; species Brachycybe producta. The sequence goes on along the minus strand of JAUPFP010000001.1, from coordinate 11,774,995 downwards.
ATCATGGGGTTCTTGGATGGGAAGAGTTCAACATATAGTTGACCTTGAGAAAAAAAAGCTGTTCATTTATTCATTTAAATTTATATAAATTCCGATGTACTTCAAGGTTTTTGTAGTGTTATCTCCACTCACACACACACACCCACACACAGACCTGGCTTAATATATATATAATAATAAGCCCCATCTATCCTTCTTTGTCTCCTTCGGTCCCTCCTTTTTTTCCTCAGTAATGCTGTACAAAGAAGGACAAAAACCTGTCAGAATTTATATAAATTTAAATGAATAAATGAACCGCTTTTTTTCTCAAGGCAAAATTATGTTGCACTTTCCCAATCCAAGAACCCCATGATATTAAATTGGAGAGGGGAAAAGGTTGGAAAGAGTAGGGGGAGAAACGTGGAGGGAAAAAAGGGGAGGGGAAACCTGAAATTGAAATGAAAGGAGTAAAAAATGCACGACGTGCATGCGCGCACCAGAGAAAATAAAAAGCTCATTATCTTTTTCAAATATAAAAAGGGAAAGGGATAATAGTAGCAAAATTAAACTAGAATTTATCACAGGCAATTAATTGTGCTCAGCGTTAGAATTTCTTTTGATCCGCCCTTTTATGAACGTCATCAATTTCTAATTGGTTTGTTACTTGGTCTGATGTCATAAAAGGGCGAAGGAAAAGATTCTAATGCTGGGCACAATTGCCTGTGAATTTGGCTCCCATCATTTATGACGGGTTACCCCACTAGTGTATTAATAAATGCCACTAGTTTCATATTTACAAAAAATAAAATTTGACACTAAACAATTTGAAAATATTTTTTTAAAATTATTTAAAAATGAAAACACAGTTGATTATGCTGGGGTTGTTGTTAGCCTTCAAATATTTGTTGAGCTGAAAATGATCTGCAAAAGATCTCTAAAAATACACTCAATTTATTGCAGATTTTTACCAATTTATTACAATAAATATAATCACATTTACTGGTTATTCAGTCACCTCCTATTTCAAAGCTCATACAATTAACACCACCTAGGTGATAAAGTATAATTACTTGATTGTAGAAACCCACAAAAAGTGACTGACCAAGTCACGTAAGTTTGATTTTTTTAAACTAGAATAAAAAGGCATTTCAATGATGTCATCTAGGAGGGTTGCAGCCATAAATGCAAAAAATGGATGCCAAAAGGTAATATGAAAAAACTTTACACCTGTATACACACATATTTATAGCTGCTCATCACTTTACAATTTACAATTTTTCAACTTTAGCATGCAATAACAATGTACATTCAGTAATCAAACTTTGTTATTTCCAACTTGCAGTGGATTCATCAGAATGTAACCCCATTATAAAATGATGATATATAAATATATGCGTTTCCATATGCATATTGTGTATATTACAGTCATGTGACATACTTTTTTATAGATTCTGATACTGCCATCAACCATGGGAGAATTGCTTGCTTCAGCATGCACATCTTTAGAAATGAATGCATCTTATGTTGAGCTTGAAAATGGTCATGAAATTGATAACATTGGAGTGATTAGAGATGGTGATGTACTTCGTTTTTATGATAGCAAGCCCAATATCCAACTAGTTCAGAAGATCATTCAATTGGCAATATATTGAATCATTCTCGCATTCATTAAGCAAGCAATGAGCTCAGTCAGTTGTTTTCACCATATAGAGTATCACCTAGTTCAAACTCCTCAAGGAGAAAGTTTGGTCACAGTAATAAATCCTTAACATCTATGCACTCCATAAAAATACTTCTAAAGTTTACAGAACGGTTAGTATGTGTGCACCCATTTGCAGAATTATGAAAAGGAACTGCACTTGAATTCTGAAAACATAATTCTAGATGGTCAAATTTCTTTTTCATTAACTACTCTGTAGATCAAATTAATGACTTAATAATTAAATTAATACAACAAGTAGATAAAATTTTCTGTATTGGTGACTTCAGGTATGTGTGTGTTGTGATCGCAAAAATAACATTAGTTCATGTTACTGTTCATGATACATAGGATGCAGAAAAAGTTGTTGCCCTTGTAGGAAGAGGTGCTATATACACACAAGCAACAAAAAAATCAAAATTGTTGAAACAAGTCTTCCACAAGTTGAAAATGAAGGGGTGCAGGAAAACTGCATCATAGCTTTAAGCACTTCAGAAGATGAAAATGACTTTGATCTTAATATTGCAGTGCAAGAGAGTTTTAAATTTTTAGAACAATAGTATGTAGATCAATTGCATGAAAACACTGACAATATAATTGAATGTTCAGGTATGTGTGATACGAGAGATGTTCTAAAGTCACATTTATCAAAGATAAAAAATGGTCATGTAGGAAGGTTGATTATTCGAAGAAAATTTGCTTTCAGTGATGCATGCGATTTATATCTAGATGATTCTCATCTCTCTCGTTTTGTGGTGAGGAAGCTTTCGATGCAGGTGGCCCTCGGCACGAGTTTTTCACTATAATATTGCAAGAAATACAAAATTCACTTTCTTATGGGGATCTTGGAAAAAAAGTTCTTATACACAGCATATCACATCTTGCTGCAAGACATTTTTTGTTGCTGGTATTTTAATTGCACAAAGCCTTTTATTGGATCAAATTTGGTTGTCATTATTTTCACCAGTAATCTTAGATTATGCAGTTTCAGGGATCAATGACTTAAGTATATCACCAGAAATCATTCTTGATGATAACATTTGAAACATGGTTCAAGAACTTGAGGCATGTAATACAGATGATCACTTGCAATCTGTTGCATTCAATTTGATTGATGAAATCTGTGCATGTGGATTCACAAAACCTTTAAACCAGTTGAAGATGGCAAATAAAAGTGATTTAATTAACAGTTTAAGCTTGCAAAATTGTATTAAGCAGAAATTGCAGAAATTGATCAGTTGTTAGATGGAATGAGGGTTTTTGGCTTTTGTGACCTTTTACAGGCACATTGCTGTCTTGCAAACTTTTTTAAAAAAAGTGATAATCCACTTAATCCAGATATTTCATTTCAATTATTTTCACCCAAATGGTCTGAGGAAGGCAGTAACCAAAAAGAAATGGAAGAGCAAGCCCTGACATTTTTTATTGATTTATTTGTAAGTGTTACCAAGGAGATGTCCACAATTTACAAATAGGTGATATTCTGCAATTTGTAACAGGATCAAAAATAATTCCAATTGGTGGATTTGCATCAAGTCTATTTATAAACTTTGCCTCAACATGTGCTTTAACACCAACAATGCCTGTTAAGCATGCTTCTTTTGAAAAGTTCAAAAAGATGATGGAACTGTCATTTGCTGGGCATGGTGGCTTTGGCACAATTTAGATTAAAATTCTTGTTGTAAATGAGTTACTAATACTTATGAACATGCAAAATTTTATTTCATGTTGATATTTGAAATTTACAAGGCCATGCAAATTACTGTCATATATTGTAGCAACTACATATTTATTAACATTCATTTGCTTTTTTTGTTTTCTGTTTGATTTTGTTATACTGCTGTCACATTAGTGATTGATTACTGAATGTCCATTTCATTGTAAATTTCATTAGGTTGTTTTTCTGTTTGAGATAGTAATTCTCTAAAAAAACAATTAAGACTGTTATCACTCTTATTAATTACTAAATGCCACTATTATTGGTGATTTTATTTGAAATAGTCATTCATAGAAGAAAATGTGGATTACTGTCACACTTAGTAATTACTGAATGTTCTTTTTCATGTTAATTGTATTTGAATGTTTTTGTTTGAATATGTGATACACTGAAAAACAATGTAGACTGCTCTCACATTTAAGAAAAACAGAATGCTATTTTATTGTTAACTTTGTTTTTTTGTTTGAATTAGTAATTAACTGAAAAAGAATATATTGCTGTCATTTCCTGAATGACATGTTTAATTTTTGTTATACTGCTGTCACATTAGTGATTACTGAATGCCTATTTCATTGTAAATTTCGTTAGGTTGTTTTTCTGTTTGAGATAGTACTTTTCTAAAAAACAATCTATACTGTTATCACTCTTATTGATTACTAAATGCCACTTTTATTAGTGATTTTGTTTGAAATAGTAATTCATAGAAGAAAATGTGGAATACTGGCACACTTAGTAATTACTGAATGTCCTTTTTCATGATAATTGTGTTTGAATATGTGTTACACTGAAAAACAATGTAGACTGCTCTCACATTTAAGAACTACTGAATGCTATTTTATTGTTAACTTTGTTTTTTCTTTGAATTAGTAATTCACTGAAAAAGTATACTGCTGTTATTTCCTGAATGACATGTTAATTTTGTTTAGTTGTTTTCACATTTATACTGGTAATCAGCTGAAAGACTAGATTGCTTTGACATTTAGCAACTATAATATTAATTGGTTAATTTTTTCCATGTTTTAATTCGTAATTCACTTAATAATAATGTACACTTATGACATGTTTAGCCAGTGTTCAATGCATTACATTGATTTGTAAATTTTTCAATTTCTAAATGTTTCTTGCATGCGTATTGTAATCAATCTACTTTATAACTATGTCACATGCATCCAGGGTGTTACATAAAGTTACAATTTTATTGCTGTAAGTAACATTTGTTTTTTAATGTTTGTTCACTTCATGGTTTGGATTTTTGCTTCTACTCAAATAATACATTAATTTGAACAAAATGACTAAAATGTGAAAATCATTTAATTGTTAAATATAGTACAGCCTCACTTCACGTTCCTGTCTAATACCTTGTGCACACATTTGTTAAATAAATTCAAATTAAATGTGTTTAGGTGAATTATACAGAATCTAGTTAAGGACATGAACCAAATAAAAATTAACTATTATTATTTTAAATTGAAATACTAAAATGTTTTGTTAATAGTTTATATTATTATATTTAAGTATTAACTCAATATTTTCAGATTATTAACTGAATAAATTGAATTCAACATATTGTTTGTTTGCCCTTCATAGGGCTCTGTAGAACACTATTATTTAAATTCAATTAAATTATCAGGTGTGTACTAGGTATTAGTAAGTAGTTGATACTGTAGTTATTTTCATAGGAGAAATAGCTCAACTTGTCATTTGTTTTCTAAAGCAATAAAAGTTGCAATTTCTTTCCAGAATGCAGTATGTAGATTAATTTACAAAACAAGAGAATCAAGGAAACTTATGAACCTCCATTGCTTTTAGACTAAGAGCCAGCATTTACCTAAAATATATAGAAGGGTAGAATACATAACAATTTAGAGTGGAGTCACTAAGAACAGCTGGTCTAGCAGCCATGGCGTCGTTTCACATTGTTGTTGTGTACACAATTGCACACATGCATATGCACATGTACAAATGCACATTCACACTGTTCACATCAACATACACATATGCACATTTATATGCATATGCACACATGTACATGCACATGCAAACATATACACACTGCATATGCACACATTTACACATATGTACTTGCACGACATTGCACATGCACATATGTACAAACATGTACATGCACACTAGGGCGGCCCTTAGCTATAGGGCATTTTTTGAAAGTAGTGGTTTCGTAGTTCCCAGCCCATAATACCGTTCTACTGACCAAAATAAAATCATGTGCAGAATTTCAGCTCAATCAGACATGTCTGTGGGTTCCCCTTTGGCATTGTAAAAGTTACCCGGACCATATATTCCGACTCCGCTTTTCCGGTTCTTAAACATTAAAATTGAACAACTTATGTCTACAAAGTAACTCTGTTGTTCCGGTGCCTAGGCACTTAATGTGTTTAGGTGTACTAAAATACAAAAAGAAAAGCTTCAGAACACTGGAGTTTTAATCAAACACTCGAATACTTACACGGAAATTAAGCAAATTCTATAACACAGAAGAAAGTTCATTTTAGGACATCAATCCAGATTTTGTGGCAACTGGATATTTTTTCCTGTGCTCACTGACATTGTGTAGGATCTATTGGGGTTCTTCTTTATTTTTTGTTAAAATATTCTGATAGTCTTGAATAAGCTTCACACCTCTTTCAGCTACGTCATTCACAACAGCCAAATGTTCCACTGTCTTGAGTCCATTTTGATAGCTCACATTGTTGTTCCATGTTGTGGGGCACCCTTTAAGGAAATCAATGTTGATTTTGAACCTATGGAAAAACGTGATGGATTCACGAGTTATGAAATGACTGAATGGGATAGATACGAAAGCTTGGACGTCCTCATTTTGTACAGTATATCGCTTCAGCTGCAAATTTTCCTCGTCCCTGTCTTTGAGATCAGTCATTTTGGCAGCCATTTCTCTCCTCAACTCAACAGGGACTGCATCGTCAAAGATTGCTAATGCTACTGATTCGGGTGACAAGTACCACAGGTGTTTGGAGAATTTTTTAGACTCAGCGCTACTGACATCTGCATCTATTTCTCTTTATCTAACCAGTTTTTGCATGAAGTTGTAATCATGGTATGGAGCTGAAGGTGAGCGGAACCAAGCTTGAAGGTAAATGTGAATTAGGAAACAACAAACTCTCCGTACAGAAGTGTGCTCCTTTTCAGTGAGATGGAACTGGTTTTGGAAAAGAAAAAGTTTGAAGCAGTAAATGGCTTTGGCCATCCAGCGGGCATGACTAAATGCTCCAGGAATGCGAAATGATACTCCACGCTTTGGTGTGCTTCCAAGAAAAATCACCCCAAGTTCCAACAGTTCTCGGTTATTGTCTCTAGGCTGATCTTCACGATTTAGGTGATCACACAGAAATTCTAGCATGCTAATGCGAACTTCTTCCGAAACTTCCTCGATGCCTGTGTGGTAGTTTGTTTTATCCATGTCTTTCCATGCTTCCTTGAATCGTTTGAACAATGCAACCTCTGGACCTGGCGTAGTCCCGAAAAATTTATCAAAACAACTTTTGAGAACTAATTCAAAGATATGATGGCGACAAGGGCAGTATAAAAGATTGCGTCCAATCATTTTTTTAAGATGGGCACAGGCACCATTTATTCGTCCAGTATTACTTGCCGTTGTATCAAAACATATTGCTTCTATTTTGTCTTCTAAACCCCACTCTTCAACTTTTACATGAACAGCTGAGGCTTGATACTCTCCTTTTGAGGAAGGAATTGAGGGGATTTCTAGAAGTTGTTCCTTCCCTTGAGCTTTCACAATCACAGCTAGTCTGTCAACTTCAGATACAGCCAGAAGCAATTTCCCATCCCTGTGTAAAACTAGAGAATCAGAGCCTGCAAGTCTGAAATTTCCTCTTATTTCTGAATGCCTCTGTTCCCTCATTGCTTTCCTACGACATTGGAATGAAGTTCGATTGATGATTAGGTCTCCAATGTTGCACTTGAAACCTTCTGCAGCAGCCATGAGTAGGTGAACCGCAGTACGATCGCTGATTTTGCACCTATCTAAAGCCTCAGACAGTCGAGGAGTGAAGAAGTCCAACGTTCCATGTTTTAGGAAAAGCCTACGTTTCTCTAGTTCCCTATTCTATGCAGTGATCAATACGTTTGGTGAGGATTCGGGCTTTCTCCCAGAACACCAGGACTTCCTTCATTACGAGCGTGGCACTATTTTTTTAGATAATTTTACAATTCGTGAGTTAAAAAATAAAACATTCAATACCTGTCGGTTTGATGGCAGCTTAGCACCGACAATTTGGTTTTCAATTCTCCCAATGAGATCTAACTCATAATCCTTCTGGAGGCTTCTTGTAGAAATTGATGCCATATTATCGTATATTGCAATCACAATCACTAACTCATCAACACTCAAGATGCTACTACTACAATATCACTAGCTCATAAATGTAATGGGCAACAAAAGAAAAAAACTTCCCACTTACAAAACAGAACAGCTTCTTAAACAATATCACCGAAGGGGGAAGGCGAAACTGAATGTGCGCTTCCTAGCAACAATGACTGCCAAAAACGAAGGTTGCCTACTGACACAGGAGGGGTAGTGTGAATCACACTGAGCTGTGAGCTCTGTGATTCACATTTCTCTAACTGTTACTCACAGTGTGAGTCAACTTTAGGTAGTATTAGGGCATTTTACTTGTGTCGTCGACAGTAAAAGAAAACAAAAAAGTACTAGGATCGAAATTGTGATGCAATGCAAATGTGAAGCATTATTTTATACCTACTGGAGTAGAAATTTGTTAAATTTAAATATTTTTACTTCAATACTTGAATAATAATTGAACAACAACAAACTATGTACCTTGTACCTATTAATTGTTAATGCATTAAATAATTAAATAAATTTTGGAACCAATGGAATTGAATAGTTATTTTTAAAATATTTTTTCTATTGTTTATTTATTGATTTTAATAATAAGAATCCTAAGTTTGTGATTTTTTTTGTGTGTTAAAATCTGAGTTGCAAAAATATAACTTATTATATTATATTATATTAATATAAAAATCCCTCCATGACGCTTCCTCGAAATATAATAAATTATATGGTAAGTAAAAAAGATGACACTAAAGACACTAGGTACTTAAATAAAAATTACGCTTCCTTAGAAATAAAATTAAAATTTGTCGTGTGGTTATCATGTCGTAAATGTGCAAAGAACCGAACGATATCGTGTCCGTGTCGTTACTGTGTCATTGTCGTGCCGTTATCATTGTTGTCTAGTGTGAAAACGCCCATAGGCAAGAGGTAAATTTCCGGAAGTGTCTGGAGGTTAGTGGGAAGCTTGCCAGTTCCTAGCGCTACCTACCTACCTAACTTCAGGGCTCTTGGGGGAACCCACAGACATGTCCAATTTAGCTGAAATTTTGAACATAACGTTTTTCAGACCATTAGAACCGAATTAGGGGTTGGGAGCTAGTGTAACGACCCAACTTGGCCGTTGCAATGACCCTGGTAAATTTCGCTAACTTACCACCGCTGAACCTTCTTGGGACGGGACCCAAGCGCTGGCCAGCCCTCCTCTTGTACCCGTCCATGCCCACGGGTAGCGCCGGTCAGAGGTTCCCATGCCGCAAGTCGACGGACGAGTGGCCGTCGAACAAGACGTAGCGAAGCACCGGCCGACATGACGATAGACATACAGGAACAGGACGGTGAAGCACCGGTGTAACCCCACCGGTAAACCCCCACCCTCCTCGCGGTAACTTCTCCAGTATTATTGTAAGAATAAAGAGACACGGACACAATGTAGATAGAGTGAAAATAAATATAAGATTTATTCAAGGAATAAATAAAACACTCACTGAATAAGATGATGCCTCTCCTGGCTAATTCAGCCAGGAGGGGAGGTCATTGACCTCCACACACAAAGAAACCAAGTGATGAATGGTGGCCATGTTGGCCACCTGTTGAAAGATGATGGAGCACTTACAGAAGCACATGCACACAGCATCAAGGGTTTCACTACGATATCACCCCCAGGCTGCTCCACCTGGGGGAGGACAGTGACCCTTGCTGGCCATTTTGTCGTCTGCCTGGCAACCAATTTGAGGTGCCTAGCAGACGACAGTGGGAATTTAGTTGTTGCTCCACAAAGGAGCAAAACTGGGTCGTCACACTAGGATTTTCCAAAGGTCAAAATTAAGGGCCACCCTAATGCACATGCACACATGTAAATGCATATGCACACACGTACACAAATTTAAATGTATATGTACACATGTACACCCATGTAAATGCATATGCACACATGAAAATGCTTATGCACACATGTACACAAATCTACATGCATATGCACACATGTTCAGTTAAAATTGATAGCGGCATGTCCAATTGTCCATTGTCTCTTCTGTTTGTCTACAATCTCCGAGATTTTCATTCACTGATGGTGCTGCAATTTTGACTGGTGATACTACTGTTTAAAAGCATGGAATTCACTTTCAACTGGTGCTTTGGTGCTCTTTTTCTTATTACCTTTTTTATTTCTGACTTTCTAAAATTACAAAGTATGGATTATAAAATGACGTTAATGAAGGAATGCAAAATGTATCAATTTCTAGAGGTCCAACAGTCAATTTAAATAAAGGTGCATTTTACATTATGTGGCAGCCTGGTTTGCTCAATCAAAATTTTTTCATTGAGCAGACGAAGTCCCTATGGTGGCCTGACAGCTGCAGTAGGCTGTTGGGATGGACGCCATTTTGGTGCCAGCAGACCTCTCACTATTGGAGTCAATGGGTGAGAGGTCAGAAGTGACCACTGTCCCCTCCAGGTGGAGTTGTCTGGAGGTCTTATATGGCCTGGTCAGCCATTAAGTCAGGGCAGTTGGTTGGAGACAAGGAGAGCCTCCTATTGCATTGTTTGTTTTTATTGCCTTTGTGGGCCATTAGGCTGGTAGTTTGTATAGTTCTCTTGGCTGGTCGAAGTGACCAGCCAAGTTCTGTAAATACCACTGTCATTCAACCAGTAAGTTATTAAATACTTCCTTTATTTAATTATACTGTGTCATGTCGGATTATTTGGGGAGTACCGAGGGGAGGGTGGGTTTTCCGGTGTGGGACAACGCCACCATCTTCTACCAACCTGTTTCGGCCGGTACTCGTACCGGCTCGATATTCTTGTTGTGGCGACGTGGTACCATCGTGTCCATTGAAAGGAGGCTCCAAGGGAGCCGGCACAAGAGGCGGCGGGTGCCACAGGTGCGGTCCCGTGCCCGTGAGGAGCCTGGTGCCCGGTAAGTTTTACATTTTTATCGGGTGGGTATTGTGACGGTCCAGTTAGGATGTTACAATTATCCCAAATTTTCATATGAGAATTTCACGTATATTGAGTGTATCTACGAAATTATGCATTGTATGGGCTCATTTTTGTTTACTTTCTCGTATTATGTGACTTACTTTAAGAAGTGTATTACAATACACTGCTTGGACTTACTTGTGGAGCCATTTGCATAGGTGCTTTACTATGACAGGTAACTGGTTTGGGGGATTTGGTACAGCAAAAATGGTAGGCACTGCATTCCAAAATAATTTCTTTCTATGCTCATTCATGAACTGTGGCTATTCAAAATGGGTTGCACAAAGGTAGTAGCCCCGATTCAAAATGGAAACACTTAGTTTGCAAAGATCTTTTCTTCGAGAATTTTGCACCCAGCGAAAACATCTTTACAAAAAGGTATTTTAAATGGATTAAAGTAAACAAATAACAATCCTTAATATTAATAAAATGATAAAAATGAGAAACCTCTCTTTATCTTTTGGAAATCTAAACAAAGATAGACCAGTTTCTTTGCTAATTTTCCAACAGTTTGTAGAACCAATTGCTGCACAAAAGTTTCCACTTGTGGCAACCTGGTCTGCTCAATTTTTAAATTTTGATTGAACAGACGAATTTCCCTATGGTGGTCTGCCTGACAGCTACAGTAGGCTGTTAGGTCGGACGCCATTTTGGTGCCAGCAGACCTCTCACCATGAAGTCTATGGGTGAGAGGTCAGATGTGACCTCTGTCCCCTCCAGGTGGAGTTGCCTGGAGGTTTCCTGTGGCCTAGTCAATAAAACGATCTGGGCAGTGTGTTGTAGGCTTTGAAGGAGACTAGACTTGTGGGTGGAGGTCAAGAGGACCTCCACTGTCCAGCATCTATTGCATCTTCTTTTGTTTGCCTTGGCCATTTCCTTTTGTTGTGAATATCTTTCTTGGCTGGGAATTACCCAGCCAAGTATTTGTATATAATCACCATTGCCATCGATCATCGTAAGTGCAATTAAATCACTTATTCATCACTTACTTTGTGTCCGTGTCATTTCTTTGGGGAGTACCGCGGAGTGTGGGTTTTCCGGTTGGGGCAACTCCACCTTCTTCAACCGTCTTGTTTCGGCCGGTACTTGTGTTGGCTCGCGGTAGAACCGTCGTTCTACCGCAATATTCTCGGCGTGGCGGCGTGGTTTTCGTCCGTGTTCATCGACTGTGGCTCCTGGAGCCGACACATCCCGAAAGGAACACCGTGTGGAGGCGGCTACGGGTACGGTCCCGTCCCCGTAAGGAGCCGGTAAGCGGTAAGTTTTACGTCCGTTTTGGGGGTGAATTTACTGGGGTATTGTAACAGTCCGGCGGGATGTTACACACTCTTCTTCCCAACTACAAAAATTGAAAATATTGAGCAACCGAGTACACTACATTTGTATATAAAGCAAATTTGAATCAAAAATTTTGCACGGTGAAAATTAAATAACTAACCTTTTACTTTGAAACATGTGTTTAAAAGTCTAAAAACACCATCGTAACAACAAAATAAGCCTAAAGGCCCATTGCAATCACTTGAGGGTGCTGCAATTTTGATGACGTTTGTCAGCATTTCCCACTTAACAGAAAAGGGGCGGAGTGGAATCTCCTTTTATAATACACTCCTTGGTAGGGACGGTACGATACTCCAAAGTATCGATATTTCCTTCGATACGATATATATTAAAAAGTATCGATACTCGATATTTTCCGACACCGATATTGGAAAAGTATTGATACTTCCATATATATTGGCTCAAAATATCGATATCATCGATACCACCGATAAAAAAAATTAAATGACCAATTTTGTTTTAGTGCAAAGGGAAAAAATTAAGTAATAAACAAGTTTTTAAAATATTTATTACATGAAATGCTTGTAAATAAACCTCTTCGAAAAATTCTTCTTCGGGAACACTCTCCAGAAATATTAGTTTTTGAACGTTTTTGGGGGAAAGCCTATTCCTGGCTTGCAAATAAATTGCCCCTGCCTTGGAAAAAAGGCGCTCGCATGGGACTGAAGTTGCCATCACTACAAGCATTTTGCATGCTTCTTCGTGAAGGTTTGGGAAAACAGTTTTCATTTCTTGCCAAACTTCGAGAGGATTTGAATTTAGGAGAGGTTCCCAAAACGCTTCTTCATTTGCTGCTCAAGAGTAGTCTTCACAGTTATCAATGTTTCGGCACCAGGTCCATGAGCAACAAATTTATTCAATTGACTGTTGATTATGTTCACTATTGGGATCACCTTTGATGCTGTGACATATTGTTTCCCAGAGAGTTCTCTCGTGGCGTACTCAAATGGCCTCAATAAGCAAAGGAGTTGCTTCAGGGAATCCAATTCAGACGGGCTTGGCATCGCTGGACCTGCAATGAAATGAAACAAATCGAATAAAAATAAAATGCATTACTTACATTGAATAAAAAAAGAAATGAATTAAAAAATAAAATGAAATTTATCTAAATGAAATGAAATCTTTATTACCTGAGATATCTTCCAGCAAAAGTTGGCTGATAATCTTCGACATTTCCAAGAACCTCTCAATCATATAGAAGGTCGAGTTCCACCTGGTCTTCACATCCAGGATGAGTTTTTTCACATTACCTTCGTTCACTCCGGAGTCAATTTGTATTTTCCTGAGCTTGTCTGATGTATTAACGCTATTTTTCACGTATTTTACAATAGCTCGTACGTTCATAATTTCTTTCACGCCCTCAATTTCATCAACTTTTTCGATCACCAAATTTGAAGTGTGGGCAAAGCAGGGAGGTGGCGACTTTCACCAAAGCGGCTTCTCACGGCCCGGACAATGTGTTTTTTCCATTGTCTGTCACAACAGCCAAAATTGTTGTGTCATCTATATCCCACTTTTTTAATGACTCGGATATAATCTCTTCAAGGTATGCAGCCAAGGTATGCAGCCGTATGGCTTGATGTTAACTGCTGTGCCTCGATATCAATGGAGACCAACTTTGTTCCCGGACCCTCCCTGATGTGGATTGTTGTACTAAAAAACGACGTAGTGGTCATGCTCTCCGTCCACACGTCAGCAGTCAAGCACAAGCAGCTGGCATTATTTATTCTCTTGTAATTTTCAGCCTCAACGTCGTATTTTGGCAGAAAACATTTTTTTAAGTATCCCACAGACGGTAATTTGAAGGATGGACATAACTCCTTTAACAACTTTTTAAACCCCTCTCCTTCAATTATTTCAAACGGCCGTCTATCTGCACAAATGAAATACAGTATATCAATGCATTCATTACCGATGTATGACGGGCCCCACCCTCAAAATAGGAGGCTACTCTGCCCAATGCCTCAACTATAGGCTGGGTCACCTTGCCTTCTGGTTTTTCTGAGAATGCGGATGGGCCAGAAACTTCAGATTTTTCCGAAGATGTGGATGGACCAGAATCATCAGACTTTCGTTTTTTGGCTGCAGCTTGATTTGTTTTTTGCAAATCCAAATAAAGTGCGTGATGGTGTACAGAAAGATGTTTGGTAAGATTGGTCATATTACCTGAAAATTTCACAGGTTTTACGCAATGATTACACACGGCTTCTTTGTCGTCCTTCTTCCGAAACTATTTCCACACATTGCTGGGGGCGGCAATGTCTATTGAAATCTAACTTTCGAACTCAGCACGGTGCGGAAAACAAACTAAGAAAATAATGTTAGAGGAACGACTGAACGAGGACCGACAAACGATGAAGGGGATTTCCCAGGAAATGGAGAGAAACTCTATATCAATTGTAACCATTGTAACAGAGCCCGGTGGCCTCTAAGGAGTTGAGAAACAATCTCAATTTTTTATGGGCCTTTTATGGCTGAAGAAAATTTCATTTTACAAGAATTTTAAATTTATATTTTTTTAATATCGAGTGGTATCGGAAAAAAAAGTATCGATCCTCCCGATATTTTCGTGAAAAGTATCGATACCGATATATTATGGAAGCCCGTTTGGGACATTTTGCACAATAATTTACGTTCAATAATATTGCGTGCGCGCTCAATAATATTGCGCACACGCACAATAATATTGCGCGCACACACAATAATATTGCGCGCACACGCACAATAATATTGCGCGCACACACACAATAATATTGCGCACACACACACAATAATATTGTGCACACACGCTCAATAATATTGTGCGCAGACGCTCAATAATATTGTGCACACACTATAATATTGCGCGCACGTTCAATATTATTGTGCACCCACACTCAATAATATTGTGCACCCACACACAATAATATTGTGCACGCAAACAATAATATTGCGCGCACGTTCAATATTATTGTGCACACACGCTCAATAATATTGCGCACACACACACAATAAAATGTCCCATTTGGAGCACCAGTGTATGGAAGCCCGTTTGGGAGATTGCG
This sequence comes from Brachycybe producta, assembly GCA_036925085.1. Lineage (NCBI taxonomy): Eukaryota > Metazoa > Arthropoda > Diplopoda > Playtdesmida > Andrognathidae > Brachycybe > Brachycybe producta. Next base: position 11,759,891 of record JAUPFP010000001.1, on the reverse strand, counting down.
CACAATAATTTACGTTCAATAATATTGTGCACACACGCTCAATAATATTGTGCGCACACACACAATAATATTGCGCGCACGTTCAATATTATTGTGCACCCACACTCAATAATATTGTGCACCCACACACAATAATATTGTGCACACCCACGCAATAATATTGTGCACACCCACGCAATAATATTGTGCACACACACACACAGAATAATATTGCGCGCACGTTCAATATTATTGTGCACACACGCTCAATAATATTGCGAACACACACAATAAAATGTCCCATTTGGAGCACCAGTGAGAAAGAAGTAACTGTGCTCAATACCTTATTGGTCGAGAGAAATGGGGTGGGGTTTTCGTGCTTGAAAGACACTGCCCAGAATGACGACACAAGATATCCGCCTAGTTTGACTGCTTTTCATAAAAGAGGGCGCGATTATATATAAAAACGATATTTAAATGAATTTTAGGTTACAACGCTCTTTCTAATGTCGTTTATATAATGTTTATATAATGTTTATATAATGTCGTTTATGCAAGGTTAAAAATGATGTCGAAAATGTCATTGTTAGCTACTGATTTTTTTCACTAAATTCAAGATCAGGTTTATTTTTTTCTTGTTTTCAGTATTTTCTAGTTTTTTAAAGTTTTTTTAAATTTACAAGTGTTTTCTGGTTTTACAGTAATTTGAGATTTGTTATTGTAGTTTTCTCTGACTGTTGTTGTGTCAAAAACCATTAAAGGCAAGTGTATTATTTTTTATTATTAATAGTTATTATAATTATAATAATTATTATTATTATTATTATATTATAATAATAATAATAATAATAATAATAATAATAATAATAATAATAGTAATAGTAATAGTAATAGTAATAGTATTAATAATATTATTAATAATAATATTAATAATAATAATAATAATAATAATAATAATAATAATATTAATAATAATAATAATAATAATATTAATAATAATAATAATAATAATATTAATAATAATATTATTAATAATATTAAGATTCTGCATGTCTGTATAACATTCCGTTCTTGAGTTGTACGACCCACAAACTCAGGGATCCGGACCTACAGACATACAGACATCCTTTTTTGCCCCTTAAAAAAAACTATTAGCATTATCACCAACTATTCTAGTTTCTCAAACACCTCCTATAGAACATAATGGCCACACAGGCATGCCACCTGGGAGGGCAAAAACAAAATAAATATTTATATTCACCTTATAGTAATTCGATATTTTTTAGAACTGGAACAGAAAATTGTCAATTATACCAATTATTCCAAATGACACAAAGAATCTGAAATTAATACATTTAGTTTAAAAAAAGTTATACAATTCTGCCATTGTGATTTATTATTCAGTTTTTGTCTGCATTTGTTTACTAATATTTTTTATAACTTCATTTTGTTCTAATTATTGTTTGCATTCCCAGGATCCTGAAATCCTGGGATTTCATACAAATTTATTATCCTGCAATTCTGGGATCATATGCGATAAATCCCAGGAATTCGGGATTGGAAAAATATTTATTTAATGACTTTTAAGCCTGGTTTACACGGTTACAAGGTATTGAGCACATTTACTTCTTTCTCACTGGTGCTCCAAATGGGACATTTTATTGTGTGTGTGTGTGCGCAATATTATTGAGCGTGTGCACACAATATTATTGAGCGTGTGCGCACAATATTATTGAGCGTGTGCGCACAATATTATTGACCGTGTGTGCACAATGTTATTGTGTGTGTGCGCGCAATATTATTGTGTGTGCGCACAATGTTATTGTGTGTGTGCGCACAATGTTATTGTGCGTGTGCGCGCAATATTATTGTGTGTGCGCGCAATATTATTGTGCGTGTGCGCAATATTATTGAGCGCGCACGCAATATTATTGAACGTAAATTATTGTGCGAAATGTCCCAAACGGGCTTCCATAATATATTGGTATGTAGTATCAAAAGGAAAATGTCGATACAATTATCGGTATCGATACCAGAAAAGTATCGATACTCCAATATATCGAAGGTATCGTACCGTCCCTACTCCTTGGTGTGTGTGTGTGTGTGTGCACAATATTATTGGCACTATTGTGTGTGTGCGCAATATTATTGTGGTTGTGTGTGCATAATAGTATTGAGCGTGGGTGCACAATATTATTGAGCGTGTGCACACAATATTATTGAGCGTGTGCACAACATTATTGAACGTAAATTATTGTGCGAAATGTCCCAAACAGGCTTCCATAGATATTCGATATTTCAAAAAGTATCAACGATACTCAATATTTTAAAATTATCGATATATCAAAATATCGAATCGAAATCGCCCATAACTAATTTTGATTGCAGTTTTCTTCAGCCGGCGACTCGTCTGGGTTATTTGTTTCTCTTAGACTCTTATAAATTGTAATTAATTTTAAAACTTTAAAAGTTAACAATGGCCGCGGCACTGAACGTTCGTTTATTATGTTTAACACGCGTTCCACCTCACTTCTGTAAGTATTTCCCTTCTAATAATTTTGTAATATTTTCTCGCCCTTCATAAAAGAAAGAGGCTACCATTATAGTTAGTGAACACTTTCTAACCTCCACTTATAAATAACGTTCAAAATAAAAAAAAATATTTCGATTAGAATAAGAATGGTGTAATTTTTTAGTAGTGAAACACGGCTGGAAATTCTTTAGGAACCGCATAGCCTCTATGTTGGAGCTCGTACTTCTATCCCCTTCCTTCACCCCCCTGCCTGCCCGCCCGCCCGTGCGCCTTCAGCGCAGCCTGTATATTAAGGTATAATTTTAGCTTTGAGGCTAGCGGCTTTTAATCGAAAGAATATGCATTTAAATAAATGAAAGGCAGTTATTAATATGAGGAATTTAAACTAGACTAAGGAGCGACCTTTTGTCATGGTACTCCGCTGTGAATAAGCTAATGGTGCCATATTGTCAACTGTATTATTTATTTGTACAACGAGCTAGAGGCTAGTAGTATAGACCAAAAAGATGGCGGCCGGCCTAGGCAAAGTTAAAAAAAATTAAAACACGTTTTATAAACAGCTGATTTCTGTTTTTTTAGGAGCAAAATGAAGAGAAACTTAAAAGGTTTTAGGAACTAGAAAGGTAGCCCAGTCAGATATGAATATTTTCAAAATAAACTTTTTATAAAAAAAAAAAATATCGTTTGCTTACAGTTTGGTAATTTTCAAACTCGCATAAAAAGCTTATTCAGAACGATATCAAGATGAAAATATTCTTAAGAGATTGCGTTACCCTTCTGATTTCTAAAATACTTTCTAGTTTTCGCGTTTTTTGTTCCTGAAAGACGACAGAATAACTAGATTTCTGAAGGCCCGGTTACATTTTAAAACCCCTTTAAAGTTGGATCTTTTTCAAAGAACATAAGAAGTTTTATTTTGAAAGATAACATACAAAATAAACCAATATAAGCCTAACTGCTTACTTTGATAGGTTTTTAAATAATATAAACCATCGTATTGATGACCCCTATTCATTTATTCACAGCAGGATATTGTAATAAAATATCGATTCATACAACATTTGATTTTGAATACTAATTTGTTGTCTGTAATTTAAAATATAGACGCCGTTCGAGGTTTGAGCACGTCGGAGTCACTTAATGCCAAAGGTAACCTTGCAGTGAAATTAAACCTAGATTACGGGTTTCGTAATCTCGTTGCAATTATTTGTGAAATTCCAGCTAATAAAAGCAAGAAATCGTTGAACAAGGATGGAGTTAAGAACATCGTGTTTGTCGACGGAGTTCGAACACCGTTCGTACATTCGGGAACGGATTACGCCAACCTCATGCCTCACGAATTAGCTAGACAGGCTTTACTGTGAGTTGGCAGACTTTCTTAATACATTTTAATAATTCCAATCCATGCAAAATGCATACAATGTGGACATATTATGTAACAACCCGGCTGGGCCCGTTACAACACTGGGTTCGTTTTTCCCAAACTCGCCCAGCCAGACTCCTTCGGGGACGGTATCGCAGCCTTAGCTGCCCTCTTGCACGAAAACCTGGGTGGTGCCGACCGACCCGGAGTCTACTTCGCCGAATGTCGACGGACGGATGTCTGCCGAGCCACGACGATAAACCCACGGTGAATTCCAACGGTGGGCTTCACCGTGAAACCGACGCGAACGAAGTACCTGTAGTAATGCCAAAACAAGATTGGGGTCGGGGCAGACTCCTTCCCAGAACCCCCACACTCCCCCGGTAACTTCCCCAATAAATGACGCAACACCAGTAGAATTTAATATGCACTTACTTAGTGATGATTAAAATACTATAACAAATATCTGCTGGCTAATCCAGCCAGCAGAGTTCAACCCAACACACAACAAAGAAGCCATAAAGAAGAACAATGAAGATAATTGATAATGTAGAGGCCATCTTGGCCTCCACCAGCAACATGATTCATCTTCTCACTTTCAGGGTCTACACTACACCAAAGATAGTAGAGGGGCTCTATCTATAGAGGGGCCCCTCTATTATCTTTGACTACACTGCCCAGTATATAATGGCGGCTGCCATTATATACCCCCAGGCTACTCCACCTGGGGGAGGACAGTGACCCTAGCTGGAGTTCATGGCGTCTGCTGGGTTGCCTACTATAGCAGACCTAGCAGACGACATCAGGATTCTGTCTGCTCCTTCTAATTAAAGAAGGAAAAAAACTGGGTCGTCACAATTATGTACAAGCATTTGCTTTCATATTTTTTTTCATTTCTGCATGACTTTTGGATTGCCCTTGAAAAGGCGAGTAGGAATGTTCTAATTGTATTTGGCACAAATGCCAAAAACACAAAAATGCAATTTTTGTTAAGTTTATTTATATCTAGTGTTAGCGTGATTTAATCGAAATGATTAAATCCAAACTAGAAAAAAGTCAATTAGTGAATTTACATGCTTTTTTATGAAATACGTGCATGATCACATCCCTACCTTTGAACATTGAAACAGAAAACGTTTGAATTGTGGTATGAATAACTGTTTTATCCGAAAATTTTGATTTTTTTAGTTTCTCCGGTTTTTTTTTCATTAAAAAAAATGCATACTTTACCAGTTTCTCCAGTTTTTTTACCATCTCTTCTATTAGTACCATTTTGTTAAATTACAACAACTGAAAACTGAAGTTTCTCATCTAATAAAATTGTAATTTAATGAAGAAAATCGAGATCTGCAAATAAAATCATTTATTTTAGCCTGGGATGTGCAGCTTCCAACAAATACAATAGATATATAGAATGCTATCAATAGTCTCTTCCACTATCGGTATTTTTTATATATAGAAAAAAATGCGAAATATTCCTTAGCCTCATTGTGAAGTTAAATGCAACTGTAATCTTTATTTTCTTTGATTTTCAAAGAAGAGCTTTAAAATAACTACTCTAAGTCCTTTAGCCAATGAAGGTTATATGCTAATTTAAAGCAGAAAGCAAGAGTTCAAATTAATTTGTTTAATTTTCAATAATTACATTAGATACATTTTTTAACATTTTAACCACCACCAAATACTTACACATTCACTTACAAAACAAAAACAGCAACATGGTGAATACTCTGGTTGAGGTTCCCAACCAACTTGTTTGGTACGGTTACAAAAAAGCCATCAACAACTCCCTGTGGTGAACCCAAGCAGGGAACCACTGGAAGCAGGCAGCAAATAGTGTAGTGACCAGCAGAATTATGGAATGCAGCTTTTCCAAGAGAGAGATGGCTTTGCAAGTTTAGCTCTTTTTATTTAATTTTCGAGGGGCCGGATTCCAATTTGCAAAACCATGATTGGTTTGTTTTCTAATATTAAAGTACAAATGGATATTTAAAAAATACAAAATGTATCCCCCAAACTATAAGTGTTTTCAAAAATTATAAAAAACAAAAACTGTCATTAGTTTGAAGTCTCTTAGGCCTGTAAGCCTTATAATATATTAGTCATGAGGTTAGAAAGCACAAAAAAAAAATAACTGTCTTGGTCGATAAAGACTAAAGGTATGAAAAAATAACATAGACATTTTTGAACAAAAAAAACTATATGAAAAAGTTAGAAAGAGAGAAAAAAATATATAATGTAAAAAATGTTTTAGTGATTGTGTATTTCTAAGCCTAAATAAGAGGAGACATTTTTTATAAAAAGTTGTACCCCCTCAGGGGAAATGAAGAAAAACCATCACCATTATAATGTTTATACTTACAAATACAAATTTTATTTGTTGTTAATTGTTACTTGAATATTTGTATAAGTCATTAGAAACGGAGAGGAAAATTAAAAGAAACAAAACAAAACAAAAAAAATGTTAGGGGGCTTATATGCACCCATAACACTACTTTCTGAAATGATTAAAATATTAAACAACCTTGCGAACTCGTGTTAACTCAGCGTTCCCTTCAGGAGCAGAACGTTTTTCTTTAGAAACATTACAAAACCTTCATAACACATTAATAACTATAACCTACTATAGTCTCTCCAGGAGGGCAAAAAACCCTTCTGATAAACTATTGTAATTTATTTACATTTTATCATCAACATCTTGATGTTGAATCTCTCTTGTTTTTTTTTTGCGGATGTCTCGATTGATTTGCACTGCATGAGGGACCCCACTCGAGAAATCTCTTAAGCCTTGTCCAGACTAGAACAGAGCCACGAACCGAACGCTGTTCGTAAACAGTGTGGACGGTTTTCCGAACATTTCTCTGTAACAGAATTTGTTGGTTATGTTCGGCCCTGATCCACCAGTCATCTGTTTTTACCAGTCACATCAAAGGACGTTCGTGTACGGCGCACAGGTCTAGTTCACGCATCCAGGGTCTACACTACACTGTCCAGTATATAATGGCGGCTGCCATTATATACCCGTAAGGATGCCCACCTGGGGGAAGACAGTGACCCTACCTGGAGTTCATGTCGTCTGCAGGGCTGCCTACTATAGCAGACGACATCAGGAATTAGTCTGCTCCTTCCCATTACAGGAAGGAACAAAACTGGGTCGTCACACTGTAGCATTCGGCGTGGCCAAATGTCGAAACATGTTAACTATGACAGTGATTTCCCGACCCGAAGAAACTTTAAAATGACATTAACCTCGCCTTTATTAAAGATGGATTTGTTTTTGTTTTTCAAAATTTCTTTTCGATCAACATTATTTTCATTTTTGTCTACAGTGAACATTTAAATTATTTTGATGTTTTTCGCCAAATTTCAGCAAGTGTAAGCGAGCGAAACAAAAAAGAAATTTCAAAAAGATAGAATCATTTCTCTTCCTGAAATAATTTCAACCTAATGAAAAAAAATCCGGCCCTCTGGCTGAGCGGCTCAGCAGGGAATATGCCCGATTGATATATATGCCAGTCAGCTTCTCCGCCTAACCTAACCTAACCTAATCTGACCAGACCGACCCTAGCCAATCCTTTATCTTAACCTACCTTCAGCAACAATAAAACATTAGAATTACAAAAGTGCGTTTGTTTTATGCTGTGCTCTCGGCATAGCAATTCTTTTTCTAAAAAATGTGTGGTTTATTCTGTAACGTTAAATTTTTAAAATTTTCAGGGGTCTGGTGAAGAAAACGGGTATTCCAAAGGGTAAATATCGTGCAAATGTTCGATCGTAAGTTTAAACTAGCGTTGGAAGTGTAATTCGTTCATTTTTATTGTGTAGATAAGGTCGATTATGCCATCTTTGGAACAGTCATTCAAGAGGTTAAGACAAGTAACATCGCAAGAGAGGTGCGGGGCGAGGTTAATCGCAAAACATGTGGATCGAAGATTCTGACAAGACATTTATTTATCATTAGGCTGTTTTAGGAGCCGGATTTTCCGATAAAATACCTGCACATACAGTTACGATGGCTTGCATTTCGTCGAATCAAGCAATAACTACCGGTAAATATATTTAATATAAGTTGTCATTTGTCACGTGGTATTTTGAGTTTTTCTGGGGGGTTTTATTTTTCAGCTGCGGGTTTGTTGGCAAGTGGAGTTTACGACGTTGCCATCGCCGGTGGAGTGGAATCGATGTCCGACGTTCCGATACGTCACAGCCGACAGATGCGCAAAATAATGTTGGGTTTAAACAAGGCGAAAACTTTACCTGCTCGTTTGGGTTTACTTTCTAAGATTAGACTATCAACGCTCGTGCCAGAAGTATTTTAAGCATCTGTCATCTTCTTATTTTTAGAAGTGGTTCAAGTAATTTTTTTTTTGCTTCTTAGTTACCGGCCGTTGCAGAATTTACGACAAATGAGACTATGGGACATTCTGGTGATCGTTTGGCCGCCGCTTTCGGAGTCACAAGGAAGGAACAGGTTAGAATAAAATAGCTGTTGCGTTTTGAGAAAACAAGATTCGTATTTAAGGTCGTTTGCACCTAGGGTCATTTGATAATGGAATTTTTCTTCCAGAGGATGCTGTGTGTACATGGGGAATGTTATGATTTGGGGAATTTTCATTGGTACTGTTGAACGTATTATTTTGAAATGTGGGGATTTGTATTGCAGGGAATGAATGTTTATTTTGACAATGCATTTCTATGCTGCTTATGGACTAAATGGTCCCTCTGTCATGTTTTCTCTGGGCTGCTTGCTTTAAGGTGGCTGAATAGATATTTATTTGTTTTTCCCTCTGGATGGTGCCACTGCAGTGGCTATTATGTTCTATAGTAGGTCTCTTCGCCCACTTGTAGTTTTCAGAAAATTCATGTTTATCAGGCAAACGTTTTTTAGGAGAAACATTACAAAAAAATTCAGTGGATAAGAAACTAGATTGGTTGGTGATAATGCTAATAGTTTTTTCAAAGAAATGGGTCGTTTTTAAATTGCTGTAAAATTGTTTATTTTTTAAAATATTGGCATGAAAATTTAAAATAATCTTTTACCATTCTTGTTTTGGAAACAATTTGATTTTTTTCGTAATGGTTTTTCTAAAAGAAGTTTGCTTGACGTTTTTGCATCTAAATTTTACATAAACGTCTATTTAAGCTTAGCATTAGCCACTGCATTGACGCCGTATGAAGGGACAAAAACGAAATGAAAATCGAGCATTATATAAAAATGTGTTGAGAAAAAATTCCTAGTACAGCTGAAATAATTTAACATGAAGTTGAAGGGACGCGATTATTCTTTTGTGTTCACTGAATTTCATGCTAAATAAAAATATTTTGAAAATGTATTTATAAATTATATTTTACGGTCTAATGTTTTATAAAAAAAATTTGTAATTTTAGATTGCATATGTCATTCTTGTACATATGTAACTAAGATGTATAATGAAATTGGATTCGAAAACCCAGGCCACTAATTTGTTTTTTCATGTATGGAAAACGTTTTTTTTTCATGGGTGTCGGGGGCCGGCTTAATGTAAATTATTTATTGGCCTGATAAATTTTTCGTAGGAATTACAATTAGTAATGTTAAATCAGTACGTTTCTGTTTAAATTAAGCACTTGACAATTATATTTTGTTAAAATGCGTCCTTGGGACATTTTCGCCCTAAGTGTCCACCTAATTTCGCCTAATTTACACGCTGTCCTTGTATTGGGTCTGAAAGGTTTTTAATGTTTCCGCCAAGTTTCGTGATCTGTGTCATTTTAATTATTTATTCATTTTGTGATTTTCAGTGAAATTTAGAAGATAAAAATGTATTTGGAAACAAATTGTGTAGTGTTGAGTTTTGAATCGATCCATTCGATGAACCTGGAAGCTTTAAATCAATTAAATTTATACGATTGATCGGAACCAAAAAGAAGATTTTCTTCGATTAATCTCTAGCCTTTTACTAAATTTCAAAAAACATCTTTGATTTGTATTTTTTTACTGTATATATTATTTTGATTAGAGCTTGATAACATTCACTATATAATTATCTATCTGGAATTATTATTGTTTTCGATATTAACAAACACAAAATTTAAACTTGTTTTGTTTAGGATGAGTATGCTGTCCGATCGCATTCTCTTGCCCAACAGGCGGCCGATAAAGGTTTTCTCGAAGATCTCATCCCGGTTAATGTTCCCGGAAAGGATGCGTTTGTTCTAAGGGATAATGGAGTGAGAGTCTCGACAATGGATCAGATGAGTAAGCTGAAACCTGCATTCGTAAGGCCGCACGGAACTGTAACAGCCGCAAACGCTTCATTTCTGGTGTGTTTTAACTAAGTAGTCTTCAGAGGTTTTTTTATTGAATTCTTTCTGTTCTTTTTTTTAGACGGACGGAGCGTCGGCTTGCTTGATTATGACTGAAGAAAAGGCATTGGCTCTCGGATTCAAGCCGAAAGCTTTTCTCAGAGATTTCGTTTACGTATCACAAGATCCAAAAGATCAACTATTGCTAGGACCCACTTACGCTACTCCGAAACTCCTTGAAAAAGCCGGATTAACAATGAACGATATCGACGTGTTTGAGTTTCACGAAGCCTTTGCCGTAGGATGGATTTTCTTTGTTATAATTCTCGTTTTTTTTATTTTAAATCTTTTTTTTTTGTTTAGGGTCAGATTCTGGCGAACTTTAAGGCAATGGATTCAGATTTTTTTGCAAAAACTTACATGGGGCGGCCATCTAAGGTGCGAAATAATTTTGTTTTATGTATTTTAACTTGATGACGTGTGAAAACGTCCTAAGAATACTTTTTACTTTGAAATCACAAATTGAATATGACAGGTTAAGATGGTTTAAGAAGAGCTCATTTTCCAGCTCTTGTTTGCAAAAAGTTTTCCGAAGTTTGTCGTTCAGAATAAAAATTAATAGAAACTAGAAAGTGTTGCAGGAGCTAGACTACTAGGTCAATCACTCAATCACAGGGTATTTTCTTGTTGAGATCTTATTAAAATGAACTTTTTATGGACGCATATCGTCTCGCTTTGCCTGGATATGTATCAGGTATTCAAAACAAGGAAGTTTATGGAATACATATACTTAATCAACTAATAGGTTAATAAGTTAACCAACTGATAACCATTGTTACGGTTGCAGTCTGTTGAAAGGTCATGTTATCTAATGGTTGCGGTTATCCAACAGGTGCTGAACAGTGGCGGTTGCCTAACAGCTTTTAGTATGTTAAAGTGTGGGACGGTTCATTTAAATGCTTGGTGACAAAAACATTTCCAAAAGTTATACATGTATAAAAGTATAACAACATAATTGGGGGCGTACACAGCTGAATTTTGACAAAATAATCAAGAGTTCGAGAGGTGTTTACTTACATTTTCACGTGTACGCGTTTACAGCAAAAAAAAAAATAAAAACATCCGAAAAGTTAAAATTTCGTCCATTTAGGAATGTTTTAAAGTTTTCGGATGTTTTTTTTTTGTGTGGCGATTTTGAGGATCTGTTTGAAACAAAAAACAGACTTTGATAAGTTTTAGTAACGAAGAAAATTATTTTACAAGATTGTTGACAGTGGATTCCAACAATTACTTATAAATCGTTTTCGGTGGCTGTTGTTTGTAATCAGGTTGGAGCTCCTCCGTTGGATAAATTCAATCTGTGGGGTGGTTCTCTTTCGATTGGACATCCTTTCGGAGCGACTGGCGTTCGTCTGACCGCCCACACGGCCAACAGGCTCATCAGAGAAGATGGACAATATGGACTCATAGCTGCTTGTGCCGCCGGTGGACAGGTGATAATAGTATTTTAAATCTTTGTTCTGGGTTGTCATGTTTTTAAAAATCACAATTTTTAAACATTTTGTTCTATTTATATGCTTGTATACATTGATTTAAACTAGTTTAAAGTGGGACAAATAGTGTTGGGGGGGGGGGGGAACCTTTCAAGGATGAATTTACCAATACAAGTATGGAGCTTCTCAGAAACATTATATATATAAAATCCCCGGTCGCGCGCGCGCGTGTGCGCGTGTGCGTGTGCGCGTGTGCGTGTGCGTGCGTGCGTGCGTGTGTGAAGTAACAAAAACCATTGAAGCACGTCGGAATTTATATAAATTTGAATAAATGAACCGTTTTTTTTTTCTCAAGGTCAACTATATGTTGAACTCTTCCTTTGGAAAGTGTAGAAGGGGGGAGAGAGAGAAAAGTGGGAGGGGGTGAGGGGAAAAGTTTGGAAAGTGTAGAAGGGGAGAGAGAGAGAGAAAAGTGGGAGGGGTGAGGGGAAACGGTTGGAAAGTGTAGAAGGGGAGAGAGAGAGAAAAGTGGGAGGGGTGAGGGGAAAGTGTAGGGAGAGAGAGAAACGTGGAGGGGGAAAAAGTGGAAGGGGGAAACTGAAATTGAAATGAAAGGAGTAAAAAAATGAAAAAACGACGCGCATGCGCAAAATTGCCTGTGAAATACTAGGCATGGTCAAATGCCGGCTGACAAGCAGTTATAGTAAAGCTTCCCTAGGAACAAAATGTATAACTAAAACCTGTACTTTCACTGCAATTACTGTTTTATAAGGCCTACCCTAGATGTAACGTTTAACTGCACAATATAACTGCGCATTTCTATCGCTCAGGTCCTAGACTTGTGCATGTCATCCGTAGTAAAACTGGGCTTTATTCCTACCTACATACATGTAGATTTGCAACGATAGCCATGGGCAGTTAATATTGTGCTTATGACTCGTGAGTCTTCGTTATGAATAAATTCTAATTGATTTTGGGTTTGGTAATTTAATCAAAATTATTCTTCATGTCACTTTTGTAATTTTTTATTTGCTTGTTGTTTTTTTAAAATTTTGAATTATTTGAAAACAAATTTACGTTTTAAAGTTGTGATTTTCCAACCCATATTTTTTTGTACTTCGTGTTGTGTTTTCTAAGCACGGGCGACTTCTTTCTCAATGAAAACGAAGTCACTGCTAAAATAGACTACAGGATTTTACAAATGCTTTAATCCTGTTTGTGAACGTGCGACATTAAGACTAATCTCGAGGCCACAGGGCGCCTGGTATTAAAGAAAAAGCCAAGGAGCAGTATTAACCTCGGACATTATGAGACTATTAGTTTATTCGTTTCCAATTTAAATTATGGTGTTGCTTATGCTTTGATTTCTTTTTTCTCGTAGGGTGTTGGAATGCTCATCGAACGTTATCCCAACAAATAGGAAGTTTTAATTAGTATAATTTGCACACAGTTTCTAGGAAAAAAGGCATAAATAGATTTAATTCCCTTTCAAATGTGATAATTTTTCTAAAAGTAGGGACGCAATTTTTGAAAAAAAGAAACGACTGACTGTTTTTATTCTTTATGTTGTGTAATTTAAAAAAAAAAACTTTTTTGCTGTTCGGTATGATATAAACATGTCACTAATAAAGCTTTATATAGATCTTTGATCTGTTCATTACATTTTGATATTTGATTTTCAGTGCAAAAATGCAATTGTATAAGAGGTTGGCCAGTTTGCATGAAATAAAACTAGAAAAAGAAGGGATGTGTTTTGGTCGCATTTCACCAATTAAATTTGGTTTGCCGAAATGCGCCTACAAAAATGTCTTTGTGATGTCCTCAGGTTCAAGAGCAATGAAGCTCTGAGGTAAAGTAGTAATCCCCCTTTCCTGGTTATTTACTTTAAGGGTAAGGAGTTATGTAGGACGACTTGTTCACAAAATCACAAAAAGTCAAAAACGGCTGTAGGGACGGTTTACCCTTGTCCTGGTCTGTTTCTTTGGGGTACTCGTAATTCTACGTCACGACTGGTATTACTGTTTGTGAAGGAACTTGATTGTTCCAGACTAAATTGAATTCCACAGTATCTAACCGAGTCTAACTCAACCAAATTCTAACTATTATTTATTATTATTACTCTCCACAAATACCATTTAGTACCTTCGACACATACACAGTTAATTGCATTTAAATATAAAACACGTTCGACAGAGCCCTGTGAAAAGGCAACTGGACAATATGTTGAATTTAATTTATTTCGTTTTTATACAATCTTGAATTATTGAGTTAATACTCAAATGCATTGTATATCATAACATTTGAAAACGTAGTGATTTAGCATTTTAATTAAAAATATTAAGTCTTTTTTTATGTGGGTTCATGTCTTTAACTGGATTTCGTATAATTCACATAAACACGTCTAATTTGAATTCATTTAGCTCATGTGTGTGCAAGTTATAAATTAAACATTATAGTATATATAGTATATTTGGTATAAATTTTTGTCACAATACTTCGTGGTCCATTTTTAGTTGGGAGCTATTTGTTGCAACACTCAATCACGCTGAATTTAACTCTGGCTCACTCCATTGAACATGTTATGTTGAAATCATACGTCATTTGTTAATTACTGTGATTTCATTTTATTGACATTGATATTGAAAATGGTGCACTTTGCACTCCAAATGTGCCCCCCTAAATGGACAGTGGAACCATTAAAGCAAATCGTATGATATAGAAATTTAATATCATCATAGATTGCAGGCTCCAACGACCGTTAGCTAATTATTTTTCTTTAGTTATTTTTTATTCTAACTCATTTCATTTACTTTTCCTCTAGACGATGAGCTAGTTTTAATAATGATGGTAAGTGTTATTTTCTTGTTAGGTGTATATGCTACACCTAACAGATGTACTGGCTACAAAATTCTAGGTTGACAAAATCCAGCATCAGTGCATCGTCTCCCTTCCAATATGTATTTTTTTAGATGCGAGAGAAGCGAGCCAAAAAAAATCCTCAACATTTTTTTCAATATAGCCGCCATACATGTAAACACATATGAAATCTTAAGTAGTTTTTTAATTTTTGTAAATGTAAATATACATTTCACAGTTATGAAAGAGGCTCTTGATGTCCATCCAATTTTGAGAAGTTCCTGAGGGCATCACAATCTCTTCTTAGAGGGCTTCTTAGCTTTGAGGGGCTACCAATGGCCTTTCAGTTTTGAGAGATTTTTGCATTCCTAGCAGTTTCAAGAACATTCTGATGCCTTCACAATTTCGTTAGGCTCCTGTTGGCTTGTTTGTCCTGTAACTTTTTTAAGTAATGCAGTATATTTAGAATTGTATATTTTAATGTGCAGTTAACCTTAAATTACAAAAATGTTGGTGTTATAGTTTTTGAAATACGAATCTAAATGGATATTACATGCACCACCCGACTGTATAAAAGTAAATGTTTGACGCACCGGCGCAAGTGGCATTTGCTGCCTTGCCACTCGGGCAAGTACGTCTTTGAGAAGAACATGTTTTTGAAGGAACTGTAGTAAGTTTTCAAGATTTCACAGTTTGATTGGTGAAACTTGTTGTTTTTGTTTTAAATTTGTTTGCAAATTATGCCATGCTCAATACGGATTATACAAACGTTCAGTAGTAATGTGTACACAAATTCAGCAAAAGGTCCCATTTGGAGTTTCAGTGGAAAGAAGTAAATGTGCACAATACCAACCCATAGCAGCTCTCTACCACAAAAACATGAGGTGGGACATTTGCTTCCCCTGGGTGGTAGTTTCATAACATCTTGCCTTATTTTCTATGGCAAAATCTATTTTAGAAATGTGCTTGTTAGAAGGGGGATGTACGTAATAAGAGAAATTTCATAGTATCATCATTATTATTATACTGTGTTTATATAATGACTCGTACTTATTTTCTGTTAATTTATTTGTAAGATTCCACCTTTTCGTTACTGGTCACGTTGTCAGGAAAGTGTCTGCATCAACTAGCATCACATGTTCTAACAACAATTATAGAAATTGTAACATTCTTTGCTGGGGAGTATGAGCCTACCTTTTGATCGTATGTCAGTAATACGACTTTTAACACATGTAACAATCCGCAATTGTTACAATGTACTTTCAAGCACTTCACCAATGCTTACCAGACTCCTCTGCCGGGCGGGCTCGTACCGCAGGATGTCTGACAGTGATAAGTTGGCAACAAGACGGGATGTTGTCAAAGTCAACACGTCGTAATGTTTACATGAATGTTTACATATATTTATATGTACGAAGAATAAATAGGACCAGGAAAAAATTTACTTTGCTCAAGTTTATGATGTTTAGATTATTTAAGAATTACATGGATTTAGTTATAATTAAAAGACACTGAGAATGAAGTTGTCAGTTGCACAACGCTTATGGAGGAATAGGGCTAGAAATTACCCAAAATTAGTGAATTCCAATGAATTCTGTATTGTGCACACACATCAGCGAAACGGGAAATCTTGTTAGCTCATGACAATTTTAAAACAGAAACGCTTGGAGAATGGTTGAAAACGGACTCAAAATTATTTTGGCATTACGGCAAGAACTCTAGGCAAAGTAGAGAATCTATTCCTTTTCTGGTTGACACAAATGGGAAGCTTGTTTCAGATCCAGTAGGGAAAGCTACCTTATTAAATGAACAATACAAGAAGGTCTTCACAATTGATGATGGCATACCACATGAGTTTTCTTTCAACATATCTTTGTATGGATCAAATTGTAATAACTGCAGATGGGATAGTCGAGCAACTTCTAAAATTAGACTCAAATAAAACCTGTGGTCCAGATGGGATGCATGCTATCATTTTAAAAAATCTTTCCTTCAGTTACCTTCAGTTAATTATTCAACAGAGTTTAGATATAGGTATTGTACCAGATATGTTGAAATTAGCTAATGTTAGTCCAATTTTTAAATCAGGAGACAAGTCTCGGGTAACTAATTACAGGCCCGTGTCTTTAACCTCGATAGTTTGCAAGGTCCTTGAACATATATATTTCTCCTCAATGAATTTTTTTATGGAAAACAATCTTTTGTGTGATAACCAGCATGGGTTTCTTAGGGGGCGTTCATGTGAAACCCAGCTTATTCTTTTAGTTGATGACCTTCAGAAAATTTTAGACAAAGGCAGTCAGATAGATTTGGTTTTTCTTGATCTCTGCAAGGTAGTGGGTATGGATTGAGTGAACAGGTGTATAAATAGGTGCATTCTTTTTGACTGATAAGAAACAAAGGGTTGTTGCAAGTGGGTCTGAATCTGACTGGATAGGGGTTACATCAGGGGTTCCTCAGGGTGGTGTGTTGGGTCCGCTCTTGTTTCTTTTATATATCAATGACCTCAGCAGTCAAGTTTGCAGCAATTGCCGGCTATTTGCAGATGATACAATAATTTATTGTGAGGTTACCTCTGACAATGATTGCCATATTATTGATAGTGACTTGAAAGCAATAGAGGCATGGCGTTCTAAATGGCAACTTCAACTTGAGGAAAAATGTGTTCCATATAGAATAGGGGCCATTCCACTTAATAACGTAGATTCTTATAAATATTTGGGGGTAAGGATTACAACTAAACTTTCTTGGAAGCTGCATGTAGAACAGATTATTTCCAAGTATATGCAGATGCTAAGGTTTAGTCAGTGCATTCTAAGAAGGTGTCCCAGGGAGGTAAAATGTATATCATATCAATCATTAGTACATCCCCATCTGGAATACTGCTGCTCCGTGTGGAATCCCCACACTTCAGACTTAGCTCACTTCATAGAAATGGTCCAAAGCAGGGCTGCTAGGTTTGTTTGTGGTAAATATGGATATGCTGACAGTGTAACTAAAATGCTTTCAGAGCTTGGTTGGGATAGTTTACTTGCAAGACGTTCAGATTTTAGTCTTAAATCAATCAATAATTAAATAAATCAATAATCTTTAATCAAATGCTAGAAGGCTCTTGCCCTAAACCTACTTCAAGTAAACTTTGCAGGGTATTATATTTAGGTAGGGGTGACCACTCTAACAAGGTTGGAGAGATTTTTGCACAAACAGATTCTTATTACTGGTCATTTGTCCCTAGGGCGATTCGACAATGGGGATTGCTTGCCGGGGATTTTGTGTAGGAAAAACATTTTTTCGGAGTCATAATTTTGTTTTGTTTTGACAATGCATATATTTGCAGCATTAAAAAAATATTGAAATTGTTGTTGGGTTTATATCAATGGGGTTTTATATTTTCTGGTTTTGACAATGCATTTTCTATGCTGCACTTGGATTCTTGTCCCTCAGCCATAGGCCTTTATGGCTGCTTGCAGAGTAATTTTTCAAATTAAAAAAAATTCAATTAAACAATAAACAACAGTTTACTAAGAGCTTATTTGCAGATGTTTTAAGACAATGCATACAGTTCAATATGTGTAATTATATCTACATTTTTCATGGCCTACATTAGAATGTTTAAACATATGTTGTGGGCTTTCGCTTTGCTTGTCATTTGTAGGCTACCTCTGGAGCATCCCTGGTTATGGTCCAACAATAGTCTGCTAACATGGAAGGACTCCTTCTCTTGATACCTGTTCTTGGTGGAAGCGATTGCGATGCTCAATGCTCACAACTCCACAGTTGTCTGGAAAGAAGGGCAGATGAGACTCAAGAAAATGAATCTTCATTCAGAGACATGTTGCAGCCAAGTTTCCTGTAGCTTGAAAGCAAGACATCTACACATTCTCTATAGTTTTCAGCCCTTTTATTTCCTAAAGAATTACTGCAAACATCTTTGAAATTTTGAAATACTGCTTTTTCATCACCTTGCAATACTTCATTGAACATCAGATCCTTAAAAAGTTCGCGGATTTGTGGACCAAAGAAGACACCTTTGCTTCACTTAGTCGAGAAAACTTTGCTCAAAGGTACTTAAAAGCCTCTCCATCTTTGTTCATGGCCTTAACAAAATTTTTCATTAAGCCTAGCTTAATGTGAAGAGATGGCAGTAGAATATTTCGTGAATCAACCAATGAGTCGTTCTGGACGTTCTATATACATGGCTCTAGAGATTTTCTTGTTGTCCAGTCTTTCTTTGTATAATGGGAAGCCCACACCTACAAACCCACTAAACAACAATGAGATCAAAAAATGAAAACTGTCCCTAATATTTCCTAAGGTCATAAGGTTGATCATCATTGGTATCATACAAACTAGAGCTAATATTCAATTTTTATTGCTATATTTGTAATCAGCACCACAAAATTAATTAGATTTGACTGTTTTTATAAAATATACAAAAACGTTGTTTACTAGTGAATTTAAAAAAAAACGGTTAAAACTGACTGAAAATAAAAAACCGAAAATAACCAGTTAAAATTCATGAAACGGTTCGATCGACTTAGGCCTCATCATGCTCATTGTCACCATTTATTAGACCAAAGAGTTCTAGTTGAACATAATTCTTTAAATGATTAGGTGAATCTTGATGTTGTTTCGTTCGTTCTGAAAAATGTTTCAGTTTGTCATATCCAGTGTGACTAAAAGACGATGTACTTCCAATTCGATGAAAAAGTAGACTAGGAAAACAGTACAGACATTTTTAGTCACACTGGCAGTTAACCAGGATTTCTTCCTAAACCATTTAACTTGGAAGATTCAGTTATTATGTTTGCCAGTTGGCATATCATAACATTGCTTGATAATGTCATCTACAGGTTGGTAAAACAAAATAGTCGATGTCAAAAGCTCACATGTGCCTGAATGTGGTTCTGCAGCAGTCACTAATTATAGAAAACACTATGAGAACATATCAATAAATAATTTACATGCATACATAATAAAAAACAAACCAGGTGGCTCTGGAATTTCTAAGGACAACTATTTTAATGAAGTGAATTCATTTTTGCAACACTGTTGCCAACATTTTTTTCCATATGGTATCCAGTTGGATACACAGCCCAGTTAAGTAGTATTTCAAACAAAATATATAATAAATTAGATACATAACAATATGTCCTAACAAAATGAAACACTATTGAGAGCTAACTAATAAAGAACTGAATGACGCCATGTAAATATTAAACCAGGGCTATAAATCTTAATAATTGTAACGTCCCGACTGGACCGTCACAACACCCCAGGTAAATTTACGGCGAAACTTACCCACTTCCAGCTCCGACACGGGGACGGGACTGCACCCGTAGCCGCCTCCAACGGTTAACACCCTGGGTGGTGTCAGCGCAGAGCTTTCCTCGATGAGCACAATGGTGAAGACCGCCGCCGTTACGAGAGTATCGTGGTAGAGCACCGACTACCACGAGCCGACACAAGATACCAGCCGTAAAAGGACGGATGAAGACGGTGAACTCCCCACCGGAAATCCCACCCTCCCACGGTAACTCCCTAATAAATGACCGACATGAAACACAAGTGTAAATAAAAATAAGCATATTTAATAAACACTTACTCAGTGGTTGTATTTACATATTGGCTGGATAATTCATCCAGCCAACAACACAATAAAAACAAAGGCCAAAATGGCAATAGCAAAAGATGACTCCCAGAAGTAACAGGAGGCCGACCTGGCCTCCCCATCCAACACACACACAACACACTGCCCAGATTCAATAGTTTACCAAGCCATTGAAACCTCCAGGCAACTCCACCTGGAGGGGACAGAGGTCACTTCTGACCTCACCCATTGAACTTAATGGTGAGAGGTCTGCTGGCACCAAAATGGCATCCGACCTAACAGCCTACTGTAGCTGTCAGGCAGACCACCATAGGGAGTTCATCTGCTCTATCAAAATTTTTCAAATAGAGCAGACCAGGTTGCCACATAATGTTAAACATTTCAATAAATACATTACGAATTTTCTCCTAATCTATACACTAATGATTGTAAACAGTACAATACAGTTAAAAAGAACTTACCACATATTTTCCAAGCCGTTTGCAGGAAACTTTAATTGCAGGTTTTGCACAGATTGCGTGATTGCAATCTACAACAAATTACATTCATTATTTTTATTTTTCCTTAATTGTTTTATGACTAATAAACATTACAAATCCAGTGAGATGCCTGAAGCACATTCTTTCTTTGGCAGTTAATCGTGTTGTCTGATTATAATTATTTTGGCTAGATCTGTCAAGAGTATTCAATTCATATATTTTGACGGACCTTTTTCCCCAGGTAGAATCTGCTCTTTTTAAATGATACGAGCGAATTTACACTCGTATTCATAGTGAGTGACTAGGTCACTAATTCTACTGGCCCGGGGGAATAGACCAATATAACATCTATTTTGTGTCCTCACTAGTCTCTGGTTAAGACTCACAGTATTGAGGATTTTTTGTCTCTGTATCTCTCGGACTTGCGTCTGTAAATTTACTCTTGAAAAGAATGCGAAATATACTCACAAACTCGATGTTGCAGGTTGTGGATGATGGCAGGCACCTGTGGATGACTTGAAGTATCCAAAAAGGTGTAGAGCTGCAATGAAATGATGAAAGGCACAATTGTGAAATGATTTAGTTTTAAATAAATAAGTTCACCACTGTTGAAGTTAAAATAAAAGATTTAGGATTTATTCCACATATAATGTAAGCAAGATTAGTTTATTTTACAACACAGTCACTTAGAAAAATAATAACTTGAAAATAATGCAAAGAACCTAGCCAGAATCGGGCATAGGTTCGGTATTTTAGAAATTGGTCCAGAAATCAGAAAAAAACAACTCTATATATATCCTGAGAATCCAAAAGTCAGTTTCTCAGGGCACAAACTTTTGATTGGTTAAATAAAGTTTTGGGCCCAAATAGATCAATCAAAGGATTGGTCTACTTGGCCAAAACCAAGATTCATCATATGTTATCACACCTGTGATAACAGAAGAAAATGTTAACAAAACAATTAAAAAACAATAAAGATCCACTCATGTGGAAGTAGACATAAAGGGAAATTAAAAGATCAAGTACCAAAATAGAATCTGGGTCAATTGGTACCCAAAAGTACCAAGTGGCCCAGAAGCTACAAACAAAATACAGGGTGAAGAAAAGTTTCTAAAAAAACCAAAACAACTGGCGCTAAATAAAAAAGAAAGTGGCAGCCCAAAACATCTCAATATATATAACTCATTACTTTAATGTGAAGAAATATTATTACCACACTATGAAGGGTGTTTTTATGCAGAAGACTGACTTTTTTCTTTTGAAAAAGGAAAAAAAAAACAGTATCTCTTCATTGTAAAAAAGGGGTTCTATGCAACTGTCATGACCCAGTTTTGCTCCTTCTTTAATTAGGGGGAGCAAGACTGAATTCTTCTAGGCTGCTATAGTGGGCAGCCCAGCGGATGACATGAACTCCAGGTAGGGTCACTGTCAACCCCCAGTTGAAGCAGCCTGGGGGTACTTAATGGCAAGGCAGCCATTAAGGAGGGACAGTGTAGTGAGACCCTGAGATATGAGATGTGTTTGTAGGTGGAGGCCAAGCCAGGCCTCCAAGATGGATGCATTGTTCTCTTTGTTCTTTACTTGTTGATAGTGTGGGTTTCTTTGTGCTCTGCTGGTTGGATTAGTCAGCAGATAACTTCAGCAGATAACTTTTTTCTATGCTGCACTTGGACTCTTGTCTCTCTGCCATAGGCCTTTATGGCTGCTTGCAGAGTAATTTTTCAAATTCAAATTTTTCAAATAACTGTATCATTAATAGAGTATTTGTTTATGGTTATTAAACCTTTCTTTATTCTTTACTACACTGGTGTCTGTGTCAACTCTATTTATACTGGGGAAGTCTACCGTGGAGAGGGTGGGGTTCTGGTTGAAGATTGCCGTCCACCATGTCCTGTTTTTCATCATGTTGGCTGGTACTTCGCGCATGGTTCCACGGTAGAATCCATTGGGGATCTATTGTGGGTTTCTCGACCTGTTTGGCGGGAAGTCACCGTCGATCGTCGGGGAAGATGACTTGACTGGTGCCACCCAGGGACACAGACGGAGCAAGAGGGCAGCTATTGCTGCGATCCCAGCCCCAAGGGAGTCATGAGTACGGTAAGACAAAGTAGTTTTGCCGGGTAATGTGACGGAGAACAGTCGGGTTGTTACACAACTAGGGACATATGAATATGTATAATTATATTACGTATAAGTATAATTTCATAACCCTAATACAGCCAGTCTGAAAACATTGAAGTACATGATACATATAGTTTCTAAAGAACCACCTTCAGGGGGTGAATAGAATCTGCTCAGGGGTTTCAGTGGTTGAAAGTGGTTGGCTAGGCCGCTTCTTCTATGTTCGTTTGGTAGGAAGGAACAAACTCTAGTCTCGTTTCCTCACAAGTTCCTCTCTTTAAGAAGGATCTTTTAGCTGTTCGTTACCCTTTGGGCTCACACCCGACTAAAAGCCATTAGATCATGTTGTTCTCCTTATATCTGTGCAAGTGGATTCACAAAACCTTTTCTCCTGACATTAATTTAGTCGCTGCATCAAACACTCTGAGAAAAGTAGATAATTCTTTTCCCCGAGATACTTCACTGTCAGTAAGTATCAGATTAAAGGCATCATCATCAAGTAGCAGATGTCTGATTGTTGTTCGGTCATCAAGTACAGATCTGTATAATAATATTTTTAAACAGTTATGGCACTGATGACATACTGCTAATAACTGTAGGGTTATACTTAATCATGGTCAACAAGCTATTCCATCTTTGTTTCCATCTTCAAAGTCTTGCCACTGAGATAAATTGCTTCTTTATTAGCAATTTCAGAGTCAACACTATCAGAATCATCACTGTCTAGGACGTCCATGCAGAAAGATAGATTTGTCTCAATATTCTTCAAAATTTGTCTTGGCTTTTGTTGCACTTGTGTTGTCTTATACGTGAAGTATTTAACGATTTTTTGAAACTTTTCAATGACCTTAGAATGTGCTGGAACTTTGTTCAAAGCTTCATTGATGATTACATTTAAGTTGTGGCCAATACAGCGAAATCCCGTCCAGTTTAATAGCCTAATTGCAAGACAAATGTTGCTCTCATTATCAGTTACAATAAAAGGATTGGCAATGTTCCAGAATTCACATAAAGCTTACTACTTATTCTTTAAATTTTCGCCTGTTTTCCTTTCTGCAAATTCTGTTGTTTCAAATTGTGAATGAAGTGAATGTTAAGTTAAGTAAGATCTTTGCCGATAATTTATCCGTCCACAAGTCTGTCATGATTGACTTTTGGTTGTGATCTCACTTCCAACTTCTGCAGCTTGCTTTTTAATATGACATACTTCTCTGGTATCTTAGATATGGTAACGGTAGGCATTGTATTAATTCTTGAAAGCCATGACCTTTTCAGGCTCCACCATATCAACTGATAACCAGTCAGTTATAGCATTTGGGATTTTTTCACACCTTGATTTTGTCAATACTGGAAAGCAGAATTCCTGGCTAATCCAGCCAGCAGAGAAGACCAAAGCCAGTTATAGAAAACCACTATAACAAAGAACAAAAAGATGAACCAAACACAAAGAAATGCCATGTGGCAGGCCATCTTGGCCTCTAGCAGCAGAAACATCCTCCATCCTTTTCAGGGTTTCACTACACTGCCCAGTATATAATGGCGGCTGCCATTATATAACCCCAGGCTACTCCACCTGGGTGAGGACAGTGACCCTACCTGGGGTTCATGTTGTCCGCCCTGCTGCCTACTATAGCAGACCTAACAGACGACATCAGGATTTAGTCTGCTTCTTCTAATTAAAGGAGGAGCAAAACTGGGTTGTCACAATAAATAAATTTAATTATTTGTATTATGGTCTAACACTGTCACAAACTCTGACAAACAGTGCTTGTTGTTTTAATGATTTCATGAAATTATTTTTGAATTCAGATTATACCAACTGCCACTGTGTTACCTGTTTTTGTAAAACACTCATGAATTAATTGGTTTCTGTTTGCTCTTTGTCTTTCCTGTGTGGGTGGGTGCAGATTTTTCTTTGTCTAGAATGTAGATTGAAATATGATCAGGTAATTCAGAAAACAAAAGATCTGACAACTTACATGAACTGGATATTGATGAATAACCTAAGAAAAATAAGAAAAATAAGAATCAAAACTTATATTAGTATCTTCCAACATTTCTGTTGGCTGTAAAACATCCACTTCAGAATTTTCAACCCCACCTCCATCCATTTTTTCTCTGAAGTGAATTCTTAAGCATAAAGAGTAGTAGAGCATTAACTCTGGACTGACAGTGTGAAGCTTCCTATAGGTTTATTATAGAGAAGGCTAATGTGGAACAAAAAGTGTATGTTCACAAAAAAACAAATTCAACCCAAATGGCCCATAGAAAAGCTGGTCTTTGTCTATGGACCTATAAAAAAAAATTTGGCCAACAGCTATCGGCTAACGACCACCCTGGTTGATGCAGGACTCTAGTTCAAAGAGGTCGCCACGTCCTAGTTCCAAGTCATAGTAGGTGGAGCTAGAGACATCTTTTCTCTTCAAACTTTCTCTTCTCACCAGGCGGAGCTGCATGATGTGGCAAATTTGAATTTCTGTTGAGTTTTCTTCATCATTTTTCGGGTTTTCTGGGTCAAATTTGGCCGTTTTGGTAACAAATTTTTCCGAATTCTTCTAGAAATTATTATTTGCATAATTTCTCTTCTCTTTCCTTCGTGTTTTCACATGGGAATCCAAGAAAACTTTTTTGAGTGGTCTTCTTGGGCCTCCCATGTTTTTTCTTTGGTTGCTCAGGTGGTACCTCCTGAGTCTCTTGTTCTTTAGCCTCTTCATGATGAGTTTTGGAGATTTCTGCATCAGGAGCGACTTTTTCTTTATGATGGACTCCTGGTCCCATCAAACCTGGACGTCCATTTCTTTAGTTTTCACCACACTCTGTTCTTCTTTGCTTGTCTTTTTAACAAGAGTAGCTACTCTTAGTTTCACTACAACCTGTTCTTCAATGGGCTTGGTCTTGATGTCTGTTTCCGACATTTTGATGATGGTGGATGGTGCGAATTTTTTTACTGGCTGCAAAGTTGTCTTTAGCAGGAGTAGTTACTTTAGCTTCACTAATATCTGCTCTGCTTCTTTTTTGGCTTCAGTTCGGTCGTGATGAGCTTCTGATATGGCTTCATCAGGATGAACTGCTTCTCCTTTGGACTTCTGGGCATCGCCCATTTTTTTGGAGAACGTAGAGGTCTCACTTTGAAGTGGTTTCATCCAGTTGTCATCTTTATTGATGGTGCGAATCGAAATTTCACTGTCAAAGTCTGCTTCGCTATGCTTTGGAGAGTCCTTCTTCAGCTGTACCTCAGCACAGCTCTGCTTAGGTGTCTTGGATCCCATCTCTTGTTGGGTGTGTTGGCACAGTCTCACCAGACCTGGGGACAGCTCTGCTTTTTATACCGCAGCCCAATCTTTAGATTCCTTCGTCGTCTGCTCCCGTCGGACCTCGACATCCAAACTTCTAGGTTTTATTGACGCCTCTTCTTTTCGAACCACAGCTCGAACTTGGTGACTCTCGTTGGCATCTTTTTCATTTTTAACAGGAGTAGCTAATTTTAATTTCACTAACTCCTGTTTAACGTTTTTATCAGGTGTGGGTACTTCTTTGGTTTTCTCACCACACACTTTTTTTTCTTTGTCATTTTAACAGGAGTAGCTACACTTAGTTTTGCTACAACCTGTCTCTTGATGGGTTTAATCTTGACGTCTGTTTCAGATGTTTTGATGCACCCACTTGGCAGTGGTTTCTTTTTTTGGCCTCCCCCTTGGATGGTGCGGCTTCGGATTCCAGCTGCAAAGTCTTCTTCAGTCAAGATCAGCCTTGTTGTATCCTCCTCCCTTTGAACTGCAGCCCAACTCTTAAGTGTCGTCGCATCCACCTTATGTCGATCATCTGGGCACAGGGCTCCTGATCCCTATATTTTCACTGTCTGTCAAACCACAGAACACAAGACTTTTGGACTCCGCCCTGGATCCTCCCTGTCGAACCTGAGTGCCCATAACGTTTGGTTGCTTAGAAACTTCTATTTGGTGCCGAACTGCAGCACGGACTTTTGGTGACTTCTAGTTGATGTTGTCTTCTTCGTTCGTCTTTCCAGACAGGGCCAGATGCTTTGTGGTCACGTCTGCTGCTTCGTTTCTGCATAAGGCATCAGTCGGTGGTGTGAAATTAAATTTAATTGTGCAGGCCAAGGCTTTTGCCCGGATTTGTGTAGTCCTTTTTGGTGGATCATCGAATATCTTTGTATTAGTTGTTTTTCATGTGTGTGTGCTCTGCAATGTGGTGATGTTGGCTGTGTGATGTTGGCTTCAACATGCTCTTTAAGGGCAAAATGAGGTAGCAAGTTTTGTAAACTACCCCGCACCTTCACCATATATTGTGACGGACCTTTTTCCCAGATAGAATTGGCTCTTTTTAATGGTACGAGCGAGTTTTCACTCGTATGAAAGGTGATTGGCAGATTTTCAGGGCACAGTTTTCTGATTAGATAAAAACAAAGTTTGGGCCCAAATAGACCAATCAATAGATTGGTCTTTTTGGCCAAACCGATGACTCATCGTCTCTTATCGCACCTAAGTGATAAGAGAAGACGTAAACAAATCAATTAAAAATACATAAAAGTCCCCTCATGTGGAAGTGAACATGAGGCGGAAACGATAAGGTCAAGTACAAAAATAAAATCTTGGTCAATCGGGACCTAAATGTACCAAGTGGCCCAGAAGCTACAACAAGATACAAGGTGCATACAAAGTTTGAACCCCAAAATAAACGGCGCTAAATTAATAAAAAGAGTGGCGGGCCCAAAAAAGTCTCATTATTATTAATTTATTACTACTTTTTGGTCACAATTTACCATTTATTTAGTAACTTTCAAAACAACAAGAAAGTGCATAAAAATATAATTTTTGCTTTATTTCTGTTTTCGAAAGGTTGATGAATAGAATAGTGTGACGGACCTTTTTCCACTAGTAGAATCTGCTCTTTTAAGTTAATACGAGCGAGTTTACACGTATCGATAGTGAGTGGCTAAGTCACTAATGTAGAATGAAGATTTTTTCATTCTACATAGGCCTAAATTTCAGAATGCAAAATGTGTATTTCTTTTCGTCTACTAAGCCTACCACTAATTGAATTATTATTTTTAGTATTATTATTATTATTATTATTATTATTATTATTATTATTATTATTATCATTTTTATTTCTATTATTTGCATTATATTAATAAGACATTTTAATGTTATATAATGATTGATGAATGTAATTTTTTTGGTATTATTTACTTGTTTCATATGGTATAAGAATACTTCTTTCAACTTTTCAAATGGCCCCTATTTTGAAGCATTATAACCTCCCTCTTCCAATAAACAGAAGTGAAATCTAGCAAACAAGGGGAATTATAGAATGCCTTTGCCTAAATTTGCTCTTAGACTGTATATAAAAAACAGACACAATTCTAGATAGGCCTATCTGTAACATATGCCTACAAAGCCTGGATGTCTCCATGACTTTTAAACATTTAGCTCCCACCCTCTTTTATCATTTAACTCTATTGTTAAAAATCTTCCCCTCTTATGAAACTTGTAAGGAAAGTAATTTTTCCCCTCCTAGTTCTTTACAAAAGACTTAAGGTGTATTGAGTACCATGTTTTTCATATTCCATGTTTATTCACATTAGAAGTTTCGCATGTTTTATGCATTTTTTTGAGTTTTTATGTTTTATATATTCTTCAAGTTATTTTATTGTGGTTATCTTACTCTTGTAATGTCCTTATGCTTTTTCCTACTATTTTAAATCATTTGATAGGCATTGTATAAATAATTTTGAACTGATATAATGTTTTAATGTTTAGCTATCAGTTTGGTTTTTTAGAGTTTAAGCCTATGCAGATTATACTTATGTATTCTTTTTATTTCTTTTATTGCATCGAGCTCAAGTTTATTCTCACACTTCCAAAGTTGCAATTAAGTCCCTCCTTTTTCAATAAAGGCTCTGTTACATTATTTATGAAAATTCTGGTGGTTGCCTTTTCAAAGGAAGTTAGGTTGATTTATATTACCATCATTTATCTTGTATTAATACTCACATTGCTTCATGTTAGCAATATTGAAGTTATATGTGGGTTGCACATGTGAGCTTTTGGCATCGGCCATTTTATTTTACCAACCTTTAGATGACATCTTCTGTACCTCGATTCTTCTCTGAACCGTACGGTGCCCACACGGAGAAGATTCGAGCTGCAGAGAGAGTTGGATGGAGATGGATTGTGGTCACCCTTCTGCATGGGGGTGAAATATATGCAGCAGAGTGGCGGCCATCCCTCTCTCTTCCGGTCGATGCTGATATACATCTCCTTTCGGTACACCGACAAGAGAAGATGTTGTAGCTGCTAAGGAATCGTATACCTCCTGCCTTATGGAGTCTCCGGCCTCTGAAGAGAAGTTGGTTACATAACTCTTTATTCATCACTTGTAAGAAACACAGAATACAAGGATGAATATATTAATACTAACGGTGTGTCCTCAAGCCCATGATTCGGAATTAGATCACATAATACAGGCAAGGACAAAGAACTAACTACAAAGAGGAGCACGGCCCTTTTATACCTTGGATCTGTGTACACCTGCGAGGTGTAACCAGGTCCAAGTGACCATGGTCCTATGTGTATTAATCCTACGCTTGGGTATGAGTCAGAAAGGCGAGTCAGAGGGGAGGGAGGGATGGTTGAGAGTTGTTTACCCCCCGGGCTATGGTTTTGGCGGGATCACGATTTACAGGGTGTTACATACAAGTTGAATAATTTTTAATCATTCTCAAAAAGGGGTCACAAGAGGGCATGAGAAACTTATAGAACTCCAAAAGGAAATGTTCTCAAATACTCTGTCCACATTTGAGAATGTATTTAAGACCCCAACTTAAATATATTTTCTCATGGTTATAAATTTATTACTGACAACTTTTTGTATAAAAAATATTGTCGTGCTCATATGCGAATAAGGTTAATAGTGCTAAAAGTTCATCTACCAATCACAAGGCTCCAATGATTCTCTATGAGAGAAAACTTGTATAAAAAGGCCAACATTTTGGCTAAAAGAAATGTGGCAGATGACCTGCCTCTAACAACCTTTCTCTCAGAAGAATCTTGGACTGGAGTGACAAGGAAGAGCTTGGTATAGTTCAGTTGGAAACTGGATGGTCTTTCTGATTTAAGTTAGCATGATCTTTGGATTGTCGGTCTTTTTGTCAGCAGGCATTTAAGTTACCATGATCTTTGGATTGTCGGTCTTTTTGTCAGCAGGCATTTAAGTTACCATGATCTTTGGATTGTCGGTCTTTTTGTCAGCAGGCATTTCAGTTACCATGATCATTTGATTGTCGGTGTTTGTGTCTCACAGTACATAAGTTACCATAATTTTTGGATTGTCGGTCTTTTTGTCTGAAGTCACATAAGTTACCATAATTTTGTGATTGTTGGTCTTTTTATTAGAAAAAGTATCTCTGAAACTAAAACTGAAAAATGTACTAAGTCTCCCTTTGTCAAAGTTGGAAGCTATCTGCAATGAAGGTTCTACTACTTGTATTGTAAGTCACTACACTTCTTAATTGTTTCTTTAATATGTATTTTAAGTCTCTTTAGTTATAATTTAGTCATGATTTTAGGTATATTTTTATATTATAAGTAAGCATATAATTTTACTTTTTAGGTATTCATGACTAACTAAGATTTAAGTACTCATTTTTATATAATATAAAGAATATTAATTTTTGCATATAATCAGGCATGTTATTTTTATTCAATCTTGCTTATGGGTATTTGGGATTTTATATTATTTCATTTTCATATTAAATCTACTGCTATTGCTATGTTTAAATAAAATATTTTTTATAAATTGTTATTGAGTCAATTTGAGTTTAACCTACAGGTCTTCAGTGACCTGCGAACCTTATTAACTTTTACTGTTGGTTTTTCTCAATAAAGCTACATAGCCAGAGAACGACTGAATTGTGTGAAAGATATTTACTCTCTTGCGTTGCAGGTTTGCACCTGTTTGGAGTCGTGATGTATCCAAATGGTGAAGAGCTGCAATAGAACGATGAAATACACAATCGCGAAAAGATTTAGTTGAACAAATAAGATCACCACTGTGTGACGACCCAGTTCTGCTCCTTTTGGAGTAGACCGCTGATGTAGGTAGTGAGTAGACGAGTAGGACCGCTCCTGCGGGAGGTGGTCGGGGAGTTCCTCCGCCCGTTCAGCGACCGCGGGTCCACTTGGTGGATCCCGTGAATGCTGAATCTGATGCTGAGACTTCGGGGAACCGGGGCAGGGCACCACGGCGGGTAAGTACCGCGCCGTGGACGCCTGCACCGGCTGTCCCGTCGGAGATCCAGGCGTTTGGGTTTTTAACCCAGTTCACTCGTTCATCCGTTATGATGGACGAGAGGACATTACGCCTTTTCTCCGGCAGTTCGAAGCCAAAGCTCGGGCTCAGCGCTGGATGGATGAGGCCAGGTGTAGTTTTTTTACGTACCTGCCCGATGGTCCGGCTGAGGAACATTACGCCTGTTTGGTGGAGTTCAAGCCGAAATTAACCTGGCCGGAGTTGAGGCAGGCTATGCTTCACCGCTTTGGAACCAAGAATCAGGCTCAGGCCTGTTTTGACCGTTTCGAGGCCATGAAGCAAGGGCCTGCGGAATCACTCCAGGCGTTCTACTGGCGCTTTGTTGAGCTAGCGGAACGAGTTTCTCCTGGTGAGGATGAGTCTTGTCGACTCCTCCGATATAAGAAGAAACTGCAGCCGGAGATTCTCAGAGCTCTCTGGGGATCGAAAGCTGAGACGGTCAGGGACTTTACCACCGAGGCAATGTTGGTCGAGGCCGACATGCTTACGGCGGGAGCATTACCTGCCCGTACCTTGTCGGTGCCAGGGGCCCAGGCTACGGTCAAAGCCTCTGGTGCTGTGGCAAAGCCCAAGGGCTCTGCTACGTCTACTTCTACCTCTTCGGGTGCGAAGGCAGCGGCACCGTCCAAAGCGGACGGAGCTACTGCCAAGACCGGAGGGCAGAAGGGAAGAAAGACGAAGCGGCAGAGCCAGGGTGGAAATAAGTCCACAGCAGCCCCGTCAGGTTCCAGCCAAACAGCTGGAGGTGGAGGTCCTACTCGTAGGCAACCGGGTCCATGCTTTCGGTGTAACCAGATGGGTCACCTTAGGAAGGACTGTCCAAAGGCTGTTGCCCAAGGACAGGTTGCTCTAGTACCACCGGGCGAAAGCCCAGTGGTGCAGTACCTGCCGGGTCTAGCACCCGTAGAACTGCAGGGCCGAGAGTATCTGTCCAC
Organism: Brachycybe producta; assembly: GCA_036925085.1. Taxonomy (NCBI): domain Eukaryota; kingdom Metazoa; phylum Arthropoda; class Diplopoda; order Playtdesmida; family Andrognathidae; genus Brachycybe; species Brachycybe producta. Next base: position 11,727,902 of record JAUPFP010000001.1, on the reverse strand, counting down.
CGTAATTGATGGACAGATGTTCTATCTACCTGTCGCCAGAAACGAGGGCCCGCCCTCGTTAAACCGGCGCCGGTCTCTGCAGAACTGAGCTGCAGTCGACCGGTAATGCTACAAAACTCAGGTGCCCGGCAAGGCCGGCGAAGTAAAGAAGGAGCGTACCTTCGGGCAGTCTCCAGATATGTGGGTATCCTGCATGAAGCAGGGGTGCCTCTGGCTAGGTCTGCGGACCCAGAAACTACCCAGTGGGTATTTCAGGAGCCAAGCCCCACACTGGAAGCTGCGCTTGCCCGGCTGGAGAGCTGGGTGGCACCTTTCTTCCCTGATGAGGGGGAGGAAGGTCCGAATGGTACGGGCGTTACGAAGGCTTCGAGTGTTGGTGCGCCCATGCTGTCGCCCAGGCCTGGTGGGTCTCCTGGTGTGGAGACTGGAAGCCAGGCCCCTGAGCATCCGGTACGACTGTCCCCTGGGGACGGAAGGACGGATGAGGCTCAGAGAAGTAATGTCGGGCAACGACGGTTGCCCATTCCTGAATTACAGAGCCGTGCTTACTTGCGTGGGGCACCGCATGTTCTGGTGTCGATGGATGGTCGGCTGGTTGAGTCGATCGTCGACACCGGGGCCGAAGTATCGGTCATGAGCATGTCGGTGGCACGGGAGATGGAGTTACCGGTGCAGGAGGTTAGCCTCCCCTCATTCCTTACGGGCATGAGCGGGTACTCCATCCAGATAGAAGGAGTCATGTACGTGGACATGTCAATCCACGGACGGTCCATACATACCCATCTTCTCCTCATTGAGGGTGAAGGGGAAGCCGTAATAGGTGTTGACCTGGCTTCCCGGTTTGGGTTAATGTTGGACGTCGTGAGCCGGAAAGTTTATTTCCGGGAAGACATCTGGAATGCACATCCAGATGCTCTTCATGCCGCACTGGCCGTTCAGGCTTTGCAGGGTACTTCGGTACAACTTCTGAACTCGGTGGTGGAGGCGTTGGCGAGGCTTCACGATTCTGTGGAGCCGGTGCTACTCCCTCCTTTCGGGTTCCCGGAAGGTATGCCTGCGGAGCCTGAAAAGGTGGATGGGTGGGTTGACATTGTGTCACCCACGCTCGCCGAGACCAGTTCTCCAATTAGGAGCGGGGAAGTTTGTTCCCTGCGACTGTTGCAGAACGTATGGTTATCAGCTCATGAGCAGAAGGTAGTTTCCGTGAGCTTGATAGAGCATGCTGGCCCTGGACAGCTGCTTCTTGTTGAGCCCCATCGTAAAGCCTTAGGTGGCCGTGGTCTGTTGGCAGTGGCAGGAATTGCCGAGGCCACAGAGGAAGGCTCTTACGACATTTGGCTTGAGAACGTCGCCGACGTACCCATTGCCCTGGAAACAGGGGAGGGTGTGGCGACAGCTCAAGCTGTGGAGGCAGCCCTAGTGGTGGGACTGGACGTTCCATCTAAGTTGAGAGGGGGAGACCCCACTCATGGAGATGGTCGACCAGGGGGGCTTCCGCCTAAGTTGAGAGGGGCAACCAAGAAAGGTCACCGGATCCTCAATGCGGAAGTTAGACCCACTCTCGAAGAGTGCCTTAAAATCGGACCTAGTCTGAAGCCTGAGGAGGCGGCACAGCTTCGGGAGTTCCTGCTGGAACGCCGTGATCATTTTGCGTTCAATTATACAGAGCTGGGGGAAACCCCGCTCGTCGAACACACTATTGATACCGGTGGATTACCTCTGGTGCGTGAAGGTTTGCGAAGAACCGCTCCGGCGGCTCGTACAATCGAGAGAGAAGAGGTAGCGAAGATGTTGGATGCAGGGGTAATCCAACCTTCGCATAGTCCTTACGCAAGCCCTATCTTGCTTGTTCGCAAGAAGGATGGTGGCTTTCGTTTTTGTGTGGACTATTGGCGACTGAATGCCCAAACTAAGGCGGATCAGTACCCGTTACCTCGCATCGATGATGCCCTCGATTCACTTGCTGGAGCGAAGTATTTCGCAACCCTAGACCTTGCTAGTGGTTACTGGCAGGTCAGGATGGCGGAGCAAGACATTGAGAAGACAGCATTCATTTGCTCTCAAGGTCTGTTTGAGTTCCGAAAAATGCCTTTCGGACTCTGCAATGCTCCTGCCACTATGCAAAGAGCGTTAGACCTCTTGTTGGCGGGACACAAGTGGGAGAGCTACTTGGTGTACCTAGACGATATTATCATCTTTGAAAGCACCTTTGAGCAGTTTCTCGAACGCTTGAGTACTGTCCTGAGACTGTTACGAGGGGCGGAGCTGAAACTCCAGCCGAAGAAATGTTTCTTCGGTTTTGACAAAGTCAAATATCTCGGTCACATTGTGAGTGCCGAGGGAGTTGCTCCGGACCCGGGACTCGTAAGAGCAGTCGAAAATTTCGATGTCCCTACAACGGTGACCGCCGTCCGAAGTTTTCTGGGACTGGCCGGCTACTACCGTAGGTTCATCAATGGACTTTGCCAAGATCGCAAGACCACTGCATGATCTGACCAGGAAGGATGCGTCCTTTGACTGGTCGGAACAGTGTGGTCTAGCTTTCGAACGGTTAAAGGCATTTTTAACCGGAGCACCGGTGCTCACCATGTACGATCCACGTGGTGAGGTGTTAATTCACACCGATGCTAGTGGGTACGGTCTAGGTGTCGTAGTATACCAGAAGTTACCTGAGGACAAGGCTCCTCGGGTTCTGAAGGGACCGGAAACACGGTATAGTGTCACCGAGCAGGAATGCTTGGCGATCATGTTTGCCGTGGGTAAATTCCGACCTTACATCTTTAACCGGGACTTTGTGATCGTAACAGATCACCATGCGCTCTGTCATTTGCAGACTGCCAAAAACCTGCAAGGCAGGTTGGGGCGTTGGCAAATGCAGTTGCAGGAGTACCGGCATAAGATTCAGTTCAAGAAGGGGAAACTTCACGAAGATGCTGACTGTCTGAGTCGGTATCCGGTGAATGGAGTTGTTGATCCTTCTTTGCCTGAACACGTCGAAGCCGACGTGGGTGAGGTCATTTACCGGATCCGGTCTGAGGTGGATTGGGTAATGGAGCAGGCCAACGACAGTTGGTGCTCCAAGGTGAAGCGTGAGCTCTCCACCGACCCCGACTCGAACTTAAGGTTCAAGTTCGTGGTGGCAGACAAACTGTTGTATGCCATCAAATCCATTCAGGATCGTACCAGAACTGTATTGGTTGTGCCGAGGTCGTGTCAAGCCTTCTGCTTGCGGAAGTTGCACGATAGCTCCGAAGCTGGTCACTTCGGAGTATACAAGACCTACCAACGTATGCGTACTCATTTCTACTGGTTAGGTATGAAACATGACACGGTGGAGTATGTTAAGTCATGCTTAGTGTGTCAGAGAGTACGACAGTTTGCAAGAGCTCAAGGATTCTTGCAACCCATAGTTCCTGAGTACCCGGTTCATGCCTGGGGAATGGACTTCGTTGGGCCTTTTCCCACGTCCGTGGGTGGAGTCACATATGTACTGATCATGGTGGATTACTTCACCCGGTACGGCGTGGCAAAGGCAGTACGAAGGGCTACGGCCGCTTGTGTTGTCAAGTTTCTAAAAGATGAGATCTTGTTGGTGTATGGCACTCCGACTACTCTCATCTCGGATCGTGGATCCCAGTTCTGTAGCAAGATTTTGCGAAAGTTCCGGGAGCGCTATAATATAGCGCAGCACTTCACGACGGCGTACCATCCGCAAGCTAATGGGCTTACGGAGCGTACGAACAAGACCGTGATGGAAACCATCAAGCGTTACCTTGATCCCCTCAAGGACCAACGTGATTGGTGGGAGAAATTGCGGCCCGCCGTGTGGGCCTACAACACTGCGGTGCAGGAGAGCACGGAAGTGTCTCCGTACCAATTGTTGTTTGGTCGTGAGCCTATGTTGGGGATTGATAATCTTCTTAACGGTCCGGTCCGCGACTTGCCCGACCAGCAAGCCGTGGAGGAGCGTGCTCGTCAAAAGTTGGCGGCCGCTCAAGCCAGACAAAAGTCGGTATGACGCCGGCCGGGTGGAGCCACCCCGATACCAGCCTGGTAATAAGGTCTGGATAAGGGACATGGCTGCGAAGCTCGGTCAAGCCAAGAAGTGGAATTTCGCTTACAAGGCTGAACTGGGTACGGTGGTCCGGCAGGTTTCCGACCTGGTCTACGAGATAGAATTCGTAGATGGGTATGGTCGGAAGGTGCGGGACCGGTTTCACGTTGATAACTTGAAGCCGTACGTCGAACTCTGAAGGGTCCAGTGATGCTGAGTCTGGGTCAGCTAGAAGTGAGATGAGGGATGATGTCTCTCCAGGACCTTCTGGCCAGCCTAGCTTGGTGGTGGAGTCAACTGACTCTGAGGCAGAGGAAGCACCTCGGCCCCGGTATTACCTCCGTCCGAGGAAACCCAGGGCTTTTGAGGTTCTGCAAGCTTCCTCTGAAGCTCCAATAGGCACCAGGGTGGTGCAGGGACTTTGGAAGTCCCTGTCCTGGTGGGAGAGAGCGGGTCATTCCCTGCTTTGGGATGATGACCTGAATTGGGGAAATAAGGATTGGGAGCGCAGTGACCCCTTGACTGGGCGCCGCCTGTCTGTCACGGACAGATGGCGGTTGTCCAGGGGGAGCTGGGTGGAGAAATCCACAATTCCCAACTGCAAACTCCAAGAGGAGTCTGCAGAAGTTATTTCTCCTAAAGATCTCTCTCCTGAGTCTTTCCATAGAGATTCAGGCCGTGTATCTGCTCCTATTGTGGCAGACGACGGTAGAATCTCTATGGTAACAGCAATGGAGGCGGCTAATAATGTTTTAGCCACCAAACGGCCGCTGTTAGCCGTTTCGCCAGTGAAATTAGCGGCTAAACGCCATCTTGTTTTGAAATTGAAGCAAAGACGGACGTTTGCCACTATTTTTAAGAAAAAACGTCTATTTTACCGACGAAACGGCAAAGATCCAGGATTATTGGATGCTGGAAAAAGCAAAGTAAGTCCCCAAAGGGGAATTTCCTTTTCCTGCCCTTTGGCAGTATTCTTGTATTGCTTTTGGGTGTGTCAAGCGGTCATTGACCGCTTGAACACGTGGTTTTGGTGGAGGCGTCACCGTGACAATTTTGACGGTGATGCTACCACTGATGGGGCCATGCATAACACGGTGTTTCGCCGCCCGAACGCCGTGGAACTTGGTGATGACCAAGTTCTACGGAGTTTGGACGGTGAAAAGGTGTTTTTACACGGTTCTGTCCGTGAAACCACCGTGGATAACGGTTTCGACCGTGATCCACGGTGTTCTAACGGACCGAAAGTGGTTTCGCACGGTAGTGTTCCGTGTAAACAAGCCCCAAGCAACCTGAATTGTCGGTGCCAGGTTTGGACGGTCCAAACAACTGTTTGGCCGATTCCGACCGTGCGATTCCCGTGAAGGACGGTTTTTACCGTGGGTCACGGGATATGCACGGTGGAAACGGGATTTCCTACGGTGATGTACCGTGGAAATCACCGCCCAAGATACCGAACGTGGAATTACGGGTTTTGGACCGACCAAAAAAGTTTTTGGCCGGTTCTGACCGTGCAATTACCGTTGGGGACGGCTTTGGCCGTGTACCACGGTGCCTGCCCGGCCGGAAAACATTTTTTCGCAGATTTGGTTCGTGGAAAATGTTTCCTGCCGTAATAGATCAAATTCTTACCGTATTTTTTGGTCTTTTTCAGGTAGCCACGGCGGAGAAGGAAGAAACTGGCGGGGGTGGCAGCGGTTCCTCCTCCCTCAGCTCGTTGCATCCGGGTGATGCAGAGCTGTTGGAGTCGGATGCCGCTTGCTCCCCGGATTCTTTGGGTCAGGCCATAGCTGACTTGGCCGACGGCGGACCTTTGGGTCTGCTATTGGTTGAGGACGCTGTGGTGACCCAGCCGTCCCCTCGGACCCCTCTATACTATGGGTCTGTTTGGGGACGGTTGACACCGCCTCCCACCGTGGGTTCTCCAAAGGCGACCATTAGGTTGGGAGCCATGGAGATCCCGGCGGTTGGTGAGCCGGTGCGGGCCAGCACGCCCGTCGAAGAGGTGGCCACCGGTTTGGCGGCTACCTTTTTGGCGAAGTGTGATCCTCCGGCGGACCAAAGCCGGCTAGAATTGGCTAGCCTGGCTGAGGGAAGCAGGGATGCCTCCTTGGGAGGAACCCTGGTCATAGACACGGAGGCGGAGATGGACACCATGGAAGATGATGTGGTGCCCGTCTCCAGGCGGTGGAGAGGCCAACGGATCCTCTCTTCAGAGGACTCTTCGGAGTCTGAAGGGAGCGGATCAGGCTCTCTGGGTAAACGGTCTGTGACCGGATCCCAGGAGGGTACTCCCGCCCGGAAGGGCAGTCCAATTCTGGTCGACCCTGTTGGGGAGACGGAAGCGGTCTGCCTAGAAAGGCAGGATGAAGCCGCAAAGTACTAGATGGCGTCAGGTGGTTTCCTGGCGTCCGACGGGAAACGCTACTTCGTTGGGGAGTACCCTACCCAGCAGTTCCGTAAGGACGGTTCAAAAACCAAGAAAAAGTCCAGAGCTGCTAGGTAAACTGCCAGGATGAAAGCCCTGGCGGAGAGGGATGCACAGTTGGAGAGGACGAAGGCTGCCTTGGCGAAGTTTACGCCGGCAGTGGGTCTTCTCCCTGTGTCGCCAGCTCATCCTGAGGGAGTTGCTGGTGCTGCCTGGCCTGTTGGTCAGCCTCCGGTTTTGGGACCAACCGAAGCGGAGGCTGGCTGTTCAAGCTGGCAGTCTGCAACTCCCAAGAGGGACCGAAGAGCGGAAAAGAAGGCCAATCAGCCTTCTCCTCCCGCTCCGAGGAAGAGCGCTCACGCCAGTGGTGGTGGTGGTCAGGGACAGAAACGTCCCCGCCCCTTCACCCCACCTTTGGCCAGTAATCCGGTGGGAAAGAAGGCTAAGACCTCTCGTGGAGGTCCGGCCGGCTTTCCCAAAGGAAAGTGGAGCCAGGAGGACCGCTTGCGGTACCACCAGGCACAAGCGGCCAGATGTGCTGCCCTTGTCCTGCGGGACAAGAAGGCTGCACGCCGTCGGGAGTTTGAGCTCCAGGCCTCTCAGTTTCCGCCCCTGCAAGAAGCTGATGCCAGGAACCCGCTCAGTACAGGGGAACCTCCCGTCAGAGTTGGTGCCACTCCTATTGCGAGTGCCACCACGGCTGCTGGCCAACAGCGTATCGCCCAAAGGGGGGCAGTACAAGCTGCTAAGGCACCTCACCAGGGTGCGGCAGTTAAACCTGTTGGTGGCAAGGGTCAGCCGACCCTTGCCCCGGAGAAGAGAAATCTTCCCCGGGACGGAAAGGGACGCTTCGTGGCGACACGAGCATCCTCGACCGTCGGTTCGGCTACGGGAGCTAGTTCAAAGACTAGTACAGCTTCGGCTAGAACGTCTGCGACTAGTAAGTCAGGTCAATCGAAGGGGGCTAACCACCCTCCTAAGACTGACCGGCCCGGTAAGTCTGTGAGCTTCGGTGCGTCCAGCTCCCAGCCCGGTCAACCTTCTTCTCATGAGAAGAAAAAGAAGAAGAAAAAGAAAAAGAAGGGCAAGAAGGCCCATCATGAGAAGAAGGGAGGTCCGAAAGCTTCCACCCGTGGGTCCCAGGGGACTGGTGGTGGTGGAAGTATCGGGACCGAGGAGGAGGAGTCCCGACACGGTGCGGTCGTGTCGGCCGGGAGCCAACCGCACCATACCCGTCATAGCAAGACGGCGCGGATGGATGATAGGTCCATGCGAGACGTTGTTCTCGGTATACCTTCATCCTCCCCGAAGGTGGTGGTGGTACCGAACTTGTTAGTTCGGTCGGTGGGAACTCTCCACCGGGTCAGCTCACCGTTACCTAGCGGTGGGGGCAGCCCGGTGGGGAAAAATGACGTTCCCGCCAAACGTGGTCCCGTGCCTTCCGTAGGAAGGACACCCTTCTCTCCGGGTCCCGATGATGGGGTTTTTGCGGCCCTAGGACCGGAAGAAAGAGCCAAGTCTCCTGAGCCCGAGGGCGAGGGTCGACGCTTTGGTGCAGAGCCTCCGTATTCAGAAGGAGAGGTCTTTCTGAATAACCGGCTTGGTCTGTGGCAGGACCAGCCGGGAATGGAGGGGTACCAATACCACGAATACTATCGTCTGGGGGAGCCACTCCCAGTTCCGTGGACGCCGTCGTTGCCGTCATTTGCCATGCGATATGTGCTGGCATTTGGCAGTACGGACTATCCGGTGTTGCTGGTCGTCAACCCGGTAAGGAGATGCTTTGCTGTTCTAGACGTGGTGGGGACAGGAGCTGGGCTCGTACGTATAGCCCAGCTCGCGGCCCCATACGTCCAGCGTCTCCTTGGCTGCGACTTGGAAGGAATGTTGGGGGAATTTGTCACCCACCCTCTACGAGGTAGCGTGTCCGATCCCACGGCCGCCCTCGTAGACCTTCTGACAAGTCGGACTCTTCGTCAGAGTCCGCAGCTTGACACTTGCCATTGAAGCTTTTCGACAGCAAGAGGCGTTAAGACTCAGGGGGACTGATTTCGATGTCGGTCTTGGGTGGAGAAACACCCGGATGTGTTCGTGGTGGATACGTCGGTGGATGTCGGAGTGGATGGTGGCTCCGATGAATCCACCACCGAAGAAATCAGTCTGAAACTGAGTGGGGGTCATGGGCGCAATCCCTGCTTTCTCGACCGACCTGATCCCGAGGCGGATCAGGGAAGTTGAGAGGATTGTGGCGACCCAGTTCTGCTCCTTTTGGAGTAGAACTAAAATCCCATGTCGTCTGCTAGGCACTTGCAAAATTAAGTGCCAGGCAGACGACAAAATGGCCAGCAAGGGTCCCTGTCCTCCCCCAGGTGGAGCAGCCTGGGGGTGATATATATGGCGGCGGCCATTATATCTGGGCAGTGGAAAGTGAACCCTTATGCTGAGTGCATGGTTTTATGTGGTGCTCTCTTCAAATCAGCAGGTGGCCAAGATGGCCACCATTCATCTTTTCCTTTGTTGTGGTTAGAGGTGAATGACCTCTCTTTCTCCTGGCTGGAGTAGCCAGGAGATTCATCTATAGCATCTCATTATCTTCAGTGAGTGTTTTTACTCATTTATTCCTTGTTGAATAAATTATATTATTATTTTCACTCTCAACCACTGTGTCCGTGTCTTTCTTTAATTATAATTGGGGAAGTTACCGCGTAGAAGGTGGGGGTTCCAGTGGGGAGTTTCACCGTCACCACCACCGTCCTGTCCGGCATGTTCGACGCCTTGTCGGCCGGTGCTTCGCGCGCGGTTTGTCCACGGTAACATCCATCGGGGATTTACCGTGGATTCCTCGTCTTGTCGGCGGCCATTCGTCGGTCGACTTGCGGCGTGGAGGATCCTCCGATCGGCGCTACCCGTGGCACGGACGGGTGCAAGAGGAGGGCTGGCCAGCGCTTCGACCCGTCCCAAGGAGGGTCAACGGCGGTAAGTTAGAGAAATTTGCCGTAGGTCATTGTAGCGACCAAGTCGGGTCGTTGAGGATCTTTAGTCTCTGTATCTCTCGGACTTTCGTCCATAAATCTGCCCTAAGAATTGTGTGAAAGATATTTACTCTCTTGCATTGCAGGTTTGCACCTGTTTGGAGTCGTGATGTATCCAAATGGTGAAGAGCTGCAATAGAACGATGAAATACACAATCGCGAAAAGATTTAGTTGAACAAATAAGATCACCACTGTTTAACTTAAATAGAATCGAAGATTTATTTCGTATAAAAATATAAAAAATAAGCGAACTGGTTGAACACAACACATAAAAATATAACTTGAAAATAATAATGAAAAGAACCTAGACAAAGTCGGGCATAGGTTCAGTGTTTTAGAAATCTCTCTCGAACATACAAAAATAACCCTTTATATACCCTGAGAATCCAGAAGTCGGATTCTCAGGGCACAAACTTCTAATTGGTTAAATTAAACTTTTGGCCCAAATGGACCAATCAAAAGATTGATCCATTTGGCCAAAATCATGATTCATCCCCTGTTATCACACATAGGTGATAACAGAGAATACGAAAACAAAATCAAATTAAAAACACATAAATCCACTCATGTGGAAGCAAAACGAGGGGGAACGAAAAGGTCAAGATCAAACATATGAAATCTGGGTCACTTGGTACCAAAAGTACTGAGTGGCCCAGAAGCCAAACAAAATACAGGGTGACGTTACATAAAGAAAAACCCAAAAACGAAATAGCGCTAAAAAGCGAAAATAAGCGGCGGGCCCAAACGTCTCAATAGAATAACAATTGACATTTTAAATATGCGTTATGTTTTTTGAGATATTTGTATGACAATATTCTTGTATCATAACATAACCATACTTGTTACTAATACACTTTAAAAGGCTAAAAAATGAAATAAAAATTAAGAATTGTAACTAAAAAAACAAGTTGAATTTTTTTAATTGACAACAGTGAATTCATTTAACTCAGGTGTGTACAAGGTATAATACCTTGTACATGCATCAGTTAAATAAATTCAAATTAAATGCGTTTAGGTGAATTATACGGAACCCAGTTAAGGACATGAACCAAGTAAAAATTGACTTATTATTAATATTTTAAATTGAAATACTAAATCAATATTTTGTCAATATAGTTTATGTATTTAAGTATTAACTGAATATTTTGAGATTATTAACTGAATAAATTGAATTCGATATATTGTTTGTTTGCCCTTCACAGGGCTCTGTAGAACACAATTATTATTTAAATGCATTTAAATTATCAGCTGTATACTAGGTATAAGGAACGGGACCGAAAATATATTTTGTACTAGTGGGGTAACCCGTCATAAATGACGGGAGCAAAATTCACAGCATTCGCATGCGCGTTATTTTTTCCTTTTTTTACTCCTTTCATTTCAATTTCAGTCACCCCCGCCCACTTTTCTTTCTCTCCCCTTCTACACTTTCCAACCTTTTCCCCTCACCCCTCCCACTTTTTTCTTTCTCTCCCCTTCTACACTTTCCAACCTTTTCCCCTCACCCCTCCCACTTTTTTCTCTCTCCCCTTCTACATTTTCCAACCTTTTCCCCTCACCCCCTCCCACTTTTCTTTCTCCCCCCTTCTACACGTTCCAAAAGAAGAGTTCAACATATAATTGACCTTGAGAAAAAAAACGGTTCATTTATTCAAATTTATATAAATTCCGACGTGCTTCAATGGTTTTGTTACTCCACACACACACACACACAGACCTAGGATATTATATATATATATAATTATCCTTCCTATTCTATTAGCTTATTATTGAGGCGTGCATCATTGATTACAGTATAAATAATGTCGTCATTGCAGAAATTATCTTAAACCTGTATTTACAATTACAATTAACAATGTGACAATCATAACGTTATATAATTGTAACAATTATTAGTCAGATAATAATTTGTAAATTAATTTAGTTTTGTGGCTTTTATTACTATTATTACATTATGTTGTGCATCAGTCAATGTTTGTCTTAATAATTTGTAATTGCTTTTTGTGACGTTTATAAGATTATGAGCTAGATAGGACAATTTACTGTCATATGACAATCTTATTCCGTTTCTGTAATGAGGCCCTGTACGATTGTCACAATTTTAATTAGTTTTACTTTCTACAGTAGAATGTACACTAATAATGAGGCCAGTGACGTTTGTTGAATCAAATGACCTTGACTAGAAACTGACGAAAATACGTTGAAGTGTGTCTGGCTGTTCTGGTGGCATTTATTTGATTTCATCCCCGTATAATATTGGACTAAAGTGGAGACTAGTCTGCTGTTTTGTGCAAACTTTGTACTCTCTTTTTCTTATCACTATCTCTTGTGGTGTCAGTGACGTTCAAACTTTGACAAATGGTTCAAAGTAAAAAAATATTTTTTAAATAACTTTAAAGAAGTGGAAGAAAATATATTGCGTCTTTTCTAGAAAATCAAACATAGTTTGTAAAAAAAAAAGTTTCAGTGATGTTTGTTAAAGTTGGTTCCAGAGTTTTGCCTAAGTTTTCACTGTATACAAGTAAGAATTGGAAAGATCATTTGAATGTACAAACCACCACCTGTCATAATCTCGATCCTCACTGTCATTATTATTTCAGACGGAATCAAAAAATATTTGAGTTCTTCGAGTGTCACATATGCTAAAGGTAAAAAATAGTACGTTAAGAGCCTAGATACAGCGTTTATATCAAAATTTCTCCGAATGTGGGCGCTGCGATCGTTGTTGATTGAAAAACGGTTTTTTAACTTTTTTCTCCCTGTTTGAAGTCACATAATAAATAGAAGAATAATTTCGCGTGCTAATCTTATAAAAAGGAAATATCGTGAAGCCAATAGATTAATGCACGTGCTAATTTTTGTGTAATTGTTCTAAGTCGTTTTTAATGGGAGTTCTTCAAATGTTTGGGTGACGGTTTTTTGCTCCTATGGGACTTAACATGGAGTTAAAAAAACGTATGATTTTAAATGTTATTTAAAAATAGAAAGCCCTTTTAAAATTTAGAAAAAGGAATAATCCTGAAGGCAATAAACACGTGTAAGTACGTGCTAATTTTTCTGATTGCTCTAAATCATTTTTAATGAGCTCTCTTAACGTTTGTTGGACGGTGTTTTAGTCCTATGGGACTTAACATGGAGTTAAAAAACGTACGATTTTAAACGTTATTAAAAAAAATAGAAGGACCTTTTCAAAAATGATATAAATCGAGCACGTGAAGAACAATAATTTTTAATGCATTTTGCACTTTACTGTATTTTAATTGAGCCATTGTGAGGCGATTTCTTGCAGTTTTAGTAACACCATATAAGAATACTCATTTGTCTCGTTGTCGTCTGCTCAAAACAACAAGATGGACGTATATCTAGGCTCTTAAGAGATGTCTCTTTAGATATTTACTTTGCTTTTATCTACCCGGACTGTGCTGCACCATTGGCTAATGCTTTGGTTTCAAAACAAAGAATGATACAAGATTATGACGTTTTTTTTATCGTCAAGTGACGAAACATCTCTTGAGCTCGCACACGTATCAGCAAACAATATATGCAATTGTATAGAAATCCTCAGTCTGTTAATTAAACATGTCATTTGTTTTGTTGTTTTTTTAATAGCAAAAAGTAAGAAGACATTGGCAAAAAATAATGTTAAAAACATTGTTTTTGTGGACGGTGTTCGAACACCATTTTTACGATCGGAAACGGACTTTGCTAACATGATGCCACACGATTTGGCAAGACTAGCATTTATGTAATTTAATCTGTACTCGAAGAAGATAAGACATGCCAAATAATAATAATTTATATTTCTAGAGGATTACTGAAAAACACCGGAGTTCCAAAAGGTTTTTTACTCTATTGAGAAAAAATGATGAATGAAACTTTTTCTCTGTAAGATTGTTTTCTTATAGAGGAGATCGAGTATGTCGTATATGGAACCGTACTCCAAGAAGTGAAAACGAGCAATGTGGCACGAGAGGCGATTCTGGGTGCGGGATTGACTGACAAGATTCCTGCTCACACGGTTACGATGGCGTGCATTTCGTCGAACCAGGCTATAACCACCGGTAATTCCAAGTTTGGGTTGTTATACTTTCGATTCGATTATGATCTAATGCTTTTATGAACTCGTAGTTGCGGGACTTATAGCAGCTGGCATCTATGACGTCGGTGTGGCTGGAGGAGTTGAGTTTTTATCGGATGTTGTCATCAAACTAAGTCCTCAATTGCGAAAGATTATAATCGGCCTTAACAAAGCCAAAACGTTACCTTCTCGGCTTGCTCTTTTAGCGCAACTGAGACCGTCCGCATTTCTTCCACAGGTACACGCACTGGTCGTTAGTAGGGCAACACAAAAATACAATACGATCGCAGTAATCTGAACTAATTAATCCCAGGGGTGTACAGATTATTGAAATATTCGCCTTGACGAGATTGAAGAAGAAAAAATTAATTGAAACTCAGAAAAGGTTTTATTTTACATTAAACGTTATTTATCAACTATTGTTGTAGGCTGCATTTTTATTATTTATCAATATTGTACATTTTTATTATTACGAATTACATTTACACACTGTTATACATGCGAATATATATGGCCACGTTTTTATTTGAAAAGTCACTAATTTTACTTTTAATTCAATTTTTAACGACAATTTGAAAGCATAATCGAGTTTAGGATTACTGAAAGTTTGAATTATGTTGCTTCTGATTATCGTTATAGTACTGTATTTTAATTTAAATAAGTTGCATAACTTCCGTTTAAATGCTGGCACATTAAAGTAGATGTCAACTAAAGTTGATACGAATTTTTTTTAAAAAGAGTAAAAAGCATAAATGTTTGCACAACTCTCAAAAGCTTTTAACACTAAAAATCTAATTTTTAAGGTGGATTATAAACAGTTAATTTGCAAACTGAAAGGTTGCTTAAACACAGGTATTTTCGTGTTTGACAGACAAAAATTTAAAAAAAATCTGCATAAGCCAATCAACTACTTAAAATTGGGTTATTTTCAAACTTAACATAAAAAGCTTATTTTAAATGGTTTCAACATGAAAACATCTTAAGTGACTGAGCTACTCTTTTAGTTTCTAAAACAGTTAAGTTTCTTCTTTAATTTACACCTGAAAGGCTCGCAGTTATATAGGTTCTGTTTACATTTTAAAAACAACTTAGAATTAAAAAAATAACTGCATAACTTTTGTAAATAAAATAACTTTTTAAAAGAAATTTGAAATTTAAAATTCTTTTCAAAAATTTTAAAATTATAAAATGTATCCGAAAAATAGAACTTTTATTATTTTTTAAAAAAATTATTAATATAGACAGCGTTTAAGGACCTATGAAAATTTTATACATGCAAAATAAAATCAAAACACGTTTGAAATTTACGTAGCTGTTAAATTATGGTAGACACATATTTACATTTCACAGTAACGAGAACCTGTCAAAGGTTACCCAATAAGCTACTGAAGACTTTACATTTTCCTACAGGCTTAAAGGGGCTTCTTAGTTTTGTGAGGCTTCAGGGTTCAGAGGTTTAGAGAAACTTTTGGGGGCCTTGCAGTTTCGAGAACATTTCCGACACTTCCACAATTTCAAGAGGCTCCTGTTGGCTTGTTTATCCAGTAATTGTTTTAATTGTCAACTAAAATAATTCAAATGTCGCTAACAACTAGCTTAGATTACAAAAGTATAGGGTTATAGTTTTCAAAATAAAATGTTCTTAAACAAAAGTGAATGTTCTCACACCGGCGCAGGCGGCTTTTGCCACCTTTCCACCCTGGCTAGTACATGCCTAGCTGTTAGGTACAAAGCTGCATGGGATTTTGTTCAATTACTGTATAGAGAGATATCATTCTGAGAGGTTTTTAAGTGAAGTTTGACAGTATTACAATGGCCGAATGGAAACCTCATTTTGTTTTGATTAGTTGCTATGGTATTTTATCTCCTCAAAATAGATGCCAGCCAGAGGTGAATTCTCGACGGGTGAAACCATGGGACAGTCTGGAGACCGATTAGCAGCTGCTTTTAATGTTTCTCGAAAAGAGCAGGTTACTTGATTCGCATTGCAAGAAAACTGACAGAAACATGATGACACGTTTTCATTTTTGTTAAAGGACGAATTTGCTATGAGATCTCACAGGATGGCCAACGAAGCAGCTGAAAAGGGATTTCTTAACGATATCATTCCTGTAAATGTTCCAGGAACGACTAAGTACATCACACGAGACAATGGGATTCGTGTGTCAACTGTTGAAAAAGTCAGCAACCTGAAACCGGCGTTTATAAAACCGCACGGAACGATCACAGCAGCCAATTCATCGTTCTTGGTATTATTTTAGTTTGTAAAACATGGGTTAAAATTACATTCATAGTAAAATTTCTAATCGTACCTAATTGCGAGTTTTATTTTGTTTTAAGACCGATGGAGCTTCGGCATGTTTAATAATGACCGAAGAGAAAGCAAAGGCGTTGGGATTGAAACCAAAAGCATACATCAGAGATTTTGTTTACACAGCACAAGATCCAAAAGATCAATTATTATTGGGGTAAGATAGAATTTTTTTATATTCTGATCTCTAATTATTTCGAAGCAATGTGTTTGTCAAACAATGCCCCAGGGTTTAATGCAATCTTCTACGCAAATTGTGTTATAAGTAGGGCCAACGGTTTTATGAAAATGCATATTCTTTTTGCTGCTTTATAATTTCATGCTGTGTCAGATTTAAGTACGATTCATGTGATATGAAGTCGAATAACACTAGTTTTATTTTGCATATAATTGCATATTTAAGGGTATTTGTATTTTGCATGCATATTTTGGGAATTTTACATGTTAAGTGCATATTTAACACTTTTTTTCTAGAAATATTAGGATTTTTTCTATTTTAGTTCAAGAAACTGAACAAATTTTCAGTCATTCAAGAACTGCAAGACAATTTAAAATGTGCTATTGGGAATACTTCCAAAGAAGCAACAAAGAAATTGTCAACTGTATTACAAAAAATAAAGGCTATAAGGAGCTCCAGAAAATTTGTGCAGTTTTGAATGGTGAAAATCTTAATGAAGATATCAGTTTGTCTATTTCTGATATTGCTTGTTTTAATTAGCGGCATCCATTACATCTTGTGATGTAGAACGTGCTTTCTCGAATTATAAAGCACAGGCATTTAGAAATCGGGACAAACAAGTTGGCTCCGCCCTTTTTATGACGACCAGCAACTTCTAATTGGTTGGTATGTAGTTTGCCGTCACATGCTCCGCCCTTTTCAACATCGAACCACACAACAAACCAATTAGAATTTCACGGTCGTCATAAAAAGGGCGGAGCCAACTTGTGTTCGTCCCGATTTCTAATTGCCTGTGTATGAAGCTCTACTCCATAACAATCTGCATAATTTTAAATTTGAAAAATTGAGAATGTTTTTTGTTGCGTATTGCAATCCCAAAAAAAAAATTATTGTGCAAATGATATCCAATAGTGCATATTTTGTAGGCATATTTTAGGATTTATGATAGCATATTTGCATGCATATTTCTTTCATTTTTAGGGCATAAAACCGTTGACCCTAGAACTTATAAGCTTCACCTCCCTTCAACTACAGAACAACATACACTACAAGGCAAGCAAAGAAGAGGAGTACAGTACTAAACAATGGGACAACAAGTCTCCCTTCTACTAACTTAACCCAAAATAATGGCTAGTAGAGTGGCGCAACTCAAAAAACCACTTTTTGGGGAAAATGGGTTTAAAGTTGAGAAGATTCCTGAATTACCGCAAAAACCGCTTTAACTATTCACAATATTGGTTTATTTGGCTCTCTTATTGAGATAGAAACAATGCAACTTTAAACTCATTTTCTCAAAAAAATGTTTCTTTGAGTTGTGCCACACTTCTAGCGAAGGTGCGATATAGGAATGAACATTTTTAAAAATGCCGTGTATCTCTATGTGAATGATACATTTTGCATGCGTTTTTGGGTTTTCTGCCAAAAAACATTTGCATATTTGTGTTCAGCACAATAATTGTTTCCAACAAACTATAGTTTATTGAAATTGGCGAGGGACTGGTATAACATAGGATTATACCACATTTTTTCAACTATCCCAACCTGTAGGTAAATAAAAGTTTCAATGAGCTATTTTCGTGGGGTTATTCTGTATTGCAATTTAGCAAAACTTCAATGCTGCTTGTACAGTGCTGTTTAAATGATAGGTCCATTTATAAACAATTATGAACACTTTTTTGTTCTCGTATTAGTATTTTATTGTTACTTTTTTCAGCCCTGCTTATGCAACGCCAAAGATTCTCGAAAAATCTGGACTCTCATTGAATGACATTGATGTTTTTGAATATCACGAAGCTTTTGCAGTAAATGAATTTAATACATACAGGGCGTCATTTATTGATATATACATGTAAATCCTTTCTAGGGTCAACTGTTGGCCAATTTGAAGGCTCTCGATTCTGACTTCTTTTGTCAAAATTATTTGCGTCTATCTAATAAATTTGGAGTTCCTTCAATGGAAAAACTCAACCTTTGGGGTGGCTCTTTGTCTATTGGACATCCCTTTGGAGCCACTGGAGTGAGGCTGACTACTCATACAGCTAACAGGCTTATTAGAGAGGATGGTCAGTATGGATTAATTGCAGCCTGTGCAGCTGGTGGTCAGGTAATAATTCTCTACAATAATCTTGAGTAACCAAAGTACATTTATTTAACTTTTAAAATAAGCTATATGTTATTGAAGTCATGACTGGAACAACGTTCTAACTGACAATTTTATAATTTTTGGAAAATGCCATAAACTGTTGCTTTTCCACATACGCTTCTGTTAAGTAATCTTATTTCGTAGCTATTTTAGTGTTTCTAAGTCACATAAGGTGCCAGCTAACGGGTTAGCAAAGAAAACAAGCCACACAACAATTTTCCACCAAAAAATGAAGTTTAGTTTTTTTTGTCAGTTACAACGTTGTTCCAGCCATGGCTTCAGTTTTTGATGTTTTCTTGACAATATATTTTTTATTTGATTGAAAAAAGACATTATTCTTTTCCAATGCTTATTAACTAGCTTAAACTCATGTTTTAAACTGGTTATTAAAAGTTTATAAGTATGTTGTCATGAAAATTTTAAAATTTTATTTTTTTTATTTCAAATTAATATTGTTAGGTTTAATAAACGACTAGGTAAAATTGACTTCCATTTTTTTCCTTTAGGGGTTTGGCATGATAGTCGAACGATATTGATGTCGTAAATATTAGAAAAATATGCAGAGATTTAATATTTAATAAGCATTTGTTAAATTTTAATTTTTAAAAAATCACATTTTTCAAAATTTTTGTTTTGCTATATAATTAAAATTATAATTGTAAATACTATTTCTTTGATTGCAATTTTTCTCTCTCTACTTGGGAAATTTTTAGCCCATTTATTCAGGAATGAACCTTGGCATAGCCCTCTTATAGATACAGGCCTGCTTAGTGGCTATGCTTCCTGAAATAGAGGATTGCTCAATCACATATTCCACGTTGTAGTATGAGCTTGTATTAAAAATGGAGATTGTAACGTACCGGGGGTTGCCATCTTGAATACACAAGATGGTAGCTATGCTATGGGGATCATTCCTTTACTCTCCAGCGGTTTTTTTGTCTTTTTCACGGAAGCAAATCGTAGCCTTCGAACTCTGGGGAATCGGCCTTCTATACCCTTACATGATAGTGTTGTCTTGAATCTCATTTTAGCCACCCTGTCCCTCCAGAAAGGAATGCCTTAGGATTCTACAACCAGGTCCAGGTAGTTTGCAAGATTCTTAGTCCAATTCATGCAAACGGAAAGTTTAATAAGTAAAGAGAGTTAATAGCCATAAATGATGTAGAACTTTCAGTATTTTACTTGTGATGACCTCTCTGGTATTTTCTCTTTGAACCATTAGCATGACGTCACAATAACTGACATCACTGCGTCTGTTTTGTTCCTTTTGCCCCTGAGTTCTTGGAAGTAAAAGGAATGTTCAAATGCTATGGTTACACTGTATGGTCTGTTTGTGAGTAAAGAGGTTGGATGCATGTTTTGGCGTTGCCTCTATGCCAACAATTACATGTATATGAGAGCCTCCAACTTTTAATTTTCTTTCTTTGCAATAAATGTTGCTATTTCTGTTTTTTGTGTTTTTCGATATTATATGAATATGCATAACTCAGCATTGGCACATAAAGCTCAGTACATGGTCCAATGTTGGCCTATGGGGACTACAAAGACACATTAAAAATTGTATGATTGGGTATATCAATCATACGATTTTTACCGTCTTTTTGTGGTCACCATAGGCTAACATGGTGATCCTGAATGTGTTTTACATTTGCATCTTTGTTAGTGATTGGCCAACACAGCTCAGATCAGGGGTGTCCAACCCCCCAAAGCCTATAGTGAGTTCACCCCCCCCCAGTCTAAAAAGCACATTTTCGAAAGAATCAGGCCTATAAATGATTGTACATCTATTTTACAATTATATTTAAATTGTTTCAATATACTTATGCCAAAAATAGTCTAAGCACACCAAGTGTACAAAAACACGTAAAAGCAAACATTAATATTTATTCCATTAGATAAAAAAATAAAACAAATTCAAAAGCCTTCAAGTAGTATTTTCAAATAGATTACAATGTCGTAATATCATGTGGTAAATTTTTCACATTTCACTTGAATGAAAGTAGTTTTCTCAAAGAAGAAAAGCTCGTTGCCAGTTCATCCATTATTTCTTCGTTAGTTAGTTCATCCATTATGTCTTTTTCTGATGCAAGAATCATCATACATTGCATCCATTCATCTAACATTACAGACCTAATGTGGCTTTTAATAATCTTTAACTTGCTCATTCCCCTTTCAGCAGAACAACTTGTGCTAGCCAGTGTCATCAAGATTTTATATAACAATGAAAGATTTGGAAATCTTGACAGTTGCTCTAATAAGCGAAAAGGTTTAATGAAACCTGAAGTCACTCATTCCTTTGAATTACTGGAAATGCCATTATTTTTTCCATCTCCTGACTCACAAGTTTTGTCATAGACATCACATATTCCTTCTGATTCTGACTTTACAACATCCATGGCATTCTTTTGTTTTGGTTCCAGGATATCAGACATATCAATTGTTTTATGAACAGATGTATATACCATTTGGAATGCCAACAATTCTTGGGCAACATCAAATGCATCCAAGGCATAAAAATCGCATAGATGTTGTATATCTGTGCCAAACAGTTGACTATTGGTGGCTATGTGGTGAAGACCTCTATATGTAAAATGGTCCATTTCTGCAAACACATTAATGTGCTCACCAAATCTGTCATGAAGTTGAAGTAGAATGGCATCAAGCATATTCAAATACACATCCACTTTAAACCATAAAAAAGCATCAACTATCGGTTCATCAATACAAAGTTCATCAAAAAACCTTTTTCGTTTTCTTTCTTTTTGGACTCTCACTTCAATGTTGTTTTGAGAGCAGAACAGCAATATTTTGCACTTCATGTTTTCCCAACCCTCATCACTTCGAGCTTTCTTCAGTTTTTCGACAGCGTCTGCTAAGATTGCTTTCACTGCTCCAAAGTCATTTGCTATACCTTGTAGAATAACTGTTACAGGAGAAACTTGCTGAAATAAATTAGTACAAATTACAAGATTTGCAGCAAACTCAAAAGATTCCAACTGCTGTTTCAGACCTTCTGCAGCTATCACAGATTCCCTGTACATTGTTTTATCACACTTAATTGTTTGGAGGCTGTGCACAGTTTCAGGAAAACAATCAAACAATGTAGAGCATGCTGCAATGTTTGCTACTCCAGCGAGTTGTTGACACTCTTTTCAATCGCAGTTTTTGAATTCTGCAGTGGGTTGTGTTTCTTTTTAATGATTGAAGAAAAGCATAGTGGCTTCGATGTCCTGTCATAAACACATACACTTGCTCCAGTATCGAAAAAAAATTCTTGATCGTGGCAACACAGTCAACAGATTTTCCTATCACCAAGGAAAACCGCTGAGCACAGCAAAAAATGTATAATGCTTTCGGGCAAGTCTGTTGTATCAGTGCCTTCAATCCTTTTGCATTGCCACGCTTATTGCCAGCTCCATCATAGCTTTGACCTACAAGTTCCACATCTGAGCTGTTGGCAGTAATTCCTATGCGTTCCAATACTTCAGTCACTTTTGCAAATAACACTTGTCCTGATGTATAACCATGATGTGAACACACCAACAACTCTTTCTTTCACTTTGGGCTGTGACATCATCATCTATCGGAAAATCCACATAGCGGAGAATAACAACAGTTGCCTCAAGTTTGCTTGTATCTTGCGTTGAATCAACAATTAGTGATGCTTTTTCACTTCTCTTAATGCTGTGGACAATCTTCTTGAGAACCAAGTCCTTCATTATTGTTGCAATTCTTATAATATTTCTGTAACTTAAAAGATTAGTCTGAAGTTTCACTTTTCTTTCATTAGCGTCAGTGATTTTATTGCAGTACGCCAAAGCATCACTGTTGAACTTCCCAATAAGTTTGAACAATTTGAAAAACTTTACTTTGTCTGCATCTTCTTTTCAAAACCCCATCATTTCTTCAATTAGATATTTACAGCAGTCAATAATTATAGACATCACAGCTCTATGGTGTTGGACAAATGAATTTGAATGTTTAGCAAGGGATTTGTCAATTCGTTGTTGTCCTGTTACCCACTCACTGAATGGCAGCTAGTTCACTATGATGGTGATGTTGTGAAAGTTCATGACTAACTATATCCCAATTTGCATGGCTCCAATTTGAGTACCCATGGATTGAAAATGAATTTGAACAACCAGGTACTCCAAAAACCATACAGGGAAGTCAAGTATATACAGTCCTTTTTTGGGCGGTACACAATCCAATTTCTTTCTGTTCTGGATTTATCTGGAAGTACTTTGAACAACCATTTTGCTCTGCTAGGGTCTTTTTGTAATGAGTGAACAGATAATTGTCTTCTTTTAATTATTTCTGGTTGCAACTTGTGGCCTGCAAAATTTGCAACATCAAAATTATCTTCAGAGTCTTCTTCATCAGATAGTACTGCACTGCTACTTGCAAAGGTGGTACCACAGCATTCAGAATTATCATCAGTGTCATATCTACAGCAAATTGTTTAAAATAACTATAAACACAAAATTACTGAATTATGCTACCACTGTTTCATACATGGTTTTAATATTTTCCTGACTTTCTGACTGGTCGCGATTGACTTCAATTATTGTGTGGTTCAGGAAACAGTGACTGATGTTTGTCACTTGCTCTTCCTGTTGATGTTGATCCAACATTTTCTTACCCTTTTCAGTTGGTTTCAAAGTACTGGCGGTGGCATCTAAGCTGTAATAGGTCTACTTTGTAAGTTTGCTTTTCTTTTAAAATTTATTTATGCAAGTTTAACTTAAACTGCATTAAATAATCTCCATTCAGAATTATTCCCAACCTTCACATGGGTTATTCTCTTCTTCACTTCAGTACCTTTTCCATGTGTGTAGCTATGTTTAGATTTAACATGTATTTGTATAAGCGACCAGAAGGCATGTTTTCTATAATCCAAAATCTATGCAGCCTATGCTAGTCATAATAGCACAATTTACACAAATATTCACAATATTGATATTTCTAATAAGTAGGGTCAACGGTTTTATGAAAATGCATATTCTTTTTGCTGCTTCATATCACATGAATCGTGCTTAAATCTGACACAGCATGAAATATAAAGTCGAATAACACTAGTTTTATTTTGCATATAATTGCATATTTAAGGGTATTTGTATTTTGCATGCATATTTTGGGAATTTTACATGTTAAGGGCATATTTAACACTTTTTCTAGAAATATTAGGATTTTTTCTATTTTAGTTCAAGAAACTGAACAAATTTTCAGTCATTCAAGAACTGCAAGACAATTTAAAATGTGCTATTGGGAATACTTCCAAAGAAGCAACAAAGAAATTGTCAACTGTATTACAAAAAATAAAGGCTATAAGGAGCTCCAGAAAATTTGTGCAGTTTTGAATGGTGAAAATCTTAATGAAGATATCAGTTTGTCTGTTTCTGATATTGCTTGTTTTAAGCAGCACCAGTTATATTTTGTGATGTAGAACGTAGGCAAACAAGGCACTAGGCATTGTTTCCACTAGTATGAAAATTTGAACTTCTTTAAAATTTCTAGTGGTGAAAAATAGACCAAACGTGAGTAGTATAAGAAAAGTCATTTCTACACCACTTTTCTCCATAGACTACCATTAGAGGCACATTTTGAGCACCACATTCCATTCTCCCATAGACTCTCATTGAGTCATTTCTACGCCACTCGTTTTAAGGCCAACCAGTTTATAAGCTATAGAGACATATCTATATTATTATGCTTTATCATAAGAAAAAAAACTTTGACCCAGTTTTTATGGAGAGAAAAAGGATAGTCAACAGCATGTTTTTTTCTACCTCTTTGTTTTCATAATTTATTTCCTGCTTAAATTCTATAAAGAGAAATAACAAAGCAAGGTTACTTGACCACTTATTTTGTTATGATCATAAAATCTTGTTTATTTACTTTCTGTACTATAGTTTTTATGTATTGTGAAGGTAAGTTGTTCAATTATTTGAGCTGAAATATAATATTGTATTCTTGTCTACACCACTTTTTCCTCATTTTTCAAGCCTCATAGAGTATCATTGAATAATTTTATACACCACTTCAATTATAGTAATCAAGGACACCCAGTTTTCATGCAGTGCTTCACAAAATAGTTAATTACACATTCTGTTGCTGTTGGGAGAAAAAAGGATGGTCAACAACACATTTTTGTACCTCTTGTTGTTTTTAACTAAGAACTTATTTCCTGCTTAAATAAATTCTATAAAGAGAAAAAACAAACAAATCGAGGTTACTTGTCCACCCATTTGTATTATACATTTACAATACATGAAATGACTATAAAACTTGATTATTTGTTTACACACTTTCTGTACCTATACTTTATATATTGAAAGTAAGCCATTTATTCAATGCTATTAAGATTTTGCCCTAGCTGGTTAAAAATAAATGTTTTCAATATTATTTTTAGTTTATTTCACAAACTTCTTTATAATAAGAACCATTTCTGTTTTTAAAAATGTCTTTTTTTTAAATAGCTTGTAAAGCTTTTTTTTAAATTACCTTGTAAATATTATTTGTTTTTAAAATGGCTAACTAAAACAATTGATAAGATTGCTATTGTTATTATTTTTTTGTTTCATTTTTATTTTCTATATATGACGTCTTTCATGGCCTTGACCTACTTTTTATATTCTACATTGACGTCTTTCAGGCCTTGAATTACTTCCTATTATTGGGGTTTTATATTAATAGCTAAGCCTTCATTGATCAATATTTTTCATCAAGGTAGCTAGTTGAGTATAAGAAGATTAAAACTTAATCATAGAATCCACATACCATCTTTTATTCTGAAATCTTCACAGCAAAGACTGTGTATTGACATTGGGTCATCTTGCTTTCTACAAAAATCAACACTTCACAAATTCTTTCTTTTGCTCTGGTTGCTGTTATTTTTGCCATCTCTTCTATATTCTGTGTAAGACAGTGTTTGTCGAAAACTGATCATCTATAACATCAAAAACAACTTAACACAATGCAGGATAATCACGAGATTATTGGTGAGCATGGATTTTTTATACTAAAAGCCATATAGCTGATAATAGTCATTTTACAAATCCTTTCTACATTTCTACTATTTTTATTTGATGGGGAATTTCCCTTTCTGATAGTTAAAACATACGCATTTTCAAATTTCACAAAGTAGCCAATATCGTTTCTTAGAAAAAATTCTGAAAACATATTGATAGACTTGACGGTAGAAACTGCAGTAACTGGCAGAAAGACAAAAAGGAAAACCACACCAAAATCTGAAGTTGCAAAACGTCAAGCGAAGGCAATCGGCGAAGCAGGCCCATCTTCAGTTGTAGCGGAAGACACGATCAAGGAATGGTTTGGACGTCATCTTAGTAAATCGGAGGAAAAGAACACTTCAGACTTCAAAGTTCACGAAACTATCCCCGTTGAGGACAATTGGAAGCTACGTATTCTCGAAAGTAATGAGAATTGGTTCATCGACATTCGTAAATATAGCATAGAAAATAAATTTACTAAAGGGGCTTGTATTCCAGTTCATATTTATCCACAACTAATCACCAAACTTAATCAAGTTCCTACTGTCTTGAGTAAATTGGGATATGATTTTGAAAAATGAGCTGTTTCATATGTGGGGAGCCAGATAACTCCATGGAGCATTTTCTCAATGTCCATGTTATCGGTCCTATCAAAGAAAAATGTAATCTCTGCAATTCACAATTTAATACTAAACCGGAATGGCTAGCCCAAAAATAAAATTTTACCCGATTCTTTTGTCGTACATAAAACGGGATTTGGGGGATTATTAGTTACCTTAAAACACATGAATGGGAATAATATTCAGGATCCTAGGGGCTACTTTCAACATGTCTATAACGATGTTACAAATTTGTTAGAGGGATGGTCTAATAAAATGAGATTTAAATTTCAGTTATGTTTACGAATTCATTTCATCAAGCCAAAAATCATTTATGAAAACAATGAGGCAATAATGACTTACGAAACCAATGATTTTTATTTTTGTAGTAATATGAAACTTATTATGCATCATTCAGAAATAACACAGTACTTGCGAGAATGTGAAATGCAAATCTTAGGCGCAATAGAAGCTTTCTTTAATAGAGGTTCGGGTTGGGTGATCGATTCCATCGAAGACGTAGAAATCAAAATTGGCAAATACAGACCATATAAAGGGGGATGTTCGGGGAAACTTCCCGGTTCATTAAAAAATAAGAGATCTATTTTAAATATCACATCTAAAGATACCAAATGTTTTTTATGGTGTGTATTAGCTCATCTGCATCCTGTCGCGTGGGACAACCATCCAAATAGATTAAATCACTATAAAAAAATTAGAAGGCTCACTCAATACATCCATGCTTGAATATCCCGTTGGTTTAAACCTAATTTCAAAATTCGAAATTGCGCATAATCTCAAAATTAACATTTTCGGATACGATAAGTACATTGTTCCTCTTCAGTTAAGTAATTCCAATTCAAATAGAGAAATAAATCTTCTTCTTCATGACAGACACTACTTTCTCATTCGAAATATTGCTCGATTAATTGGACGCAATGGTTTAAACAAAAAAATTTTTCGCTTACGATGCTGCCAAGGGTTTAAAGTTGAAAGCGCTTTAGAAAGGCGTCGCCCCATGTGTGAAGAGCATAAAACGGCCAAAATTCGATTACCGAGCAAAGAGGATTGTGTTTTAAAGTTTAACGAGTTTCATAAAGCCTTGCGGTGCCCTTACGTAGCTTATTTTGATTTCGAAAGCCTCATCCAAAAAGTCAGTGGCCCAACCCAAAATCCGAGTACCTCCTATACCAAAACCATCCAAAAACACGAAGCTTGCTCGTATTCTTACGTTATCGTTGATTATCACGGTAAGGTTGTAGCTCACGAATGTAAAAGGTCCCAAGATCCTGCTTATGAACTTGTCATGACTTTAAGAGGCAAAGCCAGTGAATTGCTGAAATCAGCCCCAATAGAGCCTATGATCATGACGAACGAAGATGAGGAAAATTTTCAGAAAGCCACCCACTGTTACGCGTGTCATACGGAATTGAATGAGTTTATTACGGGAAAAGTAAGAGATCACGACCACCATCTTCCGGGAAACAATTACAGGGGTGCCGCATGCTTCAGTTGTAATGCAACCCTGCGTGACCGCTCTTACTTGCGATGTTTCGCTCATTGTTTACGTTCGTACGACGAGCATTTTATCGTTAAAGCCCCATCTAGGATTAAAACAGAAAAGCCCATTAACATAATTCCATTAAATATCGAGCGCTATACGAGTTTCATCGTCGATGATCTTGTGTTCCTAGATAGTTTTCAATTCTTGTCCGCTCCACTCGCAACCCTCGCTCAAAATCTTTCTAAGGAGAAATTTAATTGCGTTTTGTGGTTTTTCAAACACCCTTCAAAAATTGATCTCATGACACAAAAAGGACATTTTCCTTATGAATACTTGGACATTCACTCAAAATTTGACGCAGTAGGAATTCCGGATAAAGCTTGTTTCAACAATACACTGAATGAAGAAGTGATCTCTGATAAAGTTTACGAGCACGTGAAAAAGGTAGGGGAGACGTTCGGTTGTGAAACTTTAGGCGATTATCACGATATTTACTTAAGAAGCGATTGTCTCATTTTGGCGGATGTTTTCGAAAATTTCCGAACTATTTCTTTTAAAAGTTTTGGACTAGATCCCGCGCATTATTTCACTTTGCCCATGTATGCATGGTCCGCCGCTTTGAAATACACAGAAATTGAGTTGGAATTACTTACGGATTATGATATGCACTTATTTATCGAAAAAGGTATTCGAGGAGGTGTTTCTGTTGCCAGCCACAGATACGCAAAAGCGAACAATTCCTATCTAAATGATTACGATCCATCTAAACCTAAATCTTATTTAGCCTATTGGGATTACAATTCCTTGTATGCTACGGCGATGTGCGAGCCCATGCCCATGAAAGATTTTTCTTGGTTAGATGAAAATGAGATCAAAACTTTCGACATTCATTCCATAAATCCAGATGACAAAGAGGGATACATATTAGAAGAGGATCTCGATTATCCAGCGGAGTTACATTTTGATCATAGTGACTACCCTCTTTGTCCAGAAAGACTCGATATTCACCTCGATATGCTATCTCCTTATGCTAAAGACCTTCTAAAAAAAGTAAAAGGAAAAGAACCAAAAAACTACAAGACAAAGAAACTCGCCCCTAATCTTTATCATAAAAAACATTGTTATTCACGCTAGAAATTTACAATGTTACTTAAACCTGGGGATGAAATTAATCAAAATTCATCGTGTTCTTTCTTTTACCCAAGGCAAGTGGTTAAAGCCCTATATAGAATTTAACATTGCCATGCGTAAGTTGGCAAAAAATGATTTCGAAAAAGATTTTTTCAAATTAATGAACAATGCCGTTTTCGGGAAAACGATGGAAAATCAAAGAAAAAAATGAATGCCGAACTCGTTAATGAAAAAGAACGGTGTTTAAAATTACTCAGTCGCGCAAATTTAGATTCATTTCACATTATCGATAAGAATCTCACTGTTTTTAAAATGAAAAAATGGTCCATTTATTTTAACAAACCATTGTATACGGGTTTTACTGTGCTAGAAATATCAAAGTTGTTCATGTATGAATTTTATTATTATGTTCTAAAATCAAATTATCCCGGAAATAGATTGAAATTGTTGTATACCGATACGGATAGTTTCATCATGCATATTCAAACGAAAAATCTGTACCATGACATGCAGCGTTACCAATACCATTTGGATACGAGTGACTATCTAAAAAGTCACTTTCTGCACTCTCTTAAAAACAAAAAAGTTATGGGCAAATTTAAAGATGAAATGAATGGTGAACCTATTTCGGAATTTGTGGCCTTAAAATCTAAAATGTATTCCGTACTGTTAAATAGCTATAAGTATAAATGTAAAGCGAAAGGTATTAAAAAACAGATCGTTAAATCTCACTTTAATCATGATATGTACATTGAATCTTTGCATCAGTCTATTCCGAATAGGGTCATTCAAAGACAAATCATGTCTAAAATGCACGATATTTACACTCTAGAAAATCAACAACAAAAACAAAATCAGTCTTACCACATTCGATGATAAACGTTATATTGAGAATGATGGAATTTCTACTCTAGCTTATGGCTATTTTTCAATTTAAACAAAATTTAGATGAAATCATTTGTTGTTCCTTATAGAACCTATCGTAATGATTAAGAGATTAAGCGATACGAGTGTTATCCCCAAGAAAATGAACATGGGTGATGCCGGGTACGATTTGTTTTCTACGGTGGACTGCACCATTAAACCTGGAGCTATAGCGCTTTGTGCAACAGACTTAATCCTCGCTTTTCCGTATGATTGTTATGGAAGAATCGCACTGAGATCGGGTCCCGCACATCATTTTGGGCTCGATGTTTTGGCCGGAGTCATTGATTCCAGCTACAGGGGGCCTATTAAAGTTATGTTAATAAACTTCGGAAATCACGATATTGCCATTAAAACGGGGTATAGAATTGCGCAAATCATTTTTGAGAAAATATACCCCGATGTAGAATTTGTTGAGGGAGAACTCCCTCCAAGCACCCGTGGTGAGCTTGGGTTTGGCTCTACGGGAAAATAAATATTTACTCGATGTAGTCCTATAAATGTTTATTCATAAATGTATTCATCCCATAATGTTACATATGCCCATTTTAATATATTAACTTTATATAAATAATATAATACATGTATTGAAATGATGAAGGTTAAATAAAATTGTGAGTAAAAAGCATACAGTGGTAAATATTTTTTTAGATTATAATTAATAAATGCGTGAACAATTTTATCATTTCGCAAATAATTGTGTCTATGCAACACAGAAACGATACTTTTCATAGATACATTAGAACATCTTAAAATAGAATAGAAAATACAATATTGGCCACATACGGCCGTTCTCGAATGTTGGAGTCTACGCACATTGTAAGTCCAGGAGAGACTGTTTCTCGTAATGAACTGATTTATCTCGTCCGTCATTGGGATCCTGATAGAGCACTTTGATCATTGGTGAGATCGAAGGCAAAAAGAGAATAGCCATTTTTAAATTCCTCGAACGTCACATCTACACCGTCTGTGCCATAATACTTGCGGCACGCAGAAAATAGCTGCTGATAAAGATGACCGTATTCTTTCGTACTGAAATTTGGACTGAACTGTATCCCCGGAAACTGGGTACCATCTACCTGTAGCTCGAGAAAACTAAGGTCCTTGTAATGAAAATGAAAAGGATTCTTTTTTAAATTTCCAGCTCGTGCATCACTATCAACGAGTCCAATCATAACGAAACTCGGTAATATGCCATTACAAATGTTGATGTTAATATCGTGGCCGCCGCTAGGTTCGCTGAAAGATGTGCATTTGATTCGATTGATGGGATAAATAAAATTAGACTTCAACGACTGCTCAATATGCGTTTTAACGATAGATGGATTTGGTATCACTTTTCGTACATAGAGGGTAGCAGATCTAA
Organism: Brachycybe producta; assembly: GCA_036925085.1. Lineage (NCBI taxonomy): Eukaryota > Metazoa > Arthropoda > Diplopoda > Playtdesmida > Andrognathidae > Brachycybe > Brachycybe producta. The sequence goes on along the minus strand of JAUPFP010000001.1, from coordinate 11,697,143 downwards.
TATCCACTTTGTAATAATTTTTGTCACTATCTGGTTTCAGTAAACAAAAGGCATCTTTTTGACGAATTAATTTAATGGAGAGATCGAGCATATTAGGTAAGAGCCGCCCCTGATGAAAAATATCTCCGTGAAGACGTCCGCACATATCCATAATAGCACTCGCTTTTGATCTTTCGAAGCGTTGCGCTAATCCATCTGCCGGATCGGCGGTGGATGGTTTACGATCTTTAAAGGCAGCGATGGTGTCTTTGTAGAACATCTCGTGAGATAAATAAGGTTTATTCCCGGTGTTTTCGCTGCCTAGAAGGGTCGTTAAATAAGCTTTATATCCATAATCGTGATCGGTGGAACTAATAATCGTATGCCCGAGAGTAACCGTAATTTCACTAAAAAGTGAGTGAAAAAAAACCATTTATAGGTGTGACTTCGCAAGTAGCGTCCAATGGTTTTCCGTCCGCTTTTAAGATTCTTGCCTTCACATTCAGGTAAATATCAGAAGGATCTATGTATTCATCAGCATTTCCCATGATATTGAACTATCGTATTTTGGTCTTCGATACTGTTCACGGGATGGTATTCCTTAATGCAGTCATCCCGATTACTCGTTTGCGTCGCGGGCACGGTAAAAATATCCAATTCACAACTCATCCCAGGCCCCGAGTCATGATGTACGAGAAAGCCGCTCATGTTTATAGGAGATTCACGAAATTGCTAGTTTTTCTTTTTTTACCCGAAGCTTTCTTTGCTGCGGTTTTCCTTTTCTTAGCGACTTTCTTCTTCGATGCTTTCCTTTTCACTGTACGCTTCGTACTGGCCACGGTTCTTTTATTTCCAGATGTTTTAGTCGTTTTCCGGCGCTTAGCTCCACCTGTCATTGTCTTCAAAAATTCATGCCCGGCTTCCGTTCCACGCCTTTTTAAAGCACTTTTGAAAGATTCCCCCGCTTCAATATCAGATACGACGTTAGTTCCAGACTTTAACAACTGCTTACTTGCTGAGAGGCCTCCTTTTTTCAAAAAAGGGATCACGAAACGATATAACGAAGAGAAAAATCCGTGTCCCCGCTGATATTGAGATCCCACGAAGACGGGCAAAGAGGATCCAATTTGTTTATGATAATTATAACACGGATCAGACGCTGATCCACAATAGTAAGGCACCCTCATTTGTGAAAAATGGAACACGGACGAAAATGAACTGTGGCTATCACTACGTCTCCACTGGTAAATAAAATTTTACGTCCAAAGACATCGCTTATACGCACTTCGATACTATGTATACTATCACGTGATACTCTTTTGTACTGTAGTTGATTGTAGATTTTGGTAACTCATTCCATCAGAATCCTGAAGATGAACGGGCCTCAATAAAGGTGAAAGTATATCCCCCACCGGCTGGTACTCGATGCAGTCGATATACACGAATAAGGAATGAATATCACGCTGAATATCCGAATGAAAGTCGACCACCTTAATAATGGGAAGTTGCGTCGTATTGCTAAGATAGTCCTCTTGAAACCCAAGCATTCTTTGTATTTTTTCGGAAAATTGAATGCTTGAATTGGGCTGAACCGTAACTTCTACACGTGACGTTGTATTCCGATATTTGAACCAAGGATTCTTTTCACTATTTAATCTCGGATTCGCGATATTCTCCATTCGTGTTTTGCTTTCTAACAACTTGGAAAACGAGGAGTTCCTCTTCTTCTTGCCGACCAGTGCAAGGTGAAAAAAAAGAAAACTGGAGGAACAAGGAATTTCCACAATGAAAAAAAGAAAAAATGAGCCCACCAGCAAAATTATAAACTCAACCACGAAATCAACAAAGTCATCAACCACGAAATCAACAAAGTCATCAACCACAACTCAACAACCGTCAACAAGGGTGAGAAAAGAAACTCTTGACTTAAATGTAGAAGTCATTTTGAAAGAAATTCCACTGGTCCCAGTCCTGCTGAGCCCCATGCAAGGGAAACAACAAAGAAAAAAAAAAAAACAAGGTCTCAAAAAAAAAAAACATGAGACATAAAAAATCTCACCAGTTCTTCAAAGAATTATTCTGAGAACATTTTCATGAATGTAAACTTGCATGAAATGTAATTTTGTTGTTGTGGTTTAGGGGATAGGAATGTTACCTGTAGAATTCAGGTAACAAAATCTCAAACTTTTTATTTTTATTTTTGTGTAGACATAGAATAACTAAACCAGTTTCCTCCTCTTCCCCCCCCTTTTTACCCAAACAACCAAAGAGAAACCATAAAAGAAAAAACGCCACTAGGCCTATCCATAACATACGCCTATGTACTGTGGGCTAAACATAAATTTTTAAAAGCAAAAATGCTCCTCTCAAAAAAACTTTTAAAGAAACAGAATTCTCCCCCTATTTAAACTTAAAAAATCTCATTTATTACCCCTTCTTCAAAAGCAAAGTTTTGTATTGTAACACCCTGTATTTCGCCGTTTTGTCCCTCCCCTAGCCTGGGGTCTCTGGGGACGTAAGGGGCGGATTTCTGCCCCTTCCTTCCCTCTTGGAGACCCCAAAGCTACAAGACACATTCAGGTTCCGGTATCGGCGGATGGATACCCGTCGATGCATGGTCCCCAGGGCATGTGTACCCCTGAAAAGGTGTACACAGGCTCTGGGTATAAAAGACCATGTTTCGATAGATTCTGGGTCCATTCTCTGATTATCGAAACTATGAAACTACTCATATAATGGTCCAGTGGAGAAAGCACGCCACACCCGTAACTATTCTCTGCTTTATTATGGTTTAATGGTTGAACATAATAAACTAAGTAAAATGTCGAACCTGCATCCGTCTCGCCTGTCTTAAACATTTTTTCATTAGCAGCTACGAATCTAGGAATATCTGAGAGAACGACCCCGGCACCAGCAGGACTCAGGTAATATATCCTAAACTCTCCCAGCGAAAAGCGGTATCCGCTCTAGCTAAAAGAGTCTATCACCTGAGCCCCGTAACAAGAGCTCTACATTGTTACATTTGGTGGAGGTGCGGGGTACCTCAAAGATATTTCTTCGCCACTGTGAAGATAAGAAACGTCCGTCTGTCCGTCCAAGTGTGAACACTTACATTGCCACGTGTTCACTTCGTCCGTCTTTTTCGTTTTTCGTTACTTGTGGGAACCACGTGTACAAATTGTTGGGGCCATCCTACTAACCTAGGGCTCACAAGGGATCAACAATTCCGTCCACGCGCTTCTTTCTTCTTCGTTCAAGAGATTCGTAATTATCAGACTGTTCGTCAGCCTAATTTGGCAGAGAGAAAACTCCGGGACTGCAGCCTGTGAACTACGAATCTCCGTCTTTTGTGTTTTTTTGTGTGTACCTTTTTGTGTATTCCACCATCTCCTGGATCTTTTCCTCTCGTTACAACGTTGCCCACCTCATTGAGATACCACCATCAACGGAAGGGAGACAATCAAGAACTTTAGAGCTGTCATCATCATTTCTTTGTGTTCATCAAAATAAAGTCGGTAACTGACCCATTCCTTTCTTCTTCCATCTCAGCTACTAAAGAGGAGTCTTTGTTCCTCTTTGCGTACTGTTAGCCACGTGGGGTGTATACAAATACATCACTCTGGTAGCTCCGACTGCTCCAAGAAGAGAAAAAGTGGGCTTACAAGACTTTATTTCGTTTTCATCACTTCATCATCATCATTATGTACCCAAATAAAGTCGGTAACCGACAGTCTGTTCTCCTTTCTTGAAATCTACACTACTGGAAAGTGAATCTCTCTCCATTGTGCTATTAGCCATGTGGAGTGTATCTAATTCACTGCTCCGGTAGCTCCGATTACTTTGAGAGAAGAGGAAACATCGATTTGTGACTTTATCTCCGGTACATTTTTGTTTTTTTTGTGCTATGATCAATTGTCTTCACTCTGTGCTACAAAAATAAAGTCGGTAGCCGACCTTCTGTGTTCTTCTCAACAATCTACACTGCTGAAGACTGAATCTCTCTCCATTGTGCTATTAGCCACGTGGAGTGTATATAATTCATCACTCCAACAGCTCCGATTGCTCCGAGCAAAGAGGACAGCCGGTAAAAACTTTATTTTTCGTACATTTTTCGTTTTTTCTTCGAACAACTTTTTATCTACATGGTAGACCACGTGGTTTTAGAGGTTATTCACCTCCTTTTTCTGTACTTCATTTATCTAAAGTCGGTTTCCAACCAATTTTCTCTTCACTCCGATCACTCCGAGTGCTACAAGAAGAGAAAATCACCGGCTATCAACTTTATTCATCCTATAAGCCTCTTCTACCCACGTGGTTTTCTCTTCCATCACCCCACGTGGTGTTCCAAGAGGTTATTAACCCTAGAGACTAGATCGGTAACCGATCACCAATACAAATAAAGACTTTTTCTTCAATCCTACACTGGAATCAGATCTGGACACGAACTCTATCGCACAATCAGTACGATATCATCCCAGATCTGTTCCCCACTGTTTAGGACTACGAAAAACACACCCACTACCTGGACCATCAACAACAATGGCCCAAGCATCCAACCCACAGCTAACACTCGACGGTGGAGAGGGTTCTAACAACCCTACTCAACCCTCGCAACCTTCTCAAGCTTCTCGTTCTTCGCAAACCTCTACGCAGACACTGGTACCTGGACAAGGACATCGCATCCTATCGGGAAGCGATACATCGGACTTATCCAACGGCAGCCAGGGGGATCATCGCCCAAAGCAGAGGAAAACAAAGAAACCGAAGCCAACCCAACAAAACCTCTCGCAGCCAGAAAACATGGACCTTTCCGAGATCATCAGGCTTTTGTCTGCCCTGGGAACCCAGCTGACTACTCAGCTGTCTACCAGTCGCTCTAAGCCAGGAGACATCCATCCAGCCAGAGGACATCCATCTAGCCCTCGAGAGCCTGAACCTCAACAATACTCGAACCCAGAGCCACAGATAGACCACCACCGACCAATCACGAGTTCTTACGAACCACTGCCCGCGAGGAGGACCTATCCAATGACTCCGGGACCCCCGAGGACATCAACAGCTCACTAACCATACCCTGAGGCTCAACACCGGGAAGCGGATCAACTGCGTCCCCGACCAATCGAGCCTAGATATTATGACTACACCTCAAGTGGGTCAGACAACGGCGGTGACCGCCCGAGTCCGCCTCTCGATGACTATGACCGAAACTCCATCTATGCTCCGCAATTTCCTCTTCGAGAACGCCGCCAAAGGGACCAAGGGCCAAACCCCAATGCTATAGGGCGAGGCCAGGTCCTGGATGGTGTCTATAGGGCACACGGTGGAGGAACTCAACAAGAAATACGGAAGCCGCCATCCCGGCGACTCTGTCAAAAAGTTCAATGGGTTAGGCTCCTTCCGTACCTTCTTGGAAGATTTCGAAGAGGTTGCTAATCTGCACAGATGACTATGAGTCATATGCAATATGCAATATGACTATGACTGAGAGGTCGTAGCGGACACCACTACATCCCAGTGCAGTTAGTGTCGGTAACCGATCCTGAAGATCTAAAGAAATTTGACGATAAACTGCAACTCGGACCCCAACTCCGTATTGGTCAGAGGCGCATCCTGACAGATCTCTTGCATTCATATAGAGATGTCTTCGCTCTAGAGAACTCAGAGCTAGGATGCACCAACCTGACTGAACATCGAATTGATACGGGAGACCATGCTCCGGTGCGGGAACCGCTCCGAAGATGTGGTCCAGAACAGCGAAAAATCGTCAAGCAGACAGTACAAGAAATGTTGGACAACGGAGTGGCACGCCCCTCAAAGTCACCATACGCCTCACCAGTAGTTCTGGTGAAAAAGAAAGATGGCCAATGGAGATTCTGCGTGGATTACCGCCATTTGAACAACATCACGAAAATTGACAATTACCCTTTACCTCTAATCGATGACGCTCTGGACTCCCTACGAGGAGCCCGCATCTACGCAACCTTGGACATGATTTCCGGATACTGGCAGTTCGAAGTAGCCAAAGAGGATAAAGAAAAGACTGCGTTCATCACCCCTGGAGAACTCTTCGAATTCAATCGGATGCCCTTCGGACTGAGCAACGCACCTGCAACAATGCAACGAGCATTGGATATCCTCTTGGCAGGCTACAAATGGGAAACCTGCCTGGTGTATCTCGATGACATCATCGTCTTTGGAGCTACTTCAAGGTGCTGGACTGAAACTTCATCCTGAGAAATGTTTCTTTGGATATGAAGAAGTGCTCTATCTTGGGCACATCATCTCCAAAAATGGAGTCCGTCCAAACCCCCAGAAAGTAGCAGCGATTTCCGAGTTAGCGGCACCCGTTAACTTGAAGGAAGTCCGACGATTCCTTGGAATGGCTGGTTTCTACCGATGATTCATTATCAACTTTGCTCATATTGTAAAGCCTCTGACAGATCTGACCAAGAAAGAATTGCCATTCGAATGGACAATAGATAGAGAAGCTGCATTCGAATTGTTGAAGAAGAGACTTACCATGGCACCTGTGTTGGCAGTGTACGATCCGGAAGCCGAGATCGTGATGCACACGGATGCCTCTGGGTATGGCATTGCTGCCATACTTTACCAGAGGGGTCGCAACAAGGCCCTCTAAATGTTGGGCTGCGTTTCGAGAGTCCTCCGTGATGCAGAGCTGAATTACTCCACCACAGACAAGGAATGCCTGGCAGTTGTATATGGCGTGGTTAAATTCCGGCCATATCTGTTCAACAAACCTTTCACCATAGTCACTGACCACCATGCTCTGTGCTACCTAAAAACAGCCCAGAGACTACAAGGTCGACTTGGGAGGTGGCAACTCTTGCTGCAAGAGTACAATTATACAGTGGTCTACAAGGCTGGAATCACCCATGTAGATGCCGACTATCTCTCGCAGTCCGATTGATGTGCCAGATTGGAGATTGCAAGCAACCCCAGGTGACTTGGATGACAGCATGATTTATGCTGTCACCCTCCGATGGGATTGGGCCCAAGAGCAAAAGAAAGATCCCGAACTAACCAAGATCATCGACGAACTCAGACAGACCCCAGAGTCGGAACTCCACAAGATTTATGTCTATGTGGAAGGAATCTTGAGTGTTTTGGTTTACCATGGCAGCGTTGTCCCCAAACTCGTTACAGTGGTACCACAACAGCTGGTCCAAGAGGTGCTTCACCTCCTGCACGACAGTCCGGAAGCCGGACACTTTGGACAGGACAAGACTCTAGATAAAGTCTGCCAGAGATTCTTTTGGAGTACCTGGAAAAAGGATACGATCGACTTTGTACGCACCTGTGAGGTTTGCCAAAAATGTAAGGCACCTCAATCCAAGCTACCTGATTTCTTGCACGAAATGCAAATCGGAGACCCGGGTGAATGCTGGGGGATTGATTATATCGGTCCCCTGCCTAAGTCACTGGGTGGTGTTAAACACATCATCCTAGCAGTTGACTATGCCACCCAGTTCTGTTTTGCCAAAGGTGTTCACAGCCCGACAGCCAAGGTGACAAGAAACTTTGTTAAGGATACATTGGTTCACCTTATTGGAACTCCCAGGCGCATTATTACCAATCGAGGAACACCCTTCACCGCAAAGGAAACACAGGAATTCTTCGATGAACTGAGCATCCAACATTCTACAACGACAGCATACTTTCCACAAGGGGATGGCCTAGCGGAAAGGACAAATAAAACCATCATGCAAACAGTTAAGCGACTCTTGACACCTGAGAAAGGCCAGAAGGACTGGTATTCCAAGTTGCAAGCAGCCGTGTTTGCATACAATAATTCTCTACATGGATCGACGAAATACACTCCTCACAGACTGATGTTTGGAAGAGAGGCACGCTTGCCAGTCGACAACCGAGCCCCTCTGCTACCAAAACTCATGGACCCTAACCAAGACAATCCATCTGTGGTAACCGCTGATGAATTGGAAACTGCCAAATCCAATCTTCATGAGGCTCATCTCAGGCAAAAAAAATACTACGATGCCAGGAGGAAAACGCCTCATGATTATCAAATTGGGGACCAAGTATTGGTTAGAGACCATAGGATTGTACCCGACGAGACCAAGAAGCTTCGGTACGCTTAAAGAGATGGCTATACCGTCTCTAAAATCTTCAGTGACACAGTTCTGGAATTAGAACACGAGGATACCCTGGGAAGAATTATTCGAGACACGGTAAACATTGTGCATGTCAAACCCAAACACTCGAGGACGAGTATCTCAGGAAAAGAGGGAGGAGAAATAGATGTGGACACAAGCCCACCTCTACAACCAACCGAACCCCTACAACCAACCATACCTCAAATTTTTTCCGAAAATAAATCCTCCGGATCAGCATCCACAAAAGAACCACCTACCGAAACTTCCACCCCATCTGAAAATGAAAAACTCCAAAATAAAAAGAAAAGACTGAAACTAAAAACGAAAAATCCATCATTAGAATCTACCGCTAACACGAACGCGGAAGTAAAAAACAAAATCAACGATCAAATTTCACCAGAAATACTCCCCATTAAGACCATCCACATGATTGAAGATGGGAAACCACGTGTCCAGCACATGGAATCACCAAGATCAACGTCCTCAATCATAAACACAAACAAACTAGTAGCGGTAACTGCTACCCACGCCTTCGAAAATAAAAATCACGTGGCCACGAAAGAAAACCATTTAACACATCGTAATACCCCTCCCATGACGCCACAGCAAGAGGAAAAAGTGAACCCACTGACCCACTTAAAGTTTCAAGTTCAGATCTTTGGTGAAAGTCAAATATCTAACTTCACACCCTTATGCAAGAAATGGAACTACGTCATCACCGATGGGAATTAAACCACAAAATAGGGGCCATAAAAGACATCAAAACAAAGCCCCACGTCAATCAAATCAAAAAAATTAATTGGGCCAATCAAGCCCTACGTCACCGAAGGGCCCAATCATCAAGAAAAATTCATAATGACCCCACCAAGAGGGCTAACCCAACAGTTACCCCTTCAAATCTATTACATTAACCCCATTTTTTAACAAATTGAATCGGTAACCGATTCTTTATTTGTTTGGAAAGTTTCGACGCCACAACAAAGAACTCTATATATCAAACGAAAAAATTCGCCATCTTCGGAAAACCCAGTGATCCTCATTCACCAGAATGCCACGCTGGAAACACTGGACGAAAATTGCAAACGAGTAAATTCGTCATCTTCAACACCAAGAAACGTAAGTCTTGAAAGAGGCGGTGGTTATCCCCCTCTAACAAAACTTTTTTTACTCCAATTTTAGTAGCCACCATGCCGAAAAATAAGCAAGGCACGGGGAGGGGCAGCCATCAGCATGCTAATGGCTCCTCCAGTGACGAAGAAGGGGGTAATGCTGATACTACCCTCTTGTCTCCTCAAGAATACATGGAGGTGGGTGGTGAACAGGCGGGGACCGCCCCACCACCCACTAAGTCTACCATACCTCTGACCATGCGGGAACCGCTAGTGAGCCTGTCAGTATACCACCATCACCCGGAGCCGATCCCAACAAGCGTCGATGCCACTCCATGCCGGAGAACTTTCACCGGCATGGTGAGAAACATCTTAAATCTTCACTCCGTCGCCCAGCTAATGTGGGCCGGGAAGGGGAGCCGGAGGAGCCAACTCTCATGATCCCCCTTACCGCCGCCGCCTCAAAGCACTGGGCTGAGGATCGGGAAGACTATCGATGTTTCCACGATGCCCTTGGGACCACCCAAGAACTTCTGGAAGAGTCTGGCTCCTGGCCAGATGATTCCAGGAGTAGCTGGGCCCTGGGGGCATAAGACTTCTGGGACGGCACCTTTGACCGAAATCGAGAAGGAGCAACAGCGACTAGAGACCGAAAGACTATCGACTACAAGAAGTGGAGCGCATAAAAGGCCAAAAAGACCTCCGCTACCTGCAGCTGGCCTGTCTCCGACTGGTGGAGTTGGGGTTGCCATATACGGCCCCACTCCCTCAGGAAGAGATGGGGAAAATTGAAGCTCTCCTTGCTGCCGAAGAGCAACCAGCGGCGGTGGCCGCGTCTGGCCGCTCTGCCACCAACACCACCTCCATCAACTTCTCCACCTACCACCGGCCCGACTGCCAGCGCCACAACAAGGGGCCATTCTAAAACCGATAAAGCCACCGCCAAAAGAGAAGCCCCGCTCGGACCACCGACGCTCCAAGAGGGACTCCTCTCCGAAACGGCGCCACTATAATCACCACCATCAGGGCCACCGGGAGTTCCACCATTGGCCACAAGACCTCCGCCATCAACTCAAGGCTAGGACCCAAGTAGGCCGCACGGCAGCCTGCCCACTGATGGAGGTACTCATATCGAAACCCGAACCAATGCCGACACCTCCGCCCACAAAGACCGCTACAACTACACCGACACCTGTCTCCACTGAGAGGAAATATTTCCTCTCCCAACAGAAAAAGATGACGGACCTTGTTTTGGACTTTGCTAGGCGAGGGTGGGATCCTCGCGAGACGTTGGGGATCCCTCCCCTTGAGGATCGACCACCTATATTGGTGAAGAGTCAGAAGAAGCCCAGGCAACGCGCTCGAGACATGGCCCGAGCAACTCTGTTTCGGGCCCAACGTGCCCAGTCGTCTGAAGATGCAGGGACCATGCCTCCTGTTTCCATCACCAGCCCTCCGGTTGCAGATGCGGGGACCGCGCCTACAGCTCTTCCCAAGGACTCTCCTGCCACTACAACTATGACCCCTCCTGCTCCTCCCGTGGTGACCACCAGGAGGAAAGCACCGATCTGCAGGCCACTTCGCCCGGAATCTCTACAGGAGAGATTCCTCAACAACCGTTGGGCGCTGTGGCAGGGACACACCAAAACCAATCAGACCCTCTACGTAGGACATTTTGACCTGGAGGAGGGTTTCCCGCATATAGAACTCCCCGAAAAGGAGCGCTACATTGTCAACTTGACTCGGGATTCTGCCCTCTTCTCCGCCATTGCGATACCCCGGCGAAAACATATTGAAGTGTTTCAATTCTCCGGGGACATGATCACCACCGCGCTCCAGGCCGTAATGCGGTCCTTTTTCAACACACTACTCGGGACTCCGGCAGAAGGAACGTATTGTGTCAGCTGCAGCTACCTCCGTGGGACCCAACCCAATCACTAGGCTGCCATCTTCTTCGACGGGGTCATGGGGACTTTGTATGAGCGACCCCCAGCCCGAACCACCCAGTCCGACGTCGAGGTTCACCAGAACTTCTTCACCGACCTACAGAGTCACATCGATGGATGGATCGTCGCCAGTTGGTTTGAACGACACCCGTGAGGCTGCGTCTCCTTCTGTTTACCTTTTCGGGACAGTTTGTTCTTTTCGCGAGAGACTACTCGCGGGTGATTTGTTTCTATATCATTACTTTCTTTTTATCATTCTAACGCGAGAAACTGCTCACGTTTTCTTTAAGTTGTGTTTTTTTTTTTGCCCCGTTGAGTTTACTTAATACTCGTTCTTGAATTATTCGTTACTATAGTGTTTACCCTATAGGTTTCCTCTCTGTTTTTTTAGTGTCTGCTTATTACCCCGTTGGGTCGATATTTCTTCTATTTGTTTTTGTTGTATCATTCATTGTTGCCCCGTCGGGTTTTTATTTACAGCTATGTGTTTTATAAGTTTTGACCCATTGGGGTTTGTTTGTCGTTTTTAGATCCCTGGCGTTCTGGGGATGTTTTTTGTATTATCCTGTTGGATTTCCGTTTTTTTTTCTTTTCTCTGACTTGTTGGGGGTGATTGAGACGAGCTGTGTCAACCCCTCTTCCAGCATGCATGTATGTGCCGAACCATTGGACCACTCCCCATAAATTCAATCCTGTTGCATACCTCCTGGCTCGGAAGTACGAGGACGTACTTCATACCAAGTTGGGGGGGTATGTAACACCCTGTATTCCGCCGTTTTGTCCTTCCCCTAGCCTGGGGGTTTCTGGGGACATAAGGGGCGGATTTCCGCCCCTTCCTTCCCTCTTGGAGACCCCAAAGCTACAAGACACATTCAGGTTCCGGTATCGGCGGATGGATACCCGTCGATGCATGGTCCCCAGGGTATGTGTACCCCTGAAAAGGTGTACACAGGCTCTGGGTATAAAAGACCATGTTTCGATAGATTCTGGGTTCATTCTCTGATTATCGAAACTATGGTCCAGTAGCGAAAGCACGCCACACCCGTAACTATTCTCTGCTTTATTATGGTTTAATGGTTGAACATAATAAACTAAGTAAAATGTCGAACCTGCATCCATCTCGCCTGTCTTAAACATTCTTTCCTTAGCAGCTACGAATCTAGGAATATCTGAGAGAACGACCCCGGCACCAGCAGGACTCGGGTAATATATCCTAAACTCTCCCAGCGAAAAGCGGTATCCGCTCTAGCTAAAAGTCTATCACCTGAGCCCCGTAACAAGAGCTCTACATTGTTACAGTATACAGCAATTGGTGTGGCTATTACTTTTGCTGTCTCTTCAATGGCTGTAAAGACAGTTTTTTTAGATGGAACAAAAGGTCTGTCACTATGTTTTCTATTGCCATGTTTTCTTGGAATGTAGCAAGTATGATCGCCTACATAACATATGAGGAAATACTCTCGTTTTAAATATAGGTTGTACACCAGTCTTTTAAATGTTGGCAGGCAGTCTTTTTTGTCCTATAGGAATCTTTAATCCACCAATATTTTAGAACAATCTTAGCACATGTCGGTTTCGTCCTCTATAAACCCATCAATATTGATCGTATTTATAGTCTTCATTACATTTACCATCTGGATCTTTAGGCCTGTAAAGGTATACACTGCCACCTTTTGGATGAACACCAGGCACTGTAGTAATTTTCTCAGCTGAGATTTCATCTTTTTTCTGCTTTCAGCAAGATGTCTTCGATATCTTGCAAACTGAGGTCTTTGTCAAGATGTTCTTTAAAAACTGTGGCAGGCATTTCTTGCTTTTGATAAGATGGGGAAGTTCAAGCCATGAGCCAGTGCCAATTTCGTACTTCTAGGCATTCATCTGTAAACAGCGTTATCAAATGCAATATATATTATATCAACACTTAAAGCAAGAAAAGGGTTCCCAATCTAGACATATATTTGTAGCGACTTTTCACTTCTTCAGATAAAACCATTATTTTATCTGACATAAGTAAAACTTTCATTTGGATCACATGCAAAAACATTCAGGTCCAATTTGTATAACTGGGTTATTAATTGGAATTCTATAAACCAATAAAAAAGTTTTACTTACATTTTTAAAAAAAATCATTTGTCTTTATCTGTAAACACTAAAATAGAAGGTAAAAACAGAACTGTCTATTTTGAAGAATAAAATCAGTTACTCCAACTTCCAGAAGATCTGTATGATTATTTCCTTTATGAGATCCAACACACAGGATCAGTAGGGAACTTCCCCCTTTTCAGATCCAGCCAATCAGTAGGGCAGAACTGTTTATTTTCAAGAATGTTTAAAAAGTCTTTGATCTTCTGTGAATTGGGGCAACTGCTGATTGGCTGGATCTGAAAAAGGGGGAAGTTCCCTACTGATCTTGGGCGGGTTGGATCTGATAAATTAAAGAATCATACTAAACTTCGGGGAATTTTGGTAACTGCTTTTATTCTTAGAAATAAACAGTTCTGCCCTACTGATTGGCTGGATCTGAAAAGGAGGAAAGTTCCCTACTGATCCTGTGTGTTGGATCTCATAAAGGAAAGAATCATACAGGTCTTCTGGAAGTTGGAGTAACTGATTTTATTCTTCAAAATAAACAGTTCTGTTTTTACCTTCTATAACTGTGTTTACAGATAAAGACAAATGATTTTTTTAAATGTAAGTAAAACTTTTTTATTGGTTTATAGAATTCCAATTAATAATAACCCAGTTATAATAATTGGACCTGAATGTTTTTGCATGTGATCCAAATGATAATTTTACTTATGTCCAGAGGGCGGAATTCTATAAAAAAACATATTCCAAATACATTCAGCTATCATGCCCAAATTTAATATCCATCCATTTCAGAATGTTAGGAATTGAATAAACTACATTTATAAATACATATTTTACATATTTTGGAAAATATTTAAATACACATATTTTTGTAAATATTTATTGAAATTTAAACATATAAATATTTTTTTTCAAATTTCAAATTTTTATACAAATCACAATCATTATTAATCACTGAATTGGAAAGAAACTAACAAAATTATAATTTTTCAAGTATCTAAATGTTATTTCGTGAATCATTAGTTACTTTATATAAGGTTAGTAGAGACCAAATGTTAGAAACAAAGAAAGTTAAGTTATTTTATGTCTGTTTTCCAGTTGTTAATGAAATTTAACAAAACCATTTACTATTTGAAAGAAAATTTGTCTTTTACAGTAACTTGTGAAGTATTAGGTACTTAGCAAAATTTTGTACGAAATAAATTTATTTACGAAATCCATTATTTTGACGTCATTTCCGGCTGATTTCGTTACAACACAAAGATTTCGTACGAAATGAGGCATTTCTTTCCGAAATTATAAAATTATTTCGTAGTTGGATTTTGTCGATGGAAAACAACGTCGTTTTAAAAAGAATAACCAACCCAACCCTACATGAAAGATTTCCGATTAAAGCAAGAATATTAAGTGCAAAGAACAATAAAAATTAAAAAATCTACGTTTAGTGGCGATTAATTAGGCAAAAATTACCACACAAATCGCCGTAAAAGGTGAATGATTTCGTTTACGTTTTTGGGTTGCTTCGCTAACTACAATAACGAAATTGAAACGAAAACGAAATCACTTAATTTAAATATATAAATTTCGTGAAACTTAATTTCGTACGAAATTTCGCTAAGTCCCTATTGTAGTAAAGTGGTCTCTCACTATCAATTATCTAACATCTACATTTTATGGTAATTCTGATGATAAAACATTTTTACTTTCTAAGAAAATTAAAATAAATGAATTAAAAGTATTAAACAGACTATTTGCTTATTAAAGAATATTTAGGAATTTAAAAATATTTTAATACATATTTTGCCCATTTTGAGTACGTATATATGTACATATTTTCCAATAATAAAAACATTTTATTCCGCCCTCTGCTTATGTCAGATAAAATAGTGGTTTTATCTGAAGAAGTGAAAAGTCCCTACAAATATATGTGTAGGTTGGGAACCCTTTTCTTGCTTTAAGTGTTGATATAATATATATTGCATTTGATAACACTGTTTACAGATGAATGCCTAGAAGTACTAAATTTGTACTGGCTCATGGCTTTAACATTCCCACCTTATCAAAGGCAAGAAATGCCTGTCACAGTTTTTAAAGAACATCTTGACAGACCTCAGTTTGCAAGATATCGAAGACATCTTGCTGAAAGCAGAAAAATGCGAAATCTCAACTGAGAAAATGACTACAGTGCCTGCTGTTCGTCCAATAGACCTTTACAGGTCTAAAGATCCAGATAGTAAATGTAATGAAGACTATAAATACGATCAATATCGATGGGTTTATAGAGGATGAAACTGACATGATGCTAAGATTGTTCGAAAATATTGTTAGATTAAAGATCCCTATGGGACAAAAAAGACTGCCTGCTAGTGATGTGCGATAGTCAAAAATGAACTATCGATAGTGTTTTACAAGACCGCTAAGACTATCGCTAGTACTATCGATAGTTTTCAACTTTTTTCAAAGTTGCAAATTAAAAGCTACATTAAAAACCTGTTAGCCAATAAATTCTTCACTTTAATTCTTATGAAACTAAACCATGGCAATAGTACAACTTAAGAAAAAACATGGAAATAGTACAAAATAAAAAAATGTAAAAAAGGTCAAAAATGCAAAATGAGAAAAAGATGAAAAAAATACAAAAAAAATAACTAAAAAATTACAACTTAAGGAAACCAAATAAAAAATGTAAATAATTAGAAATGAATAAAAAATGGAAAAAATATTGTTTTACTACAAAATAAGAAAAACGTGGAAATAGTACAAAATAAAAAAAATGTAAAAAATGCAAAATAAGAAGAAAAAAATGAGAAAAGAAATAAAAAAATTCAAAAAACAAGAAGAAAAAATTACAACTTAAGGAAGCCAAATAAATAAGGAGAAATTAATGAAAAATGGAAAAAATACTGTTATACTACAAAATAAGAAAAATTGTGGAAATAGTACAAAATAAAAAATGGAAAAAATACAAAATAAGAAAAAAATGAGAACAAAATTAAAAAATACAAAAAAAAACAAGAAAAATTGCAACTTAAGAAAGCCAAATAAAAAATGTAAATAATGAGAAACGAATGAAAAAAGAAAATTTATCTTTAGAATTTACAAACAAATTTTCATAATGCAACTTCAAAAATCTTTCAGTAAAAAGTTACTTAATAAAAGAAGTTTTTCGAAATGCTTTGGATCTAGCCTATTGCGCTTTGCAGTAAGTGTATTTCCTGCTTTTGAAAATAATCGTTTTGTTGGAACGGAAGTTCCAACAATTATATATATAAAATCCCAGGTCTGTGTGTTTGTGTGTGTGGAGTAACAAAAACTATTGAAGCACGTCGGAATTTATATAAATTTTAATAAATGAACCGTTTTTTTTTGTTCTCAAGGTCAACTGTATGTTGAACTCTTCCTTTGGAAAGTGTAGAAGGGGGAGAGAGAGAAAAGTGGGAGGGGGTGAGGGGGAAAAGGTTGGAAAGTGTAGAAGGGGAGAGAGAGAAAAGTGGGAGGGGTGAGGGAAAAGTGTAGGGGGAGAGAGAAACGTGGAGGGGGAAAAGTGGAAGGGGGGAAACTGAAATTGAAATGAAAGGAGTAAAAAAAGGAAAAAACGACGCGCATGTGCAAAATTGCCTGTGAATTTTGCTCCCGTCATTTATGACGGGTTACCCCACTAGTACTAAAATACTTTTTTACCAAATGAAATAAATTGGGAAATGCAAGTTTGTTAGCATTCCAAAATTTTAATGAAGCTGAAAATTCCAGTGTATTGTATTCATTATCAGCTTCTCCAGTTACTAACTGATCATGAAATGACCAAATGCTGGAGTCATTACATAATGGACCTGCCCTTGCATTTCTAGTTTCTTGGGCTCTACTTGAGAATAGTCTTTCATTTTTTCTGTATTTCAGTGTTAATGATACTGATTGCTTCAGAACAAGCACATGGGCTAGTAAAGTGAATTTTTTTAAAACGTGGGTCCAGTATAGTAGCTATCGCCACACGTTTTACTGTTTCAATTCCACCAAACCGTTTTGCAATATTAATCAACAAATGAGTTTGCAAACTTTTTCCAATGACAGACTCAACTGACAGATTTTCAATGGCATTTGTCATGCATCTCACTAACGGAATAAGTTTACTTATGGTTACATATTCTTCCCCAGATACCTCTTTGGTTACTGCTTCCAATGGTTTAAGAGCTGCAATACAATCTCTAAGTATACTAATGTCATTATGACTTAAGATACCTGTTGGTCCATCGTCAAGTTCCATGCAAGCTGATACAACAAACGTATGAAGATCAATAAATCATTGTAGCATGTAAAAAGTATAATTCCATCGTGTTCTAACATCTTGGATGAGTTTCAAGCATTAATTTTTTTTTTTTTCCAGCTCTTAGTTGAACTTTTTTCAGCTTATCAGCCCCTTTCACACCTCTTTTAAAAATGTTATAATTTCCTTGATGCACTCAATAAATAAGTTCAAATTTTTTGTTGCATCAATTGATTGTTGTGCGGTTAAATTTAATGTGTGCGCAAAACAAAACAAATGCTTGTTTTCAGTGAATGTATCGCGAGCTGCTTTAACAACGTTTTTACCTCCATCTGTAATCCATGCCACTACATTGTTCTTTCCTTATTCTCCAGTCTTAAAAAATGGATTCTATTATAATTTGCACCTCATTAGCTGTATGAGGGGATTTTAATTCCCTGACAGAAACAATAAGATTTCATATCAGCAATAAAATCAGCTGTCACTCCAAGATAGCCCCTAACATTCATTGTGTCTGCCCAAATGTCGGTGGTTATACTCATCCACTCAACTTCAGATATAAACTGTTTAAGAAAAGATTTTTTTTCTGTGTACATATCATCTAACATTTTAGTTAATGTCATATGGCCAGGAAGTTTAAATTTAGGAGCAATTGTTTTGAAAAAGTTTACAAAACCCTGTCCTTCTACAATGTTCAATGGCATACAGTCTTTAACTACTAGAAACAATAATGCTTTAAGAGCAGTTTCATTTTTTGTTCCAGGACCAGGACCTGAGTATTCACTCATGCTTGCGAATAACTGGAGAATGGTAGATTGACTTTGAGCTTAATTAGTAGATGGGTGCACATGATCAAGGTTAGCAACCTCGGGATCATCAGGGTCACTTTCTAAAATGTTGCCCACATTTTCACTTGTAGCTCGTGTGACATGACCCATTAAGCTATCATATTCTTCTTTGTGTGTTCATTTCAAATGATCTTTTAGATTTGATGTGTTACCTGAAGCAGAATAAACTCCCATGCAAAGAGTACATTTTGCCTTTTTATCACTTATTTTAGTAAAATATTTCCAAATGTCACTCCTAGATCGTTTTGACATTTTAGTGTCTTCTATACTCAACTATAATTTAGATAATTTGAAATTAAGCAGCTAGCAAAAAAAAGGTAATCTGGGACACTAACTCACTATTATCTGCAATTTAAATAAATATAATTTAAGGTTCAACTTCCAATTCCTTACCTAAAGATTTCAAGGGCTTACTACAATCGTTATATGGAGTTTTTCATAAAATTATAAATTAATTTGAAAAGATAAGCTTAAACAATACACTAAAAACAAAGAATGATTGATTCTAAATATTTTATGACCTTTGGCCTCTCAGCAACAACAACATTCACTTATTGTCATATTCACAACCTGTCTTAGTAGTTTTACCAGTCCATAGACTCCATAGCATACTTATTACAAGCCATTACACCATTATGCCTAGTTCTCACAACCTTCATGTAGCTCAGGCTAAGGACTTAGCCTATGTATACGGGTTGTGAGAACACACACTAGATGGTGGTCAATGTCAAATGTTAGCTAGGGTTAGGTAGCCTTGGTTACCCATATGTAGCCTACACATTATTTAGTGTGAATGCAAGAAAAAGTTAACTTGATTGTACGCCACCTGGTGGTCATAAATCTGAATAGAAAATGGCGTCATTCATTTTCTATTTCCATTGTTAGATGTTTCAGTCTATTTGTTAATTTATTAAAATAATTTAAAATTATCAATTGATCTTTATTTAATAATTACTTATTTCCATAAACTCTAAATCATCAACCTACCTACAATTAAAATATGTTGCATTTAGTGTGTTCAATGAAGACTCATGCAATTCAGTTTTGTTAGTATGGACAATATCAGCCATTTTCCCTCCAATTATGTATACATTATGCAAGTTATACACAGCTCAATGTCCACACAATGGCCAGTGCCAAATTTGTAAAAATAAAATAAATATGCTGTAGTCAGCGCCCCCTTTAGGCAGGTCACAAAGCCCATACGTAGCTGCTCACATGTGAACACAGTCATTTAGCCAAGGCTATTTTAGCTCAAGCTACAAGAAGGTTGTTAGAACTAGGCATTACTCACTAATGTTACAATCAAAATTATACAACAAGAGTGCACACGGTGCACAAGGTACGCACGGTACATTGCACAAAGTGCACAATGTGCACAAGGTACACATTGAAGTGAACAATATGCACATTGTGCACATTGCTCACGGTGTACATGGTTCACAAGGTGCACAATATGCACACAGTGCATATGTCATCATCATCATCATCATCATTTCCTGTACATTATCCCACAAGCAGCAGGGTCGGCCTTGCTGGTTCTAACTCATACAACATAGCTGGTCTGACTACTGTCCTATAAAACTCCCTTCAATTTTATAGGTACCTTCCTGTCACATAATACCCCACTAGCCTGTCTCCACCTATGCCAACCTGCTTTTATCCGGTTTGTGATGTCTCTAAGCTCCCATCATCTTGCAGCACAGATCCTAAATATTTGAAGTTATGCACCTGTTGCATTAAACTGTCCTCAAGTCTAATCCCCTCATTCAACTGTTCTTTCCCATCCCACTGAAATTTCATGTACTCCAATTTTGCCGTACTTATTTTCAACCCGTTTGATTCCAAGGCATTTCTAGTCTCCTCTAACCTTATCTGGAGTTCCATTTTGGATTCTCCAACTAAGACTATGTCATCTGCAAACAGCATACACCAGGAGACCTCCTGCCTCACCCCTGCCAATAAATCATCCAGGACCAAAATGAATAGATATGGACTAAGTGCTGAGCCCTGGCGCACACCAATAATAACACGAAAACTATCAGAGAACCCCCAGGCAGTCTTAACGCTTGTCTGTGCATCCCTATACATGTCCCTCACCATATCTATATAACTCTCAAACACCCCCTTCTTCTGTAAGACCTTCCACAATAACTTCCGTGGTACTCTGTCATAGGCTTTCTCTAGATCTATAAATACCATGTGTAACTTTCTTGGCAGCCCGAAACTTCTCAATAACTTGCCTTATGGCAAAAATAGGGTGCATTGTGGATTTTCCTGGCATAAACCCAAACTGACTTCCCCCAATTGCAGTTTTACCCCATAGTCGAGCTTCAATTACTCTCTCCCAAAGCTTCATCGTATGACTCATCAATTTAATACCTCTATAGTTACCACATTCCTGAACATCACCTTTCCCTTTGAAAGTAGGCACTAACCAGCTTTCCCACCATGCACCTGGCATTCTATCCCCATAGCCAATCTATTGAATAACTTTGTGAGCCAGGAAATGGCAACATTCCCCAAGACCTTCCACACCTCTACTGGTATCCCATCTGGCCCTAAAGGCTTCCCTAGCTTCATTTTTTGCAATGCCTGAACAATTTCCTCAGCCCTAACCTGCTCCACTTCTCCATCATTATTTCTTCCAGTGAAAGGCTCATGCTCTACCCTCTCATTCATAAGCTTACTAAAATATTTCCCCACCTGTTTCGTGCTGGCTTCCTACCCCACAATACTTTGCCCCCATTACTCTTGACACTCACCACCTTTTCAATATCCCTGCCTTTCCTCTTGAGCCCTAGCTATTATATATACTGCCATTTCTCCTGCTTTGGTACCTAACTTTGCATACATGTCCACATATTTCTTATGCTTTGCTAAGGCTACCCGCTGTTTGGCCTCTATCTTGGCACGTTTGTATTCTATGTGGGCCTCCCTGCTTCCATTATGCCACCAAGTCTTGAAAGCATCTTTCTTCTTTTTAACTGCCATCTGTACCTCCTCATTTCACCACCAAGTTTCTCTGTCTAATCGAGACCCCCTACTCATACTGTCCCTAGTACCTCATTTCCACAATCACGGATCTGTTGTGCTACTCTTGTCCACAGCTCTCCTGCAGTGCCATCTAAATCCCATGCTATCTTACCTGCCATATTCTTAAACTTCTGCCTTGTCTGGTAATGCCCACCACCTAATTGCTGTCTCTCCTCTATGTCTGACCACCTGTTTTGCACCCCTAGGTTTTAGGTCTAACACTACTAGCCTATGTTGTCCCACTAGGTTTTCACTCGGTATCACTTTACAATCCTTGCACTCGTTTCTATCCTCACTCCGAATCATGAAGAGATCAATCTGGGATTCTCCTGCCCTGCTCTTAAAAGTAATCAAATGTTCCTCTCGCTTCTGGAATAGTGTATTTGCTAAAATTAACTTTTGTGCCACTGCCGCTTCCAGGATACTCTCCCCTGCTTTATTTTGCTCTCTATAGCTCCACCCACCATGTACCTCTTTATACCCTTCCCTACCTCTACCTACATGTCCATTAAAGTCCCCACCAATTATGACCCATTCCTTTCTACTCAGGCCCAATATCAGGTCATCAAACTATTCCCAGAATGCTCATTTCCTGGCTGTATCTAATCCAACCTGGGGGCCATATGCACTAACTACATTTATAACAATGCCACCCCAAACTACCTTTACTACTAACAGCCTACTATTTATCCACCTAACCTCAACCACACTATGTCTGAGTTCCTGATCTAGGACAATTCCCACTCCATTTCTACCCTTCTCACTACTTGCATAAATTTCAGATACATTATTGTTTATGTGAGAGTCACAGTGAGACAGTGTGTTAATATTTTTTTAAAACTATCAATAGTTCGTAAAACTATCGATTGAACTATCGATTTCTAAACCACTCGATAGTTTGACTATCGAGTAGTTGACTATCACGATTGTGTTCATATTCCTATTGCTATTGGAACATCCCTACTGCCTACCAACATTTAAAATAATGGTGTACAACCTATATGGAAAACGAGAGTATTTCCTCATGTTATGTAGTTGATCATACTTGCTACATTCTAAGAAAACATGGCAATAGAAAACATAATCACAGACCTTTTGTTCCATCTTAAAAAAATGTCTTCAAGAGACAGCAAAAGTAATAGCCACACCAATTGCTGTATACAAAACTTTGTTTCCTGATTAAAATCTCCATGGTGACCAAAACACATGCCTGTAGATCGACCTAGAGATTTAAATCAAGTAAAAAACAGGATTGCAGCCTCGACTATAGTTAAAAAAAAATTCTTATTTTTTTACAGGACAGTATTCATTAAACAGCCACAATGCATATCTAGATGATAGCAAATTTCCATTAATATATTTAACTGCACCATTGCTACCTGAAAAAGTTTTCTTAATTAATGTAGTTTTTAAGGTTTCTTCCTCTCATTTAAAATCATGTTCATCCCTTTAAGAGCCTAGATACACCTCCAGTTTGTTATGAGCAGATGGCAATATCAGTTCATGAGTGCATGTTCTATATGTTGTTACTAAAATTTCAAGAAATAGTCACAATCATATTATTGTTTATTAATTGGTTGCTATATACATTTTGAAAAGGTCATATTTTTAAATAACTTAAAATTGGACATTTTTAACTTCATGTTAAATTGTATAAAGCCAAAAACCCTCCCACAAAAGTTTAAAAAACTCACCAAAAAAATTTATAGTAATAAAAATAGCACATGAATTAATGTATCAGCTTTGCCCTACTTGTTTTTTATAAGCTTAGCATGTGCAATTTTTTTTATTTTTTGTGACTTAATACCAGAGCAACTGAAAGATTGCAGTGCCTACATTTCGAGAAATTTTTAATTAAACACTATCTAGGCTGTTGAAACCTGTTCACCCCTAAAACAATGTTCATCCTCCCTAAAACCATGTTCATTTTATCTAAACCATGTTCACCCCTAACACAATGTTCATCCTCCCTAAAACCATGTTCATTCTCTAAAACCATGTTCATCCCCCTAAAACCATGTTCATCCCCCTAAAACCATGTTCATCCCCCTAAAACCATGTTCATCCCCCTAAAACCATGTTCAGCTCTCTAAAACCATGTTCAGCTCCCTAAAACCATGTTCATCACCCTTAAACCCATGTTCATCTTCCTTAAACCCATGTTCATCTTCCTTAAACCCATGTTCATCCCCCTTAAAACCATGTTCATCCCCCTTAAAACCATGTTCATCAACCTAAAAACATGTTCATCCTCCTTAAACCCAAGTTCATCCCCCTTAAACCAATGTTCATCTCCCTTAAACCAATGTTCATCCCCCTTAAACCAATGTTCATCCCCCTTAAACTAATGTTCATCCCCCTAAAAAATGTGTGTAAAAAATTATGTTCCACCCTACAGTAAGTGCATATATAAGTAACGTAAGTGTATATATAAAAAACATACAGCCCTAAACCGTTACAATAACTGAACAAGATAATAAAGCTAGTTTTTTGAGAATTGAAAAAGATGTAAGAAGCTTAAAAATTAAATATATATATATATATATATATATATATATATATATACACTAGCAGAACCCGGCAGACGTTGTCCTGCCAGTGCATATTTATTTTATCTTTATATATTTCCTAGAATCTATAAAGCGTTGTAGAGAAATGTGGGAAAATAAAAGATAACTCATTCTGATATATTATTTCTTTTATTTGAACTAATACTAACATCTAGCATAACGCAAGTGGATAAACAATATTTTTGGTTTTCTGATTTGGTGTGTAGGTGTACAAAAATTTTGGAGTTCCTAATCTAGTGCAAGCAACATATAGTTGACCATGCGAAAAACATGGATTCACTAAATTTAATCCGGCAACGCGCAGCGACTGCCCTTGAGCTTTGTTGATTGTCATCGCGAAAGCAAGATGCACTCGTTCAGCTCGTCTGCTGGTGTTGATCTTGGAATGACGGGCAAAGTTTGACGGAAATCACCGGCGAGCAGTATCACAGCTCCACCCATTGCACGTTGATCATTTCGGATATCTCGCAGAGTATGATCAAGTGCTTCAAGTCATTTTTTATGAGCCATGGTACATTAATCCCAATTTTCAATACAGTTGCCATTCCAGATGTTTTTCCAATGTTACAAAGGGGATGTGCAGCTAGATTTAAATTCAATGGCAGCTTGAAAGTGGAATGCACCGTGCGTCCTCCATCGAGTAGCGTTGCTGCAATCCCCGATGATGCCACAGCCAGAGCAATCTCATGCTTCATTTGAATTTCTGCGAGTATCAAATTGAGCAGAAATGTTTTTCCGGTGCCTCCTGGTGTATCAAGAAAAAGAAGTCCACCATTTCTGCCCCACACATGCTCCATAACTGAGTTGTATGCAAGTCATTGATTGTTTGTTAAGAACCTTTTCTGAGTGTCAACATAAATTTGTAGCGCATCGACGTCATATTGTTTTTTTGTAATACGTCTATATCGAAAACATCGTTTCTATCATGTTCCGGTGAAAATAGCCCCAGCTGATTGAGGTTTTTTTTCTTAATTGACATACACATATCTTCAAGTGATATCAATGCTTCATTGAAAATGTCTTCCGAATACTGTACATCCAGGTTAGGGTTGTCTGCGTGCTCGGAGAAGTATGTCTTCGCTCATACTCTCTTTGTTTTTCCCATAGATGTTTAGGATCAGAAGCCGCACAGGTTGTCAAAATTATGGCAAACAGAGTTCGTATTTGGTGAGCATGACGTGTTTCAGATGCTTCTTCCAATGCGTTGTCCCAATGTTGATCATTTTCAAGCATACCAAGTTTGAAACATGCTTCTCTGTATGTCTGACACTCTTGACCATCGATAGTTTTAATTGCTTGAAACGATGATGGTCCTCTGATCACGTGAAGCAGCATTCGTAAATAGTAGCATTCATCATTATTCGGATGAACAGTATATACTCGTCCCAATGTGCCAGTAGAAAATATGCCAGCCATTGAAGAATGTCTTGCACCTCGTTTTCTTCTACAAAATTTCTTCGTTGATTGATTTCAAGTATAATACTGTGGAACTTCGTGATATAGCAATGTTTTTGCGAATTCATCAGTTGCACACAATTGGAAAAAAGCGGTCAATGTTGTGTTTGGTGGATCTGCAGCTCTCTGGAGGGCGTTCTCTTTTGTGAAGTGGACTAGTTGACCGTTTTCCAAGTGAACACTGAGATGCATAACAGCAGGAAAGCGTTCATGAATGTTGAAACAAAAAATTCGCCATACAGCTTCATTGCTGCTAATATAACGTCCCATTTGAAATTGTTCGACTTCATTAATGGGCGCATTGGGATTCGCAAGTCCGAAAACTGCCATATCGCTGCCTTTATTTACGTATTTACATATGTATTTGATCGATTTAACTGAATTGCAGACGTCTACGTTGATATGCGCATTGAATGATTTTGAAAGTATAGGAGAGTAGGGCACAATCCATTGGTTATCAATTTCGATATGAACATTATTGATTTTGATAGTTGTTGTGTGTCCTCCATCAACTGGTTTTTGTCCTGTGGCTGACCAGGCCACAGGAAACCTCCAGGCAACTCCACCTGGAGGGGACAGAGGTCACATCTGACCTCTCACCCATAGACTCCATGGTGAGAGGCCTGCTGGCACCAAAATGGCGTCCGTCCCAACAGCCTATTGTAGCTGTCAGGCAGACCAACATATGGAATTCATCTGCTCTATCAAAATTTTAAAAATAGAGCAGACCAGGTTGCCACACTAATGATATCGTCAATTTGAGTGGGAACGATTTTTTCAACCAACCAAATTAAGATATGAGCATGTGGTAAACCTCTTTTCTGCCATTCAATAGAATACATCCAGCAGCGAGTTTCTCCGTATATATTGTTCTTCGTGATGAGATCCATGAAACGTATCAATTTTTGTTTGAAAATTCTCGCTATGAGGTCATGTCGATGGGATGGTTGCTGGTCAGGCAGAAGTAAAGCTTTGATTTCATCCCAAGATGGATTACATGTGAACGTGATGAAAAGATGAGGACGTTCATATTTGCGAACATATGTCAGAGCATCCTGAGCATATTCTTGCATGTGTCTTGGACTTCCAGTATATGAAGCCGGAAGTATAACTATTTGTCCAATGTCAACAGCTTCTTTATCATTTGCGATTGTATCTCGTAAATGAATGTACTCTTTGGCTCGAAGTTTCGATTGATTGTAACGAATGTAATTGAGTTGTTCGCTTTCAACTTTAGCGTACATGTCAACAATGAATTGTTGAAAAAGGTTACGACACTTGAGGATATGGTTGGATTGTTGAGCTCGAATCATGATACGGTATGCATAAAAATCCATACAACTGACTTTTTTTGTTGTTGCAGCACCTGTGGCGGGATTAGTTTGATACAATTCGAGATGATATCCGTCTTCTCCTCGCGGAAACAGTATTGGGTATTGAAGTGTGTCGTACGATCGGTGTGTTTCAGCAACACGTTGCTTGGTTTGATCTCGTTTGCTGATAACAATATCTCGCCGGCTAATCTCTGTTCCGACAATTACAGCTGCTACTTCAGGAGCCATTGGAGCATTGAAGCGTCTGTCATGCTCATTTGACGGAGTTTTGTCTGCTCTGATAATGACTTTCAAGTCATCTGTTCTCACATCCTCTAAAGTGGATTTAAAATTTTTGACCAAACAGTTGTGCTCGTGGAATAATGTTCGTAATTTAGCAATAATTTCCCGATCTGTTGCTATACTTAATGTGCATCGTAGATTAATCTCTTTCTCCACATTGTCCTTAAAAAAAAATTTGCAAAAATTGTGGATTTTGTTCGGGTTCTGGAAGAAGTGAAACAATCCGATGATACACTTGTCCTTGCACTTTGAATGTGGGCATGAAATTATCATATGTCACAATATTTGTCGCTCCAAATGACGTCATTTGAAAACATGAGTTATGTTTCCGAATATGCTGTAGAAAGTGTTTGGACTCCCAAGTAGTTCCAGCCACGTAAGTTAGAAGTGGTTCTGGTGGCTCAGCCAGTGGTGGCAAATTGACTTTGCCATTGGAGCAACACATGCCAGGTGTTTCGTTGTGAAATTTCAAAGCGCGACAATGTAAGCACAATGTAGCCATTGGACCAATGACAACATCGCGATGCATTTTATAATTAAATGCGTAATTAAATGCCGCTTTCTTGAGATCGATTCTAGTTCTTGATCGAGTCTGTCTTGAGCGTGGCTGTCGTGTGGCTCGATCTTCGGGTGTTTCAGCAGCTCTTGAAGTAGACGCTCTTGCTCGAAGATCTGCAACTCGTACATAATGCTGTTGAAATGTTTCAGCAGCTCTTAAAGTAGAGGCTCTGATCCGGTTAGTTTGTAAGCATGCCTCTCGGTCTTCAAATGTTTCCGCAGCTCTTAATGGCTGACAGTCGCCACGCGCACATCTGGTTGATCTTCCAATGTTTGATTTTTTATGTGGCATTTCATATA
Organism: Brachycybe producta; assembly: GCA_036925085.1. Classification (NCBI taxonomy): domain Eukaryota; kingdom Metazoa; phylum Arthropoda; class Diplopoda; order Playtdesmida; family Andrognathidae; genus Brachycybe; species Brachycybe producta. Next base: position 11,669,242 of record JAUPFP010000001.1, on the reverse strand, counting down.
ATTTGTAGTATTTAATAATATAATAGAAAAAATAGTTGGCTTGTAATAATAATGCCAAAAAAAATTTTTTGTTGTAAACAAAGCCTGGTGGACTGGTTATCATTAAAGAAAACAACAGTCACAAAGATTTCGAAAAGAAATCATAAGACCATAAAAATAGTCAATATGCACTTAAGAGCCTACAGTGAAAAAAAACTTACAAAAATCTTCGCATGTAGGTGCTTCTGTAGCTGTGACGTCAACATGTGGCAAAAAATCAATTTTCATACACTTTTGTCCGCCATTTTCTCTCTTATCGATGGATAAAAGTGGGTATATTTTAATAACGACTCTTTTTTGGGTAAATATGCACTACTGAAAAATGGAAGAGCAACTTTTGATCTACAATGGTGAGTAATTTGAGTCGTATACAATTAGTGGTCAAATTTTAGGGTATCATGAAACTTATGGTTAGTGGGAAGTTTGATCCTATAAAATGTATAAAGGGAGGAGCGTTTGTCGCCTATGGGATTTAACATGAGCTAAAAAAATACGAGATTTTAAAATGAAATTAAAAATAGAAAAACTAATTATAAATTTGTACCAACATATCACTAGATGAGCAATATTGTTATGTACATATTGCAATTTGAATTTTGAAAATAATAATTTTCGTTGCAGAAAACAAAACATTTGCCTGAACCATGTATTTTTAAAATAGGAATTTCTCTTTCTCATTGGTTTCAATGGCTTAGCTGTGGGGCGCCACTAAACGGCGAAAAGTGGAACTATAATTGTCATCTGCTAATATTCAAAATGGCGTCACACATATAGGCTCTTAACCACTTAGGAGAGGCTAACTAAACACAAAAACAAAAAATTGTGAGGGTAGAATTTTTTAAATGGGTCACTTTATGTTTACCACAAGTTTTGTTTTTTAATGGGAGAGAAAAAAAGAAAAAATATAAAAAGTGTGTCACTGTTAAGAAATGTTATGTTAGCTTATTGCTTCCATAACATCCCTTTCCCCAAGACTATCAAAAACTAATGCTTAAACAATTGTAGGTTCGTCCTGCATTTTTCGTTTGTTATTCCTCTTCTGCCACCTCCTATGGTTCTGCTGGAGTGCTTGAAATTTGTAATCTCGATGACAATGTTCACCCCAACCACAGTATGCATTTTGTGGGCATTCAACTTGAGTAACTGTATGTAACTCAACTTCAAGTGCAGCTATGTGATTGTCTTGTTGATCCATTAGCCAGACACATACAGACAGTACCATCTTTACTATAAGGGCACACGGGGCCCGTGCCCAGGGCCCCCGACCTCACGAGGGCCCCGAAAGGCCGATATATTCGCTTACACTAAAAAAGGAGCTGAATTTTTTTTTCTATTTTTAGGTAGATACCTACTAAGAATTACCGTCAACATTTCTAAATTGAAATGTTAATAGGACACCAGATCAGATTTTTAAATTTTTTCTAATTTTTATTATCCAATGGGGCCCCCAATTCTTGTGTGCCCAAGGGCACCGACATGCCCTAAGACGGCCCTGCATACAGAGTATTCTAAGTTGGTTAGTGTGATTTGCATGTGAGTGGCTAAGGAACATTGTTGACCTGTAACAGTTTCTTGACATTCAAATATCTTAGCAGGTATTAGCTGATGTTCAGTGCATTTAGTTGATACTACTGAGATTAGTGATAGAAAAATTCAAGTAATGAGCATGATTGCTAAAGGAGATGGCCACAGAAGTTAGCCTTTTTTTAAGTAAACTTTTCCAAGATTCCCTTGATAGTGGCATACTGCCTATGGCATGGAGGCAAGCAAATATCTGCCCAATTTTTAAAACAGGAGATAAACATTGTCCAAAGAACTATAGACCCATTTCTCTAACCTCCATTGTATGTAAGACTCTCGAGCATATAATTTATTCTAATACAATCAAGCATTTAAAAAACCCATAAATTAATTCATGAAAACCAGCATGGTTTTCGAAAAGGCAGATCATGTGATACCCAGTTAGCACTATTCATCCAAGACATACAATCTGGCTTGGATAGTAAGGGCGAATTTGACTTGGCATTTTTAGATTTTGCAAAAGCATTTGATACAGTGAAGCATTCACTACTAATTAAAAAATGGTGACTTTTAACTTAAATAAACAAGTAATTTCGTGGACATCATCATTCTTATCAAATAGACAACAGCGAGTCCAAATTGATGGTGCTGTGTCGGACTGGGCTAAAGTAACATCTGGTGTACCTCAGGGTAGCATTCTTGGACCACTACTTTTCCTTCTGTTCATTAACGATCTGGCAGATAGATGCAACAGTACGATGCACTTGTTTGCAGATGATGCTGTTGTGTACAGGAGGATTAGGGATAATGAGGATAGTGAAGTCCTCCAAAGAGATCTAGACAGTGTTGAAGAATGGTGCTCTGAGTGACATTTACAACTCAATAGGAGTAAATGCAATGTTATGCGAGTTTCCCAAAAGCGAGAATCTTGCATGGCAGATTATACAATGGGAGATGTTCAGCTAACTCATGTTGATACCATTAAATATCTTGGCTTAACCTTGTCCAAAGACATGCTTTGGAAAGATCATATAACTAAAGCAGTTGCAAAAGCTAATCAAAGGCTGCAGTTTGTCCAACGCACCCTTAAACATTGTAATGAAAATGTAAAAAGGTCTGCTACTTTACCCTAGTTAGAATATTGTTCCCCAATTTGGAGCCCATTTAGAAATAACCTAAAACAAGAAATATAAATAGTGCAGCGTAGGGCTGCAAGATTTGTAAAGGGACAGTATGCATATACTTACAGCGTATCATCTATGCTTCAAGAGCTAGAATGGGAAACATTAGCAGTCCGAAGAAATGAGCAAACCCTCGCTCTTCTGGGACGTTTGCTGTCTGATGACAACATTACTCTAGTTAATGGTTTACTAACTAGAAATCCTCGTAAAGGTAGATTTTGGCATTCAAAGACTTTCAAAGAATTAATGGCTAGGACTGATGCATATTTTTGGTCTTTTATTCCTAATGTTGTTAGACTATGGAATTCTCTTCCTGTGAATAGTCCCACATGGCTTTCAAGCTGATTGCAGGTGTATCTAATTGAATTGAATTTGAATTGAATGATATAGAGTATGGGAGTGTTCGGTGTATGTAACAATCCATTTTCCATATCCTGTAATCTATCTTGAGTTTCCTTGACTTGTTCTTTTAATTTTGTTCCTGTTAGTACACTACATAACATACTTATTTTAAACCACCCTTTTATCATGCATATCATTTTATCAGTTTTATTTTTAGATAGTATGAATACTTACTCTATACAACAGGTTGAAAATAAACCAACCAGAAATGACAAAATTCTTGATGTAGTACTGACTAATAGTCCGGAGTTATTATCCTGTGTTAGAGTATCAGGGGGAATTAGTGATCATCAGATGGTCTTATGTGATGTTAATGTATGTGTAGAAAAAATTTCTGAGGTTAAAAGATGGTTAAAGGATGGTTTTAAGTCACATTTGATAGATATTTTTCATAAATTTAAAGAATGTTTTCATCCTCAAAATGTGAATTTCAATTGGTCGCGATTTCATAGTTTAATTATAAGTGGGTCTTCCTCCTTTATTCCAACCAAGGTAGTTAGGGACTGTGCCACACCAGTATGGTACACTAGCAAAGTTAAAAAGGCTCATAAACAATGCTTATGGAGGAATAGGGCTAGAAATCACCCAAATTTAGTAAATTTCAATGAATACCGTATTGCACGCACAGCAGTGAAACGGGAAATCTTGTTAGCTCATGACAATTTTAAAACAGAAACGCTTGGAAAATAGCTAAAAATGGACCCAAAATTATTTTGGCGTTAAATTAAGAACTCTAGGCGAAGCAGAGAATCTATTCCTTCTCTGGTTGACACAAATGGGAAGCTTGTTTCAGATCCAGTAGGGAAAGCTACCTTATTAAATGAACAATGCAAGAATGTCTTCACAGTTGATGATGGCATACCACATGAGGGTTTTCTTTCAACATCTTTTTGTATGGATCAAATTGTAATAACTGCAGATGGGATAGTCAAGCAACTTCTAAAATTAGACTCAAATAAAAGCTGTGGTCCAGATGGGATGTATGCTATCATTTTAAAAAATCTTGCACAAGAGTTGGGTCCATACCTTCAGTTAATTTTTCAACAGAGTTTAGATGTAGGTATTGTACCAGATATGTGAAAATTAGCTAACATTAGTCCAATTTTTAAATCAGGAGAAAAGTCTCAGGTAACTAATTGCAGACCCGTGTCTTTAACCTCGATAGTTTGCAAGGTCCTTGAACATATTATATATTCCTCCTCAATGAATTTTCTTATGGAAAACAATATTTTGTGTGATAACCAGCATGGGTTTCTTAGGGGGTGTTCATGTGAAACCCAGCTTACTCTTTTAGTTAATGACCTTCAGATAAATTTTAGACAAAGGCAGTCATATAGATTTAGTTTTTCTTGATCTCTGCAAGGCATTTGACACAGTTTCTCACTCAAAACTAATGACAATTAGTGGGTATGGATTTGGTGAACAGGTGTATAAATGGGTGCATTCTTTTTTGAGCGATAGGAAACAAAGGGTTGTTGCAGTTGGGTCTGAATCTACCTGGATAGGGGTTACATCAGGGGTTCCTCAGGGTAGTGTGTTGGGTCTCGCTTCTGTTTCTTTTATATATCAATGACCTCAGCAGTCAAGTTTATCGTGAGGTTACCTCTAACAATGATTGCCATATTATTGATAGTGACTTGAAAGCAATAGAGGCATGGTGTTCTAAATGGCAACTTCAACTTAATAAGGAAAAATGTTGTGTAATGAGGGTAGCCAGGGGAAGGAATCCAATAATATTTCCATATAGAATAGGGGCCATTCCACTTAATAATGTAGATTCTTATAAATATTTGGGGGTAAGGATTACAGCTAAACTTTCTTAGAAGCTGCATGTCGAACAGATTATTTTCAAGTCTATGCAGATGCTAAGGTTTAGTCAATGCGTTCTAAGAAGGTGTCCCAGTGAGGTAAAATGTATAGCATATCAATCATTAGTACGTCCCCATCTAGAATACTGCAGATCCATGTGGAATCCCCACACTGCAGACTTAGCTCACTCCATAAAAATGGTCAAACACAGGGCTGCTAGGTTTGTTTGTATTAAATATGGATATGTGACAAAAATGCTTTCGGAGCTTGGTTGGGATAGTTTACTTGCAAGACGTTCAGATTTTAGTCTTAATGTCTGTGAGGTCATAAATTCCTATTATGTAATTAGAAATAAAGAGGGGTCATGTGTCATGAATAACTATGACATAATCAAATTCCAGTGAGGTAATAATTTAATTTGTAACATTTGAATATTTTACTTTTGTAATGTTTTTCTGTTGGTCACATGGTAACATTCTTGGTTAGTTCCAGTGTATATAAAGAGCTGGGATTTTCTTGTTTTTACTCATTCTTGCTTCTGGAAGTCTGTGAGGGTGCCAGTTAAATAGTGGGCCAGATTCATCTTTTTAAAACCATCAGTGCAGGAACTATTTACTGCTTTTATTTCATCATGGTGTACATCATTACACCATCATTATTGTGTAGCCTTTTGTGCTTTATAATAGTCATCAATGTGTGAACTATATTTTCAACTGTTCATCTATGTCAGCATAGTATGAACAATTTTCAACCATCTTTCATCCTAAGCAGCATCTCATAATCTAACTTCATATCATCTGGTATTGCATGAAATCCACTCCAGCAAGAAACAACACTTGTTTGCATGAACACCCTAACTTCATGTTTAACTTCATTTTGGAGTTGAAGTTGTACTTCCTCTTGACCATGTGCAAGAAATTCCATTTGTATTTTGTTGGTTATTTAATCACATTTTTAAATGCCATTATTTATTCATATTTTGTATATTCTGTATATAAAGAGCTGGGATTTTCTTGTTTTTACTCATTCTTGCTTCTGGAAGTCTGTGAGGGTGCGAATGCTAGAAGGCTCTTGCCCTAAACCTACTTCAAGTAAACTTTTCAGGGCATTATAATTGGATAGTGGTGACCACTCTAACAAAGTTGGAGAGATTTTTGCACGAATTTTGCATTTGTTCCTAGGGCGATTTGACAATGGAACTCGCTTGCCGGCAATTTTGTGCGGGAAAATATATTTTATGGGAGTCATAATTTTGTTTTGTTTTGACAATGCATATATTTGCAGCATTAAAAAAAATATTGACATTGTTGTTGGGTTTATATCAATGAGGTTTTATATTTTCTGGTTTTGACAATGTATTTTCTATGCTGCACTTGGACTCTTGTTCCTCTGCCATAGGCATTTATGGCTGCTTGCAGAGTAATTTTTCCATAAAAAACATTTTGTGTGTTGGCAAAATTCTTTATCCATTAAGTGATAAGAAGTTTCAATGAGTCTTTCTTTTTTTATTACAAAGATGACATGCATTTCACCTTCTTCAAATAAAAACTCATCAGGAATTATAATTTGTTTCTTCTCTGAGATTTGAAAAACATTTCAACTCCCATTTTTTTTATAACAACAGTCCCATCTGAACTGACTGTTAGTATTGGTTCAGTGAAGGTTATAAAATCTTCACCTACTTTGGTTTGGAAAGTTTCGAGAGCCATCAAATGGCGTCTGCCCCTTTGAGGGTTTTCTCGAGCACCAGAATAATAGAAGTAGCATTCTTTGAATGGTACTATTTCAAAATTTTCAATCTCGTTTCCTTCCGTATCTACATGTACCATTGTGGTTATGGCTTTTGCTACTGCATAATGACGTGTTCCATTTTTTGAGTCTTTTTTTGTGATGTCACAATATGCAGTTGAACCTGAACATGCTGTTTTCTGGCATGAACAGGGTAAACCTTGATTAGCACATTTATACACAAAATCATGGCCATTTTTATCTTCCTTTTGTCTTAAAAGGAACGTGTTTACCGAGGTGATTTCATAAGGGCCAACTCCTCACCAATGACACAATCAACAACCTCAAAGTTAAAAACTTCAATCTCAAGACACCCTGTGCAGGGCGAGTCACTTTCACTATTGTAGTGCCTGAAAGGGTTTCTGCTGTCCAGTTCATTGCCACACAGCCAGCACCAGTGAGCCTTACAGCTCCAGCATGTCATGTGGTTGCATCCACCATTTTTTTCAAAACTAAAATCACACTTTGGACATTTATGAGTGTTGGCATATTAAGTTATTATTAAATTATTTTCAATAAATTATTATTATTAAATTATTATTATTAAATTATTATGAAATTATGAAATTATTATTAAATTATTATTAATAATTTATTATTAAATTATAATTAATAAATTATTATTAAATTATTATTAATAAATTATTATTAAATTATTATTTAATTATTATTATTAAATTATTATTAATAAATTATTATTAAATTATTATTAATAAATTATTATTAATAAATTATTATTAAATTATTATTTAATTATTATTATTAAATTATTATTAATAAATTATTATTAAATTATTATTAATAAATTATTATTAATAAATTATTATTAAATTATTATTAATAAATTATTAAATTATTATTATGTTGATTTATTTTTGTATATTAAATATGCATTACTTAGATTAGAAATATACATTATTAAATTATTTAGATTACATATGTATTATTAAATTAATTAAAGGTGTAGTCAAATTAATGTTTGAGGTGACACCTATAAATTGTCCTCTATTTATGTTATGTTTCTATCTTCTTTCTTAATTTGTGACTAGCACCACCAAGCGAGTAAGAGATGCAAAACGGCGGCCATTTATGACTTAAATTTTTAACATTAGCCCATGGACGAAATGTCAGGCCTGGTATATAAGGTGGCTATGGTTTGACCATAGCCACATTATATAACAAGGCCTGACATTTGGCTTAAAAACTGTAAGTCATAAATGGCCGCCAAATGCATGTATATTTCACCAGATGGCGCTGACCACAAATTAAGAAAATAAAATTATTTCTTGGCTTTATGGCTGCACATTAAATTATCAAAAACAGTTTTTGTTCACGTTTTTCAGTTTTCGTTTAAAATGTTGCTCAAATATACAGTATGACATACTGCTGTGTGTCTATTTGTAAATCTTACTATAAGAATCCTGTAAGTAAAAGCAAAATTAAAAGAGTACCTAATTAATGCATTTTCCAATCATGCCTGGCTGTCATGTAAATCTTGCTCGATTTTTTTACAGGTTGAACTCACTAAACAATTGCACTCCCTTTTAGCAAATAAATTTTTAAATGCATATTTAAAAAATTGTGCAGCCAAAATTACAGAAGATAATGACATGTGTAAGCTGGCAACATTTCACAAAAAACCAATTAGCCATAAATTCCTAAAATTGTAGTTGGTTATTCTCATTTAAAAGTTTTTCATTTTTAATTATTATTATTAAATTATTATTAATAAAATATTATTAAATTATTATTATTATTATTATTATTAATATATTATTATTATTAAATTATTAATATTAAATTAATATTTTTAAATTATTAAACTAGTGGGGTAACCCGTCATAAATGACGGGAGCAAAATTTACAGCCAATTGTTCGCATGCACGTCGATTTTTTTTCTCCTTTTTTACTCCTTTCATTACAATTTCAGTTTCACCCTCCCACTTTTTCCCTCCACGTTTCTAACACCCCTTATTAAATTATTATTAAATTATTATTTTAAAATTATTTTTAAATTATTTTTAAATTATTATTAAATTATTATTATTAAATTATTATTTTTAAATTATTTTTAAATTATTATTTTTAAATTATTATTAATAAATTATTATTACTATTTATGTTATGTTTCTATCTTCTTTCTTACTGTAATTTGTGACTAGCACCACCAAGCGAGTAAGAGATGCAAAACGGCGGCCATTTATGACTTAAATTTTTAACATTAGCCTATGGACGAAATGTCAGGCCTGGTATATAAGGTGGCTATGGTTTGACGAACAGAACCATCCTGTATGAATTTAGCGCGAGTTGACGTCTTCGCCGAAAACCCCGATCGTGACGTCAGAACAGTTTGACGTCACTAAAGGCTTTTTTCATGACGTCGATCGGTCGCTAGACGGCGACACTATCTACGTGGTTTATGAGGAAGTAGTAAGGTTATAAATAGACCTTTCGCTTTGCAACAGAGACCTAGTTTTCTCTCGCCGTTTCCGGGCTGCTTTAAATTTAGTTCTTTATCTCGTTTTCGGTTGCTCGTTGTTGGTGGTTCTGCAGCCTTGCTTAAAAGCAAAGCAAGTAAGAAGATGGCGATCGAGAAGAAAGCACCAACTACACAGGAATTCTACTTACCACCACCACAGCTTACAAAATGGGAAGGTTTCAAGCTGTTTTTCTACAACAGCGAAACGGGAGAAGTGATGGGAAGAACCGGCAGCAGTTGGGGTAAGTTCCACCCTCCCCGCCCCCTTTTTTCCTTCCACCTCTTCTTCTTTCTCGTTGAGTTTCAACGCAAAAAAAGCTGGCGTTTATACGCGCTTTAAAATGCAAACATTAGCAAATTGTGGAGCTTAAAACGCTTTACATAAGCCTTTTTTTTTCTTCTCGAAGTATAAATATGTGGCTTATCTTTTGGAATAAATCGCAAAGAGATCGGAAAAGATCGAGGGATAAACACACAGCATCTCCCTTATCGTAATGACGTCATCGACTCTTTGCATTCTGGTTGGAGCCGGCGCGAAACAGGTGTTGCAGATGCAGATTCATGCTGCTTTTATATTGCCTCTTCGGCAATATATATAAGTTGTGCAGAAGGCGCGCGAAATAAGGCGAAAAAAAGCTATAAAATCGCCCGCATATTAGAAGCTAAACGGTTGCTGCTAATCGAAAGAATTTTTATTGTCTTTTACACGTAAATGTAGGAATGCGCGCACCTTCTAAAAGCTGAAATAAAGATCAATAGACAATAGTGACTAGATGCTCGTTATACGCATCCCGGATGCATTGATACGTATGCGGCATCCACATACCACTACGATATAATAGATAGTAATCGTTTGATAAGGAATACATGTAATTGAATGGTGAAGAGATGCTCGGTGTATACGCATCCGGAGCATGGATCATAATATTAATGAACTCAAATTATCAGTTGGAACAACAAATTAAAAAGTGTTTATATTATAATTTGTAGATGTCGCAATTTTGTGTTTTTTTTTTTGTATCTCCCTTCCCTCTCTTGATGAAATGGTTGTGAAATTTAGAACTATTAAAATGTAAAACGAATATTTTATAAAATAATATAATGTCTGATTTTTGGGCCCGTTATTAATAAAAAGCTTTTTTAAATCACATATTGGATCCTTATTGTTAATAATTTAGTTTTTTCTGCTATTAACAGGATTACTTATACAGGATATTTATTATTTGAGTCTGTAATTAAGAAGTTAATGAGCGAATCAAAGAATAAAAAAGGATGTTGAATAAATCACTCAAATAGTAAAATAAATGGATCTCTCTCTCTCTCTCTCTCTCTCTCTCTCTCTCTCTCGCTACACTTTTCAAATTAACTACAAAAAAAAATATTGCAACATCCTTGACTTACAGACAAAAAATATCGAGAACAAAAGTAAATTCATTCATTTATAACAAATGTAAATGGTTTCTTCATAACTAGTTATAGTGAAGGGAGAAAAAACAACTAACAAACTAATAAAAACGAAACTCAATTAGAGCTTAAACAAAAAGTATTTAACCATAAACCAAATAGGATAATGGTTTAAGGTTTTAAGGCTATTTAACAAGAGCCTAAACGGACTAAAAGTAAAATGCTAAAAAGATGCTTAGCTGAACCAAGTGCTAAACGAATTAAGAGCTAAAACAAAGTGGTACCTATTATTTTAAAACTAGACCAGAGCTTAATATAAATGCTAAAGTCGATTATGTGATAGACAAAATGAGACTAAATAAATGCAAAAAATTGCTGAACACAATAAATTATTTTAAGCTCTGGAAACTCAATTAAAGCTGAACAAATTTTAAAACTAAAACTCTACTCGTTAGTTTTCAATATTGGAGTATAATATTATTTTAAAAGGTTATTTATGATATTTGCACTAGTGCTGCGCTCTACATTAATTTCCGGATCATTTTGGACGGAAGCCAAACAGAGAAGTAGGCAGAAAGGGGTGGGGTGGGTGACAGAGAGGGAGAGTCCCTTACTGCTAGTTCTTTCGTTTTTTTTAACATTTTTCCATTTGCCTAGCCAATCTGAAAAAAGGTGTTTTGTATTCCACAAGGTGAACAAAAAAATAAGGTGTTACGTCACAGGCGCCTCCCTGCCTCCCCTTCCAATTAATTGTAAATTCATCAGAATCTCATTTCGCCGATATCTTTGAAACACCAAAACCCATTTTTGTTTGTTTTTTTGGTTATGCAACAAAATAAGAAGTTAAAATGAAATATTTCTTACATTTTCATTTTTGGGATAATTGAATCAATTTTCTTTTAAAAAAAATGGTCTGCCAGACTTTCGATGCGACGCCCTCTTGTGGCGCGTACTGTTATTCTTGATCGGATTGATTTGTCATAATGAGTAATTCTAATTTAATGAGTAATTAGAATTCTCGGAGTTAAAAAAAAAGAAAATCGTTTCCTTTCATAAAACGAAAAATAAAGTTTCAAGTGCATTTAAAGCTGGCGTCATCATTCATACAAAATGGCGGCTATTTGAATAATAGAAATTTCATTTTTTCATTTCTAATCCTATCGGAGATAATCCACTTGTAACGGGATTAAACCAGATTCAAGTGGATTTCTAGTTTTTTTATTATTTCGGTTGCTGTTTGTTGCTTTCTAACATCAGGGGGCGTTGCTGTTCACCCACAGTATAATGATGGCAATAAAAATGAAACTTTTACTTTGGGTGGACAACATTTCGTGTTTGTGGGCCACTTAAAACCAGTTAATAAAAGGGTTTTTGGAGGCCCGCGAGTTACCAAGTTGAGCATAGATCTGCGTTGTTTTTATATTGTCGTAGTCATAATGATTGTTAAATGTTAAGTTAAAAGTAGGGCTAACCTCATGAACTTTTTTGATATGAAGTTTCATATAAAAGCTGCAAATGAGTTTAGCACTAGCTTTGACTTAAAAATCATTAAGATTACGATTTTTTTAGTACAAGTTCACACCTTGAAGTAATGTAGAAACAGTTGAAGGTCACTTTCTACTGCGCAGGTGCAGAATGCAATCACTGAAGTACTTATCTACACAAGTTGATGCATTTGAACAATGCTCATGCGCAGTAGAAAAAGACGTTGCATTGCTGCTGCTGCAGGAGTACTTTATATTGTGAACTACAGGAATAATTGTCTTATTTGTTGTTGGCCTTTTTGCAAGATCATGCCCTTTGACCCCCTTTCCAAAATGTCGACTATAAATGCAGCATTACAATTTTAAGAGAGGCTGTGATATTTGTTTGCTCATAGAAAGCAATGAAATTCATTTTTCTTTAAAAACTAGAATTTGTATTATAAGCTATTATTTATAACAGTTTAAAAATCTTTGATTCCAATTAAAAAATGTGAAGCAGAGTTTCTAACCAAATGTGAATTTGTTTTCAAAAGTTGTCTCAAGAAACGCCACCTAGTGTTCGATTTTGTAACCTCGCCCAATCAATGAAAAACACTTTCTTCTTGAAGGGAGAAAATGTAAGAAAATAGGTTATTAAAATTGTAGTTGGCACTCATCACCGATAAAACAGATTAAAGTCAAGTATATACCATAATAATTTTATAGGTCGAATGGTAATGAAAATGCTGACTGAAGCGAAAATTGGAACAAAACTTTCTCTTGCAGATTTCACAAATTACACTAGACAGCTTTTTTGTTGTTGCGACCTCTGGTGGTCTTATCTTAAACAGCATTAAATGGAAGGTCATAAGTTAGGTCGACTCTCCTCTCAGGTGTCCCTTATTTAACAAAATGAAGGGATAAACTAACATTTGAGGGATAACAAAAGCATCTTAGGAATACTTGGAAATATTAGATCCACATCTGGGCTGCATATTTTGAATCCACACAATATTTAATAAAAAAAATATTTTCATTTTTATTAAAAATTTGGGTTTTCTTTCTAAAGAGTATTAGCAGTCAATAGCCTCAAAGGTATGGCTGTGGAGTTATTATATAGGTTGCGCCTAAAGCGACATAAGGTGAAGACCTGCATAGAGGCTAAGCAGGTATTCCCCCTACTAATCAAAAGAAGTCCCAAGAACGTTTCCGTGTAAAATCCAAAGAAATGTCATTATTTGTTTGTAGATGGTGCTGAATTTGAGTCATTTTTGAGTTTTATGTAACATTTTCGATTTAAAATAATTTCTTTTACGTTACGCAATTTCGTATTTGAAATTTTGCCTACAAATTGTATCATTGCAATTATAATTTCCTCAAAATAGTATTATAAAAAATTTAAATAAAATTAACTTCAATTGGTGGGCGAACCCGTTATTTACTATACATACTAAAGATGGCTAGTCAAACTCAAGTGGCATCTTTATACAAGCACTTTTTGCAGCTCATTCAGTTAAACTAGGGCTACTTTACAACTGCTGACAGTCAACTCGAGTGGCTAATTTCTTTTAGGCCGGCCCTATACGTAACGTTTAACTGCGCAATATTAACTGCGTATGTCTACTGCTCATGTGTAAGACTTGTGCAGGTCATGCCCTAGACGATACTAGCAGACCGTTGCAAGTTGTGAGGAACACAAAAACAGCCAAACTCAACGAAGATTGCACAAACTCCCCCATACACGCGCCCTAATTGTGCAACTGTACTTGTGCAGGCGGAAACGAAAAAGTAGATGCGCCCAATACTTCACAAGTCACTTGCACAGGTGTCTAAAACTGCGCAATGTACAGTTAACTTTGTGCATTTAAACGTGTTATGTCTAGGGCCGGCCTAATTCAATTTATATCACTAATTCGGAGTATTTTTGACATGAACGGCGCGGCATAGAGCGCGTAGACATGTGCAGTTAAATTTGCACAGTTAAACGTTACGTGTAGGGCTGGTCTCAGCCCCCTAGTGAGTAACTGCTTCAATTAAATTGAATAATTTTACAAAGTCCACTTATTATATTGCAATTCAAAATATACAATGCAAGTTCATGTCTCTCTATCAAAGAAAATATTCTCAGCAAAATATAGAATCACATTAGGCTATTTATAGGCCTTTTTAATCCTACAATTAGAAATATGTGCGTGGATGTCGTTGTAGGCAAATGTTACCAATATTAATATCTTCGTCCCAACTTCCTTCTCTCTGATTTTGGGGCTCAGACCCCCCAGGACCCTCTGTCGCCTCCCTTTCCATGTAATCCCTCTACTTAAAAACATCCAAGGACAACTTATTATTCTTAAAATTGCTATTTAATAGAAAAATTTACAACTAAAAATGTTTTATGCAATTTTTTTTTCCTTATTTATTTCAAAGAATTATTGAATAGAATCAAAAGATAAAACAAAATCTCAATTGAGTACAATCACGAAATTGACTTTTTTTAAGGCCGGGTCCACATGAAGCTGACAAAAGTGAAACACAAATTCGAGACATTAACACAACATGCCAGAAAAAAAAGCAGATTTTCATGTTTACCGACTTGAGCCGGGACATGAAATTGCAGACAAAACAATAATAAAACACAAAAGTCGCAGAATTTGTCTAAAAACACTTTGAGAGGTTCTATTTTGTGTTTTAATAACTTCATGTGGACCCCCGGCCATAGAGACTCGAAGAATAAACGAACATGTAGGAAGACAATTTTCACGATGATTCTATTTTATTGAAATAAACTTTTACGGCATTTTGAAAATGATCGAAATTTCAATTTTTTTAGTATTTTTAAAAATGCCATAAAAAGTTTTATTTTAAAAAATGTTATCATCGTGAGAATTGGTCATCAGTATCATCACCTACAGTGTAGATTATAGATTTGACTGGAAAAGGGATTCAGGAATTTTCAAACCTTGACATTAATTAGTTCAGTCAGGTTTAAGTTCTGTTTTAATGAAAATCAACATGGGAAAAAGAAACATCAAAAACGAAACTGAAGATAATTTCAAGTAATTATTAAGAAATATAAATTTTAGTCTCTTCGTTGATCTTTTCTGCGAGTTAAATAAAATTTGTTTGACGAAGAAAAAAATACCAAACAAACAAAAGTCGAGTTGAGACAAATTTAAGAAATAAGGATTGGTTTCAACGCGTGTAGTTTGCCTAGAATACCTCTGGTGTCTTGTTTCCTTTTAATCCAGTGTTCCTTTCCTTATCAGAATTACTCAAATTTATCACAAAACATTCTCTTAAAATGGTTTCTTCACTTGTGTTTTTTTATAGCCAAAATCGGACTGTTTTACATGGTCTTCTATGCGGCCCTTGCAGCTTTCTTTGCCGTTATGTTAGTAATCTTTTACCAAACTTTGAACCATCTTGAACCAAAATGGAAACTGAGCGAGAGTTTAATCGGAACTAACCCGGGTCTCGGATTCCGTCCGATGCCCGACGAAAAGAACGTCGAAAGCACGCTGATTTGGTTTCAACACGGTAGCCAAGGAAGTTGGGGACCGTGGGCCAACCGTCTTCAGGCTTTTCTCGAACGTACGTTGTTAGTTTGAAACTTTGAATGCCCGCACGATGATCTTCGTCGTTTTTCGAAATCGTTGTTTATTGTCGAAATCTTTTTTTTTTTTAATGTAGCTTACGAACCTGGACGACAGACGGGACACACCGTGAAACCTTGCACTTCCAGGACACCGCCGGGCGACAACCAAGTCTGTTACTTTGACATCAAGAGTTTGGGAACTAACTGCACAAAAGAAAACAACTTTGGTTACGATAAGGGACATCCTTGCATCGTCATCAAGATGAACAGGGTACGGAACAAAGTTGACATCCATCCATTTTTTTGGACCTTGGTTGCTTTTTAGAAAAAGAAAGGGACTCAAAAATAGATGAATTCAAATTGGATCTTGCGAGCAGAATTACTCGTGAACGAAAAAAGATAAAAGGGATTCGGTTTTTTATGTTGTTGGCTACAGTGGGTCAATATCATGTTCATGGCAAACAAATTCACACAGTAGTTATTTTTAATGAATTTTTTACAAGCAAATTTCGAGTTTTTTGTACTAATTTGTTGTGAGTCGAACTCTTAAACGAAGCAACCTACAAGAAAACGACATCAGATTTGAAATGAAGTACACAGTATGGGGATGAACCTGGCGCAATGTCGAAGTTTGGCATTGATTGTTATCTGTTTTGGGAGCAAAATTAATAGAAACAAAAAAATAAACTTTTTTTTATAGACGATTAAAAAATATCGTCTGCTAAGCATAACATTGGATCTCTTAATTTCGCAGTTGTAGATTTTTAGTATGAAGCAACAAAGGTACAAATAGGTTTCCCTCGAATTAGGGGTTTCCCCTAATCGATTTATAGGTTTTCCTCGTTTTGTAACAATTGCTAAACCTTTCTATTAAAGATCTTCGATTGGACACCAGTCCTTTATAACGGAACTGATGTTCCAGATGATATGTCACAGTATTTGAAGAATTTGGCTGCAACTAGTAGCCCAGATGACGGAATGGTCTGGTTGTCGTGCGAAGGAGAGGTAAGAAGACTGACGGTCGAACTACTTCTCCTCCTCGTGTAGAGTCTAATAGTCGTCTTTTTGCGTTTTCTCTTTTTATCAGAATCCGGCCGATCGAGAGAATATGGGACCAATTGTCTACCAACCACAAGCAGGATTCCCTTACTTTTTTTTTCCCTACAGAAACACTCCGAATTATTTGTCACCGCTGGTCATGGTTCAGTTCTTGAAACCGGTTCCAGGTGTTCTCATCAACATCGAATGCAGAGCCTGGGCTAAAAACATTGTGCATAATCGAATGGAGCGACGCGGAAGCGTTCATTTCGAACTTCTCATGGATTAAATAATAAAAAAAAAAAAAAAAAAGTGTCTCGTTTGAACGATTGTGTAGGTTTTTTTTTTAGTTCGTTCGAAATTATCGAGTCTCTTTCTCTCGAAAAGCAGGAGAGCCTCGAAATTAGAAAAACAAACAAATGAAATGAAATCGTTTTAATCCTGTTTTTAAACAAAATAGAATCGTCATCGGCAACATTCCTATCAGAGTTGGTTTCCGTTTAAACGACGGATAAAAAGTGTTTTTAGCTCTCTTCGAAAACGGGACTTTGATGCAATTTTAATATGAATCACAAGTTTCGACTTCTATTCGATCAACTGTTCCCTTCCCCTCCCTCACATCAGATCAAAGTTTCTTTCGTTCAAAAGCAGAAAAAAAAGCTTTTGTATGTTTTGAAATTTTGGTAGCGCATTTTGATTGTCCACGTAATATTTCTCTCCTTCCCCCTTTTCTTCTCTCCACCTGGGTAAAGTGAATCCCAAAATTCGAAACGCAAATGAAAAAACAACGAAAATTATTATTTAAAAAAATGTAATGTAAATGAATTTTTTTCTTCTCAATGAAATTTCATTTATATAATTGTGCAATGGTTGTAGATCAACGATAAGTATTAATTTCGGTTCCAGTCTTGCAATTTCATTTTTCTAAGCTTTTTTTTTTCTCTCCTTTCTAACTTTTATTAGTTTTTTTTCTCGTCTTGTTCTGAATCGGTTTAATGCAGTGCAAAATTTTTCTAAATATGCGTTCAACATTCTGAACTATGCTTAATGCTCAACGAGTTAATCGTTAAAAAAAAACCGCATGAACTTGCTGCACTGCATTAAACCAATTTTATTTTGTGTTGCTGTGCTGTTTATAACTTTTCTATTCTTTGGGCCATTTTCAGCCGTCCCCGTATTCTTTGTAGATTGACTATTTTAAGTTTAGCTTTATTTTAAGTTATGTTTTTGAACGTGCTGGTTAGAGGTTGATTTTATAAACTCCTCCTGCATGTTTACTATACAGGCGTTGTAGAGAAAGCAGTGATTGTAACATGGAATGAAATATCTACAGCCGTAATTCTGCGGGAGTTTACAAAACCAGCTTTAAGATAGTTCTACTTAAGGGGAAGTTTTTTTCCTTTTCTCGTTATGAGTGTTTTAATATTAAAACAATTTGCGTTTTTTTAACGTTCGATAAAAACTGAATGTCGAAAGTAACTAACTTGTCTTAATTTTCAAAACACTCTTGAAATCAGTTGCTGTAGACAGTGATAAAAAGCAGCTATATATGTATGTTACAATGAATGAATTGCACTTGTAGTAGTAATAAATAATTATTATGAAGTATAAATAGAAAGGGTATCCAAATTTTTGCACGCTGTATGAAACTGTAATATCTTCATTGTAAAAATATGTGCAGTCGTGTCTTTAATTGTGGTTGTATATTTTTTAGTATATTTTTTGTTGCTGCGTTGCCGTTTTTTTTTCTTCTTCCAAACGAAGTTAGAATAGAAATATTAAAATAAATTAATTAAAAAAATCTGATTTTAATCATCCCGTGAGAGTAACAAATAATTATCTCAAATGTAATTTTGTTGCAAATTGTAACGAAATGTTGTTATAGTTCTTGCAAATGTTAGCCTATTATTTGAAGAAAAATAAAAGGTCCACACAATATTGTGTAAAATGTAAAATAACATCTATTTCCAACACAGTCGGAAGAGTTCCATATTATATATAAATATATCATGAAGAAAATAAAATGTTTTAAGATCACTTATGTATTTAGTTCTTTAAATTTTTCCTTCCCAAATTTCACAAAAACACTGCACGAACCAGGCTGCTTGCACTGACTGTTTACATATAGCATGCAGTGAGTCAATAATACCCACAGATGGTACACCCCAGGGAGGAAAAGACCCAAAAGACGGGTTCAATAGGAGGAAACTGGACCTGCAGGCCATCCAGTGCCAATTGCACTCGGTCACCAAAAGGTGAACAGTCAAAGACACGGAAACACCATGTGAGCAGGCAAACCCCCACATGACTCACATAAAAGCAGGAATTGGCAGCGATACCCCAGGGAAAGTTTCCCAGATTCTGCATACAAGCTATCCACAGGGCTTGTGCGGAAAGCCCCCAGCACAGAACGGAGCCCAGCATGGTGAACCGGATCTAGCATACGGAGAACTGCAGCAGAAGCTGACCCATAGGCTTGACAACCATAATCCAATTTAGAATGTACCAAGGACCGATACAAACGAAGCAAGACCACCCGATCAGCCCCCATGGAGCGCCCCCACAGCACGTACAAGATTAAGAGCCCGAAGGCACCAAGTCTTCAAATCAGTAAGGTGGGCCACCCAGGTAAGGCGCAAATCAAAAATTTTACTGAGGAACCATACTTGAGTATGCACAGGCACATGGTAAGGACCCAATTGGAAAACAGGGTCAACTACAACCCGGCGAGATCAGCTAAAATGTGCACAGACAGTTTTTGAGGGAGAAAAATTAAAGCCGTACATAAGGGCCCACTGATACACACAGTCAAGCACATGCTGAAACCATCCATCCACACCTCCATGCCCACCATCGTAGGGGAACTGTAGAACACAGCCAGAGCATCCACATACAGCGAAGCACTGACACTATCTGTAACATGCAAAAGCCCATTGATAGCTATAGCAAACAGAACACAACTGAGCACACATCCTTGCGGAATGCCATTCACTTGCAAGGTAGATGATGAAAATGCTGTACTCACATGCACACGAAACTGATGCACATGCAAAAATGCCTGAATGAAACGTGGCAAGTTGCCCCAGGGGGCCCCATTCATGGAGTTGTTGAAAGATGCCATAGTGCCACGTAGTGTCATAAGTGTAAGATTTCCCCTCTCGCTACCGGTCACGTTGCCAGAGATTCGTCTGCTATGGTTTGAGCAGACGGCTTTAGCAGACGATTATTCCTTCTAAATAGCACAAAGGTGGCCCCTTACTGGTAGTGTTCCTTACACTACGGACACTACTTGCGCATACAGGGGACGGAGAACCGGCTGTCGACTCTTCTTTCAGCGCAGCCACTGCAAATTACCCTTCCTGTTCCGTTTCTATTATTGATTGGATATGATAGCATGAAGAGAATAAACTCACAGATGTCTATTACCATTTATTAATAGTTCGGCATGTTCTCGACGATACAGTTATGGTTATTAACATAAGCGATCGATCTGAGCATTATTGGTCGTTTGAATCGATTACTGTGTTGTCCTCTTTTGTCTGGCTCCTTTTTCCCATCATCAGTTACGTCCTCGGCTTCGTCTTCGACTCGTTGCTGTTGTAGAGGCAGCAGACTCTTGACTGTCAGCAGGTCCTATTCATAGCCTTGCTCCAGAATCAGCCTCTTCTCTCAACATTATCATCCTATGACCTCCAGTGGCTAATCGGGCATAGCCTCCGGCCACACATAATCAAAACAGAACTCTAGCCAGGTGGTTGGGCATAGCCACCGGCCACACATCAGAAAACAAGAACAACGACCGCTTCAGATTCATGAATGCTCAACTTATATACACATGCAATCCTGATCATGTGATACTTGTTGACCAATCATTTGACAATATGTAAATGAACACAACCTCCCGGGTCACCATGTAACTCTATGGGCACTCCGGGGAACATGTCAAAATCACTTTATTGCTATGCTCAACATTGGGCCATTCCACAGGATTAATGTGCCAATGTTGAGCTATGCAATAATCATTAAAAGAACATTAAAAGTATCGAAAATGTGAGTAAGATTAGACTTTTGCTGTCAAAAGTGTAATACATCTTTAGAACTTTTATTAGAAAGAAAATAGAAAACAGACAGAGTGATGACAGAATTATGGAGGCTGGTTGCATTTCCCAGGCTCCTCTGATCACACATGCAGTCGTCTTGCTTCGTTGCCTAGCAACAGCATGCACGAAACATTCTTTCTCTTTTCTAAGAAGAAGGGGCGAAAGAGAAGAGAGAGAACAGGTGCAATGACGTCAAATGTATGACGTCACGGCAGTGTTGTTAAGTCATGAGGACAGGGTCCTCACATAAGCCTTCTTGAGGTCAAAACACACCAACTAGGTTTCACCGGGCCCTGAATGCAGCCTGGCAAGCATCTGCCAAGCGAACCACAGGATCAACAGAGGACCAGAACTGTCGAAAACCACTGCAACCGATGCAGCTTCCCTGAAGACTCCAGGCACCACATCAAGTGCCAGCTAAGCAGATGCTCAAAGAGCTTGCACAAACTCTAGTAAGGCAAGTAGGGCAATAACTAGCAACACAACCTGGATCCTTCCCAGGCTTTAAAATGGGGAGGACAGTAGCTTCATGCCAGGCCACTGGAAAAGAGGCCAAACAATAAATCCAGTTAAACAAGTCAAGGAGAAACGCCTGGCCTGAAAGAGGAAGCTCCTCAACATGACATAGTGAATGTCATCTGGACCCCCTGCCGAGTCCCGAGTAGTCGCTAAAGCAGCCTGCAGCTCGGCCAATGTAAAGTCCACATTACACAAATCCGAGGAACCACCAGAAAAATCGAGTAGTCTCCAGCAGGTGCCATTGTGCTTGAAAACATACAAGGCCCCTTCCACGTAGATCTGTGATTTGATGCTTAACAGAATGGTAGCGAGATGTTATTAACAGGTTGTTCATAGAACAGCTCCCGGTCACATGACTAATTGTTTCTTTCTCTCTGTTGCACTTGTGACAGAGGGCGGAAGATGTTTGAACGCCTGGAACACCGTTAAGATTAGCGTAGCCAGAATTAAGTTTGATAGCAGCTGTCCATTTCGAGGACAACATTCCGTTCTTGTTACAGATGAAGTTGTTGCAGGCCGTGTTTGTTTGAAAGTGTACTGCACCTCGGCCCTGATAGTCGTACGTACACCATGTCTCGAAGGATTTTTGCCACATAGATTTTGTGTTGTCACCCCCTACATTCAGAAATTGTTGACAGGTCGTCATCTCGCTGCAAAAATTGGTTGTAGCCTGTAGCAGATCGTCATTGACTCTGGGAAATGTTTTCGCGATCGCGTAATGCTGTAAAAACACCTCCCAAGTAGTCTGCAGTAAGCCTAGACCTGAACGTCAGACCGGAGCCCCGGAAACAGCTGTTCGACATATCATGGAGGCTTGGAAACAACAGCAGGAAATGGAACGAGCCGTTGCAATTTCTGCAACCGCTACAATGTCCACACCCCCTACTGTCCGACATTTGACATCTGAGGAATTGAGTATTGCGAATTTGAATGGTACTAGGATTTTGGTACCGAGGATATCTATTGCCCCAGCCACTACGGAAACTAAACTGTAATCAAAACCGAGCAGTATACGGACCGGATGAGCAGGTGGAAGCGAATGGATCTGATAATGGATTTTGATTTTGGATTTGGATTGAAATTGAGAAATGGTTTTGATGAGTATACCGGAGTATACCGGACTGGATCTCCAAGAATCTTCGTTATGATATATTGATTTATTTGTATGCTGATTGATTGAATTCGGAAAGTATTTACTGATTGTAATTCCGGTTGATGCATATGGAATTCTTAATTAGTATTTGCCGAGGGAAAATGCCGGTAAATGAAAAGAGTTCTTATTGTTAGCCGATGTGAAATTCCGGTAAACATAACGAGAATTCTGAATAAATATTTGCCGAGAGAAATTCCGGTGAATGTATCGAATTCTTATTGTTTGCTGATGTGAAATTCCGGTAAATATAACAAGAATTCTGAATAAATATTTGCTGAGGGAAATTCCGGTGAATGTATCGAATTCTTATTGTTTGCCGATGTGAGATTTCGGTAAATATAACAAGAATTCTGAATAAATATTTGCCGAGGGAAATTCCGGTGAATGTATCGAGTTCTTATTGTTTGCCGATGTGAAATGCCAGTGAATATACGAGAATTCTGAATAAATATTTGCCAAGGGAAATTCCGGTGAATGTATCGAGTTCTTATTGTTTGCCGATGTGAAATGCCGGTGAATATACGAGAATTCTGAATAAATATTTGCTGAGGGAAATTCCGGTGAATGTATCGAGTTCTTATTGTTTGCCAATGTGAAATTCTGGTGAATATACTGGTATACTGGTGAATATATTTGATTCTTTCCAGGAATTTAATGTTATGAAGTGCGATTCTGCTGCATGGCGTTGCTTCATTGGGACAAGAATTAGGTATTTGCGATAGTGATTGATTAGATAGGTTAATTGCCATTTTAAGCTGGTAACATGATAATTCGTTCTGTGTTAAAATGCCTTTATATCTATGAGTTAAAGTGATTAGTTTGAGTTATATGCAATTCGTGAACTTGCAGACAGCATTAGTAACATGATAATTCATTCTATGTTAAGGCATTAGTAGCTAGAATAGTATAGATTGTGATTAATACGATTTACTGATAGCGACAAGACTCATTTGTTGCGACACGTTATGCGTAAGAAAATAATTGCATCTTTAATAGTGATTGCGATTTGGATTATGAAAAATTTAAATAAAGTAAGAATTCATCATGCTTTGCTGTATTCGATGAATAATTACGATTAGTTACATACGATGCTGGTTAGTGCAAGTGATATGCATAATTCATTGCTGCATTGCAGGCATTTATATATTATGATTACATTAGTATTGATTAAGAATGGGTTACGGGTTAATTATGTCATGATTAGTTTGACAGTTTAGTGCTTTAGTGAAGCGTGAGAAATTGTCAGTGTATAGACACCAATGTAAACGTGGGCCTATGATAGCAGTTAAACGTAAGATGTTTGTTTTGATTTTGAGAGATAACGTTATGCTTTATTGACTTTGTTCACTAGACTATTGTGTTCGTGACAAGTCTATATGTGCGGTAACAGTTAGAATTAGAGAGTGAAATGAGAGATTAGGGAGATAGGAAAGTAATAGACTGGAAGAAGGATGAAAAGGAATGCATGTGTAGAATTAAGTAAACATAACATGTTTTGTTAGTTTTGACAAGTTTGTTTTATTCAACAACACAGGGGTATTATTTCCTTCTCTTTTCGTTTCGTGTTGGCTGGAAGCATTGTATTTCAAATACTAACTCTTCCCTTTTTCTCTTTGGTGGATTTGGAAACATGAGGACATTCTTCCCTTTTAAGTTGGGGGAGTGTGATGACCCTGTCATTTTCTCCTGGTAACAGTGCCTGTGACGTCACACTCTGACGTCATTGTCTCTCTCTTCTCTGTTTAGCCTCTCGTTAGTTTTTGAAAATAGAAATGAATGTTTGTATGTGATGTTGCTATGGCAACGAAAGCCATATATATTCTGCTTAAGGGTTAAACAGGTTTTAAAAAAGCATGTTCTTTTGAGGCTGTTCTTTTTACCGCCAATTAAAACTGAACACTTCGAACTTTAATTATTTACCTTTCCAATTAAAGTTCTCTTTTCATTTCTTACTCTTTTGTATTTTCGAATATTTTATTAATATTGCATAGCCCAACATTGTAACATTAAGCCTGGAAAAGGGCCCAATGTTGAGCATAGAAATTGTGTTTTTAATATCTTTTCTGTGGTTACCATAGTGTGACGGACCTTTTTCCGTTAGTAGAATCTGCTCTTTTTTGGTTAATACGAGCGAGTTTGCACTCGTATTGATAGTGATTGGCTAGGTCACTAATTCTACTGGCCCGGGAGGACTAGACCAATATAACGTCTATTTGATGTCCTCACTAGTCTCTGGCAAAAGACTTCACAGTCTTGAGGATCTTGAATTTCTGTATCTCTCGGACTTTCGTCCGTAAATCTGCCCTAAGAATCGTGTAAAAATATACTCACTTGTACATTGCAGGTTTGCACCTGTTGGGACCTTTTTGATGTATCCAAAGTAGGTGAAGACCTGCAAATGATGAATTCACAAACGCGGAATTTTAAGTCTTGACGAATAAACACCACTGGTTTAGTTAAATATAAAAATGTAGATTTATTTCGGTGAAATAACATAAAACTGGTTTTCACAACACATAAAAATATAACTTGAATATTAAAAAGAAAAGAACCTAGCCAAAATCGGGCATAGGTTCGGTATTTTGAAAAGAAGCTCTTGAGCACATAAAAATGACTCTTTATATACCCTGAGAATCCCGAAGTCGGATTCTCAGGGCCAAACTTGACAATTGGTTAAAAGAATATTTTGGACCAAATGGACCAATCAAGAATTGATCCATTTGTCCAAAATCATGACTCATCCCCTGTTATCACACATAGGTGACAACAGGAGAAACGAAAACAAAATCAAATTAAAAACGAATAAATTTATTCGTGTGGAAGAAAAAAAATGAGGGGGAACGAAAAGGTCAGATCGCTATCTTAAACATATGATATCTGGGTCACTTGGTACCAAAAGTACCGAGTGGCCCAGAAGCTACACAAAGTACAGGGTGACGCAAAAACCCCCAAAAAACGAAAAACGCTATGCAGCGAGAATAGCGGCGGGCCCCAAACGTCTCACTCCCCCCGACTAAGCGGGAAGTACCCTACTTCCCAAGACAATTTTCCTAAAAATCCCCCTCCCCCCGACTGGATCTAAATTAACAAAATCCAGGGGTATCACAGGTATTATAAACAAAAACGTTTCGAGAAAATAAAATACAAATAATTATTATTCGATCACAGGTTCTTTGATAAAATTTATACAACAAAAGTTTCTAGAATAAATGGATTACGACTAGAAAATTACATAAAGAATCATCGCGCCAACTGGTCCGACGACGACTCTGCTCCTTGCGGATAACCTTCTCTACGGCTCCGGCGATAGGTGGCCGCGTCGATCTCTCCTCCCGAACTCTCCTTCCGTGGTCGTCTCGTAGAGTCGCTCCAGTGTCTCCAGCGGGACGACAGTCGACCGCTCCAACGTCGCTAGCACGGTGGCTTCCACGAAGTCTAACATCCGGGTGGCGGAGTAGTTCCTCTCAATGGCCCTTGGCGAATGGTGGCGGAATCGTCGATCCTGGTTCCGATCGGGAATCAGGGTGGCCAACATCGTCTCGGCGATTAATTCCAGAGTCCTGGTGCGGGATTGCTCCCGGGT
This sequence comes from Brachycybe producta, assembly GCA_036925085.1. Lineage (NCBI taxonomy): Eukaryota > Metazoa > Arthropoda > Diplopoda > Playtdesmida > Andrognathidae > Brachycybe > Brachycybe producta. The sequence goes on along the minus strand of JAUPFP010000001.1, from coordinate 11,643,171 downwards.
TCCAGGGTGGATCAGCTGAATCACATTTGATTCGTCGCTTGCATGAAGTGCGACGACAGCGGGATAATCTGGCATCTCCAAAACGACAGCGGTCCAGAGGACATTTCTCCTGGGTCGTGGTCGTTCGCTGGAAATCTCCCTTCTACTGTTGAACACTCCCAAATATCGGAGTGCGTGCCGTCCTTCGCGTCTACTAAAAGAAACCAAGCCATTATTAAGGAGGCGCAATTGTCGTTCCTACTCCTCTTCTGGCGTCGTCTTTGATGGAGACGGCGACTTAGGCTTCGTTGCTGGCTTAGGGATTGCTCCCTGAGATGGCGCTTCTACTGGACTGGCAGGGTGTCCTCGGCATCCTTGAAATTGTTCGTCCCGACGAGCTTTTCGGCGGGCAGCGGACCCCTAACCTTTCGGTCGTCTCATCTCTCGTGGCCGGTCTTCTCGCGGCGATGGTCGGTCGAAATGGACTTCCCTTCTTTTGTTTCCCTCTCGGACGACAGTCACTGTCGATAGTGGCCTGAAAGGGATAATGGGCGGTAGAGATGTAGACGATACTTCTCTTGGTGGTGTCGGGACCGAAATTGGTCCTGGCAGCACCAGCTTCTTGGTGAGTTCCGGTCGATATCCCCGGACAATGGGCGGGTCAATCGTAGCCCAACTGTTGGTCGGAGATGTAGTGCGAACTGGTTTTCTGGTGGTCGGTAGCACGGTGCCGACTTCAGGGACTTCTATGGGCTTTTGGCCCCTCTTGACGCACTCTTCATTTTGGCGGGCTATCCGCTCTTTCATAGCCCTTTTGTCGGCATTCCTCTCTCCTCGGGTGCGGTCCCGGCGATTCGAGGAGTACAACTCGGCAGGTACTCCTTCGGCATCACTGCCGGGCGGCGTGTCCATTTCCTCTGGGGGTCGCGGGAACTGTTGTCTCGGGTCCCGGGCTGGTCCCATGTAGATGTCCGGTTCGGGATCACCTAACTGAGGAGGCGGAGATCTCATTAATGGAACGAAACGATTAATTAATTCATCTTCCGATTCGGGGCTCTTTCGCTTCTTGAAAGAGTTGCCCGAATCGTTCCGGTTCTTCTCTGAAGTCGAGGCATCGCTGCCTAAGGGCTTTTCAGCCGTGTTGGCTGCTCCGGTCTTTAGGGTGGCGTCCTCGATCTCCATCACGTCATCGTCGTGTCCCTCTCCAAATAATGCGGTGAAATTAAAAGAATCCTCACTGCTGGTAGACTTTCCTCCAAAAGAACGCGGCATCTTCTTCTCAAAATTCAACTTTTTGGCACTTGACACTTTAGAAAATCGCGAAACTTTACTTTCGCGTGCTTCTCTTTCAGAAGTGAATATGAAAGTGGCGTCCAAAATGGCGGCGGCGTCCCCACGTGGTTCTAAGGGGTTGTCAAGTCTAATTTCCGGGTCAGAAGAGGCGGAGCTATTAACTACTTCCGGTTTCTCTTCTTTTTCTCTTCTCTCGATTTCTCCCACCAGGCGGCGCTGCGCAAGGCGGCAAATTCGAATTTCTGCATCTTTCGATGCTTCTTTTTTACTTTCTGGGTCTAATTCGGCTGTTTTAACGCCAAATTTCGCCCATCTTGGCGGTAAATTAGCTTTTGCATAATTTTTCTTCTTTCCACCACGTGTTTGCACACGGGAATCCAATTGGACTGGTTCTTGTGGAGCAGTTTTCTTTGGTCTCCCGCGTTTCCTTTTAGGTGGTTCCAGAGGAATTTCTGGAACTCCCTCTTCTTCTTTTTCAGAAGTTTCCGGATGAGTTTCTTGGCTGGCATCGGGGATAACTTCTTCTTCCTCTTTACGATGAACTTCTGGAGTACTCTCAACAGGTAAGTTGTCGTTTGCTTCGTCAATAATTTTTTCATCAGCGTCGGATTCTTCCTTGGCGCTGGTAGTTTTTTCAATGTCATCAGGTAAGTTTGTTTGAGGAGCCCTCAGGTCATTGGCCTCGAAATAGGGTCTCATTTACTGAACATTGACGGTGTCTCTCATAGTCAGACCAGATCGAGTGACGTACGTAGACTAAGTCGGTTATCTTCTTCGTGACAAGGCAGGGTTCCTTGTATGGCCAGATGAGTTTCTGAGCCATTCCTGGCTTTGGCACACGATCTCTTATCAGCACCTTCTGACCCGGCTTATAGTCCGGAATCGTACAATGCTTCTCATCGTAGTTTCTTTTCTGCACCTCCTGGGCAGCTTCTATGTTCTTTTTACCAGCATCCAAAGCTGGATCAGACTGCTCTGCTTCGTCTGTTATGGGCGGTGGCACGATAGGAGCGCGTGGCATCATGTTATCCAACGTGGTCCTGGGCTCGTGCCCGAACATTAATTGATATGGCGAAAATTTCGTTGAGTTATGCTCTTCAAGATTGTAGGCCATAACCACGTCACCTAATTTCTTTTTCCAGTCAGCCTGCTGCTGAAGGACATCCAAGTAACTTTTCACCATTTCCATCACGGTATGATTCGTTCTTTCTGCCAACCCATCAGCTTGTGGATGATAGGCTGTCATGGCAGCATGCTGGATTGCGTAGGTCTTGAAAAATGCTTGAGTTTCATTACTCAAAAATTGGGGTCCTCGATCAGTGATGATCTTCTGAGGAACTCCAAACTCGTTTACAATCTTATCTTTGACGAAGGCAATTGCTGCCTGAATGGTTGCTCTTGCCACTGCTTTGGCGATGCAATACTTCGTCGCGTAATCCACTGCAATTAAAATATGTTGAACTCCTCCGATTGACTTCGGAAGAGGACCAACATAATCCATCCCCCAACATTCTGTCGGTTTTCCCACAATGATTGGCTGTAACAATCCAGGTACTTTTTGGTGCGACAGTTTGGTTCTCTGACAGATGTGGCACGACCTGACATAGTCGGCGACGTCTGTTTTCATTGTTTTCCAGTAGAATCGCTTCTGGATTCTCTTCATTGTTTTGGTGAATCCGAAATGTCCAGCCTCAGGCACATCATGGAGCATCTCTAGAATCCCAATTCTCAATTGTCGGGGCACAGTACCCGTTAGTACTGGCATGGTGTCTTCGTACTTAAGGTGGTACAAAACGCCATCCACTATCGCAAACTTCTTGTGATAGGGATGCAGTCGATCTTTTTGGAGTGATTCTTTGATGAGGAGAAGTTCTTCATCAAGGGATTGCTCCCGTTCCCACTGGAAATCGTTGTAGACAGTAAAGATGTGAAGGTCTTCGAGAGCTTCCATCTCTCCATTCATCTGCTTTCAGCTAGCAGGAACGTTGCTCTCGTAACGTGAGACACAATCGGCGTCCACGTGCGTTTTACCTTTTTTGTAAACTACTTCATAATCATATGGCTGTAGTTTCATCTGCCATTTACCCAATCGGCCATCAAGATTCTGTGCTGTTTTTAAATAGCACAGGGCCTTATGATCGGTAAATATCTTGAATTTTCGGTTGAAAACGTACGGTCTGGCTTTTTCTATGCCATAAACGATTGCAAGACATTCTTTTTCAGTCGTTCCGTAGTTTCGTTCTGCTCCCTGGAGTTTTCGGCTGTAGTAACCTAGAACTCCAGGTTTTCTTCGTTTTTCGCATACTGATAAATTATGACACCAATCTGGTAATCACAAGCATCAGTGTGCAAGGCAATTTCTGCCTCCGGATCATACAAAGTTAGAATCGGAGCGGAGCAAAGAGCCTTCTTCAAACCATCAAAAGCGACCTCGCAGTCGTCATTCCACTTGAAGTCCAGGTCCTTCTTGACTAGGGCTTGCATTGGTTTGGCGATCTTGGAGTAGTTCTGAATGAAACGGTTGTAGTAGCCGGTCATTCCAAGGAAGTTTCTGACGTCAGTCACGTTTTTCGGCGCAGGAAATCCTTGAATCGTCTGCACTTTTTCTTCATCAGGTCGAATACCAAGGGCACTAATCTTGTGTCCAAGGTAGTTGATTTCGTCTTCTCCGAAGAAACATTTGCTGGGTTGAAGACTTAAATTGGCGTTCCTGATGAGCACCGAGATATCTCTCAATCTTTTCATGAACTCTTCGAAGTTCTTCGCAAAGATGACGATGTCGTCTAAATAGACCAGGCAGGTCTCCCATTTGTGGCCTGCCAGTAGTAAATCCAAAGCACGCTGCATCGTTGCAGGTGCATTCATCAGACCAAACGGCATTCTGTTAAATTCGTAGAGGCCATTGGTGCAAACGAAAGCCGTTTTTTCTCGATCTCTTTCTTCCACCGGAAATTGCCAATAACCTGATATTAAATCCAAGGTTGCAAAGATCGTGGCTCCAGAAAGAGAATCGAAAGCGTCATCTATCCGTGGTAGTGGATATTGGTCAGCTTTGGTTTGAGCATTGAGTTTGCGATAATCGACGCAAAATCGATGCTGACCAATCTTCTTCTTGACAATCACCACTGGACTTGCAAACGGACTTTTGGATGGGCTTACAATGCCGGCGTCCAACATATCACGTAGTGTCGACTTGATGATCTCTCTCAGGTGAAGTATGCCAGAGCGGCTCTCGAACCGGCGGGTTTGCACCCGTGTCAATCACGTGTTTTGCCAAATTTGTCTTTTTCAAGTCGGAGGTCTTGAAAGCAAAAATGTCTCTAAATTCTCCGAGAAGCTTCCGAATCGCCATTTGTTCTTCTCTTGAACGATTCGGATTGACATTCAGACTGTCTTGAAATTTGACATAGTCTTGTACTGTCATTTCGTCACTTTGTGCTTCAATTTTGTAAATCGAGGGGCCCACAGGTACATCAAGAGTCCTCAATCTCTGCGATCGTTTTTCTGGCTCCGAGGTGAATAACCTCTCCAGACGGATTGAAGATTTGGATTTGAAGGATAGACTTTCCTCTTCCTTCAACGATCCCAGGAGAAACTTTGACTCCTCTCTGCTGGAACGTGCTTTCGCACGAGTCGATGAATTGAAGACTACCTTCTTGTAGATCATCAGGAGCATTGACCTCGACGATTGCAACTTTTTTCGGATCCAGCACGAGATTCTGGACCAGACGTAGCTTAGCTGGCCCCTTATTCAGGAGTTTCTCTTGCAGATCTTCCTCTTCTTTATTTTTAAGATTTTCAATAAAATCTTCTGCTTTTTGGTTCTTTTGGAGAGTGTCCGGCAACAGTTCCTCTCCAAAGTAAACTTTCTTTTGGTTCATGTCAAGGCAAAGGTTGAGGTCTTTACCGAGATCGTTTCCTAATAAAGCCTCACGTTGTCCTTTGATGACAATCAGCTTTCCTCTGACAAGTTTTTCGGCGACTCGAATCGGCACGATGACTTGTCCCATGATGTTTAATGGATTTAGTCCGGCGCCAGTCAAATTCGGCGGAAAAGGTAGCGGATCCATTACCAACTTCATTTCTTTGACTAGTGATTCACTTATGACAGAAGCTTCAGCGCCACTGTTGGTAGTCATCACTAACTCACGACCTCCGAAATTCACACGAACTTTGGGAGCCGTCTGCTCATCTTGTTGTTGGACTTGAAGTTCACGAGGCGTGACTGTCTCAGTCAACTTGGTCCAAACATCTTGTATTGTCCTCGAACAACACTGGTTTTTCAACCGACAGAGAAGACTAGACTCTGCAGTCGAATTCTTAACAGGTGTGGCTATTTTCTTTTTCGCCACTCCATGTTCTGCTTTGGTTTCAACAGGAGTAGCTCCTTTTGAGACTACTACCTGTTCTGCTTGGTTTTTAGCAAGAGTAGCTCCTTTTGAGACAACTACTTGCTCTTCTTTAGTCTTAACAGGTGTGGTTACTTTCTTTTTCGCCACACACTGTTCTGCTTGAGTGTTAACAGAAGTAGCTCCTTTTGAGACTACTATCTGTTCTGCTTTGTTGGACATCTTGGCGTCGTTCGTCTTTACAAACGACGTAGAGGCCCCACTTTGCAGTGGGTTCCGCCGGCTCCCATCTTCGTGAATGGTACGGATGTGGATCCCATCTCCAAAATCTGCTTTATGTCGTGGAGAGTCCTCTAGCTGCACCGCAGCACAGCTCTGCTTAGGAGTCGTTGATTCCTCTTCTCTGTTGTCGTTTTGGCACAGGCTACCCAGACCTGGAGGCATCCCAGCATGGTTGACCGCAGCCAAACCAATAGATCCTCTCGTTATCTGGTCCTGTCGGACCGTGACGTCAACCTGTGGAGGTTTCGTTGACTTCTCTTCTTTCGGGCTCTCTTTGACATCTTCTTTTTCGGGCGTCACTACTTTGGGTGCGAGTGGCGCCCTTAGTAGTTTAAAGCTGTCAGATGGTTGTCAAAATGGAAATAATGCGTTCGATTATCGATTAAGACAGGCACCATCTTCATTCCATTAGGTAGTACATGGATCTCGTCGGCGCGGATAACTTTCGGCGCCGTCGTTTCCGACGGTTCATCAACTCTATTGACTGGAGTTGGTGGAGTCGTCTTGTTCTCTTCCTTCTTCGGTTTCGTTTCGTTGGGGCACTGGAACGCTCGATGTCCAGGCTCCTGACATTGGTAGCAGATGAGAGGTCCAGTAGACTTCCTTCTCTGCTGGGGTCTCGATCCACCATCTTGATTTGGTCGTGAATCTTGCGTCTTTTCAGACGTGGCCGGATTCTTGGGAGTCCACGTCTGCTTCTTCTGTTGTTGCTGTTGCTGCTTCTGTTGTTGAGGCTTCTGCTGCTGGGCCGGTTGGTTACCAGTAGACGTCCTGTATACTAGCATCTTCTCCTCGATCAGTTCTCCTTCTATTTGGGCTGCAAATTTCACAAAATCGTATAAATTGTCTTTAGGTGCCCCAAATAGATACTGTTTGAGAGATGGTAGCCGGCTCTTCCTCAGGCTTGAGATCAACAAAGAGTCGTCATCATTGGGATGTATCCTTCGATACATCTCCGCATACTCTTCCGCGTAGACCTTGAAGGTTTCATTGTCCCTCTGGGTCCTTGCGGACAGCTCATTTTTCATTCTTACTTTCTGGTCTGGCAGTAGGAATTCATTAATTATTCCATTTCGCATCATGATCCAATTGATCTCGCCATATTCCAAGCGGAAACGAGCAAGCCATTTGATCGCTCGTTTTCGAAGGAGACCAGTAAAGTGGCTGCATCGCTGCAGGGAGTTCCACTGGTGCGCAATCGCAATGTCCTCGAACTCTTCGATATATAGAAGTATGTTTTCAGACCCAGTATACTTTGGAAAACCCTGGAGTGGATGTAGCGAATTCTTTTCAGAATATGGCGTAGGTCCCAGGTTTGGAGTCCATTCAGGAGCTTCAGGCCTGAGCTTTAGCCCGGATTCTGTCGGTGATTTGCTTCTGTTTCTGAGATTTCTCTCATGTGCGTGTTCAAAGCGGCGTGGAGTCGACTCTCCACATAACCGTCTCACCAATTCTTCTCGACTTTCAGGAGTAGCGTCTTTCATCATTTCGGCAAACCGGTCGACCATCTTCTGTTCGTTGCTTCGTCGAGAGGCCTCAGAATATGCTTCAGTCTTGAGTCGGGCATCGGCTTGTCGTTCTTTGTCTTCAGCACGCTGTTCTTCCTCCTGGAGTCGCTTCTCTGCTGCAAGGGCCCTCAGCTTGTCCTCTTTCTTTTGCTTCCGTGTTTCGCGGGCAACACGGCGTGTTCCCCGAGCTTTCGCTCGTTCCTTTACGAGCTGTTCACGTCGGCGTCTGAATTGGAGTTGCTGGGAGAACTTTGCGGTTATTTCGCTGGTATTCATCATTATGTATCGTAATTTGTGTCAATAAAAACGTAAAAATGTTTCGAAAAATTTTGTTCTGTTTCAAAATTGTTTACACAATTGAATTACGATAATCCTCGTGTTTTTCAACACGTTTCTTAGGGCAAAACGAGGTAGCAAGTTTTATAAACTACCCCGCACCTCCACCATATATTGTGACGGACCTTTTTCCGTTAGTAGAATCTGCTCTTTTTTGGTTAATACGAGCGAGTTTGCACTCGTATTGATAGTGATTGGCTAGGTCACTAATTCTACTGGCCCGGGAGGACTAGACCAATATAACGTCTATTTGATGTCCTCACTAGTCTCTGGCAAAAGACTTCACAGTCTTGAGGATCTTTAATCTCTGTATCTCTCGGACTTTCGTCCATAAATCTGCCCTAAGAATCTTGTAAAATATACTCACTTGTACGTTGCAGGTTTGCACCTGTTGGGACCTTTTTGATGTATCCAAAGTAGCTGAAGACCTGCAAATGATGAATTCACAATCGCGGAATTTTAAGTCTTGACGAATAAACACCACTGGTTTAGTTAAATATAAAAATGTAGATTTATTTCGGTGAAATAACATAAAACTGGTTTTGCACAACACATAAAAATATAACTTGAATATTAAAAAGAAAAGAACCTAGCCAAAATGGGGCATATGTTCGGTATTTTAAAAAGAAGCTCTTGAGCACATAAAAATGACTCTTTATATACCCTGAGAATCCCAAAGTCGGATTCTCAGGGCCAAACTTGACAATTGGTTAAAACAATATTTTGGACCAATGGACCAATCAAGAGATTGATCCATTTGTCCAAAATCATGACTCATCCCCTGTTATCACACATAGGTGACAACAGGAGAAACGAAAACAAAATCAAATTAAAAATGAATAAATTTATTCGTGTGGAAGAAAAAAAATGAGGGGGAACGAAAAGGTCAGATCGCTATCTTAAACATATGATATCTGGGTCACTTGGTACCAAAAGTACCGAGTGGCCCAGAAGCTACACAAAGTACAGGGTGACGCAAAAACCCCCAATAAACGAAAAACGCTATGCAGCGAGAATAGCGGCGGGCCCCAAACGTCTCAATAGAGTAACATTGGGACCCAGATTTCTTTATTTATTTGTATATTGTGAAATGATTGGCCAACTTATGTCACATGATCAGTGCTTGCATGTGTATATAAGTTGGGCTCTTATAATATCTGGTGGTCCTCCAATTCTTGTTTGTTTTGGTAGTTCCGTTATATTTCAGCCGGAGGATTTGCCCGGTTGAGAACCCAGTGCTGTTTCCAAATTCAGTCGGAGGGACATGCACGGTTGATTTCTGCTCTGCATGCTGTTAAAGGTGAGCAGTAGCCACATGCTCGGTTGCACCTGGGTCGAGATTCCTGTGAGGACATAGGACCAACAGATGGATGCAACAGACGGAGCAGACGGGGCGGAAACAACACGAGGGGACCAATAACGTAACGATTTGCATAAGAAGAATCCAGAAGCATTTGACAGAATTAGATTGATTCGAATAGTATAAGTAATACTCAGATCGATCCTTTCCTTGTAAACGTGACTGTATTGTGAAAACTCCACCTGAGGTCTATCAATAAATGATAACAGACACACGTGGGTTTTGTCTATCCTTTCAATACGTCATAGAGAAGTCAATGTCATTGGTTGAACGAGAAGGGTAAATTGCATAGGCTGCACTGAAAGGAAGAGTTGACAGCCGGTTCTCCGTCCCCTAGAGAAGCTATAGGACTACCTTGCAGCGTAGAGGTAATCTTGGTAAGGGGCCTGCCTGAGGTTATCCGAGTACAAACTGTCTGCAACATTGTCTGCTCTTCTCTAGCAGACGATACTTTGGCCGGTATTGGAAGTTAAAGCCATCTGCTTTCCCATAGACGACACTTTGGATAACGTTACAAGATAAACGAGGCAGCTACTTTACATATATGTATTCTTAATAATACAAAATTTTCAGAATTAAGAAATATGTAACAAAACTTAAGTTACACTAGATTTTAGTAAACCATGTATTTATATTTAGAGAATCGTTTCAAAATATTTTTTTCAGAAAATGTTGGAAAGAAGAAATTGTTTGGCGCCATCTATTGGGGGTTTATAGAAACAAATTCTGAATTTTTTTGCAAGACACGTATGGGCTATATGCAACAGCGCCATCTATTGGAGTTTTTCAAAAACTAAATCTAAATTTTTTATGTTATTTTAATGCTAAACCCTCTTAATGCCTCCATAGATTGTGACAAAGCGTAGCATTTACAGCTATTTTACTAAATGGTAAAATACTGTTCATTATGGCAAGCCGTTTTACTTTTTATTCCCGAATTTCGGAGAATGATTAGTTATGAGCACACTTGTTAATCTACGAATCTTGGTCCTCTGCTGTGACGTCACATAAGTTCTCTTTCCCCCCCCCCCCCCCCCACGCTTCACCGGAAGCTATTCAGGAAGTGATATTCACCTAGGCGGGAAAGTGTATCTTGTTTCTTTTTTAAGTTCTGTTCTTTCTTTGTTTTCTGTGTGTGATTTGTCTTTGAAGTGCTGCTTTTTTAAAGATAGGAAACCGTAGAAGTTAGTGAAAAGCGACTAAAATGCTGACCGATTCGGATATTTCTAGGAATGGAAATAATCTCGAAGAACAAGAAAACGACGCTGAAGGAGGAATTCGTATGTATATCTGCAATCTAATCGTCATTCATTTACGTTTCAGTTTGTTGTTACTAGTTGTCATTTTGTGGTGGCTGCAAATTTGAGTAAATCAAAAAGATTTGTTTCTCATAAGAATAAACTAATAATGAGGTGGTCGGCTGAAGCCGGAATTTTGTGGTCTGGAGATTGACAGAAAGGAAGAGAAGCAGTAAAGGATCCACGAATTTATTGAATACAGAACGTACATTAACTGAATGGACAAATCTCTGGACAGCTTCTGAACCTCTTCCATGCTAAAACTCTGAGGTTGATTATTGATATATACTTTGCCCCGAAGGCTTGCAATAAGACTGGTAAAAGCGTGTACCGTATATGTATGGCCAAAGTGAACCTTAGGGTGCCGCCACACTACTAGTACGCGGGCTCAGTGAGGTGGCTCGTCGACGAGCCCAAGGAAAGTGGACGGACTTGTGAGCAGTGATACAAGTAGCACACGTAACACAAGCCAGGGGCTCGTTAGGCTATTTTTGGTGTCGGTTCATCAAAGAGGCGTTCGTCAATACTTACAAGTAATTAGACAGGACGATCACAGGTTCGTTGACTCGCTGTAGCCTTACTTGTGGCCACAGAATAGAGGGAATTCATCCTCTTTATTTGGTGTCGTGGCGTTACGGCGTTTGTCCCAACAATGGGTGTATGATAATAAAGCTTGAAATGGTAATTAAAACTTTCGTTGCTCTCGGATCCGCACTAGTCAAAGCCTCTCGAATAAGTGAATTCTCAACCTTTCGTTGACAAGAGCATGAGCCCAACAAATTAACAAAGGCACACATAAGGGTGTGAGTATTGTGAACGCACCTAAAGATTTACTTCTGTAAAAGCGGCTAAAATGCTGTTCAGTGAATTGCCTGTTCAATAAATTAGTGGATCTCTGTTGGGGTGTGTTTCTTATTATAATATTCATCTAACGGGATAGTCGAAGTTGGTGTTTTGTCATCGGGTGATTTCTAGAAAGGGAAGCGGAAAACCCCATAATCAGGGTGGCTGATTTTTTAATTTTTTTTAAAAAAAAAATCAAATCGATTTATTTGGTTTAAATCAATTTTTTTATTTAAATCAGAATTTTTTCATTATTGACATTTTTTATTATGAAAATCTTTGCAAAAATGAGTAATAATAACATTGTTACTTGTTAAGTTATTAGTACATAATTGCAAAATCGGAAAAAAATGTTAATAAACATTCAATTTTGAAAGTAGTCAAAGTTTCAAGCACTTTTAATTTAACATTTAAACATAAATAGTAGCTTTTCAGCCTTTTCACTTCTCTAACGATTGTGCGCAAGACCCACTGTTTTAGGCTTAAGCATGTCTTCAAAAAACAATACATTAATGAACTACTACCATGGGCCGTGTATTTTATAAACATTGACAAAATTTTTGGTAATTGTTAATTTTTGTCATATAATTTAAATCTATAAATTATAAATGTGAATTTAAAAAAAAATCATGCGATTTATTATAAAAAAAGTATTTCATTTAAATCACTGCCACCCTACCCATAATGCACTGCATATATAAATATAGCGTACTATGTATACGTGTGGTAGAAAAAGTAGATTTGAAAGTCTCATTCCGTAGATCTAATTAAGCTATAGATAGCTACAGAAGAACTAAGATAATTTCGTATATTCAGAACATGAAAAGAACAAAAGAATAAGGCGAAAAAGATTGTTATGCCAAATAACGTACTACATTCTAGCACGTTATTTGACAAAACAATCTTTTCTAGTAACTAGAATTATAGTATAAAAGATTAAAATAACTTTAAACATGTGAAGCATTATTTCGATTTACCTTTACTGGTCGTTTAGTGTGGTAAAGTCTGTAATTACCTTGCGATCCCAAACAAGTCACTTTATTTTGTGTTTCAGGAGCAAACTTAAGAAAACGTGTTTAAATTGTTTTAGGAACTAGAAGTGTAGCTCAATCACTTAAGGGCATTTAGCCGCGTTTTCATGTTATCATATTCTTTCTCTGGACCACATCTCACACTGAGCGGGGGGGTTGTTCAAATGATTATGATGACGAATGATGAAAGATGTGACATATTAGTCTGATTTGGCGAAGTGTGTTTTACGACCGGATGCCCAGCCATGACGTCAGCTTCACAATGACCGAGAAATTACGAAAGGCAAACACAAGAACCGGGATTCGAACGTGGTGGCCAGAACTCCCACCCAGCATTGTAAGCCTAGGATTTTCTCACTGCGTTACCGAGGTGTCGGCTTCATGTTATTATCTTTACAAAGTTTTTTATGGGAATTTCGAAGTGACATAACGTTAAGCATTCGACATTTTTTATTACCTGTCAAAAGCTAATTTTGCAAGATGTCATTCAACCTTAAAATACTATAACTTATTTGTAAGTGACTCACCAACTGTTCTCGTTTCTAATACAGTATCATTGTCTTGTTAACGTAGCCCTCGATACGCAGAATATCCATAGTTCGAAAATCAGCTTCTCATAAAGCATCTTATTGTGAACCTTTTTAATTAAAAATTCAAATTAAGTGTTAAATTTTTAAAATGATATTATTTAATACATTTAATCAAAGCTTTAATTAAAAGATTATACAGTAATTGAAATAATAAAATAGTTCGCAAAATTAAATTTAAAATGTATTGTTTTTTTTTTACATAAAACTTCAATTTTCTCATTCTTTTCTTCTACGAGTTTGAAATATATGCGAACTGATTGAAATTTCATATTCGTCAACATTAAAAATGATGAATTCTGCTGATTTTAGGTATCGGAGATATTTACATTCCTCCACCGCCACTTCCCGCTTTAACATTCGATGCAACTGGACCGAGACTCATGATCGATGATATCGTCATCGAAAACTTCAAGTCTTATGGAGGGAAAGTGACTCTGGGACCTTTTCAAAAGGTACGTAACATCGTTTTATTTTACAGCATGATTTTTATGCAACATTTTTTTTTTCTTTTCTAATGTTCGTTTTAGAACTTTTCGGCGATCGTTGGTCCGAATGGTAGCGGTAAGTCAAATGTGATAGATGCGTTGCTTTTCGTGTTTGGATATCGTGCTAAGAAGATTCGCTCGAAGACGGTTGGAGTTTTGGTACACAATAGTGACACACATCCGAATTTGACGAGTTGCACGGTCACAATTCACTTTCAAAAGATAATTGATAAAGTAAGTGATTGTTTCTCTCTTTTAAGTTTCACAAATCTCATGTTTGCAATAAATACTGAAGAAAGAAGTTTTTCACGTTGATTATGTATGCGTGCCTCGTACGGCTTGGCAATAAATCTAGCATTGTGTAATATTGTCTGATAAAAAGGATTACTAACTCGATATGTCGTGGGTGGATATACAACGGGTATTCGGCTGTTTTTCAATGTTTTTCAATGTCTACGTTCTGATGGGAAACAGTAATTCATTACACTCGCTAGCATCTATAGAAAGACCATCAACCATGCCCAATCTGAATGGCCTAGCTTGTAAATCGTGTATTACACACAAGAAATGAAGACGTTCTTGTCTGGCAGTTTTTTAATGTATTGCATTCAAAATTTCCGTTATTGATCTTCCAGTTCACGTGCAATGAATTTCCAAAGTGGTGTTGTCATGACTTTGAGCATCTGTAGAAGCTCGAATACGCCCACTCGGAATGGACCTAATTTATGAATCGTGCATAACACACAGGAATTGATGTCATTCTTGTCTTGCAGATTTCACTTTCAATAGATTACATGAAATATTTTCATTGCTGCACTTCTGGCTCACGTGCGGTTTCATAACTTTTGGTGTTTTACTCCCCAACGCTGAATGAAATAGAAAATCTTTTTTTATAAAACCGTCCACTTTTAAGTTGAAAACCAAATACCGAAAATTATTAAAGTATCTGAGTATTCATTCCACGGTTCACCATGTACAGCAATGTACAAAAGACATTTTGTTAAACGCGTAAACATTGAAAAATAAATCATTATGGATGGTATGATATGCAAAACATATGTGAAGGCTCCGTTTTAAGTTTATTATCCAAACGGATATATGTGTTACCCTACAGAAAATAAAATCGGATATCCGTTATTTGCGGATAAGTAAAATTCACTATCCGAAGCATCACAAAAGAAGAGAAGAAACCTTTTTTTTGTTTAACCCACTTCACAATAGTAAAGTTCGTCCGGCAATATTTCCTGCTTATCACTGCTATTGTAACCTTGTACGAGACGTGATTACGTTTGATAGGATAATGCACAACTACGTTTCCTTCTTTAAATGTTGTTAAAACTTGAGGGGAAAATGTTTGTTAAACACTTTTGTAGACCCATTGAAAATTGTTAGCATACAAATCATTAGTGTCACATTAAGGCAATGAAATATAAAGTTTGGTACAACATGAGACAATTTATGTTTCTAATAATTTGACTACCGTGTTATGCACTTTAGAATTGAATGTCATTTTATCTACTCATAAACGAATAATTAAGGGTTTTTTTTTTTAATTTCAGTCTTTGGAAGAATACGAAGTTATACAAAATTCCCAATTTTTAGTATCTCGTACGGCACACAAAGATAATTCGTCTTTTTATACAATCGATAACCGTCGCGTCCAATTTAAGGATGTCTCGCAGCTGTTGAGATCGCATGGAATAGACCTTGATCACAACCGATTCTTAATTCTTCAGGTGAGCATATATACGAATTCAGCCAGACTAAGTCTTCCATTTTTTTTCGTGTGTGCTGAAAAATGTTTTTGTTTTAACCGATATATTCGGGTTAACTATTTCGTCTTAAGGCTAGGTGCAAATTAAGATGCGTGTGAAACGACCTGACACGAGCATCATGACGCGAAAACACGCCATGCGTAGCCTGGTGATTCGCATATTGTGACGCAGTGTAGTGAACTCTGGACGCAGCCCCAGGTGTAGAAATGAATGACCTGAATATGCCACGTCACACGATAAACTGTCTCAACCACAGTGCCACACGTGTGTAAACAGACGCGAGTAGCGTTGTTACCAATTTACACCGTCCTGTTCATTTTCATTGGTTACAAAAGAGCGTGCTGTGCTCTGTCACCTCTCACGTGACATATGCGTCTCAATTTGCGCACTGGCCTTAATGTATAAAAAACCTGGAGGACGCTATACTAAGGGACAGGACTAAAATCTATTTTCTATTGTCCAATTTTTTGCATTATCCGATTTTTCGTGTTGAACGATTTTCACTTTAATACAAAAAACTTGTTGCAAACTTGCACAAACTAATAAATATATTTTGTAAATTTGCAAAATGATTTTCTATTTTATTGGTGAGATTTCTTGTGGGATGTCGTAGTTACCAAGTAGTTAAGTGATACCGAACAATAATATATAAATTTCAATGTCACTTTCAGGGTGAAGTTGAACAGATTTCGTTAATGAAACCCAAATCACAGACGGAACACGACACTGGGATGCTGGAGTTTTTAGAAGATATTATCGGAAGTGGAAGATTTGAAGAACCGATTGAGAAATTGGCGAACAAAGTAAAGGAGTTGAATGAACTAAGAGGAGAAAAGGTTAGTTAGTCAGTCAGTTACTTAGTTATAAGTAAGTTTTTTTTACTGCTAATAGAAACTTTTTTTTATTAGTTTTACTATTACTTGTTCTATTTGCAATTTTTCTGCCGGTTTTTATGTGATTTTTTAATTAGAAATAAAAATATTCACAGTACAGTAAGTCCCTGACTTACACGGATTTGACTCTATAAAAACGCCAATTAATGGAATTCAACTTACGCAGAAACCGCCAGAACGAATTAACTGCTCAAGTTGTGTTTAGAATTTTTTTAAATTTTAAACTACTTTCAAATTTGTTGTCCCTTATTCATTGAGATGGAGCTTTCAGTCCTTTGGTTCATTTCTCAATGGCTGCATGTTATATACATTGCATATTCATGTGTTGACGTGTGTATCTTAATTCGAGTTAGTCTTAAACCGCATTGATTTAGTTAGCATCGGTTATATAGCTTACATTTCTTTCACTGGGATGGCCCTTTACACCTTTTTGTCACACAGCTAAACTTTTAATTACGATTATTTTGTTTTTACAGTTGAATCGTGTTAAGTTTGTCGAGAAAGAAAAGGATTCTCTCGAAGGTGCAAAAAACGAGGCAGTCGAATACATCACTGTTTTTAACGACGTAGTAAAGAAGAAAAATATTCTTCGTCAGTATTTTATGTAAGTTGGATTATTTGTCGACAAAACTTCACTTACAGACCAAGATTGCGAGCCGTTCTAGAACAGTTCACGAACAGAAACAGAACCCGGCTTAGAGCTTGCCTCGCGTACAGTTCAACAGCGATTCGCGAATGGGTACAAAGCTTTTACTCGAGTCTGCACATCTTAGGGTTGGTTCTATAACATCTGCCGAACACAGAACTTGGTCTAGACGTGAGTGAGCTCGTCTTTCCAGTTTATAATTATTAGCATGTGTGCACAATTATTACAAGCACATTTATCAACTCTTGTGGAACTAACAAAATCTCGAGAGCTGTTTGCCATGCGAATGCGCTAATTTTTTTGATGTAGACATAATGCTTGCGAGCAGTTCCTGAGTGGTTCGTGAATATCTAATTTTGGTGTCTATATGCAGATTTATCTTAACAAGGTCAGGTTTTTTCAAACTCGTTTTAAAGAACTTTTTTTAAGAAAAAACCTTTGTGATTATGTTTAGATTTGAATTGTTATGTTTCTCACTCACAACTTCGTTCAGCATTTAAAACTTGATTGATCATATATTTGCAATCAAATAATTGCCACAACAGACTGCCGATTATATTAACGAATAAACCCAAATTGTTCATAATAAATTTATAGAATTGTTAATGGCGGATCTGGACTTGAAATAGATGAAATCTGTGAATCTTTTCGTGAATTGGCTCATGAGATCACATCTGTTCACATCTATTGTTCAAGTTGATCAGGGTGGCAGTGATTTAAATCACATTGATTTAAATCAAATGATTTTTTTAAAAAATATATTCACATTTATTTAAACATTTAAATCATACAATAAAAATAAAACAGTTCCCGGCATTTTTCTTGTTTATAAAATAAAGTCCGGTGGTAGTCCTTTCATTAATGCATTATTTTTTTGGAAGATATACTTGAGGAAATATCCCCAATTGACTGGTGGAAAAATCATTAAAGAGATACATACATATAAATAGTACTAGTAATCAATTTAAGAGCCTCAGAGGTAAACTGTGTTAAGTCACCAAACCTAAATTTGACACTGGAGTCGTTTGAAAGTTTTTCTTTTCATAGGACTTAACATGGTATACCATCATTTAGCAGCTGATGTGTAAAACAGTGGACTTAACACTGTTTACTACTGATAGAACTTGACAAGCTGTTTAAAAAAGTGACTTAACCCAGTTTACCTCTTGAGGCACTGATTTGCTGAACTGAAAAGGCTGCAAAGCTTGTGTTTATATGTTCAGAATGTTAAATTAAAAGTGCTTGAAACTTATTATTTTCAAAGTTTAATGTTTAATAAAGTTTTTTATTTTGCAAATATTTTACTAACAACTTAACAATTAAGAATCTTATTATTACTCATTTTTGCAAACATCATCATAAAATTTTTTAATATTTCATATAAATGAAAAAAAAAATAAAAAAAATCTGATTTATTTGATTTTTTAAAAAAATCAGCCACTCTGAAGTCGATGCATCCCGACTTACAGTAGTCCAGATCAGTTAATGCATGTTCAAAAGAGATCAGAACCTTCATGTCTACTGTAAGATAGATAGCAGGCACATTTTCTTGGCTGGGCTGTGGCCAACAATTTGCCAGCAGGCGGATAAAATAAGAAAGGGGAACAATTTATTGGGATTCGTCAGATCTAATCTGTTTGTAAATGGCTAAAGAAAAAAGTGATGAATCTCAACTGTGAATAGGTATCTTAAATGATAAGTTGCTACTCACTTTCCACTTAAAAGGGTCTCACATAAAAATTATAACTGAAATCAATTTTTTTTAAAAAAAGTTTTTTCGACCCTGAAGTGCAGACAAAGTTCAGTGAAGTACTTATGTAGAAAAATAGCTTTTGTAAATTTGCAAAAAAATATTTGTCGCATGGATTGATGAAAATATCTTTTTCCATGTCTATGCAACTTTTATCAATTCTCAAGAGTAGAATTTTTATCGTTTTGTCAGACATGACACCAACATTCAAAAAGCTGATGTTTTGGCGAAAAAAAAGGAGATTGAGGAAGGAATTTCTGATTTACTAAAGAAAGCGGGGGAGATCAATTCTCAGTATAATGATAAGAAAGAAAAACTAGATCTGATGAACAAGTGAGTGGCAATGTGTCTAAGAGACAAAGAACATACAGATTTCGTTATTAATTGAATAACATGCATTTATAGAAAACTGGAGAAAAATAAGAAGTCTTCTGATGATATGGATACGAAATTTAGTGATATTGAAAAGATGGACGCTCGCGGACGTCAAGATCTGAAACACGCTAATGCTCGAACTAAGGAACTGGCTCGAAAACTCGCAAATGACAAGACGAAGGTAATTTAAATTTTTCTTTGTGAAAAATTTGTGGGGAAAAATGGCAAAAACCTTCCTTAATATAACTGATTATTATTAAGAAAATCCGTGCAATAAACACTAATGGCGAAAAGGTGCTATTTTCAAGCCAAAAACTTCAGTGTTAACCCAAAAACTCATTAAATTAAATTCGTTTATTCAACTGAGAACTTATTTTCCACGTAATTATAAATCTGTTAATTAATCAGCTTGAAGAATTGATCGCTTCGCCGCCAAAAATGGAAGAGGAGATTAAGGAACTCGAGAAGCAGCGTGAAAAATTGAATGCTGAAAAGACAAAAGCAGAAAAGAAATTAGAAGAAGTGATGGCAAGTTTGCATGTCGAAACCAAATCTCTTCAGGAGGAGAAAGACGTTCACGAATCGGAATTGATGGAATTACAAAAGGGAGTGAACGATGCAAAGTCAAAGGTTCGTATTTACATGTCATACTACCAATGTTTTACATTGGATTCTTATATACATGTATAAAATGTCTTAACCGTAGCAACTTTTAATATGAGATTTTTGTTTAAAAAACACTAAGCAATACTGTGGTCTGTAGTTTGTATTCTTGAGACTTATTTTTCATTGTTTTTAAATTAGCTTTGGAAAGAATATACATGAGCCCCTGCAGAATTTTTTCGGGGAGGGGGCGGCAAAACTTATTCATGTTTCAATAAACATAACTAAGTTATTTATTATGTAGTGTGTGATGATGATGTAGTGCAAGGTTAGGACTTCAAAATGATGACCTTAGAATGAGGTATAGGCGATTGTTAATAATGAAATGTGCCGAATAAAATTCATAATAAATATCAAATCTAGGGTGTGGCAAATTCCCCTCTGTGGGCGGGCATGAATAGATAATAAGCTTAAAAAAGTGTTTTAATTTGAGAACTACTGCACTGGCAAGGCACATTTTTTATTTTAAATATCTAAATACTATTTTTATCATATTAATTTCAGATGGATGTTGCGCAAGTCGAAGTTGACCTATGTTTAAAAAGTGAGCAAGACGAAAAGAATAAATTGGAGGCTTTGCAAAATAACTATGAAACCCTTTTGAAAACGTTAAAAGAGAGAGAAGGGTGAGTTTCAAATTGCATTCGAAGATAGTAAATTATTTTTTTTTTTTGGTAGTGTAACACCCAGTAACTCCCGTTCCCGCCAAATCCATAGCCTGGGGGGGTAAACAACTCTTGCTCGTCCCCTCCCCTCTCTGACTCATACCCAAGCGGCGGATTGATACACTTAGGACCATGGTCACTTGGACCTGGTTACACCTGTTAGGTGTACACAGGTCCAAGGTATAAAAGGACCTTGTTCCTCGTCTTTGTCTTTGCTCTAATTTGTATTTCGTTGATTTCTTTCCGTACCACATCATGCGCATGAGGACGCATCTTTAGTATTCACAATTCATCCTTGTAAACTTGGCATTTCCAGATAAGGATGAATAAAAGCGTTGTAATGGAAAGCATCGTTGTCTTTATGTTTAGTAACTAATAACTTCTCTACAGAGGCCAGAGCCACCATAAGGCAAGGAGTCATACAATCTTGGAGCAGCTACAGCATCTTTGATTCAGTAACAACAATGGAGGATGCATATCAGCGTCGACTGAGAGAAGGATGGCCACCATCCTTCTGCGTAGATTTCACCCTCCATGCAGAAGGATGATCGTAATCTATCTCTGTCCGACTCTATAGCTTGAATCTTCTCCGTGCGGGCACCGCACGATGCAGAGAAGCAACGAGCTATAGAAATCATCATCTACAAGATGGTAATTCACATTAGACAGTAAATGAGAAATTTTGGTAGTACAATGACAAACGTTTCAAGAAATGGGTGATAAAAATAATTTGTTTTTAATGTGTTTTTACATTATGGAAATTTGTGTGAGCTTTTCGGCGACATCATGAATATTTACCAATTCATTATTCTATTTAATTCCTATAAAAGTGGTCGGATGGTGATAGATTGTGATCATCCTTCTGCGGGGGAGTGTATTCTGCTCAGAAGGATGGTGACCATCTCTTCTGGCCGCCATTGATGTGCATTTTCCCTCTTGGCTGGAAGATGATGTTGCTCCTTCGGCATCCATATGTCTCCTTGCCTTATGGTGTCTCCGGCTTGTCTAGAGAAGGATTAGTTTCCCGACAGTAGACAACACAGTTTCATGTTGCAAACACTTATTCACTCTTGTACAGAAACAATAACATTACAAGAGAGAATAGTTATTTATCAAAGGTGCGTCCACGGGCCCATGATGTGATACGGATATAAAATCTAACGTCATACAAAAGTTGAGCAAGAGTGGACAAAGAACAAAGAGGAACATGGTGTTTAAATTAATAACAGTAATTTAAATCAGTTCTTTTTGTTTTATTCTAATTGCACAGGTCGATTCAAGTGTTGATTAATAAAGTTCCTGAACTCGAAGCTTCAGTAGTAAAGTGCAAGCGTGAACTGGAACAAGTGACAGTTAAGGAAAATACGTCAAACGAACAGGTACAGTGACATTTTTTGGGGTTGTCGGAATGGAATTTATAACGCGTGCCGTTGATGAAATTTCGCAGCTTCGACAGCAACGAGTGAAATTAGAAGAGGCAGTCACCAAAATGCGAAACTCGCGTGAAAGGGGAAGTCTACTTCAGGCGCTGATGAATGAAAAGAGTTCTGGAAGGATTCCCGGGATCATCGGAAGACTGGTAAGACATTAAATTGTCGAAGGGAATCTTATATTTAAATAACGTTATGAGAAAACTTGGTTGTGTTATAGGGTGATCTGGGTGCCATTGATATGAAGTACGATGTGGCCATTTCCACAGCTTGTGGTTCTTTGAATAACATTGTGACCGACACCCTCGAAACTGCCCAAGAATGTGTCAATCTCTTGAAGAGAAACAATTTGGGTCATGCCACATTCATTGCATTAGATAAGGTAAGCGGTTTTACAAGTAGCCTTTACAAAAAGGAAAATGAATGGTGAAACGCCAAAGAATTCAAGAAAGAAGCAACGTTAAAATGAAAATGAAAACTACTACAATAACTGTATCACATACTGTATGTTTTTCATTTTGACATGTTTACAAATAATCTTATTATGGCATCTTATTACAATTTAATTTCATCTCAAGTATTTTAATATATTTGTAAGTGCTGGACTTATTGGAGTATTAGGCTAACTGAACCTTTTTGCTTAGTGGACCACTGTGCTAACTGAATTTTGGGACAAATGAGTTAATAAATGTAGAGGTTATGAGCCTAAAGCTAGCCGTACATTATGACACATAGTCTTAAGACAGTCTTTTACAGACCAAATTTTTACATTTGTCTCGTAGCGTTTGAGGTTCACAGATGATTACAACGGTTTCATGCACCGGTTGGCGAGACTTAAAATTAATACCCCATTTATATTCTGTACAATGCATTCGATTATATCGTTCATCCTACTCGCCAAGAAGCTTAGTTGTTAACACCCATTTATTTTTCTCGATACCCTGAATGTCATAAATCTAAAAAGAAGAGTTATGTTTTATATCAACCATTTTTTCGAAAGAACAAAGAATTCACATCTTATTTTCTTTCCTTAAAACATCTCTATTTTAGATGAAAGTTTGGGAGGGAAAAGCAAATGGAAAAATCAAGACGTATGTATTGCAATAAATTTCTAATTATTTAATAAGGTGCAATGGTGTTACTTTATTAATGTGTCTATTTGTGTAGCCCTGAGAATGTGCTGCGTCTTTTTGATCTGATCAAAGTTAACAACAAAGAGGTTCTGCCTGCATTTTATTTTGCATTGCGTGATACGCTTGTTGCAGATGACATCGGACAAGCGACCAGAATTGGGTTACAAGGAAGTACTCGTCATCGTGTTGTCACTTTGAAAGGAGAGCTTGTCGACACGTCAGGTAAATCCAGCGAATAGTCGTTATTTGTATATGCTGTAAAACAATTACTACTGTATTATTATTATCATTATTATTATGAGGCACTTACTGGCCCGGGTGGCCACCTGGCCAGTCCTTGTAGGTATGCCAAGCATTTACTTTTATACAATGCACATAACATACGTTTCGTTTAAGAATACGTATTTTGAAAACTGTGACATTTACAATTTTGTAATTTAAGCTACTTGTTAACAACAAAATAAAACAGAATTTGAACTATATTAAGGTGGGATTCTTTCGGCGCGTCTGCGTCCTGGTGGCCTGTGGCCGGACTGCTTTCAATAGTTCTTTATCTGAGCAGTTCTAGATTGTGGCCGGCGTCTCTACTGTACGTTTGCGTCTATACTGCTTGGAAAACAGTATAGACGCAGATGTCGTAGTAAAAGGGTATTTTTAACGAGTTTCTTTGTGCTTGCTGTAGTTGTTTTGTGGGTGTATCTACGTGTCGGAAAACGCAAGTTGACCCATGACTAATGATACTAGCATCAGGAGACTCTCTTGCCTTGGCCGTGAGACACAAAATCTGTATTTTTGCCATTCTTGGGATTCTTCCGGGACGTCTGCGGCCGCGTCTGAAGTTTTTTGCATCAATAGCTGAGTTCGCGCCCATAGTGATTTCTCCGGTGCGTCTCGTGACTAAGGCAAGTGACGCAAACGCGCCGAAAGAAGCCCGTCTTTAGTTGATGATTAAGTTATTAAATAAAGAAGTTGCTAGGACGAGCCTGTAGAAATTTTGAAGCTGTCGGGATGTTGTCGAAACTGTGAGGAACGCAGAAACCTCTCTAAACTTGTAGGCCCCTGGGGAACTAGTCAAACTATGTAGCGCTTTAGCCTCGCAGAACTAAGAAGCCTCGAAGCATATAGACACCATGAAGTGTCCCTCGAGAGCCTTTTGTAAAAGTGAAATGTAAATTTTGAATTTGCTTCTTAAAAAATAGTTGTTTTTATTGCAATTGATAATGTAAAAACTATCGTTTTTAATCTGTTAAAATTATTTAGACAACAAAACACTTGTCACTAAAATTAAAATCTCTTCTATAAGTGATCTAGGAGATTAAAAGAAAATTTTCATGTGTTCAGCAACATATTTTTATAAAGTATTTACATTTGCCCTCTCGATAGACACTTACCCTAAAGACACTTGCTCTAGAGCCATTTGCCGTAATACCAATTGCCCTAAATCCACTTGCCCTTAAACAATTAGCCCGAAAAGGACGTTTGTTATAAAAACCATTTGCCGTAAAACCGCGGTTTTTTTTCTCTCTCTTTTCATGCGGTTTAGTGTCTTTCGGTGCAGTATTTTAAATGGGTTCTGTGTGCCGCAGGTATGCAAAAAAAAACGGAAAATGACATATTTAGACTGCAGATTAGGGCAAACATCTCTTTTGCGCAAGTGGTTTTAGGGCAGTGTCTCTTTAGGGCAATTGTCTGTTTTGAGGCAAATGGTTTTAGGGCAAGTGTCTCTAGGGCAAATGTCACAAACCTGATTTTTTTGTAGATTGGCTAACATAAAAATACATTTTTATAAGAAAAACTGATAAAGCACCATTTGGCTTTGATTTTCGTAAACATGAATCATATTATCCACCCATGCACACATCCCACAAACACATAAAATAAAAAATGTGCAAATTATTTTCAAAAATTAACTTGCATAAAAGTTTTGATCTTAGTAGTTAAGAAATTCCCAGAAAAATACCTGTACGTGAGTATCCGGTTTTCGTTTTTTGACTGGGTGTGGCTGATATAAATTGCACTTTGTAGGATGTTTATATTGGCAGTTTAACGTGATCGTCGTTTTTATTGTTTAGGTGCAATGAGTGGTGGTGGCTCGAGGCAAATACGGGGTTTAATGGGTACGGCGGTCGTTGAGGACACTTGCACTCAAGAAGAAGTCAACGAAATGACGAACCAAACTAGACAGTTGGAGGAACAAGTTAAACGTTTACGCGATCAAAAGGTGGAGCTCGAAGAGCTGGTCATAGTTAAACAGAGGGAAGCTGACGACGCCAAGCACTCGTTGCAAAAATTCAAGATGGAGATTGAGGTGAATTTTTTGGAGTCGTCGTTTGTTTTGTTACAATGATTAGTTTTAGGAATGAAATTTGTTTTATTTATTTAATTAGGCTTTAACGAACCAAGAACCGATTGTTAAAGCTAGTGTTCGCGAACAAAAAAACAAAGTTACTGCTTCGGCTTCAGATAAAAAGAAAGTGGCAACTCTTACGAAGACGCGCGACAAACTAGCACTTGGTTCGTACGATCGTGTTGTGTTAAAGTTTAAAAGCTGTATAGTGTCTTTTTTTCATTGAACAGAGTTCAAGAAGGTTGACGATGAGGCTACTGCATTGAAGTTAAAGATTCAAAGGTAAGTGTTCATTTTAGATGAATATCTAACAAAATTTTACGTCAGGTTTACACAATGGTTACATTTTTAAAGTCTAATTTGTTAGCTAAGTTTCTTTTATAATCTGCAATTCAAAAGCATCTTTAAGAATAACTTGAACGTGTCTTACGGTGCTATTGGTTAGTGTAAATGAGGCCTCTCATACTCTTGATTATTCCATCTTTCAGAAAAGCAAAATTATGAGAAACTTGAAAGTTTTTTTTTTTTTTGGAAACGAAAAGGGGTAGCAAGGGTAAAATAATTTTTTTATAGACAAAAATTGAAAAACATCCATCTGCTAAAAGTAGTTTGTTTAAAGTTGCATTATTTTCAACTTAAGAGGCTAGAGTGTGGAGGAAAATGGACTTGTCGTTATGCACTAAATAGCAGATATGGGATAGGACTGAGCGACGGCTACAAATTATTTTTTGTGCATGTGCTGATGTGAGATTCGAATGGACTAAAAGTTGATTCATTAGACAATAAGTCGATTTTGAACTATAGGATAATGTTACGCAAACTCATGCGTCACTGCTTAATATTATTTCTCACTTAACAAAAGTAAGTTATTATTGATTTTTAAATTTGTTAATATCTATAGTAAATCTTTACGAAGTCCGTAAAATAAAATGTGTTTTAATTCATCATCATGTGCACATGACTAATTTGAATTTTCATGTTGAGAAAGTTGATGTGGTGAAAAAGTTTCAGATTATAATAAGTGATGAGGAACAAAAGCTGTTTTAATTGCTTTGATGTATAATTGCATATATTTATTCATTAAAATGCCTTAAGAAAGTGAGTCATAGACTTGAAATATAATAGTTGGGAAATCATTGCTAAAATAAATGTAATGCTTGACTTTGTACGACCGAGCCTTAATTTGATGATCTTTTATTTTTAGTATATCTGACAAGATAAAAGAAATGAGTGAAGGACGACTTATGAAGGTTCAGAAGTCCCTCGATAATATTATCAAGAATGTTGACGGCGTCGACAGCCACATCTTGAAGCATAAGGTGGCTATTAAGGCTGCAGCACGAAATATAGAGAAGACCCGGGAAAAGATAAAGAACACGGAAGTTGAAACGAAAGAAAATACGGAGATGGTTGAGAAGTTGCGTAAAGATCTGAAGGATGCTGAAGTGACGGCTGTAAAAATTATGGATGACATAAAAGAGAAAAAGGTGACCTGCAGCATTTGGGTTATTTCATATAGTAGAGAATTAAGTATAATTATCTGACCGTTAGATGAAGCTTGTGTTGTAAGTTTCACATATAGACAAGGGGCAAGGACAAAAGCACCCAAAAACCCCAAAATTACTTCGAAAAATCTCACCAACAGAGCCAATATTAAAGAAAAAATATTAATTTTTAAAATGCACACTGTTGGCTTTAAAAAAAATCAGCACGTGTGCCAGTGTGTTGGCTTCACTGTGATATATTTATATTACCTTAGCGTTAATTTTATATTTGTGAGTAATTTAATGTAAATTAATACTGGAAGTTTAAAAAATAAGAGAAAAATAATTTATTGCCCTTAAAAAATAAAAGGTTGAAAGATGAAGTGGAGGGAAACTTTGTCCTTATTGCTTTTGGAAAAACCTCTTTATTTTTTTAATTACCACCCACTGCCTCTAGAAGGGCAAGAAAAATGTAAAAAAATGTATTGCCCTTCTAGAGAGGGTTTTACCACTTGAATATAAAAAGAAACTGTCGTAGCGGTCTTTGAGGACATTTTTTAAAATAATTCTGGGATGTAGCCTCTTAAACTGTTGAGAGCGTTTGCTTTTATCACATTTCTACAAAGCGGCGATTACACTGGCTATTTTTCTCGCAAGATTCGGTGCAGGAAGTAAGTCAAATATTTCTGAATCTTGCACAGGTTTTTTTTTTGCAAATAAACGAAGATAGCGTTTTTTTGTAATTTAATTCAACCATAGAACTCAGTACACCTGCAATCAGCTCAAGAGCCATTTGGCAGGGGGGAAGTTTCCAATGATAAGTATGGTAGTTTAATTTAGACACTGTTTCGACATTATCATCGGCAAATTGATTTCGTCCTGAAACAGAATTTTGTGCTGGAAGGGAATTTCATAGTCTAAATACATTTGGAAAGAAAGGCCACAAATATGCACCAGTTCTAGCCTTTTTTTCTTTAATAAGCATTGGACTGGCAGCATGGCATGTCTACTTATATGAGGGTTTCTAGTAAGAAATCCCATCTAAAATGCTCTTTCCTCTGGAGCTGGCAAGCGTTCGAGAACAGAAAGGCTTTACTCATTGAAGTTAACCTATTCCCATTGAAGTGAGACGGTGTGCATGAAACCACTTTTAAACGGCGATCACACCTTCTATAACTGCAATATACGCTGCTATATTTCCAGCAATAAATTGTTATCACCAGTGTGATAGTTTTCTTGAACGACTTGCAACTTTCTTGCATGCCAGAAAACACTCATCTTCATTTATTTGCACAACAGTGCAAGAATTAAAGCAACATTGCTCTTATTCCTTGCACTGGATCTCGCTTTTAAATGTTGCCAGTGAGATCGCCACATAAGTCTTGCAAAAATATTATCAAATTGGCAATTGCAATTAATTTAATGTGTGATGTTGTGAACATAACCGTGCCCACTATGCTGCAGATAACAAACATTTGTCATTAGAGACCAAAAAAATGAGACATTTTTGTCCCATCCTGTCTTATTTGAGTTTCATCTAATCCGATGAATCTCATCAAGTTCCTTGTGTCACGACTATCTGATCGGTCCCATGGGTCTCAACTATATTATTATTCTCATCAGTTTCACGTATCAGATCTATCCTTGTTTTGTCTCAGTCTATTCTATAGCATTTGACGAGATGGGATGGTATTTGTTTATTGATTGACGCCCATTCCGATCTACTTGTCATGTTCTGAATGGGTCACTTGTGGTATCACAGACATGAACGTCCATTTCACAAAAACATGAGGCACCTAGTGAAGATGGCTGGGCAAGGGATACATAAATGAACGCTTATTTGTTTGTGGTTGAGGATAGATCAATAATATTGTTGGAGGATCGACTGGGGTTAACTAAAGTTTCACAAGTATCTGTATATTCAATAGATCCTCACTAATCAGAACTCTTGTAATTCCAAATTTCTGCGTAATCCAAACACGAAGAAATAAAAATTCAGACGAAAAGGAATTTTTTTTGTCAAACAATCTGCTAGAATTCCAATATCCTTTAGCATTTATGTTTCTTCCCATGCATAGTTTTTATATACATTTACAAGTATCATAGTATAGTAAAGCCCATAATTACCTTACAAGTTACAATTTACATAAAATAGTGTTTAATCTGAACAAGCTTCAGTCCCAATTATTTCGAATTAGTGAGGTTATATTGTATTGTGTAATGAAATGTTGATAGCATTCAATGCACCAATCTTGGCGGTTTACATTACAAATTTTTTTAGAGTTTCTTTTAAATTAATCTTTTTCAGATAAAAATAAAAGATCTTGAAAATTACATTCGTGTGTTTCAAGAAGAGCTGAACGTGATTAGTACGAGCAAGGCTGAGATAGATACGGAGAAGCTCGACGTGAACCACAAACTGCAGCAGATGGATCATAAAATAAAAGATTGCGACGACGAAATACGTGTTCATCAGAAACAGGTAAATATGAACAAGGGTTCTTTGGGGATTCCTTGGTGAATCTGCTTTCCAACAATTGCTCATTGACAAAGTTGAAACAAATTTAAAAGTTACTATCGAAAAGGATGCAAGAAGGGGAATTGACGCCATTTCTTTCAATCAGTTGTCAACAATTGTCTAGTGCTACAACATAAAAAAATGCCATTTTGGTTATCCTAGTACAGTGATTTCCAAAGGGTGTGCCAGGAGTTTTGCTATGTGTGGCACGGAATTTTGAATGCTATAAAATAAATTTTAAATTTATTAGACAAAGTATGCACGGAACCAGTGGTTTCCAAAGAGTACAATTGCACATTAGTGGCTGGTGTGCCATAAATTTTGAAAGATGTACCACAATTTCTTCAAGCACAAAATACTGTGCCGTGAGCAAAAAAAGTTTGGGAACCACTCCTCCTGTAGCAAATTTAAGATGTTAATTGCTCATGTATCACAACTAAGTAGTCTTGCAGTTAAAGCAAAAAATTCCTAGGGATTGTGGACTCTAACGATTTTTTTTTTCATAATAATGTTGGGGATTATTGCAAGTTTGAACTGTTGGATTTAAATTAGCTACTTCATTTCTTAAATTGTATATGTATTGTATATATAAACATTCTTATTTTAAAATGATTTTTAAAAAAGAAAAGAAGCAGGCAATTACTAAGTGGTCTAAATAATGGAAATTTCAAATTCAATAGACTGTATTCTCAAATCTCTTCAAAAAAATTTAATAATAAACTTTAATATAAAGTTCTAAGTAACAAAGTTCAAAACGCTGTTTTGATTTTTTAAAATAATGCGATTAATACGTTCTCGCATATTTTTTACAGCTTTCGAAGTTACATCTTAAATGTATTGATGACGAAGAACAAGAAACATTACCAACGCTGACTGAAACGGATTTCGGATCTGTTATATTGGGTGATCTTCAAATGGAAATCAAAATTCTCGACGACAAACTGAATGAAATGAAACCTAGTTTGGCGGCCATTGGAGAATACAAAAGAAAGGTGAATCTAATAGTCAAAGATAAGTCAAAAGAATCTTTAGTATGATCAATATTGATGAGTGGTTAATAGGACCCCGACAACATTTTAATTATAATATAAAAACAAATGTAGCAACTGTGAGCGTGATGGCGATTTTGACCTTTAAATCGGCAGCTCGTCTCTTCCCTCGATGAGGAAGATTATAGTTACCAAAGTAGGCAGATGGGGATGGATTGTAGTCGTCCTCCTGAGTAGGGGTGAAATCTCTCAGAAGGATGGTTACCATCCATTTCTGATCGCCGGTGTTTCTTCTTCCATCTGAAGATTCACTCCGTAAGGGATCCGTATGTTTTCGTGCCCTATGGTGTTTCTGGCCTGTTCAGAGAAGGGTTAGTTTCCAAACATAAAGACAATGCAATTTCTCATAAACACTTTATTCATCCTTGTTCAGAAATATTAAGAGATACAAGAATGAACGTTTTAGAATCAAAGGTGCGTCCACGTGCCCATGATGTGATACGGAAATAATCGATCTAGTACAAAAAGTTTAGTGAAAGAGCGGATGAGGAACCTGGTCCTTTTATACTTTGGATTTGTGTACACCTACGCGGTGTAACCAGGTTCAAGTGACCATGCTCCTAAAGGTATCACTCTGCCACTTAGGGCTAAATATATAGAGAGGGAGGGACAGATGAGTCTCGCACCTTGCAGGCTAACATTCCTTCCGGGAGGATCACGACTCACTGGGTGTTAGATACTTCCAACTTTGCCGGAGTATGTCCTCGTTCTTAAGGGGCAGAAGGGTCAAGTTATGCAAGGGCGGGAAAATGGGGATGTGCACGCACCATTTACATAAGGTAGATTTCAGGAGGGTGCTGGCACAAAAATGCCAGTGTCCTCCCACGCATAAAACTAAAAAAGATGAAAATACATGATTATGAAAATTCACCAAGACTGGCAAATCACCTACTGAAAATGTAATACAATGAAACTGAAAATGAGAACATTCTTACATCATGTTTACAATGGGTTTTGTTTTTTATATATTTTTCAAATCACACCCACATCAAGTGGTTGCATGCACAAGTGCATGCAGACATATAGATATGAAGAGCTTGCTGGGAGTCTGACGAATGTAGAAGCTGGGTCTGCAACCATGGATGACATTCCTCGCAGGCAGCAACTATATCCGTTCTCGGAGACTCCAGAAATTTTCTATGGATGTGGCATCAGCGGTGAGTCCTACGGTTCACAAGAACGCTGAGCGACACTAGTCTGTCATGGATTAATGTCCAGTATGAGGTGACTCCTTCAACACGTGGTAGTCAGGATTGTTGTGTAGGCGTAACTCGGTGTGCATTCTTTAATTGTGTAATTTTGCTGTAAATCACGATTTGTTGGTAATTGACACCTTCATAAACTCTTATAAATCGAGTTATGATGGTTCACCTATGCTTATGAATGTAATGGCATTGTATCAGTCCAGGTGTGAGGTTGTGCTGTTAGTTGTTCTTCAGTTGGGCATGTGGATTCAACGTGGTCCCCAACTGGTGTACTGAGATGTAAGTTCTTTATTGAATTTTATTAGACTGACAAAATCTCTCAACACCTGGTATATATATGGCAACCATGTGGAGGATATGAGAGTTTCAAAGTCATCAATGAAGAAACTGTAGGTCCTTAATGCAAAATTCAAGCGTGGCAAACCACACAATCCAAAGTCGCACTGGATGAAATTCGAAACAATTGGAAAAAGTGAATCTAGAAATGCGGTAACTGCACACTTGTAGGTTCACTTGAGAAACAAGAAGAGGAGTGTGCAGAGAGCACACAGATAGGAGCCCAATATGGGTGGAACTCCTATGCAAAAGAGCAGATGAGGAAAGCTGAATTTAATTAAAGATGAGAGAATTCGAAGTGTGGCAATCACACAGTAATAGATTCTTTTTCTTATTGAAAATAATTAAATTTAGTGAAAAAAGATAAAACTGATGACTGTTTAGCAAAGAACAAAGTTTGCTAAACAAGAAGAAATGTTTAGATTGATAGATTTTGAGGTCCTTACTGATGGATGTCTCTGGATTGAAAAACAGAGTCAAGAGCAGATGAGGAACTATGGTGAGTGTGATGAAGAGGAATTTGGCAGGTGGCGTGCAGGTGCATCCACTCCAAAATGATGAAAAATGGTAGTTAAAAAGAAAAAATCCACCAGGGGGCATGATGTAGCCACCAAGAGAAAATTCATAAAAAAAAGGGAAAATCTCAAAAATAGAAGAGGAAATTCAAAAAGAACAAGAGAAAATAAGAACTGAAGTGAATTTCCAGTATGGTTAACCACACAATGGAAATCACCAGAGAAACAAAGAAGATGGAATCCACCAGAAAACAAAGAAGATGGAATCCACCAAAGAATGATGGATT
Organism: Brachycybe producta; assembly: GCA_036925085.1. Classification (NCBI taxonomy): domain Eukaryota; kingdom Metazoa; phylum Arthropoda; class Diplopoda; order Playtdesmida; family Andrognathidae; genus Brachycybe; species Brachycybe producta. The sequence continues at coordinate 11,610,746 of JAUPFP010000001.1, read as the reverse complement.
CCACAAGAAAAAACATGATAGAAAACAAAGAGTCTCAATCCAATATGGTGGATTCAGATGAATAAAAGTGAGAAAAACTGAATTTTAAAAGTTGAGTGACACCCTAGTGTGGTACCGACACAAGTTGAATGTCATCAGAATAAAAAGAAATTCGGCCAGAGGAAAAATTAAATTAAATTCAGAAAAATCTGAATTTAATTCACAAGAAAGTGTCCAAAAGATGCCAGACAACGTGCAAAAAGTGGATGTCCATAGATTAAAAACATACTGATGAACAGAAAAACAGCAAAAGAGAAAATCCACCAAGTGGTGCACTAATGTAAAGCCACTGGTAGAGAAGAGAAAACAAAGAGAAAATCCCATAGGTGGCATGCTAATGCACGGCCTACTGGATTGGAAAAGAGCAAAAAGTGAAACTTCACCAGAGGGTGTGCAAATGCAGGCCCACTTCAAGAGAGAAAAAGAGAAGAGAACAAAAAGAGGAGAGAAGAAGCAACAATGATGCTTACATGGAGCAAAAAACCGCTCTGTTGGCGCTTTTTTGAATGACTTCCGGTCGAACCAAGATGGTGGCCGGCTTGAATGGTGTCCAATGGAGAAAGTTCATGTAAGTGTTCTTTAAGAGGATGATGATGAGTTTTGAAAATGATGACTTGGGATGCAGGTGTTCTAAGAGAAAAATGAAGTTTATAGACAAGGGAAGGGTGGAACAATGAATTTTCATGTGGTGAAAGAAAAGTGTGGATTGAAGAAAAAGATAAGACACGTCTCTTGAAAAACATGAAAAAGATGTAGATGAAACTTGTTTGTTTATTTACCAAACAATGGTTTCAATGTTTGATAAAAAACGCGCCTCTAAAATGGAAAGAAGAGTGAAGAGTATAGGTGATGATGAACATTTAACATAAAACACAAAACAAAGGATGGAAACTTAATGGTGTGCTTAGTGGATATCGATACAGCAAGCAGTTTTTTAAACATGTGTCTCTATGGACAAAAGACAAAAAACCGTGTGGTCTACCATTGATATCATCTCAAGTCTCTTTCAACACGTGATTCCACACAAAGCCACGCGGTCGACCATTGATGTTATTTCCAGTCTTTTTCGACATGTGGTTTTACACAAAAACGGCGCCACGCATTCGGCTGTTGATGTGATCTCCAGTTTCTTTCAACATGTGGTTCCACATAAAAAGGATGGACGATGACTCGTGAGGCACAATCACTAGACTTAGGACAAAGGACGGCTTCTGTGAACTGGTCAGAGTAGGCATGTCGAGCTCCTCCACCAAATGTGAGCATGATGGCAATTTTGACCATAAATCGGTAGCTCATCTCTTTCCTCGATCGTGTGGTAGCCTCATGAGTAAGATTGGAGTAACCAAAGTAGGCGGATGATGATGGATTGTAGTCGTCCTCCTGAGTAGAGGTGAAATCTTTCAGAACGATGGTTACCGTTCACTTCTGATAGCCGATGTTCCTTCTTTCTTCCATCTGAAGACGTGCTCCGTAAGAGTTCCGTATGTCTTCTTGCCCTATGGTGCCTCCGGCCTGTTCAGAGAAGGGTTAGTTTCTAAACATAAAGACAACGCAGTTTCTCATTATAAACAGAATATTCATCCTTGTTCAGAAACATCAAGAGATACAATAATGAACGTTTTAGAATCAAAGGTGCATCCACGTGCCCTTGATGTGATACGGAAAGAATTGACATAGTACAAAAAGTTGAGCGAAAGAGTGGACGAGGAACAAAGAGGAACACAGCCCTTTTATACCTTGGACCTGTGTACACCTACGGGGTGTAACCAGGTCCAAGTGACCCTGGTTCTAAATTTATCACTCCGCCACTTACGTCTAAATTTAGAGAGGGAGGGACAGAGATGAGTCACGCACCCCCCAGGCTAGCATTCTGGGAGGGTCACGAATCGCTGAGTGTTACACAACTAACGTTTCAAGTCAACTATGACTCATCTTCAGGGTAAACATTTGTACAGGCTATTACATATACGGTAGAGCATCGATTATCGGAACGTTGGTTATCTGAACCGATGATTATCGGAACCAATTTTTTACTTATTCTTATGGAAATAAAAAAAAAATTCTTTGCAATCGGTTTTTTCTTACTCTTCTCCACTTTTTTTAATGAGAGTTATATTATGTGAAGTTTTGATTATTGAAACTATGCATATCCGACATTAGTTCCAATAATCGACGTTCTACCGTATTAATTGTGGTCTAGAAAGAAGTTTACATGACGGTCGTATATCATTACTATTTTATAATAGCCAAAATGGAGTCCGCTTCTAGCTTTTGTGTGTTTCTATTCGTGATGAGTATTCTAGAAAAATGAAATTTTGATATGTGTAAAGGTGGAATTCCCTATGAGTGACTACACTTGATTCAATAGTTCTGCATCGGAGCAGTTCGTTTGACGCAAACGCGACTGACGACCACAGAGTGCGTCGCTGGCGTCTCTACTGTGCGACTGCGACGAGTTTTAAAACCTTTAAATATTTTAAATACCATTTTCTGATCCCAAATGGCATTAGGTTTGATTTTAATTCTAATGAAATTGAATTTTAATTCCATTAAAACAGAATGGAATATTTTATTCTTCCGGTTGTAATTGTTAAATTTAATTTGATACCAAGTACTGTTCCAATCCCATTGAATTACATGGTACGATTGTTATGGAAAATAAATAGCAACCAAAGTGCAATTATAAACTTGTTACTTTACAGGTAATTTTTTTCAATATGTTAATATTTCATAAAAAGGGAGATAACCTCCGATTGTGGTGCCGTTGGTCCTGGGTTTGAATTTCTTTCATCATTATTGACCAACCCCGCTCTGTGTGGGACGTGGTCCAGGTTCAGAAGATGCTAATATTTCATGAAACTCTTTATTGAAATCAAAAATTAAATATATTTTAAAACAAATTCCTGTAAAATTTGTCGATTTTGTGTTAGACATTTTTTTTTAATTATTACTTAAAATTTATATGCAATAATAAACATTTTTTGTCAACTCGAAATGTATTCATAATAAAAGCTAATGAAAATTTAAAAAATAGCCAAACTTAAGTATCAATGTGGTCATTTCCATGGTCATTTTAAGGATTTTGAGTTGATAAAAAAATTGTGACTAATTTTAATAATTAAAATAAACTTTATAAGACATAAATGACAAAAGTTTTTTACATTAATTATTACATAGTGGTATATCAGGAACCAAATAATGATGGCGTGGCATGCGATCTCTGAACATTTTTTTAAAAAAGTTGTTACTTACATTAGAGTAAAGTATTTAGTGTTATCAATATGGATTGAGGCGACGTGCCCGCTAAAATGACATTTTTTGAAATCATTTTGGTACCTAATAGGACTGGGATTGATAATAATGATGGGGACATATTGGGACGTCTTTTTCGGATCTGTAATCGAGAAAAGATTAAGAAATCTTAGTTAGTCACTAGTTTTTCATCGTAATACGGTGTTAGTCAGAGCGCAATAAAGTTTAGATATTAATAATTACCAAATTGTACATACAATTATAATTTATGAAATTGTACAAAAATACATTATCATAAAATAAAACAATTTTAATTAAAACAGTTAGTACTATTAAAAGTAATAGTAAATTAGTTAATATTTTTTTGGGAAGGAACGGTTGTGGTGTCTGTCTGTTAGCCCGAGGAGTGGGGTGATCAGAGGTCGGTTAACCGAGGTTCTACTGAACATGAATTTATACTAGTCATCAAGTTATCAACTTAATCACTGAAATGATTGATTTGCATACACAGCTGTTTAGATCAAATAATGACTTATAGTACAGTGTACCATGCGGAAAAAATTAAATCTACGATTCAAGTTGATTTTTGTTATGATGCTGATTCCAAATCCATTTCGTCATTCCACATTGTCTCATTTATTACTAAGTTCCTCTTCTTATACTATTCTTGGTTTCTATGTTTGAATTTTTACAGGAGCAATTATACCTCGAACGAGTTGAGGAGTTCGATAAGGTGACACGAGATCGCGACAGTCAACGTCACCATCACGATAATCTGCGCAAACAACGGCTCAACGAATTTATGGCCGGCTTTCAGATTATTTCTCACAAACTGAAGGAAACGTATCAGATGCTGACGCTAGGAGGCGATGCAGAGTTGGAACTGGTCAATTCGCTCGATCCTTTTTCGGATGGAATTGTTTTCAGGTAAACAGACTGTACAAGTTGCATTCATGACAAGTTCTGCTAACATGAATTAAACAATTTATTTGGAGCAATTTTGAGAAACATATCTTAAGAGCATTTAGTCATTCGGTTAAGGACTTCGTTGATATTAGTCACAGAGAAAAATTAAAAGTGAATACGAATATGAGAGTAAATATGTAAATAAAAACGTCGCCTTTAAGGTCAGGACCCCCAAAACAGGCCAGCAAGACCGCCACGCTCTTTCCCTGTCTTGGCCAGGTAACCTCAAATCACACGTGTTCGTGGAAAACACTTGATGTGTTCATTCTCGTTATCATTCTGCTTCAAGATTGTGACGTGGCGTGAGTGTTTTTTTTTAACGTTGAAGATATATGGCTGCACACCGAGAGCGGGCCGTTATCGGGGAAAAAGTAAACGTGACAATATCTAACCGGGCCCACTGTTGTTAGAACAGACACGTTGAATTTAACTGTGCAATTAATTCATTGGGTGACGGCCGTCACTCAACCGACCTCCGGCCCTGACTGAGCCCGGACATGTGTGGCCCGACCTTAACTGAGCTAAATAACCCTTTAACTTTTTCCCCTAGTGAAATTATTTAAAGTTAATTGGTAACACATTTGAAACAAAATTATTAAGCTAAGTATATTTTTATATATACTTCTCTGAGGCTAATCACAAGAGTTGGGAAAGGCTCAAAACATGGCAGTTTCAGGCGGCATGGTCTATGACTTGAATCATTGAAGCACTGTGATATATGGAAGGCAAGAGAAACCATTACATTATTCTCTCAAGAAAACAATAATTTATGAATATCTCAACAGAATAGCAAGTGGAGGGACGGGATTAAATTATTGTACACCCAGTCCTCTCACTGAATGACTGGACGAATAAAACTATTTTATGGTAATTAGGAATAAGAAATTTACACGAAATATGTATTTAGAGTACTTGTGCATATTGCTATTAAGTTGGGTTTGAATGGAATTATCTACTATATTTAATTGGATTATATGGAATTATCAGCTATATTTAAAAAACGGAAATAAGCTTTACTGTTATATGAAACGTTATTAAAATGTACACTAAAGCGTTAGTCAAGGAAAGTCTCAAAATAATAATCTCTAAAAAAAAAGAAATGGTTTTTGAGGTCATATTTTAATTTGTGCTGTAAGAAGCATCACTTTTAACGTTATAATATAACTTAGAAAATTAATTATCTTTAATGATCTACACTAAACTACTTTCAAGATATCAAAGTCAACTACAGTGGTTTAGCAACAAGTCAGATACATCTTGCAGTTGAACTCGGTCACTAAAAGTTGTTTGTGAGACGAGGCCCTTAGAATGTTAAATGTTCGGTTGTTTGGAATGCTTTTAGTTGCTTGAGTTGTTTTCTTTTTTGTTTAATCACCTGTAGATTGCAAACAAATGCTAATCTAATTAGGGCCATGTTGAAAAGTGTTTTCTGAGAGATGGTACTCATGACGAATCATTAGTTATTATTACATACTAGTGGGGTAACCCGTCATAAATGACGGGAGCAAAATTCACAGGCAAATTGTGCCCAGCATTAGAATTTCTTTTCCTCCGCCCTTTTATGACGTCAGATGAAGTAACAAACCAATTAGAAATTGATGACGTTCATAAAAGGGCGGAGCAAAAGAAATTCTAATGCTGGGCACAATTGCCTGTGATAAACTAGTTTAATTTTGCTACTATTATCCCCTCCCCTTTTTATATTTGAAAGAGAAAATGAGATTTCATTTTCTCTGGTGTGCGCATGCGCGTCGTTTGTTCCTTTTTTACTCCTTTCATTTCAATTTCAGTCACCCCCTCCCACTTTTTCCCCCTCCACGTTTCTCTCTCTTTCCCTCTCCCCCTTCTACACTTTCCGACCTTTTCCCCTCTCCAATTTAATTTCATGGGGTTCTTTGATGGGGAGTGTGCAACATATAGTTGACCTTGAGAAAAAAAAGCGGTTCATTTATTCAAATTTATATAAATTCCGACGTTACACACACAGAGACCTGGCATTAATATATATATAATTATTTATCGATATTCCAATAATTTCTATGAAACTTTGAAATTTTGCTTCCAAAAATGAAATTCTGATCATTCCTTTTAACTATATTTTATAGTGTCCGTCCACCTCGAAAGTCGTGGAAGAACATCTCGAATTTGTCGGGTGGTGAGAAGACTCTGAGCTCATTAGCCCTTGTGTTTGCACTTCACTACTATAAGCCGACGCCATTCTACGTTATGGACGAGATCGATGCAGCGCTCGATTTTCGTAATGTGACCATTGTTGCTCATTACATAAAGGTAACTTGTTTCATCGCAGTGATCTTTGTTCGTTAGTTCTAGATGGCGCACGGATTGTAGACACATTTGTAAACACAATAACAAAACTCGTTTTTTGTATATCATTCAATTTTGCGCTTTTCTAAATTATTCCTTGAGAAAGTGTTTACTGTCACTTAAATATTGATAAAAAAAATTGCTCCTCTCATGGAAAGAAGAAATTATGGTCTAGTTTGCTTGAAAATGTGTTACTTTGAAATAACTTTTCATGACATTACAAAAGGCCCAACAAAATCCTTAGTTTATTAAATTTTAAATTGATGTTTCGACACATTACTTTTCAAATGAATTAATTAAAATGAAACCAAAAAGTAATTAATTATAATAACAAATTATTAAAAAATTAAATAAAATTAATTAGAATTAAAATTAGTATTATGAAAAGAAAATAATTACAATTTTTCATTTTGAAAAGATAATACAGTAGAGTCCCGATTAATTATCCGAGGCTTCGTGTTATCCGAACTAGTCTTTTTTGAGCTTATGGTTGACTGCACAAGGTAAAAATAAAGGCTAAGTGATACTTTACAGAGCTGTTTATGTTCTTATGCATAATTGCAAAGGGAGAAAAGTAGTACTAATGGGCTTTTGTCTTCCACTATTCCGAGTTAACTGGGTTTGACCGCATCCAAGCTGTTCTTAGTCCACATTGATTCGGATAATCGGGACTCTACTGCAATTACAATTACTCGTTTGGTGTTGGTTTTCAATTGCAACTCAGAAGACGGATACAAATTCTGACACCATCAAATTTTTAAAGTAATGGGTAAAGTTATGGTTGAAATAATTGAATTTTTGATGAAAAAGAAAGTAATTAGAATTTAAGAATTTAAAAAGTAATGTGGTGAATTGCAAATTACTTGAAAAGGTAATTTGTATACAGTAATTAATTACTTTTGGTAAATTACTTTTCTTCATTCACTGAAAATGAGTCAATTAATTTTCCAAAAAAAATCGTTCACACTGTTTCAGCTAGAAAACTTCAACTCTTGGTTGTAATAAATACAACAAATTACTAAATTAGTTAATTTAATTATTTGTGGTTGTTAATTCTGCATCTTGTACAAACATATACAAGGTAGATCCGTTATCTACGGTTAGTAAACTTCATTATCTGAAACACCCTTAGTGTCAACTTATCATGCCTCATCTATGCTCATATATGCGAAAAGAATTTCATGGTTTTAATTTGCAACTTTAGGTATATTAGTATCCATAAGATGTGGTCCATGTTTGCTATTTGTGTGTCAAGCATCTCGTCTTTGTCGGCGACGAACTCCTGACAATACATTTTATAAAAAATTAATAACATTGTTTTTGTGTTTCGATTTAGGAACAAACGAAAAACGCCCAATTTATCGTCATTTCTTTGCGTAACAACCTGTTTGAATTGGCAGACCGATTGGTGGGTGTTTATAAGACATACAATTCATCACATTCTGTTACTGTAAATCCGGGAAATGTGCAGTTAGAAGCAGTACAGAATGTTTGATTTTTTTATTTCTATAAACTATACAGTGAGCCAATTTCGCAGAACCCAACTCCCCAATTTCTTTTTCATTGGGTAGTTCACGAATTTACCACATAATTACTGTGTAGGCTTTAGCAAAAAGAGCACGAATTAGTACCGGCATGAAGATCACTTTGTTTGTTGTCTGTATTTTTGTTATGGACACCACCGTAATAAAAAATGCCCGTAAAGGTATCGCAAGTGCCTATAAATGGAAGTTGTTTTAGAAAAGTGACATGGATGGCGCTTGCAATGCTAATGGTTATTATCGTGTGAGAAAACTGCTTTTAAAAATATTTCTAACGACTATTAAAATTAAAAAAAAATCTCATAATTAATAAAACAAAATAAACCTAGCTTTATAATTTGTTATATTTCCAATTAAAAGCGAACAATATACGAAAAAGTCCCAATAGCATACACGACTAGTGAATCGGGGCCATTCATTTGTTTTCTTAATCATGATGTACGTTTTATATTTTAATTAAGGTGTTAAATATATTTTTTTATATCTTATATGATGATAGTCTTTAATGATGCGAGCGCCATCCATGTCACTTTGCTGAAATAATGTTTTTTATGGGTGCATAATACCTATAGTGAGTGTTAATCCAGTGGTTGGGATACATTTTTGCACACTTTATATACTCGTGTGCTATTCAGTAACGTCCACCATTGCAAATTAACTTCGGGCGTTGGTTCTGAGACTTACTGCATATAGGCATTTTCATGTTGTTCATTGTTTCTTGCTATTATTATTGGTTTGTAATCGAATTTTTTGTACTCATATTAAAACATTACTTTTCAGAAGATGTGTATTTGCTACAGTTTTATTTCAGTTTTAAGCAAATCAAAGATGTGAATTTTCATTGAATATGCCACTGATTAGCTATGTCCACACTTGTGAGTTTTCATCTTTTTGCGCCTTCATGTGCCTTTTCATTTTCCACACTGCATTCGTCAAATGCATGCCTTTTGGCACTTGTCATGAACGAATGCCTCAACCTTGTCGACTTTTCGACACCGTTCAATGTATTTAAGAGATGCGCAGTAGCATGTGCCACTTTCTTCAAACTCATGGATTATATCAGTGTGCTAAATGTGAGCAAAAGTGTACGAGTTTTGGACATAGCTACTGAGCGTGCTTTATAAGTTGATTGGTATAAATTTGCTAATATATCCACTAGGGTGGAGTGAAAAAAATATTTTTGCAAAATAAAAATAGAATACCTTGGAAATGTTGTAGGTTGACTATAAGGAACCATACAAAATATTTTTTTTTTCTTATGTTGCATTTTGAGGTGCCCCCAGAGTTTTGAAATTTTGATGTTTTCAGGAAAAAGTCTGTTTTCAATGATAAATATCTATAATCTAAAAAACACTTTGTAATCTCACAGATGCCACACTAGATGCCCCACCTCCCACCTAATTTTCCCAGGTGGCTCTGCTCTGCTGACAACAAAGACAATTCGGGAACTGGCCTATAGTCGTATTCTGAAAGCAAGGTCTGAAGAGAAGGTCTGAAGCATCAGACTACATTGATATCATAGGTTGGCAAAACGTCCAAGTCACTGAGGCACCTTTGATTGCAAGTTTTTCCCTGGAAAAGCTAAAACAAATAACAGAGAATGGTGTCGAGAAAGGTGAGGAAATTTGTCTGTTGCCATGTCATACACAAACAGTGGAGCGTTGCATCAAACTTGTGACAGAGGCATCCCAAGCTGTCTGCGCAGAAAAAGCGAGGGATGGGTTCATCTGCTGGAAGCTTCTATCGCGTAAGAACATGCCTTCCTTTGAAACAAAGCGTGACTACAACACTTAACTTGTTTGCAGCTATTGTTTTTATATTTCTGTTGATTACTATTAATAAAACGAAATAAAGAACATCCTATAATAATTACAGAAATGTATTTCATTTTCATCTTTTTTTTTTGATTTCTAAGGCTTCTGGGGCACCTCAAAAGTTTAGATTAGGGCAACTATAGTTTTTCTTATGCCAAATCGAGTTCAGAAACAAGTTTTGTGACTATTCCATATGTTTTTTTGTGCACTCAAAACAATATGATTTATAGAAAATTAATAGAAAATTGCAAAATTTTACAAATTTCGGATCATCGGGGGCACCTCGAAACTTAAATCTAGAAACTTGCCCTTTTGCACATTTAAAAGTTAAGTAGAAAGACAGCTTTTCATACATTTTCACTCCACCCTAATATCCACCTAAATATTTTTCCCAAGGCCACTCAATTTGTCCAGGTTGTTTAAATTAAGGCGCAGATACAATAGGTGAACCATGCCTTAATGTAACATTTCATGTAATGATCGCTACAATTTGCGTTCCTCGATCACGCCACAAACGTCCTCCGAACCCTAGGTCGTGACGATGACTTTATGAGCAAAGTTGGGCAAACTGTATTGGAAAACATGAATAACGAATACGAATGCTGTTCGTTCAACACATACACACGTTCACACATAATTTGAAAGAACAGTATTCGTATTTGTTATTCATGTATTCAAATACAGTTTGCCCGATTCTTTTTGCAGGTGTAAACATTTATATCACACTTGAAAAATTCACTTTTAAACATTCAAAACTAGTTTCGGACCCATGTCCCATGCTAATGATGGTAAGGGGTAGCCGTCTGTCATCACACACTGTAACTAATGACAAACATACTGGTTTTGTATGTCTCATACAGTTCATTGACGGTAATAGCATAGTCCTGATATACTGAAAAAACGGTCTACTACCATGGTTCAGACCTAAGGGTAAGGGTACCATGCAAAAGTTGAAGCTATACCTAATAAAGAAAAAAATCTTCGTGAAACAAACATAATATTTTGATATTTTAAATTCCATCTAGACCTAATGTTAACAACAATTGAGGAAATAGTGTGGAAAGGTTCCACAGGAAATAAACGTGGTTTTAATTTTTTAGTTTCACAATTTTCAAGTGTTTTTCATGTGTTTTGTATTTTTATTATTTTCAATGTTAGTTGCTATAATTATTGCAGTCACTTTTCAGTGTTTTAGTCCTTTTTTATAAAAATAATTTGAAATTATCAATTAATTATTTCATTTTTATTTAATAATTTATATCCGTAAACTACAAAATGTGCAATTATACATTTTATAATTACTAAAAAATAAATCGGTGAAAAAATAACAAAGAAACGTAAAACAATTCAACATATGTTTTTTTAAAATGTGTTCGTCATGTGTTTGTTATTATGTATATTAACCTAAGGATAGGTTTAAATGCCATTTATTGCTCTTTCATAGGCTAACACTAAGACATTTTGTGACTTTAGATTTAACATTGAGTCTATGGGAAACTAAATGTGTTTATGACAGCCATTTCTCTCCCATAGACTCAATGTTAACAGTTTGAGTGTCAAAGTTTGCATCTTAATTCAAATTCAAATGCATTCTTTCAGTGGATTGGTTGGTTGGTACCATGTAAAACCTTCCAATCTACTCTGGGTTGATTTTTGGTTAAGTGTTGTGGTGGGAGCTTATGCTCAAAACTGTATTCATCAATTTTGTATCTGTAGACAGGCATTGCGTGCAAAACACCTTTTTATTCAACCTTCTTGTGCTACTTAAATTGCAATAAACAACCATTTTCTGGGGAGGCATGTGGTTGATGTGTTGTGAGGGAAATCTAACAAAGGTCCCCTCGCCCCCAAAACAGGTGATTTCAACAGAAGTCATCTCAAGAGCATCTCCTCTACTGGAAGATATTGTCTGAAGAAGGAAACATTGTCAGCATTGTATACATCGATTCAACACGTGGCCTGACTTAGTACAATTATCAAGTTATGCTTATTATCCTGGATAATAATGGTGAAGGTTTTCCTGTAGCATTTCTTTTTTCAAATAAACACAAATCCACATTCCAGTTTTTTTAAGTGCATAAAGTCACGACTTACCGATGGGGTCAATCTAGAACCGACTTGTTTTATGTCTGATGATGCTCTAGCGTTTTACAATATGTGGGTGACTGTTTTAAGCCAGTTCAACAACCACTGTGCACATGTAATGTTAAGAGAGCCTGGCATAAAAAGTTGATGGTTATCCCAGAAGAAAAGAGAGCAACTTTGAAAATGGAACTGTATACGTGTCACTCAGAAACTGATGTGGTAATCTTCGAGACATGAATGAGTTCATGTTTGGCTGCTTGGAAACAGGATGATGCAACAAAGTAATTTGCAGATTATTTTCAGAGTTGGTCTTCCAGCATCAAATGCAGACATGGTCCTTGAAAACTGGCACAAAGAATTGAAAATTAACAGTAATTTGAAGGGCAAGCCAGGATGTTGTCTGGAAAAATCTATTCACATCATTATGACCAACACGCAAGAAAATGATGGGTTGTTTAATTCCAAAAAACTTCAATCTGCCACATGCATGAGATCAGATTGTTGAAGGAATGGGCAAGTCTCCAAATTGATAGTTTAAAGTCTTGGGCTATTCCTTCACCTCTAACTGTAGCTGGGGAATGTGGTACCATGTTCTTTTACTATGATGTTAATCTTACTGACTCTACATGCAAATGTGAAATGTGTTGCCTTTATTGTTAGCTTTGCATTCATGCATTCAAGTGTTCCTGTGTAGCCAACACAATTTGTCACATGTGCAAACATATTGATTTGGTTGGTAGGAATGTGACTGTGCTCATAAGTAATTCTCATGCTGACAGTGATGATGATATGTTATGTATTGAAACGAATATACATGTAGTATCTGAGAGAAGAGCCACTGAAATTAATGTCATTTCAAAAAAAGTTAACAAACACGTTACTGGACCCCTCGAATAATTGAAAGCCCGTTTAACTCAAATAGCTGAAATATTAATCAGAGTTTTTCAAAATATTTTATATTATCTTATTGATGCGTTCAACACTTTTGAGGCATCAATTCATGCTGGTAGATGTTTTAAATGCACCGAATAAAAATACAGTACCAGCATCGCTTTTAAAAGAAAAGGTAAACAAATCGGCATAGCACCCTTTCCATCACCATTCCTAATTGTCCAATTTCAAACATGGTATGAACAATGAACATTTTTAATGTTATGAAGTCTTTTACAGTTTTTAATTAAAAAAAAAACATTTAAATTCAATTTATACTCTGTGATTCAGATTTCTGAGTTATAACAACATGAACACAAGAAGTTTTTTAGTCATCTTGTAGTAACAAATGAATTGTATTACTTTGAAGTGCTAATATTTTAATGTTTTTTTTGTATATATTACATTGTTTGTATTGTTTTAAATTAATACTATGTTCCTGTGATTTTCTTTTAACATATTATTCAACATTTAATTATTATTATAAGGCTTTCTGACTTGAAAAATACGATAAAAGTTTATCTGTATTTAAAATTGTGACAATAAAGCATCTTTTCTTGTGAATAATAAATTGTTTTTTTAAATGTTACTACTCAAAGCAACAAAAAACAGAAAACATTTTATGTTAGCATTAAAATATTTTGCTTGATCATCATATATTTTTACAAAATTTAAAAATTGTACCCGTGTGGGGTTGCTGGTCCCCCATCGGGTGCTTCCCAAGGTGGTGGATACGGGAATGCTGGCCAGTTATTGAGGGTAGTATATGGATAGGAGGGAGGAGATGGGTATGGGTAGTAGTAGTAGGGAAGTATGGAGGTAGTAAAATACTCTTGGCAGACCAATATAAACCCCACCATTGCCGGTCCCTAGGCCGGGTGCAAAAGCAAGGATGATGGTTCGAAATAATATTTTGAATGTGGCTAGGGCATCCCCATAATAAGCAATGTGCAACTGCTATGTCCAGTGACTGTGATATGTGTAGGGCTAGAGACGAGTGTAGCATTGACATCAAGGAGGATGAGGAATCGGAGATAGAAGTGGGGTTGCTAAACTAAGGTTTGGCACCTTAAATTAGGGATCTTCACAGGAAAGTGTAGGGAGTTAGCTGGAGTGCTTTGGGTTAAGAGGGTAAATGTTGCATGTTTGCAGGCTATAAGGGGAGATAAAACCAGGAACATAGGGAATGGGTATAAACTAATTTATGCAGGTTTCAAGGATGGTAGAAATAGAGTGGGGATTGTCTTAAATCACGAACTTTGCAATAGTGTGGTACAGGTTAAGCAAATAAACAGTAGGTTAATAATGGTAAAGGTAGTTTGGGGAGGGAAAGCTTCAAATGTTATCAGTGCATATGGCCCCAGGTAGGTTTAGATAGTGCCAGTAAAAGGGAATTATGGGAGCAATTTTATGACCTGGTGGGAGGACTAAATAAGGATGAATGGGACATAATCGGTGGGGACTTTAATAGGCATGTTGGGCAGCAGAATGGAAGCATTGAGGTCTAATTAAATTACAAACAGGCCATTGTAGAGGCCAAACATAGGTTAGCTTTAGCAAAACATAAGTATGATGACATGTATAACAAGTTAGGCACTAGAGTGGGGAAAATGGCAGTGTATAGAATAGCTAGGGCATGGGATAGGAAAGGGACATTGGCATACTTATTTTTCAGCCATAGAGATAACATTGGCATACTTATTTTTCAGCCATAGAGATAACATTGGCATACTTATTTTTCAGCCATAGAGATAACATTGGCATACCTATTTTTCAGCCATAGAGAGAATATTGGCATACTTATTTTTCAGCCATAGAGATGGCATTGGCATACTTATTTTTCAGCCCTAGAGATAGCATTGGCGTACTTATTTTTCAGCCATAGCGATAACATTGGTATACCTATTTTTCAGCCATAGAGATAACATTGGTATACCTATTTTTCAGCCATAGAGATAACATTGGTATACCTATTTTTTAGCCATAGATAACATTGATGTACTTATTTTTCATCCCTAGAAATAGCATTAGCATCATGGGCAACCGCAGATAGGGGCAAAGTGGGTTGTCACCTCCTTTTTCAAAACCATTTTTTAATGTACAAAATTTTTTTAAATTTAAAATAATCATGTAAATAAAAATGTTGATTAAGCTGAACTGAAAACAGTTCTTCAACTTACTCAAAACATTTATTGTCCAAAAGTTTTAACCCAACTGTTGGTCATTCTCCATGTTTAAAAAACTTTATTGTTGAGAAGGACCAACTGTTTTTTATCAAGGTTCATGAGATCAATGAAGATCTATAAAAAAATATAAGGTTTCAACTTGACTTTACTAATAATTATGAATTTTATTGAAATTAATATGCTTTTATGATTATGCAATAGTTTGGATAGAAAATAAAATGACATGTTATATTAACCCTTTTTGGATTGAACTAATACATAAGTGACAAATCTACCTTATTGGTTTCTTATTTAATTGTTTAAAAGAACTAAGATAGGCAATTGGCAATATAGGCCTTGAGTTTTTTGAAGAAAACACAAATAAAACATTGAAAGAACTTAAATAACTGATATGGGAACCTTCATTTTTGTAGTCGCTTTCAATAGGATTTTAGACACCTTTAAAGGCTAGAAATTCTAGTTTTTTCCTAAGGTAGTCTCCACACAAAGGGCCTACAATCAAAATAAATGGTAACTTAGTTGCTCTCAGACAAAAGACCAATAATTATTGATTATGGTAACTTATGTAACTGGAGGCAAAAAAGACCTATTCATAAGTGATTCAGTGGTTACCTTTGATAAAGAACCTTCAGGGTTAAAATTGGACTACACTCAGCCTTCCACCAAAAATGCCTTCAACTATAAAAGACCTACAATTTCCAAATCATTGTTACTCATGTAACTTTAGATAAAAAAAAAACAATAATCAATGATCATGGTAACTCATCTATCTAGAGACAAAAGACCTAGGACTTGCAAAATTGTGGTTACTTAGGTAGTTTGTGGCTTATGATATCCAGCAGGACTGTAGACCATGCTTTTCCCATGTCCTTCCAGGATACAAGATTCTCTTGAGAGGTTGCTGGTACTGATCTACCAATGCTGAATTCTGGATGCCTTTTTTTGGGACCAAAATGTTGGTCTATACAAATTCGCTCTCATAGAGAATCATTGGAGTCCTGTAATTGGTTGATTTGCTTTAATTAAGTAAATCTTATTTACATAAGATATAGACAGTGTTTTTATGTAAAAGGTTTAAAGTAGGGAATTTATAGTTATGAGAAACTACATTATATTTAAGTTAGGGTCTTAAATATAGCTTCCCATGTGGATGGGAGGGATGAGGATAATGTTAGTTTTTTCACTTGTTCTCATGCCCTCTTATGACCCTAGCTAGCTGTAGAGGTTTCTTGGGAAATTATTATAATTATGTAACTCATAGTTTAACTTTTCATGTTTTCTGACATACTTATAATGCCATCTGTTTAGGGTAAATGATGTATGAGTTTTGAAAAAGGTTATCACTAAGGGTACACTACTAGAACAAAATATTGGGGGGAATTTATTTCTAGACACAAAAATGGAAGCATTAAAGGAGCACATGAACAAATAATTATACAATTAATAGTTTATAATCTTACAAAACAACTACAATAAAATGGGTAAAAGGTGCCCTTTTTAAGAAATATGTGTATATAATTGAGTAATAACTGCACTTGAAGTGTGAGGAGGGTAGGGGTTCTGTTTCCTAAAAGTTTTTTTGGAAGGGGAACACTTATCAGTAGACAAAATAAAACACAAAAAGGGTGAGGTCTGGATGTTTAAAATTTATTGGGCTATCTGAGACTTAGGCCTACATGGCCCCTGCTTAGCTACCGGTCTCCTGATTCTCCATCAGTACTGCCGGGGTTTATGCCTAAATTCACTGTGCTTCCACTGTCAATTCTGGCCAAAACCACTAGAAAATGGGTTTCCATCGTCGAAAACGGTAAAATCACAGACAAAAGTTCGTAAAACACCGTAAGGTACGGATGGAACTGTGCAAATCCACGGTATCACGGACCAAAGTTCGTGTCCCACAGTGTACTTCACGGTAAACTGCCTTTTTACCACTTTCTACCATGGTACCATGGACAAAAGTCCGCACCCCACAGTGTACTTGCGGTAAAAACCTCGTGTACCACTTGGTGCCATGGTACAGCAGACCGAAGTCCGCATCCCATGGTAAATAAGCGGTAAAACAAGGTTACCAGTGTTTTCAGCCGCTGTCCCACGGACCAAAGTCCGCACCCAGCAGTGTATTCACACTGTGCGATGATTTGACCGACTAAACAGTCAAATCTACGGTCTGTAACCGTACGAAAGGCTAGGTACAGATACCCTGTGCCTCCACCAATTGTAATGTCCTGACTGGATCCGTCACAATACCCAGGCAAGAAAAAAACAACTTACCCGCTTCCAGGCTCCGACACGGGGATGGGACCTTATAGCACCGATGGCCGGCTCTCACGGTTAACTTCTGGGATGTGCTGGCTCCCTTGGAGCCTCCCTCAACGGACACAATGGTACAAGTCGCCACACCGAGAATATTGCAGTGAAACACCTGATTCACATGTCTGTTGACAAAAAGCACAAACTCCCTTGTGACAAAATGGTCTTAGGCTTCTGTATCCAAAAACCCTACTTGGAAATAAGGATATATAATGGGGAATCATGAATGAGGTGCAGCTGTTAAAAATGTGGTTTGTTTGTTGACCTTGAACAACCATATTTGGCTGCAATACCAGATGGTGTTATTGGTGAAGATGGATTGATAGAAGTTAAATGTCGACCATCAGCAAAACATGACTATTGCTGAAGCAGTAAATTCACTGAAGAATTTCTACCTAAAGAAAAAGTCCAATGATGAGAATGTCTTTCTTAGTAGAATTCACAAATACTACTATCAAATCCAAGGGCAATTACACATCACAAACAGGAAGTATTGTGATTTTGTTGTATGGACACCTAAAGACATCTACAGAGAAATGATTGAAAGGGACAATGATTTTTGGAAGAAAAACATGGGCCCACAACTAGAAGAATATTACCTGAATTTGCCTGAACATGCTGACCCTAGGACTCAGAGAAATCTCCCAATCAGGAATCCAGATTGGAAGATTCAGGTAAAACAAAGCACTAGCTCAGCAACTGCATAGGTAATGTTATCTTATCTCTGTGTGATTGTTTATTTAGTTCCATATAGCCTACACTTTTTACTGGCTTTTTCATATCATTGCCTCTTTTGTGTCCTTCTTTCCGAAACATCTAAAAACCCATCTCCTGTTAGTATTTGATGGGCACTTGTGCATAATCTGCACAGTAATCTGTGTATTTCAGCTTTTCCAGTGTTCTGACAGGTCTCTACAGTTACATAATCCACCAAAGTGCAATCAGAACAGGCTCTATCAACATATCAGTTGTCGTAACAGCTATGTAACACCCAGCAACTCCAGTTCCAGCCAAACCATAGCCTGGGGGTAAACAACTCCCACTTGTCCCTCTCTCCTCTTTGACTCACACTTCTGACGCACATCGAAGTGGTAGAGTGATACACTCAGGACCATGGTTACACCTCGTAGGTGTACACAGGTAAAAGGTATAAAAGGACCGTGTTCCTCTTTGTTCCTCGTCCTTGTCTTTGCTCTCTTTTGTATTACGTTGATTATTCCGTACCACATCTTGGGCATGAGGATGCACCTTTAATAACCAATTCATTCTTGTAAACTTAGTGTTTCCGTACAAGAATGAATATTGTTTGTAATGGAAATCTGCGTTGTCTTTATGTTCGGTAACTATTAACTTCTCTACAGAGGCCGGAGACATCATAAGGCAGGAGACATACGATCCTGAAGCAGCTACAACATCTTCTATTGGTAAGCCGAACAGGAGAAGATGTATATCAGTGTTGACGAGGAAAGATGGCTACCATCCTTCTGCACAGATTTCACTCCCATGCAGGAGGATGATTGCAATCGATCGCCATCCAACCACTTCTGAAACTCGAATATCCTTTGTGCGGTCACCGTGCTTTATATTTCTAAGTGAAACCCACTTGACCCTCCTCCGTATCATTGGTTGGTATGTGGGCAACACTTCAAACAAATTCTTTTTACTCTCTGAGAGGAGTTTGCTTAGCCGAACCTTCGTATCATTGTGAGGTAAGCAAACAAATCTCAGCTACTTGTCTTTTCACCTATTAATAGGCCTTTAAAAGACGTGTGTTTAAATGTGCCTACTACCTTCACTCTTTATTTATCATTTTCCTAGTGTGGTGATCAGCAGTTATTCATTTTCTTTTTTAAACCGCACACACATTATTTAGTGTAAATATCGTTATGTCTTAACTTATAGTTTATCTGAGTTATGATTATCTTGTTTAGATTGTTTTTGACAATATGTGTTTTCTGGTTGTTTATCATTTCATGTACTTTGCAGTTCATTATCATGTACCAATTATTTTATACAGCATATGTAAAACATCCATGTTCACCACTACAGTAGTGGTCAGTAACCCTCCATGTTCACCACTACAATAGTGGTCAGTAACCCTCCACGTTCACCACTACAGTAATGGTCAGTAACCCTCCATATCCTTCCAGCCTTCTCTTTGCAAAGGTAGTGCTTACGGGCAAATTTGGGGTGCCTTCAGTGGCTCCTATTGATGTGGACAGTTTATCTTGCTAGTCTTCTAACTGTCATGTTAAACCCCAGTGTTTCTTTGGTTCATAAACAGACACTTGGTCATTTGGACCAGCTTAGGTATTGTTCTGCAGGTTTCAACCTCAGGCAATTCCTCTGGCAACTAGTGGTGGACCTCATGGTCAATGTAAGTAAATAAATTGATGCAGCAAATAAATAAAACTATTCAAAACTTAATTTGCAGTGTTCATACTGAGAATATTCAAAAATTCCATTTATTAATAAAAAGTTGTGTAATAACCATAACAGTTGTGTGCAACAAACAACAACATTGGTGACTCAGACATTTGAGCCAACAATATTGGTGACCCAGATGTTTGAACCACAACACTAGCAAGTTTTCATCCTAACTCCACCTAATTCTATTCTCACCTATTCTCATCCTAAAACACTTTTTTCTAGCTATGTGGGACTTTCTTGTCACCTCTTCTCTTTGTTCTTTTGTTCATCCATTGTGCTTCCCTTGGGACCCTCTATGTCCCAAGTCATCATCTTCAAACTAACCATCACCTCAATGTGTCTTCACATGAACTATCTCCATTGAAGCACCGGCCGCCATCTTGGATCGACCGGACACTCTTCAAAAAAGCGCCAACAGAGTGGTTTTTCGCTCCATGTGAACACTTTGTTGTATCTTCTCTTCTGTTTTTGTTCTTTGCTCCTCTCTTTCCTTCCAAAGGGCCTGCACTTGCGTGCCCCTGGTGGAGTTTCTCTTTTTGGAGAAAAGTTCTCTTTTCTTTTGAGCTTTTCTCTCTTTTTGTGTTCTTCCTCCAGGCAACTACAAAGGCGCCATCTGGAGGAATCCTTCGTTTCATCAATTTGAACATTTTTTCGGACATTACAATAAATTCAACAACCAGAAGTGGCCACCACAGCGCCACCTACAGACCGTTTCTCTTCACTTAACATAGTTCCTCACTGCCAATGACTCTGCCCTTTTCATCCAGAGCCATCCACCAGTGAGGATGTCTAAATTCAACAGTCTGAACATTTCTTCTTGTTTGAAAAGAACTTTTCTTTTTAATATATATATAATACTATTATTGACTTCTTTTTCATAAGCAAATATTAGTCTACTATGAAAAGCATTAAATTTATTTAAAACATTATCTATTTCATGGGAAGGTATGGCAGTAATGATGTCATCTACATATCTTTTGTAAAAAGGAATGTAAGAAGTTAAGGATTGAATTTTCTACATGTCTAGTGCACACTTGATTATTTAAATGCATTTAAGAGCCTAGATACATGTGCCTCTTGTTTTGAGATGACAACGAGACAAATGAGTGTTATTATATGGTGTTACTAAAACTGCAAGAAATCGCCTGACAATCGCTTAATTACAATACAGTGTAGTAAAGTGCAAAATGCAATAAAAGTATTGTTCTTTATGTGCTCAATTTATATAATTTTTGAAAAGGTCTTATTTTTAAACAAGGTTCAAAAACCGTCCCACAAACATTACCGAAAAACCGGTAATACTATAAGGTGACCGGTAATGGAAACCCTATTAACCATGGAAAACTCATCTAATGCTACAGAAATTAAAAATAAAACATGTGACAATCAAATACAACACTAAAGCTACTCTTTTTATAAGATTTTCAATGGTAAGGAAACTTTTCTCATTACTAAGTAATTTTAGAAAATTTAAAATTAATTTAAAACATATGAACAAAATTTTGCCAGTTTAAAACTAATTAGAAATAAAAAGTTTCCATACCATAGAAAATAAAATACAAACAAAAACTTTTTAAGTGATAGAATAAAATCTGAAGTTAATTAGGAGTAACTAGACAGTGTAAGCTAGCCCTCGTTATCTTCCTATAACAACATTGACATCAAAATGAGGTCACAGCAGGTGCCTTGTAGCACAATGCAATGTAGTATGTCATAATGATGTCATTTTAATGTTACTTTTATGTAATAGCTACCTGAAGGTAACGAGAGCATTATCTTTCATTACAACACATTTTACATATAATGAATATTGCTGAAATCTTTCAATGTTAAGGCCTTTTTCAACTGGGGCAAAACTTTGAACTGGTGAAAAATAGAACATGTGGGGATATGTTTGTTCTATTTTTTACCAGCTCAAATTTTCATGAAGTTCAAATTTGTGGCCCAATGGAAACAAGGCCTAAGGAAACGTTTCTCATTGCTGAGTAATTTTAATTTAGATCTAAGATTTAGATAATAAAAAATTGGCCAGTTTGAAACTAATTGACCTTATGTCCAATAAGTGCCTCTAAAAATAAAGAAAAAAGTACCGAAGTTCACATCCATGCATTAGTTTTTTTAATATTCCTCGTCGTTTTTTGTTTTCTGTGTTTTAATCCAGTCAACGAAGAGGTTGTAGAGGACATGGTCGGGAACAGAATTCTTGACTTCAGGGCTGTGTTTGGAGTTGTTAGGAGGTAAACATACTAAAAGTCCCCGGACATACGAGGTGAGGAGAGTGCAGGGGGCACGTAGAAGGTTACTTTTTTGGGTTTTAGCATATATCTCGAAAACAGTGCGTCATAACGAAAAAGTTGATCTATTCAAAATAAAAGCGAATATAATTTACTCAAGATTGTTCCTATTAATTTTTTTCTATTCCCAATAGCATTCGAGATATCCGCTTTTGAAAAAGGCTTTTTTGCCTCACACTTTTTGACAAACTTTGCCTTCTAGTGCCGCAGCCCCTAGTTTTACAGCAATGTCCTCAAAATAGAAGTTGTATAGCATTAAATTCCCTTTAAAATGAGTTATTATTTGTTATTTTATCTTCAATTGATCAAAAGGTATAGCAATTTGAAATTTTCGGGCAAATTTCGACATCTCATTATTTAAGGGTTACATCTTTGTATATAAGCTGTATATTGTGTATTTACACCGTGAAACCTGGGGAGAAGGTAACTGTACAATAAACAACCATTATTAAAATTGCATTTATTAAAAATCCAATCACGTAAAGGCATGTACAGTACATGTAATAACAAAGAGGATCCTCAGTTTCCACCATTTATGAGTGATATGTGAAATTCGTCAACAGTCACTATCTTGGGAGGAGCTACACTGTAGTTTTAATGGGTATGCCAACTCAGTGAACAGCACAAAGGCAGCTAAACAGGGACAATGAAGCAAGACAATTCCTCTCTAATGAGCTCAACAAAAGTAGACTGATTGACTTGCTGAGGTCAAAACTCCACAACAATGGGATTGAGATTCTTCAAGCATCAGACAATGCTGACATGTTGTTTGTGACAACAGCCATAGAAATATCAGAAACAACCACGGTTGCTGTCATTGGCGAAGACGTTGACCTGACAGTTCTTCTAATGGCAAAAACTCCAGCTGACCGAGACATTTTACTTGTGAAACCTGGTCGAGGAAAAGTCAAGACCAATGTATACTCTACTCAACAGATGTGGCAGCTAAGACTGAAAGACATTCTGTTCCTACATGCCTTCACAGGCTCTGACACAACGTCTGCAGCATTTTGGAAAAGTAAACTTTTTTTTCATCAAACTTTACCAGAAACACTCATACATTTGCAAAGCAGCTGAAAGTCCTCTCCAGCCCCTCCTCATCACAAGCTGAGGTTGGGGAAGCTGGACACAAATGTATCTTGATATGGTATGGCACCCCAGTAAAGGAAGGAGCATTCCTTCAGAATGTATCACCAGGTCCAGCTCTGGTTAGGAAACAAGCTACACCCTGAGAGCACAAAGCAGACTAAAGACCTTGCAGCAGCAGAAGAAAGTTTGAAAATAATTTTCTACCAGTGCACCAAATAATGTGGGTGCAGGAAAGTCTCAAGAAACGGTTTTCCTCTATGCCAAAGCTGCCTGTGGAATTGTCTCAAAGGCATCCCCGTGTTGGATAATGAAGAGATAGAGCACCTACCCACATCCTTTGAAGATATAAAAACAGAGGTAGAAGAAAATATAGATAAAGATCAGGGTCAGGAGCCACCTCCTGAGCCAATTGCCGGACCCTCCCGCCCCAAGAGAGCCAAAACAACAACATTTTCGTATGAATAGTTCTTGTAAAACCAACAATTACACTGAAAACCTTTTTGTTTGTCATTTTTTCACATTTTGATTACGATACTTAAAATTAACAGTATTGTAGTCAAACAATGTCTTTGCCATTACATGGACAATGCTTGCCTTTATGTGATTGGATTTTTAATAAATGTAATTTTAATAATAGTTGTTTGTTATACAGTTATCTTCTTCACAGGTTCCATGGTGTATATACATAATTTACAGCTTATATGCAAAGATCTAACCCTTAAATAACGATAAAGTTTCGGAATCTCAAAATTTCCTGAACACTTTAAACTGGTATAACTTTTGATCATTTGAAGATAAAATAACAAATAATAACTCATTTTAAACTACAATTACATTTACAACTTCCACTGTGAGGAGATTGATGTAAAACTAAGGGCTGAGGCGCTAGAAAGCAACGTTTGTCGAAAAGCTAAGGCAAAAAAACGTTTTTTCGAAAATTTGCTATTTTCACTAGCGGATATCTCGAATGCTATTAATAGAAAAAAATGAATAGAAACAATTTTGTAGGAAATATTCTCAGCTTTCATTTTGAATAGACTAACGTTTTCCAAACGATGCACCATTTTCGAGATATAAGCAAAAAACCAAAAAAGTGACCTTCTATGTGCCCCCCCTGTACCCTGCTCACCTCATAGGTCCAGGGACTTTTAGTATGTTTACCACTTAACTACTCCAAACACAGCCCTGAAGTCAAAAATTCTGTTCCTGACCATGTCCTCTACACCCCCTTTTTAAGCATTCATTGACTGGACTATTTATTCTGAATATTAATGTAAAACCGAAACTTTTAACATGGAAGCCAATGGAGATTTCGCTATGTCATTAAGATCTTTTGCTTATTTCTTGCAAAATTTCACTATGAAATTTTCGTGAATTTTTAAAAAAATACAGATAAAAATAGGTAGTTTTATAATCAATCATTGTTTAATTAAATATTCTTCCTGTTTGTTTGTTTTTCATTTGTTATTAAAAAAATTCACTCCAAATATTCAATGTAGGTTTCAGAATAAAACACTGAAAACTAACCAACAACCAGGGACATTACAAAAACAATGCCTGGGTGAAACTACGTACTTTTATGTTTATTTCTAGAAAATTTCGCGATACTCAAGAAAGTAATTTGCAAGAAATAAGGAAAGAACTTACCGTCATATCGAAATTTTTATTGGTGTCCATGTTAAAGGAAAGAGTATACTATCCCCTTTGTTAAAAGTTTCAGTTTACAGCAACATTCAGAACAAAAATTTAAAAAATATCGAAAACAACAGGAATATTAAAATAGAAAAAAGAACCTTGTACCACCTTTTTTACTTTATAATGGGCGAATCTTACACAAGTCATAAATAAAACTGAAACCAAATTGTGACAACTGACATCCTTTGCTGACATCGTCTAGACCATATCTAGATTCTAGACATACAAAAAACGTCTCTTAGACCGTTATAACTAAGGGAACGACACTGGGTGGACAATCACGTGCATTATGGCAAGTCTTTTTCATTTTTATCCATGTTTTACTAGATTTTGAGGATTCTATTGTGACGGACCTTTTTCCCCTAGTAGTATCTGCTCTTTTAAGTTAATACGAGCAAGTTTACACTCGTATTGATAGTGAGTGGCTAAGTCACTAATTCCACCTGCCCGGGAGGACTAGACCAATATAACGTCTATTTTATGTCCTCACTAGTCTCTGGCAAAAGACTTCACAGTCTTGAGGATCTTTAGTCTCTGTATCTCTCGGACTTTCGTCCGTAAATCTGCCCTAAAAATCATGTGAAATATACTTACTCTCGTGCATTGCAGGTTTGCATCTGTTTGGAGTCGTGATGTATCCAAATGGTAAAGAGCTGCAATAGAACGATGAAATACACAATCGCAAAAAGATTTAGTTGAACAAGTAAGATCACCACTGTTTAAGTTAAATAGAATCGAAGATTTATTTCGTATAAAAATATAAAAAATAAGCGAACTGGTTGAACACAACACATAAAAATATAACTTGAAAATAATAATGAAAAGAACCTAGCCAAAATCGGGCATAGCTTCAGTATTTTAGAAATCTCTCTCGAATACATAAAATCAACTCTTTTTATACCCTGAGAACCCAGAAGTCGGATTCTCAGAGCACAAACTTAATTTTATTATTGGTTAATTTAATATTTTGGCCCAAACAGACCAATCAACGGATTGATCTGTTTGGCCAAAATCATGATTCATCTCCTGTTATCGCATAACAGGAGAAAACGAAAACAAATGAATTAAAAATTAATAAAAATCCACCCATGTGGAAGAGAAAAAAAACGAGGGGGAATGAAAAGGTCAACATCAAAATATGAAATCTGGGTCACTTGGTACCAAAAGTACCGAGTGGCCCAGAAGCCAAGCAAAATACAGGGTGACGTTACATGAAAAGACCCATAAAAAAACGAAAGCGCTAAGAAGCGAAAATAAGCGGCGGGCCCAAACGTCTCACTATTCTATTCTAGGTGTCCAGTAAAATGCAGGTAGAAACTGTAAAGTAACTACCTTCTTGATCTGGTATTTTTGTCCAAAGTGTCGTCTGCTAGGAAAGAGCAGACGGTTTTGCAGACGCTTGTTACTCGTAATACCGACCAAAGCATCGTCTGCTAGAAAAGAGCAGATGATACCTTTCCAAATAACCGCAGGCAGGCCCCTTACCAGGACTACCGCTACACTACAAGGTAGTCCTCTAGCTTCTCTAGGGGACGGAAAACCAGCTGTCAACTATTCTTTTCAGTGCAGCCTATGCAAATTACCCACTCGTTCAACCAATGGCATTGACCCTATATGGCTTATTGAAAGAATGACAAAGCCATGTGTTTCTGTTATCTTTTATTTACAGATCTCAGGTGGAGTTTCCACAATACAGCCAATTTTAATTATAAGATTGATTTGAGCATTGCATTACTATTATGTTGATCCTTTCTGTCAAATGTTCCCAGATTTCTTCGCACGTGAATTGTAACGTTGTTGGTTTCATTATTGCATTTCCATTTTGTCTGTTCTGTCTGTTGCATCCATCTGTCTGTCCAATGATCCCTTATCAGTGGCTTCGCTGCATCATCCTGGCAGTAGCTCTCTCTGACGACCCTCAGGAATCAAAACCCAGGTGTAACCAGGCACATAGCTTCTGGTCGCCTATAACAGAGTGCAGAGCAGAATCTCAACCGAGCATTCCACCTTCGGCTGAACCATATCAGAAACAGCAGACTCTCAACCGGGCATAGCCTCTGGCTGAACTATCGGACAAGGAACGACATCAAATATTATGAGAGCCCAACTTATATACACATGCAAGCACTGGTTATGTGACATAAGTTGGCCAATCATTACACAATATTCAAATGAATAATGAATTCCGGGTCCCAATGTTAAGCTATGGTAACCACAGAAAAGACATTAAAACACTCAATTGCTATGCTCAATGTTCCAATGTTGGGCTATGCAATATTAATAAAATATTCGAAAATACAAAAGAGTCTAAAACGAAAAGAGAACTTTAATTGGAAAAGAAAGTAATTAAAGTTTGAAGTGTTCAGTTTTAATTGGTGGTAAAAAGATCGGCCTCAAAAGGACATGCTTTCATAAAACCCATTTAACCCTTAAGCAGAATATATATGGCTCTCGTTGCCATAGCAACATCACATACCATACATTTATTCTCATTTCCAAGAACTAAAAGGCTAAAGAGAGTAGAGAACAGAGGCAATGACGTCAGTGTGACGTCACAGGCACTGTTACCAGGAGAATTTTTGGGGTCATCACAAAACTAAAATGGCTTGTCATGTATAACTTTACTGTGAATCACTTGTGTCACTTTGTGTCACCTTGTGTCACTAGGAACACACTCATGCACTCCGAGGACATCGGTCGTAGTCAGGCCCCATCAATCGATAACGTCTCTCATCCTATAGCACTCCCCATCAATTGTAGGGATGACGATGGCCTCACTTCCCATACATCCTTGTTCATCGGATGCCCTGGCTCTGCGAAGCCCGTCCTTCCTCAGCTCCACCTGAATCCGAGCAACACAGCGGACAAGTATATACTCCCCAAGGACATAGCAGCTGACACAGGACTACCTGCGTTATCACCCCCTGAAAACGTGAACGTAACAGCTGCTACCGCCACATGCAGCATCTGCAACCAAACCTTCAAGTCCATCAAAGGCATGAAGATACATCACAGCCGGCATTCAAAAGAAGCAAATATACAATCTGCGGGTACAATATCAAAGCGGCTGGGGCCCCCCTCAGGCAATACAGTCACTAATAAGGAGACGGGAAAGAATCAAGCCGTACTCAATACAGATCTTATCAAAGAATGTAAGTAGTGGGAGTCTACTTTTGCGTGCTACGAGTCACAGGATACGATTGTTACACATACTTTTGACAACTACGTCTCAGTTTTTTGCATTTTCATGCAAAGCCAATGAAAAACTCCCGGGTCCTAAGCATCCCGCTGTGAAGTTTTTCAAACTCCGCAGACAGATTAAATGCAAGGTATCCGCCCAACAATCACGCTCGTCTAATCCCTACAGGACCGATACCAAGGCAATGCAGCATCGGAGAGACCAGTACCGTTACGACTTAATGCAATACTGTTACTACAACAAACGCAAAAGGGCAGTCCGTGAGGTAATGATTACAGATAGGTCAAAACAGTGCCAAACGAATCTACAGTCATTACACAATCACTTTAGTGGCATATTTGGAATTAAGAACAATGCAACCCACTCGCACACATGTACCAAACCTGAGCAACGTGATGTCATCCTCACGGACAAAGACATCCGCGAGCAAATAAGGAAAATTTCCATAGACTCATCGTCCGGTCCTGATCACGTCCTAGTAAAAACCATCAGACAACTAGAAGTATCCAAATCCATCGCAAATGTTATGCTTCATACTGCTTTCGTACCTTTTGGTTTAAGAGAGGGCCGTATGGTCCTTATCAATAAGGGTGGTGATACCAAAGATATAAACAACTGGCGTCCAATCACCATTTACTCGGTTATCCGCCGCGTGATTGAAAAGGCGCTCGAGAAAATTTTGCGTACTCAGATGGACCTCGACCACAACCAGAGGGGCTTCATAAATGGTGTGCCTGGATGTCATTTTAATTCTAGACTTGTCAATGCTTGCCTCCTTGATGCAAAATCGAAAAAACAGGACTGCACAGTGGCTTTCCTCGATGTCACTAAAGCCTTTGATAGTGTTGGTCACAACCATATTGGAAACTCACTCCTGGCTCATGGCATCTCTCCATAGCTGCACGAGTTAGTAATGGGTCTACTCACCAACAATCTAGTGAGGATCCAGCTCAGGAAGAAGCAGACTGACCGGTTGATCAAGCAGTCTGATCCATCAATTGCGGTGTACCTCAAGGCGGACCACTTTCTCCACTCTTGTTTAACATGGCGATTAACTTTATCTACCTTGACATTTGTGACGACAGCATTGCGAACACGTACGGATATGAACTATCCGCCAGCCATAAAGCTCTCAGCCTCATGGGATTTGCCGATGACCAGGCAGTGACAGCTAGAAGCGTGAGATCAGCAGTCAGAATCATTGAGCTCGTTCAAGACCTGTTCAGTGAAATTGGACTCCATATTAACCCTAAAAAAGCCAAGCCATAACTATCAAAAAGGGCATCCTCGTCACCGAACCCATTATCCTGTCTAACCAGAGCAGTATACAAGGCATTACAGCAAACAACCGGATCCGATACTTGGTATGCACCTTTACTACAGAACTAGTGTTCAACAATCTTACCATCAAGACTATCACTAACAATCTAAATCTCTTATCAACCTCTTCTCTTCTAAAACCTGACCAAAAGCTCAGCATTATTAACCAGTACATATTCCCTATGCTCACGTACTCTCTGCAAGCAGTTCCCATTAACAAAATACCTAAATATGTGACAGAAGGCCTTGACGTCATAATCAGGCGGACGGCTAAAGACATCATAGGGCCCCCATACACGAACAAACAGCAAAATGTTCTACGCTCCATGTCGTCTCCGGGGTCTAGGCTTACTGCGGACTACTTGGGAGGTGTTTTTACAGCATTACGCAATCGCAAAAAAACTTTCCAGAGTGAACGATGATCTGCTACAGGCGACAGCCAATTTCTGCAGTGAGATGACGACCTGTCAACAATCTCTGAATGTAGAAGGTGACAATACGACCTGTCAACAATCTCTGAATGTAGAAGGTGACAATACGACCTGTCAACAATCTCTGAATGTAGAAGGTGACAATACAAAATCTATGAGGTTGCATCTGCGGCAAAACCCTTCGAGAAATGGTGTAAATACAACTATCAGGGCCGAGGTGCAGTACACTTCCAAACAAATGGCCTGCAACGACTTCATCTGTAACAAGAACGGAATGTCGTCCTCGGAATGGACAGCTGCTATCAAACTTAATTATGGCTACGCTAACCTTAATGGTGTTCCAGGCGTTCAAACATCTTCCGCCCTCTGTCGCAAGTGCAACAGAGAGAAAGAAACCATTAGTCATGTGACTGGAAGCTGTCCTATGAACAACCTGTTAATAACATCTCGCCACCATTCTGTTAAGCATCAAATCACCAATCTACTACGTGGAAGAGGCCTTGTATGTTTTGAGGAGGTATATGCGGTCGACTCAGAAGGCAATTCTAGGTTCAGCGATATCGTGGCAATCGACCCTAAAGGCAAAAAGGCCATCATCGACCCTACTGTTCGTTACGAGACTAACGACATCGATCAAGACAATTCTATCCGTGAAGGAAAGGGTCGGATATACGAGGGGTGCTTTGCGTTCGACAATGATAAGTATACACCAAAGTTTGGGATCAGGGAGTGGGCTGTTCGCAGACTGTGGTTCGGGAGCCGCGGCCATGGGTAAATCCGTACTTGACTTTTGGACCGAATTCAACCTGGATTATTCGCAGATCAAGATCATTGCAGAGAAGGTGCTGACCTCAACAATCTACATTATACACAACCATATCTATACCTAAATTGTCAATTAATGTTAACTTTTTCGTTTTTTCATTTTGTAACGACCCCATCTTTCTCTAGCAACATTGGCGTGACGTCATGCATAGTGACGTCATTACCTCCGTCTTTCTCTTGCTTGTGTTGTCATAGCAACCGGATGTGGTCTGCCCTCAATCTCTTACTCTTTACCCAAGGCATAAAAGCCACTTCCACTTAACCCCTTTTAAATAAAGAACATTTATTGAGACTTTCTTCGAATCTTTTATTACTAACAAACTTTCTTCGATCGTTTACAACTTTCACATAGGCTAGCATTGGGACTGTAAACCCCATTTCTGGCCCAATGCTAGGTATTGAAATAAACTCTGATTTAATGTATTTCTTGTGGTCACCATAGACTGCTATGGTGGCCCGATTCAAAAATGTCCTTAATTGATATGTTCAACTTCGAAAATGATTGGCCGGAGATATATCACGTGACTTGGTTAGCACGTGTATATATTCTTGGCCTCTCACTTTCGAAGAGAGTCGAGTCTGCCTTGATGTGCGTTGCAGCCGGAGGCTCTGTCCGGTCTGCACATTTGTAAATGAAAATAGCATCTCTGATATATGTATTGAAAAGACAAGCAGACGACAACAGACAGCTGAATTTAGTAACGGCGCTTGGACGAAAGGAGCCACCACCGCCGAAACGAAAACGAAAGACAAGCAGACGACAACAGATAGCTGAATTTAGTAACGGCGCTTGGACGAAAGGAGCCACCACCGCCGAAACGAAAACGAAAGACGCAGAAGACAACTGAGGCCAAACTCCTACAGGGACGACATAGGCCATACTCTCCTCGTTTTGGGTTGCCATTAATCATATGTACTGTGAACCTAACTAAATAATTTGAATAAAACCTCCTTTATCCAAATTGCTTTATATGAAGTTTGCAACCCCCCGTAACAGCAATAACTGAAAGAAACGGCTGCGCTGATTGAGAGTCGACAGCCGCGATCCCCATAGAACTCCAGGAGTGCTCATAGTGCAAGGAGCACTACCTGCGCTGGAACTTCCCTCTTTTGAATAACAGCGAAAATATCGTCTGCTATCTCATGAGCAGACGACGAGAGCCGGCAGTGTTACAAGACAAGAGGGGAGGAATCTTGCACTTGGTGGAGGTGCGGGGTAGTAATTCGAACATTGCTACCCTGATTTGAACGTGAAACAACCGTGAAATTCGAAATTTTAAAGTGGCGGGAAATTTGAAATAGTGAAATCGTAAAATTTTCTTTTAGAATTTTTTTTTTTTTGGTTCAGCAGCTGATTCTACATTATCATTTGTTGAGCTTGTGTTAAAATTTTATTTTGTTTGGTGTTCACTGGGAAATTTTTGAGATTTCATCCACGGGAATTTTTTTTTGTGTGCTGTTACTCTCTCAACAAAAATTGGAACTGAACTGGTGTGTGCAACGTGTTACGACCATTGGAACTTTTACTATTAAACTTGTGCCAGGATGGATAATGTACCAAACACATCCACTGATGGGCCATCGGTAACTGAAGAAACAAGGACCACTGAAGACCAGCCGACCGGCACTGTACAACATGGTGGGGTGAGTCTTGAAACTCTTTCTTATTCGCATGAAATCCCCAACATGGAGCAAGAGGCTACCGCTATGGGCCTCCTCCTATTAAAATACACACCGGAACAACGTGCATTCCTATTTGAGAGCCTTTCGAATTATTTCACGGGGCCAACACATGGGCCACCACCCCAAATAGCAACACCACATTATATACAAGAAGCAAGCACAGCAGGACCTTCACGAATGGCCCCTGAGCCTACACCAATATTTGCACCAACCTTGCAAGTAGACACCTCGAGACAATTAATGCCACCCACAACCGCGGCACCCGGTGCTGAGCCTGATTGGACACGCGCTCCCCCTTGTGACCGACAATGGCGGCAGACTGGCGCTTGGCACCCGTTGCAAGGGTTTAAACGTTTTAATGGTGTGGAAGATATCCACGAATATCTTGAGAACTTTGAAGCGAAGGCCCGTTTACACCGTTGGACTGATGGTGAATGCTGTAGCTATTTCTCATCATGCCTGGATGGGTATGCATTGCGATTTGTATCGAAGTTAATGGAGACCACCTCAATGGCAACTTGGGCCGAGATGCGAGGACACGTTGTGAAGAAATTTGGTCGTGCCAAACATGGCCGACAATGGATGAAACAACTGCTGAGCCTGGTGCAGCGAGACGACGAACCATTCTATCAATTTGCATATCGCTGCGTAGAATTATGCGACAAAATTGCCCCAAACAGTGGGGATGAACTTCATATTTCTCAATTAAGCAGAGGGATGCGAAAAGAGATTTCGGCGAAACTTTGTGGATTGCCCCCAATGTCTGCCGATGAGTACATGGAGCGTGCTCACTGGATGGAAGCTGATTTAATTGCCTCTGGACAACTAGTACTTAAATCTAAGGCCAACAACCCCAGAGACACATCAACGAGCACCCAGCAACCACCACAGACACCACGAAATGGAGGGTTTGGACCTCCATCACAGTCCTCTGGCACGTATAAATCCCCAGGAGGCCAAACGCAACGGCAGCAACCAAATAACTTACAGAAGAGGCAACAAGATGGCCCACCAAGCCAACCCCCGCCGCAACAAGCAGCAAGAGGTCAGCCATCTCAACAGCCACGACAGAGCACGGGATTCAGTCAAGAAAGAAACCAGGGCACTTCCCGAAACGAGAGTCGATACCGGGACTACCAAGGACCCGAAAGACGCACTTGTTACAATTGCCAGAGACCTGGGCATCTGAGCAAGTTTTGCCCCGAACCCCGGCGGAATGGACCACCCGACTCCACAGTCCGCCACATAAGAGATGTCATAAAGCAGCAACAAGAGGTGGAGAGAGCAGCTGCCATTGCTGCAGCCGCTAACCTGACAACAACCCCTGTTGTCAGGCACCTAACAAACGAAGAGATGGGTTACGCCAACCTACATGGGGGCCGAATACTAGTACCTACCCTTCCTATCGCATCGACCACTTCGGCTAGCCTCCCGTTAAACTAGAACGGGCGGAGGACGAACCGAGTGTCGGACCGCCTGTTTTCAAACCCACAACCTCGGAGAAGAAGTTGGAAAAGAGATTAGTGCAAGTACGAGTAGCAACGAAAGTTCTGAGTGGTGCACGAAGTCCACCACAGAACATGGGAACCAGTAGAGACAGGATGAAGGAGGGAGACCATAAAGAATGCCCCTCATCATCGGATCATCGCCCTGATTGCGAGTCCACCTCTAACGATTCCACGAGAGGCGCGAGAGCCGGAAATGCAGAAAGGGAAACACAAAGGCATCTTTCTAGCAGAGGACCAGTGAAGGAGTCCGCACCGACCATAACCTCGACATTGATCGACGCGATCAAGAGCTTAACGAATGCACTAAATTTACTTCCAGTGAGTGGAGTGGTAACGGAACAGCATGGTGAGCGAGAGGAAGCAAGCAAGGAAGAAGGTACTAAGATGCAGCCGAGGCAGGAAAGGCAAGAAATAGTGATGATGATACCGGAGGCAAAAGAGATTCAATCGAGAATCCCGGAATATGGTCCTCCACGAATTTTCGTCACAATGAATGGGATTGCCGTAGAGATGATGGTAGATTCGGGTGCTGACGTTAGCATCCTGAGCGAAAATGTGGCCAAGATGATAGGCCTGGAAATTGATCCAACACCAATCCACGAAACGATTAACACGGTTGGAGGGTCAAAAATAAAGATTGTTGGGTCAGCAGAAGTCCAAGTGAGACTCTACAGGAAATTGGCCACAACCAGAATAATTATCATTAACGGGCAAATGGAGGCGCTGCTTGGAAACGACCTCGGTGCCGCATTTCGATTGATGGTAGACATGGAAAAGAAAGCGATCTTTTTCAAAGAAGACATGATGGAAGGAGGGAGTTCAGCAATATTAGAGAACCCTCAAACTGTCCAACAGTATTCACCAATGGAAAATTTGCCGGTAGATGCACCCCAAATATTTCAAAAGGTTAAGGTAGAAGGACCAACCAGTGGCAAGAGCCCTTCTAAAGATGGATCACTGGTCATCCCTACAACTCCGACAGCAGTTGGGAAACCCTTGACGCTGCGGTTAATCAACCGAATTCGCCTCGACCCTTGGGAAGAAAGACTGGTCGACGTAAAATGCAAGGATTGTCCGCAGAAAGGAGAGATGGTCCTCATCGATGTTAACCCGGAGATCTGGGAGAAAAAAGGTGTGATGACAGCTCCCGGAATATTAGAAGTGGATGATGAAACAAAAATGAGAGTGTTGATACGGAATACTACCTCAAGGACATTAACACTGGGTGCACATCAAGGAATTGGCACAGCAGAAACCCTCGATACGGCTCTTCATGACAGAGATGAAAAGGCTCCGGAAATAGATCCCCGGCAACTTCCCACAACCATGAAGGAGGCCAAAAAGACTATCCGAGGAACCCTAAGAAATGAGAATGGGAAAGATTCAAACTTTGAGGATTGTTTGAATATTGGGCCAAATTTAACGTCCAACCAGAAAATTGCTCTTCAGGATTTGCTCACCGAACATAGGGAGTCATTTGCATTCGATTTGAGCGAATTAGGAGAAACAAATCTCACCGAGCACGAAATCGACACAGGAGATGCACGCCCTGTACGTCAACCGCTGCGAAGGACTGCACCAGAGGCACGTGAAATTATGAGGAAGGAGATAAAGGAGATGCTCGATGCAGGAGTCATCCGACCTTCCAAGAGCCCCTATGCCAGCCCTGTGGTGATCGTAAGAAAAAAAGATGGACGGCATCGTTTCTGCGTGGATTATCGCAAACTAAACGCAAACACAAAAATGGATACCTATCCACTACCACGAATCGACGATGCTTTGGATTCACTGGCAAATAGTCGATATTTCGCAACACTTGACTTAGCCAGCGGCTATTGGCAGGTCAGAGTGAGGGAGGAGGATCAGGAGAAGACTGCATTCATAAGCCCGTGCGGACTGTACGAATTTAAGAAGATGCCTTTTGGTCTCTGCAACGCGCCAGCAACAATGCAACGTGCATTGGACGTCTTGCTTGCCGACCAAAAGTGGGAAACATGCCTCGTCTACTTGGACGACATCATCGTGTTTGGTCGAACCTTCGAAAGCTTTTTGGAACGTCTCCGAACAATCCTGGACTTATTAAGAAAAGCTAACTTGTCACTGCAGCCGGAAAAATGCTTCTTCGGATACAACAAAGTATCATACTTGGGCCACATCATCAGCGAAGATGGAGTCGCCCCAGAAGAAGACAAAGTTATTGCTGTTCGTGACTTTCCACAACCGACAAACGTAACTACAGTTCGAAGTTTCCTTGGATTAGCTGGATACTATCGCCGGTTCATAAAAGACTTTGCTTATGCTGCCAAACCCTTATACGATCTAACGAAAAAAGACAACGAGTTTACATGGACTAATGAGGCTGATAGGGCCTTCAAGAGGCTAAAAGCGCTCCTTATCGAAGCTCCGGTCATGGTCATGTATGATCCGACAGCAGAGATATCGTTGCATACAGATGCAAGTGGGCATGGACTAGGTGTCGTGCTCTATCAACAGAAAGAAGGAGATGTAAAACGAGTTCTGGCTTTTGCCAGCAGAACTCTACAGGACGCCGAGACACGGTACACCACAACAGAGAAAGAGTGCCTGGCGGTTGTCTTCGGAATTACAAAGTTCAGACCCTACCTCTTTAATCGCGACTTTACCGTTGTCACTGATCACAACTCCCTCTGCTATTTACGGAAAGCACCACGACTACAAGGAAGATTGGGGAGATGGCAGTTACTCCTCGAGGAATACCGGTACAAGGTTGTGTACAAGAAAGGAATAACACATGTCGATGCAGACAGCTTGTCCCGAAATCCTGTGAACACACCAATAGATAAAGATTTACCAGAGAATGTCGAGCACGAAATGGATGATGGAGTGATTTACGCTGTGTTGCCAGCCTGGAATTGGGCTGAGGAGCAACAAAAAGACCCCGAGATCTCGGAAATTTGTCACGAGCTCATGGAACAACCAAATACACCGCTCAGCAAGAAATATTCAATTTTTCAAGGACTACTGTATGCCAACATGCTGGGCACTCCGCAACCAATTCTCCTGACAGTCGTACCAAAGCAACTGCGAAGACACATTATGGAAATGGTTCACGACGAACCTGGAGCAGGTCATTTGGGTTTCTTCAAGACGTATGGACGCCTACATAGGCGATTTTTCTGGAAAAAGATGAAGAAGGACACCTACGAGTATGTCAAGACATGTGACATCTGTCAGCGATCGACGAAGCCACCTCAGCGGCCACAAGGATTTTTAGAGCCGATCTGTGTAGAGAAGCCAGTTGAAAAATGGGGTATGGATTTCATCGGGCCAATGACATCATCGACCGCGAAAGTCCAACACATTTTAGTTGCAGTCGACTACGCGACAAGATTCCTGATTGCCAAAGCAGTTCGGAGAGCAACTGCTTCGTCAATTGTCACCTTCATAAAAAATAACTTCGTAAGAGGCTTCGGAACACCCTCAGACATAATTTCGGACAGAGGAACACAGTTTGCCAGTAAACAAGTAGATACTTGTCTGAAAGAATATGGTATCAAGCACCATTATACCACGGCGTATCACCCACAAGCAGACGGGCTTGCCGAAAGGTGTAATCGAACCTTGATTGAAATCATTAGGAGGTATCTTGATCCCTTGAAATTTCAAGCCGATTGGCACAGCAAACTCGATGACGCTGTATGGGCGTATAACACAGCCATACAGTCATCCATGAAATACACTCCATTTGAATTGATGTTTGGGAGGAAAGCTCGAGAGCCGATTGACAACGTAGTGCCATCCGCTCCCGAGATAGCCTCACGAGAGGAAATCAACCTGTTGGAGCGGCCTGAGCTAAAAGATGCTCATGCAAACCTACGAACTGCGCAAGAGAAACAAAGGAAACAGTATGATTCAAAAAGACGAGCACCGGATGAGTTCAATGTAGGGGACGAGGTGTTAATTAGAGACTACGCTCCAAAGCTAGGATTAGCTCAGAAGTTAGCTCTGCCTTTCAAAGGACCGGGAGTCGTCACGAGGAAATTGAGCCACTTGGTATTCGAAGTTGAGTTTCAAGACGGAAGAGGAAAACTAGCCCGTGACACCTTCAACGTGGTTAACCTCAAGAAATATTATCGCACCTGTGACCTACGCAAACCCGAAAACAACCTTGTAATCTTGGATGATTCGCCTGTCAATAATCACGTTCGCTGGATTAATATGGAAAGAATCGAAACGGAAGCGCCATGTAACTGGGTTACCGAGGTCCAATTCAGAGATAATCGAGAGGGACTGACGCCTGCCTCTCCCAACATGGTTCAACAGAAAAGAAATAACCGCGCCTGTAGCTTATACGAGCAAAAAGACGAGATCGTTGTGAATTACGCACCTACTGGCAGCGGCATCCGAAGTTTTAAAATGGAAAACCACTCCTACGCAAAATATGTCCTCAAGGAGGAAAAAGGCATTAAAAACGAAGCGGAGATGGATAAACCGCAAATGGGAAAACGTCAAAGGCACCCGGCTGGTGGAATTGTTTACAATCCCCCAATGAAAAGTCATCACGCGACGAGAAAAGGAATCCCCCATGCTTTGGAATCAAAACAAGGAAGTGACGTAATTTGCCTCACGGAGACGGAATTGATGAAGCAAGAAAAAAATGGCGGCTGGAACGTAGTGACGATCACCAATCTACGGAGCAGTGGCTGGCCCATTACCTCCCTAAAACCTAAATTATACGGAAATTCGGGTTACAAGGTATTTACGGAAAAAATGAAGCACAGACCATGGAGTACTGCCTGGAAGGTATGGAACCCTCCGCAGGTGGATTCAGACCTCAGCGATATCTGGACTCACTATCTACGACGCGACAATCATCCAACAAAGCACAGAAAGACGGAAATCAAGAAAAAGGAAAAAGATGAAACGGAAGCGGAAGTGCGGGGCGCGGACGTGAACGAAGCGGATGCAAAGAAACTTTGCAAAATCAACACAAAAGTAACAGGTCAAATAACAACCCTCCAGGGGTCTAAACGGGCAACAAAAGTGATCTCATCACAGCGGTCAGCCAATAAGCTAAAGACCCCTAAATTACGAAAGGAAACCCCGTTGTTAATTAAAGTTTTATCTCTAAATCTTCTACATAACACGAGGCTAAATATTCAAGTTGGGAGAAAACACCAAGCAACATCAATTTCTTTGTTTTCCCAAAATCTCAAAGAGAAAGTTAAATTACTTGTTGGAAGAATTATGTCAGACCAAAAAACGATGAAGTCTGAAGTCGAGTACTCGGACAGCGAAGATTATCGACTAGTACGATACAGAGGGCCGACAACCCAGGAAAATTTAATGGGCGATGGAATGAACGACCAACTGATAGAGATCGAGGAGGTGGAGCAAGTGGAAGAGCTCAGCGAAGCCGAGCAGAATTCTTCGGATGGGATCAGCTTATCCTCTGACGAAAACAGCTCCTCCGGGCAGCCTTTGGGAAATCCACCCACTCGATATGAGTTAAACTTATGTCGTCGAATGTATGAAGTTGAACAAACCTTGCAAAATCTGATCCTTCGAGAAACTCGAGTCGTCAATGAGAAGCCCCTACCTCCAATGCCTCCTGGACAAGGAAGAGGAAAGACGCTATTAGAACGGGCCAACTTTAATGTGTCGAGCCCAAAAGCCCTGTGTTCTTCTACACCGGCTCTCTATTTCTCGAGCTATGAAATTGACCAACCACAAATGATGGCACCTCTCTCCTCAGCAGATACCTTGCGAAATTTTGGAACTTGGGATGGCCGACGACGGATCGCCGCCTTAGAAAAGGAACGGTTGCGCCTACTCCACTTGCCTGGCGTTGCCAAGATGATAGAGGAACGGACCATGGGTTCAGGAAGATATCCTTATTATGGGTATGGTCGACGGGATCAGGTCCTCAATAACATGTTGATCCTGATGCAAGGAGAGTTGTACGAAACAGGGGACGAGTTCCAGTACGAGGGATCGTATTGCGTTAACGATCCGACTCCCCTGCGTTGGACAGCACAGGTCCCGGGAAGAGCCCACGCAATCGGTATTCGCCACGGAAAGGATTACGGGATCATTTGGATCAACACCTCGAGCGGGGTCTGCACGTTTTATACAAACCCCCACCCGAAACCCAAGAATGTCCTTCAACTCAATTTGGAAAAATGGATACGGGCTCTGGTCCACTTACGGGAGGACCCGCAGCCATCGTTACGATTCAACTATGGATCAAGCCTGGGGACCGACGAGGACAGGGCTGCTGAGACGTTTGGACGGCTGTTTCGAGAAAAGGTTCGAACCACGCATCGAATCCCACCAGCTGACGACAGCGAGACGTTTGCTGAACTTCTAAATCGTCTCCGAGGGACCGATCTCGACCCAAGAAAAAACCAATGGGCCGAACCCTGGGATCTGGGGGATAATTAATGTTTTACGATTG
Organism: Brachycybe producta; assembly: GCA_036925085.1. NCBI lineage: Eukaryota > Metazoa > Arthropoda > Diplopoda > Playtdesmida > Andrognathidae > Brachycybe > Brachycybe producta. The sequence continues at coordinate 11,570,388 of JAUPFP010000001.1, read as the reverse complement.
CTTGATGTTTTATCTCTTTGCAGGTATTACCATATTTGAACGGCCTCCTAATCATTTTTATTATATTATCATTTGTCAGTCTATTTTGCAGAAGTTATATTGTTATATGAAGTTATATGCAAATATTGTATAGCATTTAAATCAGGTGGTAATACAGTTCCTTGGGAAGAAAATCTGGGTTTTTTTTTGGATTCCTAACGTTTTTTTTCCATGCTTATATTGATAAATGTAATCATTATATCTCGATCATAAACATGTATCATTTTTTTTTTCTTTTATATTTTTTTTTGAGTTCAAGTCGAATTCCAAACTCTTTTTGTTATCATTCTTATGGTATTGCCTTTGGTTTCATAACTGGTGTTACGATATTGTATTATTATATTGTTTTTTTTTGCGCTTTTAATGGTTAATTCAAAACCCAATACGAGAAGACGGTCATCGTGTGTTTTAACATGTATCTTGTTTAACGTATATTTTTGTAACTGTGTTATTATTCTTTGTTGTTTTATCGAATACGAAATATTTTTTCTGATACCTGCTGTATTGTCTGTCGTTTTCTTTTAACATAAGGCAGCGTTTGGGAGTGTAAATAACAACCGATTCCGTCATGTCTTGCGATTTTAGCGCATGTGGTGAAGGGCGCTTCTGGGTTGCATTGGAAGTCGAGTTATATACATTGATTGTAATGTAAACAAACACATGTGTCTTTTTGATAGGCGCGTTGATTGATGGGGGGCTTGGGGAAGGTTTTTGGGGAGTCATCCTTCCTTTTTCTAACACTTCGTGTTTCATGACGCATGTTCAAAGCACGAGGACGTGCTTCATTTTGGTTGAGGGGGGTGTAACGACCCCATCTTTCTCTAGCAACATTGGCGTGACGTCATGCATAGTGACGTCATTACCTCCGTCTTTCTCTTGCTTGTGTTGTCATAGCAACCGGATGTGGTCTGCCCTCAATCTCTTACTCTTTACCCAAGGCATAAAAGCCACTTCCACTTAACCCCTTTTAAATAAAGAACATTTATTGAGACTTTCTTCGAATCTTTTATTACTAACAAACTTTCTTCGATCGTTTACAACTTTCACATAGGCTAGCATTGGGACTGTAAACCCCATTTCTGGCCCAATGCTAGGTATTGAAATAAACTCTGATTTAATGTATTTCTTGTGGTCACCATAGACTGCTATGGTGGCCCGATTCAAAAATGTCCTTAATTGATATGTTCAACTTCGAAAATGATTGGCCGGAGATATATCACGTGACTTGGTTAGCACGTGTATATATTCTTGGCCTCTCACTTTCGAAGAGAGTCGAGTCTGCCTTGATGTGCGTTGCAGCCGGAGGCTCTGTCCGGTCTGCACATTTGTAAATGAAAATAGCATCTCTGATATATGTATTGAAAAGACAAGCAGACGACAACAGACAGCTGAATTTAGTAACGGCGCTTGGACGAAAGGAGCCACCACCGCCGAAACGAAAACGAAAGACAAGCAGACGACAACAGATAGCTGAATTTAGTAACGGCGCTTGGACGAAAGGAGCCACCACCGCCGAAACGAAAACGAAAGACGCAGAAGACAACTGAGGCCAAACTCCTACAGGGACGACATAGGCCATACTCTCCTCGTTTTGGGTTGCCATTAATCATATGTACTGTGAACCTAACTAAATAATTTGAATAAAACCTCCTTTATCCAAATTGCTTTATATGAAGTTTGCAACCCCCCGTAACAGCAATAACTGAAAGAAACGGCTGCGCTGATTGAGAGTCGACAGCCGCGATCCCCATAGAACTCCAGGAGTGCTCATAGTGCAAGGAGCACTACCTGCGCTGGAACTTCCCTCTTTTGAATAACAGCGAAAATATCGTCTGCTATCTCATGAGCAGACGACGAGAGCCGGCAGTGTTACAAGACAAGAGGGGAGGAATCTTGCAATTTCTTTCTCTTATATTCACTTGTTTCGTATTCCATTATTGTCTTTCGACTGATTAGTATGCTGTGTATTATAGCAACCTAACACTTTGTTTGTTTGTTAATAAAGTTTCTTCTTCTTCTATGTGAATCTTAGAAGAAACTCTTTTACGAGATTCACTACGTTGTTCACCTTGTATATAACGTTTCCTCGTACCCTTTAGGAAATTTTGCAACCAATCAGGTTGATCTATTGGTTACTACCAGCACCGCCCCCAATTCTTGTTCTTCTTGTCTTATTTTTACCCAATACCCTCCCGTTTTAGAGAAACTTGTCATGTTCCCCTCATATCCATTGAATAGAGCGCCGTTGTGTATGGGTGTGAGGGGAACTTATTTTTCACGACAGTGAAAAAACTTAAAGCGTGACATCATCATGTTTTTAATTTTAAAATTGTCACAAAACAAAGAAGGAAAGGAAAAAAAAAATGAGGACATTTTTGGATGTTATTTAAAATAATGGTCTAATGGGTGAGTTTCATTGAAAAATACAAGTAAAAGATCGTTATTTTTGTTGTATTTGTTTCACGAAATGTCTCCCCCTTTTATTCTACTCGAGTCGAATGGAAATAAAGAGCGAAATCTACCATTTTAATGTAATCGCGTTACGGTTTTTTCTCCCTTGTTGATTTGTTTTGAAACGTTCAATCAAATTACGTGACTTTATATAAAGCCCTATTGAGGTAATTTAAATAGCACAAGAAATCGTACATTAAATTTAACGAAAAAATAATGAAACAATGTAAACAAACCGTCGCGTATGTCGAAACAGCGCCTCTAGTGGTGTAAACTGTCAAAATCGCGGCAAATTGAAAATAAAAAGAAATAAACATTCGCAGCGATTGCTATGCAGCGGTGGCTGAATAATTATTTAATTAGTATAATTACATATATTTTGTTTTTGCCCTTCCAGATGACTGTTGTTATGTTCAATATGAGGTCACTTCGCCCCAAACGCGGTTTTGAAAAAAACTTTTATTTTTCAAGCAAACGTTTTTCAGGTGAAACATTACGAAAAACTTCAGTGTTTTAGAAACTAGAATAGTTAGTGGTAATTCCAAAAGTATTTTTATGACGATATCTTTAAAGATGAATTTTTTAGGACAGTTTGAAAAAGGGGGAAGTAGTTTTTTCATGAAATGTTAATGGATTCTTTCCAGGTGCTTTTCAAACTGCTGTAAAATGTTTATTTTTTTAAGATATTGGCCATAAAAAAAAATTGAAAACAGTTTGCATTTTTTTTAACATTGTTTCTAAAAACCGTTTGTTTCACGTTTTTACTTCCAATTTTAACAAAAAAAAATCGTCTATGAAGTTTCGTAATAGACACTACAGGGGTGTGCCGTCCATGGAGGCAAAAGGAAAATAAATATCCATAAAGGCACCTTCGGGTGGTTTTCAAGTGTACACGCCTGTTCAAACTCTGGTTATTTTGTGAGTCAGGTGCAAAATTAAGCAAAACTTGAAATGTTGTTGGGACAAATGCATAAAAATCGTGTAATGTTCACGCCAATAATTAATATATTGATACATAGTGATAGTATCTTTAGCTGAAGTGCACACTTTGGATACAAAGTCATACGCCTCTAGTATCTCGCCTTTTTTTGATACAGTTGCTAGACTGTCTTACTGTAGAGTCTCATGACTAGGGCTAGGATGTTGATGACATTTCATCTTTTTTCTGAAAGGTCTGACACGATGCTAAATAACACACAAATATGATTCTTTTCATACAGATTCCAAAAATGTAATTTTTATTTTGCATTTTTTTGCATTTTTTGGGTTTTGAGACATTTTTTGCATTTTTTAGGCATTTTTTCTATCTTTAGGACATTTTTTAAATCTTAGGTTTTATCCTCCTCTCCATTAAATATCAGACATTTCAAAACATTTAGATAGGGTTAAAATAGATAAATAACTCCATTGAACAATATTATAAAACTAGTTTTTTTAGGTGAAATAGATGGCATTATGGTCACAGTCAAAGTACAAAGAACATCTTCCATATATGGTAAAAAGGTGTGAGACAGTATTGAACTGATTTTAATTACATTCTTAGCTCTTGGGAACATTTTTATCTGCATTTGCTTGCAATTCTCTTTAACCTTGATAAAATGCCGAAATCAAAACCCATCTACAGCAGGACACTTAAGCCTAGTACACACCGGATTCTTTGTTGCGATACATTGTTGTGGGACTGCTCCGATTCTATGTTGTGAGGCAGAATCTCAACTGATGCGATTCAGACCCGCAACATTGTTCCGTGTCCACACCTACACTCAGTGTTTCTTCCTCCTTCTTGCTTTCACCATGTAAATATCACCAGCAGAAGTGGCCCTTGCAATATGGGGCTACACAATGATTTATAAAGAGGGGCAAATAAAGCAGAAACGGTGGTGGGCACACAAGCTCTTCTCAGCTGAGAGGACATTCGGTTTAAGCCTTTTGGACAACCTGAAACACAGTTGCACAATTTATGCAAAATTAGTTTAACAGTATTTTCAGTGGTCCGTATCTTTTTTTAAGTCTGGTACTATATAGTCTATAGACTTAAAAAAAGATGTGGACCACTGAAAAAGACTCAAAAAGCTCAGTTTGCTTTTAATTATTAAAGACGTCTTTAATAATTAAAAGCAAACTGAGCCATTTGAGTCTTTGTTTATGTTTCAAAAGACGTCCACACCATGAAATGTCCCGCAACAATGTTGAAATGTTTCCCATTTCGATGGGGCTCAAAAAACATGAATCTGAGCTGCTGAGATTCAGCCCCGCAACATTTTAACATTGTTGCGGGACAGAATCGCAACAGACGAGATTCAGCCGCGATTCAGCCCCGCAACAATGTATCACAACAAAGAATCCCGGTGTATACTACCCTTTACGACGTTGCTGAGTTTGGTGAAAATATATTTTCCACAGATGGAACTATTTTGTTTTGCAAATTGTGTGAAACAAAAGTACCTCAGAATGCACTTAGTTGTTCAGTGCAATTCTGAATAGGTATAGAGTGAATGTAAGTTAGGTCATTTTCCCAATTTTTAAGGTCATTTTTTTACTTTTTAAAGGGCATTTTATATGGTCATTTTTTCCGTTTTTTAGGTCATCAAGATCCGAGCCCTACTCATGACTGTTCCTAGACAAAATTTCCTTGTCTTTTGAGTATCTCACCCGAAATGTAAAACATGATACAATGTTGTGCAACATTTCATAGTGACGAAGTGCAGGGGCATAGCTGGGGTCCTGCAGCCCGCGCGACTGCGGTAGGGGGGGCCCGGGCTACTGTGGTGGGGAGGGCGCACAATTATGCACAAATAGTTACTCAACAAAAAGCAGAAGAGTAAATTCTCAAGAAATGAAAATGTCCTCACTTTTTGTATGAGTAAAGTTGTCATAAGTAAACAGAAAGTATTTACTCTGGCAATGTATGTTCTCGCTATGCCTCTTGTATATATACGAGCTGGCGGAGCATGTGACATAAAATTAGAATATCTTTAGAATGGGTTGAAATACAACAAAATGTCGTCTGATAAAAAATAATTTTTTCATTTTAGCAATGAACAAGGCGTTATTGTTTATGTTTCTAATTCTAAGGATGTGTTAGTTATTAATTTTTTTAATTGTGCAACCACCTATGGTTACAATTATCATATACATTACAAGGAAATGCTCAGTTAGCCATTCCATCGTTTGGTTTATTAAACCAAATGTGTCTGGCGACAAGGTCTGTAGATTTACAGGTTGGCTGGTAATCAAGGAAATTTCCTCCCACCCTAATGGTTGCTAGAAACAGGGTTACGGGGTGACATATTCAATATGGCGACTCATGGTGAGTGTTACAACAGGCAGTTGGGCGCAGCCACAAAAATTCTGTTAGCCCCGCTCCTTTATGAGCATCAGACCAATAACAAACCGATAACAAACAGAATCAAACACAAAACAAACCCAAAACAAACCCAAATTTCCAACCAAAACGAACCTTTCTGGCTGTGCCCAACTGCTTCTAGTGTTACATGGCCGACGTCACATTGCATTCTTATTCCATAGCAGCGACTTAGGGGTGAGGAAATTGTTTAAATTCCTTAGTTACCGGTCATCTACGGACCTTGATCTGGCGGTACCGTATAAAATTTGAAGAAATTAATCATTTTTATTCATATAAAAATGAAGCAACTGCTCACAGTTTGAGCAAATGTTTATAACATTAGGAAGTTCTCTCAGTTTGAGTAAATATTCATGCATTTTATTTAAAACCAAGTCGAGCACTTTCTCCAAAAATTTAAAAAAAAAGATCGTTTCATCCATACCACCCAATGTTGTAACACTATAGTTGCTGTCTAGGTACAAAGTGTTGCAATGGTATCTCGACTGTCGCGAGACAGTTTCATACATTGTCATGCAACGTTGTATCCAAGTGTGTCCTCTTGGTTAAAAGCGCAACTGAGACCCTCCAGGTTTTGCTTGGAAGTATTTAATTTAATGATATATTGTTTTTTTTGTAAATCTAGAACTTAGCTATTCGCCAAAATGGAATCTGTTAGTGCGGAAAGGAACAAATGTTTTGATAATGCCGCACCGTCTTCGCTTTTGATCGACGACATTGCTATCACTACAAACGACCAAAAAGTGACAGAAGTGGACGCCGATGCCGCAGATGACGACGTCACTAGTCGAAAGTCTTACTTCAACCTGTCGTCGAAAGAAGGTCAAGAACATCTAAAGGAACTTAACGAAGAACTGAAAGCACTGAATACGGACGGAAGTACATCGTTATCTCTTCTTCACGGTCCGTCTTCGTCATTTGATGAATCAAGGCTAAAGAAGAAGGTCAGAAAACGGAAGCGGCAACTGGAAATTGTTCGCTGTACTGGCGAAGACGATGGTGACGATGGAGCCGGCCCGAGTACGAGTAAATGTGGGTCCAGTCGTACCGTTTCGAGGAAGATGTTTCGTTCCAAAGATAAGGACAAATCGGATGACGAAGAAGAGATTCCGATCGGTGCTGCCGAAAGGGAGATCGACACCATACTGAACGAGAAGGCGTGGAGGTCAAACTTGACCACTATCAACGTCAAGAATATTCTCAGGGTACGAATCATTCCCACTGTTCAAAAATCTTGTTGTTTTTTTTAAATAATGCTGGCGCTTTTCTTAGATCCTGTACCAATATTTCTGTGTCTCTAAGCTTTGCACGCCTGATCGCACGTTCTAGGTGCCTTACACGCCTCGCCCATATTTACCGCTCTGAAAAAGATGTGACAATTTTAAGATTTCGGAAGTTAAGAATTATTTAATTTGTTTTCAAATAGCGTCATTTTGTAAGTAGTCATTTGAAATACTACAAATGAATGATGGAGCAGAAATCTTGAATTATTTTAAATTTCAAAGTTGTACTTATAAATGGTGCTCTAAGGCTGCGTTGCCATCACTAAGTGTCTTCACGTGTGGCCACGCCCATTGAGTTGTACGGTGAAAAAACAATTGAAGGAGCGGATTTACCTGTAAACGTATGTAGGTTTTTTAAAAGCATTTATTAAACAAACCTCATTGTGTTTTCGAAACTCTAGGTGAATAAATTTTAGCGAGCGAACTCTTATGTGACAATATGTTAAGAAATAATTTTTTAAAACGCCCGTTTTTGGTTTTTGTTGTTATCGGCGTTTTAAAACTGTTATTAGAGAATTATTTCCTAACATATTGTCACATAAAAGAGTTCCCTCGCTTAATTTATTCACCTAGTCGAAAACAATTGAGTTTTGTTTAATAAATGCTTCTAAAAAACCGGCATACTTGTACTGGTACGGGTACTGGTTGGTCGGAACAGGCTATTGGAATTCATGTCAGTCGGAAAACTGCAGTAGTTATGTGCATAGTTTCGGTATCAGTGAAAATATTTTATTTCTGGCAAAGTGATTCGTTCCGTTTCGATCCTACGTGGCGTTTACGATCCGATCCAAGCTAGTGTGCTGGGCTCCATTGAAATGTTTGTTATCAAATATTTCGATTCATTTCGTTCGGATCCGATGTATTGTGCAGCAAGCGTAAAAAATCTATTTGAAAAGATATCAAACATGAAAATAACTCTGAAGTGATTTAACCTACCCTTCAAGTTTCTAAAACACTTTCTAGTTTCTCTTAATTTTGTTCTTCTAAAGCAGCGGTCGCGAACCGGTGGTCCATGGACCACTGTTGGTCTGCGAGAAATTTTTGGTGGTCCGCAGAAAAATCTGGACAATATTTTCATTTTTTATTTTATTAATAATAAAACAAAAAATATATTCTAATAAATTCTTATATTCTGAATGACAATTTTCGTCTTTATATTGCACTAAATTCACGAAATGTACTGGTGTCTAGTACAGTTCTCGTAAAATACGGCACGCGAGAGCTACATTTCGTTCAGTTTCTCCCAACACACGCTTCTTCTTCCCTAAGCTTCAATTACTTTGTAATAATTAACTAACTTTGTTACAATTAAACAACTTTTAAAGATTTTAGATTAATAAAATGAAAGTTCTCTGATCATTATTTGATAAACGTATTTAAATTTTTAAAAAAATTCATATTAGTGGTCCGCGGGATTTAAAATTTTGAATTTAGTTGTCCGTGAAGTCCGAAAGGTTGGCGACCACTGTTCTAAAGGACAGAATAATTCAGAGTTTGAAAATTAGCTGTTCATATAACCATCTTAAAAGGAAATTGAAGGGTTTCAGAAGCTGTAAGATTTTTACATTAAAAGAGACTTTTGATGTCATTTTCACAAGCGATATTTTTGCTTTTCACTTTAGAGTTGAGCTTAAAATTGAAAAGAGTGTCTGATAACGTGCTCCTATATAGTGAATTTTTCTTTTCTTTTGAAAATTGTGCCATAAAATGTTTATTTTAAAAAAATATCGACAATAAGATTTTTAAAGTGGATTTACACTGAAAAAATGGTTAAACCGTTGTTAGTAGCAATACGTTAATAACAAATAGGTAAATTAACAATTTTTTTTTACGGTTTTTTTGTAAATCTCGATAACAAAATGCTAATAACAATGTTTTTTACAAAATTGTTTGGTAGCATGCCTGCAGGAAACTGATCCATGAGTAGAATGTTGTTAAGTGTTGACAACAGAAATATCTTGCTAGTAAAAATTTTTTATCAACATCCTTTAATCAGGACCGTCTCCAGAACGGTCGCAAAATTGCTGCCATTAACAAAGTTAGCATATTATCGACATGTTAATGTAAAAAATAACAAATGCTGAAAGTTAATTGACAAACGTTAAGCGCAAGATGTTATCAACAGATGTTAATGAAAAAGTTAATAACATTTTATAGGCCGATTTTTAATAATTGTTAAAATGATTGCTAATAGCACGTTTTCAGCAATGTTACCGCCGGTGTAAAATGGCCTTTAGGCTGGGTCCATGAGTTCGAGGCAAAAACACACCAAATATGCCAGAATAGGCAGCGTTTGAAAACAAGACAAAACTGAAAAAAACGTCAAAGTTCTGTACTTTATACAAATTCACAACATATTTGTGACACAACACAAATAAATTAGGTGCTGTTTTTTGTTTCGATCGTCGGCCACATAGACGTTCTCAATAGTTTTGAGTGTTGGTTTAAAGTGTTTTATTTCTGTTCTGTTCTGTTGTGGTTTTAATACTAACTGTCCATACTGCACAGACAAGAGTTGTAAAAATGTTGCATACTACCGAGACAAAACAAAAACCTTTTGATGTTTACCGCCTTGAGCCAGGACATGGAAATGTTTGAAAAATTGCAGACAAAACAAAAACAAAAGTCGCAGAAATGTTTGTCAGCTTGATGCGTTTCGGTCTTTAAAAGTTTGCTTTTGGAATCTGAAACAATACATAGTTTTATTCAGTCTAGACTTTTATGATTTTGATCGAAAAAGTTAGTCAAATTAACTTTTAAAAGCTTAAAATAAACAATTGTGTGAAGTTCAAGCTAATTTACATAAAAATGTAGTGGCCATTTTTCGAGCAACCTTCGATACGGTCTTCATCTCTTCAATGGAATATTTCTCACTTTTTCTTTTCAATTGCGTCTGATGTATTTATTTATTTTTTCAGTATGTGATAACGAATGAACACGTTCTGTCGATGGTGAGGAACAGCATGAACGAAGAGAGCGGCAAACGTTGCGGCGACGTTGGTGCAGTTTATGAACAGAAACTCACTCGCTCCAAAGCAAAGGAGCTGATGGAAAAACGAGAAAAGGTGTACATTTTTGTTAAATTTTTTCAATTCTGTGATAAAAATGACTAATTTGTTTTGCAAACAATTTGAATTTTTTTATTGGAGTGCTTGGTAATATTTGAAGCGGCTTACTGACCAAAATTAGATGTTTGCAAACCACTAGGGAACTGTTCGAGAGCTGCTCGCGAGCATAACGTTTACACCAAAAAATGAACGCGTTCACATGGGGAAAAAACTCTCGTAATTTTGTTCAAGGGTTTCCGTTGTTAAATTTGTTTGTAATATTTATAAACTGGCGAGACGAGCTCACACACGTCTAGACTGCGTTCTTTGTTCGGCAGATGTTCGAGAACCATCTGTTTGGTGTACCACCTCAAGAGCGAACTTTGTACCGGTTCGCGAACAGCTCTAAAGCTATTTGCGAACTCCCGTCTAAACCTGGTTCTCGTTTTGTTTGTGAATTGTTCTAAAACGGCTCACGGACGGCTTTAGAAATTTTGTTTTTTCAGTTGTCTCGTTTTTCAAGTTTATAAAGTTCACATAATTTTTTTGAAGCTAATCCACCAAAAAAATAATTCAAAATTTATTAAAAACTAGAATGGTATTTGATGATAGATAACTATTTTTATTTTATGTTTAAAATAACCCGGTTTTTTTGCTTTGAAAATTAATGAAAAATACTTTCAAATGGGCATGAAGCTTCTATGGAACTTTGTTGAGGACCTCAGATAGTATCTCGTCTGGACGATATAAAAAAATAAGTCGTCCGGACGAGATACTAAGTTGAGTCAGGATGATACTGTAAAGTAACTCTAAAACCTGAAACAAAATGCATATAGAATTGGCTGAACACTACTAAGCTGGGTTCGGAACAACATTTTTTAAATTAAATCGTGTGAATTTTTTTTTTACAGCAACAAGCTTAATTTAACGTAACACCACCTAATCACCGATATAAAAAAAGATTAGTTTTCCTCCAATTCTGTATACATTCTGTTTCAGGTTTTACAGTTTCCTACAATGTTGATCCTTTCATCCAGACCCGATTTAGTATCTCGTCCAGACGACTTATTATCTCGTCCGGACGAGATAAAAAAATTTATGTTATGTCCTCAACAGGGCTCCGTAATTTTCTAACAGACTATGAATTTTTATTAGTCAAGCTTTTGAGAAACCAACTTAAAATAAGAGATTAGTTTATGTATGTTTATTAAAATTGCGGTTGGTCAATGTCCCAAACCACAGTCCAGTGATTTATGTAAAGCATTGTATGTAGGAAGGGTTAACCACTTAAGAGAGATTTTTGCCACTTGGAATAATTTTTATCACTGGTCTTTTTTTTTTCCTAGGGCTATGTGACAATGGAATTTTCTTCCTAAACAGGCAATTCGTGAGGTTATTTTTAATTTGTGGGTTTAAATTTTATGACTGCATTTAAATTTTTATTATTTGCAATGCAGGTTTATTTGCTGTACATAGTCATTGTATGCTGACAGAGCATATTTTGCAGTTCTTGGACCTTACGGTCCCTCTGTCATAGGCGTAACGGACTGCTTGCAGAGTATTTTTTGTGATTGTAATTGTAGGGAATGTTAAAAAATGCTAATATTTACAAAAGTTTTTTTTTAAACCTGGAAAATATCCATCATTGGTATGGAAAACCTAGAAAAGTCAGGGAATTTCAAAAATGAAAATTGGTGGCAACCCTATTTTCGGTTTATAATTTGAATGTAAATAATTACTCAGCAAGTAGCCCAGAGTGACTATTTAGTCCAAAAGCAGCATAGAAATGCATTGTTAAATTAAACTTCTATCACCGACTATAACAATTATCCAAGCAAATTTAATACTGTGTTAAATGGCCTTGTTCAATAGCGGCTTTCTGGCGTGGCTTCCAGGGGTGTCGCGGTTTTGCACTAGGGGCGCCGCTATGATTAGTCAAAAGAAGTTTTGCTTGCTATGATGACCTATGTGCTAGTGACTTTTACCGGCATACGGGCTAGTATCTTGCCCCCACACTTTGTGTGTTTTAAATTAAAGCAATATTCACATATTTTTGGACCAATGGATGTAAAATATGCCTTTTTAAAAGCCATTAAAATTTCTGTTTTTTTTTTGTGACTATTTTTTTTTTATACAATGGAGCAGCAGGGATTTATGTTCAGGTCAAGGGAGCCATGGAACAAAACATTTTAAAAAAGCTAGTCCTAAATCAAAACATGCCCCATGTACAACCTCCTGTTGAAGTAAATTTCATTATTGAATCAAGCTAGGTACAAATGACCCAAAATACCAGTCTGTATGTGCCAGTGTTTTTCCTGTTTTCTTGGAGGGGTCACCCCTACCCATATATACAGCTTTGCGCAGCGTACTAGCAGTTGGCTTTGGAGGAGACCCCACTAACATTTTCTACTACTGAATTTGAAGTTCTACATTTAATTTCTTTGTGGATGAATTTGAATGAATCTGTGCATTTTATGCCACAGATTTCAAAAATGAGGCAGAAAATACGTACATTTTGTAAAGTTGATATACTAAAGTTTGTATTTTGGATGTTTTTTTTTCTTAGGTACCGTGGCCGATATCGCCATTGAAGTTTCCGTCTCCGTCGAAAACAAAGCCACTCATCGAGTTGGAATTTTCCGAATCGTCGTCTGACGAAGAATATCGACCGGGAAATGAGTCGGAAGTGAGCATTCTCTCATATTTTCTTCGGCTTATAAGATTGACGTTAAAAACTTTGTATTTAATTTGACAGAGTGACGCTGACGAAAGCTTCTTGTCTCAAACGAGTGAAGTTGAATCTCCAAAGATAAGTCCTGTCGTAACGCAGTCTGTTGTCGTAAAAAGTCCCTTAAAAAGTGACGAGCAAATGCAGACGGATGAGCAAAATGAGGTTGAAAATAGCATTTTTTTTAAAGTTGTGACTGAGGCAGTCGTAATTTAATAAAAAAACACACAAATCAAAATACATATGAAATAATATTATTTGTAAGATTTTCTGAACAATTCTCGTTCCCGTTTATTTTCAATTTCTCTTTCGAAATCATTTCTTAAAGTTTTTTTTCATAATTTCGGTGTAGAACATTTTGGCTTCTACGAGGGTGGTTTATAAAGTATTTGAAATCGGGTATAGATCGCGCTGCAATCGGCATGAAGTTTGTTACGTTTTCAACTGCAATCTTTGTTAGAAAGGCACTCAACATTTGTCAAGCAGTTTGTTTTTGAAAGCCAATCAAAACAGTCGATGTACACTTAATGTGAAAAATGGAGAAAAACGAATTTCGTACCGTGATATAATATCTTGTAAGTTAAGAACCGTTAAAACACAACCAATATTAAAGCCAATATTAATGTATAATATAATAATGTTGGTTGCGTTTAAATCCTTCTTCACCAGATATTTTATCAAGGCACGAACTTCGTTAAGCGTTCATCGAAGGCTATTGAAGCCGTCTAAATATCGCCTGTTTGACATCGCACTAAAATTTTGAGTGAGTTTATAGCAAAGATGGCGATTGAAAATGTAAGGAACTTTATGTCTATTGCAACGCAATCTATACCTAATTCCGAGAACTTGTTAAAACTTTCCTCGTATAAAAAATTGTAAAGTTTTTCACGACTAAGTATAACGTAAAAAACGGTGTTATTCAAAATGAATTATAGTTTTTCATATATACACGGTGTATGTTACGTAAAATACAATATAGATATTTGTTTTATTAAAAAAATAACATGCGGTCGTTTTCACAAAAGAAATTTAAAGTGTCTGTGCTCACATTTTCAGGACACGATCGCACTCAGAACGAGATCAAAACTTCCGTTGAACGACACTCCACTCGAATTTCTCGAGAGCAACTTCATCGCACCTGACATCACCACCGATATGTACGATTCCGAATGCGACGACGAAGACTGGGGAAACTTTCTTGGCGCATTTCTTAAACCTTTAGGTCGAATGTCTTATATGATAACGGCCAAGTTTCGTGTTTTAATTTTAACTATTATCTTCTCAACAGACCCCGATCCGAGTGCCGTTGTCGACGACGATGCAAACGATCCCGAGTACAACTTTCTCGAGGAAGAAGACATTCCGGACAGGGAAGATCTTCGAAACGACAAAGCTGTTAAGATCTCCAGTAAGTTTCAAAATAGCTTAAGAAGGTATTTGGTAAAAAACAAGACATGCATATTTTTGACGGTTGTGGACTGCATCGACTTTGAAGTGTAGGTGAGGCTCAGCAGTTAGTAAAGAATAAGATTTGTCATAGAGACCATTGAGTGAGGGTTGTTCTATTTCCAAACAGGACGAGTGCACGTTTTTTTATTCCTAAAAGGGAGGAGCACACGAATTGCCAGTGCGGCAATTCGTGCGCTGAAAACACATTGAAAACACGCTGATTGGTTTTATTTCTTCTAGAATTCGTTTGATAGTTCTGGTACACCAAACTGCTCCTCCTGATCAATGATAATCGATCTTGAAAACTGTTTTCAATGCTTCAATAATACGAAATACAAATAAAATAAATTTTTTTAAATCAAAATAGCTTAGAAATAAACTTTTTATCAATCGTTTTATTTTGATTTATTTGCATTGAAAATACATGGGGCATTTATACAGTGCATTTCATATATATATAGACGCACCCCAGAAATTGGTTATAACTCGAGTTATAGTTGATGGATTCACCTGAAATTTTCAACATAAAGAGATCATCTTATATTCTAAACTTTCTGCTAGGCAGAATTATTTTCTTAAAAAGGTAAAAATTAAAAAAATTAAAAACTAGAAAATGACCGTTTCATAATTATAGACGCACTAATGAACTTTTCACTTTTATTAATTATTGTGGCAAAACAACATGCTGAACACAACAGTAACATTAAAATTAATATGGTATACGACAGTCCAGATGTTTTATAACCTAAAACATACTTTTCTACATACTTAAACAATATGTATAAGCAAATTTACTGAAATTCTACCCCAAAGGAGCTAAAATGGCAATTTTCAGCTTTGATATTATAGTATCATGATGGCTATCTGCTTAATTATCATGTACAATGATGTCCCAAAAGTTTTCTATAGGAATTAAGTCTGGGAGACACGCCGGCTATTCGGGAGTCGTGATATTTTGGTTCCATAACCATTCCTTCGTTAGGTTATTGGAGGAAACTGGGGCATTTTCTTGCTGGAATACTAAGCTAATGCTATGGAATCGATGTTTTATGGTAGTACACACCCTCGTAACATTGTCTGACAATCACGGATATTTATTTGGGTTGAAATAAATCCTAAGCTCGCATTTCAAAAACTAAGCTGCTCGTTCAAAAGGCACTAAATGTTCCCCATATTATTAGGCTCCCCCATTGCCGAAATTTTGTTTAGAAAAATATTGTGGGTTTTTCGTCACATCCTTCCAATATGAAGAAAAGAATAAAAACCATCAGAATAATCGAGATTGAATATTTTCCCCCCTCGGATATGTCGGTGGTGGGAGCCTAACAATATGCGACGTGTTTAGTGCCTTTGAACCAGTCAAAAAATAATGTTTATTATCAGACAATGTTATGAGAGTGTTTACTGACCTGCCAAAGTCGATTTCCTAGCATTAGCTTAGTATTTGTGCAGAAAAATGCACCAGTTCGCCCCAGTAATCTAAGGAATAAATTGTTATGAAACCAAAATACTACCACTATCGAATGGCCAGCGTCTCCCCCAGACTTAAAACCTACAGAAAACTTTTGGGACATCATCATACATTGATAATTAAGCAGATTGCTATGATTATACTACAATAGCAGAGTTGAAAAGTCCCATTTTAGCTGTTTTGGGGTAGAATTTCAACAAATTTGCTTATAAATATTGTTTAAAGTCTGTAGAAAAGAATGTTTTAAGTTTTCAAACATCAGAACAGTTGTATACCTTAGTATTTTTAATGATCCAGCATGTTATTTTGGCACAATAATTAATAAAAGTGAAAAGTTCTTAAGTGCGTCTATAATTATGAAACGGTGATTTTCCAGTTTTTAATTTTTACCTTTTTAAAAAAAAAATTTCTGCCTAGCAGAAGAATATAAGATGATCTCTTTATGTTGAAAATTTCAGGTGAATCCATCAACTATAACTCGAGTTATAACTAATTTCTGGGGTGCGTCTATATATATGAAACGCACTGTATAACAATCAATAAAAAGTTTATTTATGATTTTTTTTAAATCGAAATCCTTTCATATTGATTTCGTATCATTGAAGTATTGGAAACAGTTTTCAAAATCGATTATCGTTGATCAGGAGGAGCAATTAACATAACAGAACTATCAAACGAATTCTAGAAAAACCAACCAATCAGCGTGTTTCTCATATTTTCATTGAGAAGCGAGGAGTCATAGAGATAGTGCTCACACGCCTGCAGGCTTAATAATCGACTCGACGCATATGCATGTCTTGTTTTTTCCCAACATCCTCTTAAAAGCATTGATCAGTGAGTGCCTGCACTTACTGCCAGTGACACTATACACGCCATTTTGTAAATTTGCGCGTGTTCAAAACACAGGCCTCTAATTACATAAATGTCTTTAAACTAAGTTTTAAACGATATTTGAAGTTCGAATTTACTTTTTCAAAGTTCTGGTCAGGTTTTAGGGTTTTTTGGTTGCGATATTTAAAGGGTTTATTATTTTATACACTTTTGAATTATGCTAGTTTGTTTGACCCATGTTAAAGTGTCAACAGTTGTTACTTATATTTTATAAGGTTTGGGCCATTGGTATAGCTAGGTTTTTGGCGCCAGACGCAAATTAGAAACTGTTGTCATACGTTTTCGCACGTAATCGATGAAATGAATTCTTCTTTTGCTTCTTAATCAGAGAAAGAAATCCAAGAACTTTTAGCCGAGTTGTTTGAAGCTGCCGAAGACGAAATGAACGAAGGAGATGACGAAGATCAAGGAGGTGAAAAGCCATCAACTGCCGTAACGAAGTAACTTGTTTAATCTGTAATAATTACTGTTGTTGAAATAATTTAATCTTGAAATTCTTGTAGCGAAACTTCAAAGAAGGAAAAGTCTTCCAAGTCTTTAGGGAGGAGTAACGAAGATCAGACCGAGTACAATGAACCTCTTTTTGATTACGGCCGTAAACAACAGCTCGATGAACAGATGCGTCAGGTTAGCATGGATCAGCCCATTTAAGCTCAAATATAACACCCAATAATGATAATTTGATTATTTTTCATAGCACGTTCAGCTGCTGACGCAAGTTTTACTACTCACGGCTAAAATAGAGGCATTTTCACAGGAAAACAAAATGTGTCAAACTTTGATGGTTGGCCTTTTAAAACTTGTCTATATTTTTACTTCAGCCATTTTAAAGTTACCTATTTTTTTAGCTGGAACTTAACAGTTTAGCTGCAAATGGTCAAGCATTATACGGCGGTGTCTCGGCATTTTCTTCGCATAATTTACCAGGGGCTATTCAGATTGTTGCTTCGTACAATGATAGATCGAACGACAGAACTTCGGGACCGGAAAAAACAGGACGTAAATAAATCTTTTATACACTAGACTATAAACCCTTATTTTGTTGCAAAAAAGTAGACCTCTTTTTGAAGCAACATTTAATAAGTTTTTAAGATACATTTGAAACTAGAATAGTAAAAAAGTAAAGGCACTTTAAATATGATCCAATTTTGTGATTTGTTGCATCATTGTTTTTGAAGAATACAGTAAGCTTTCAACTTGTGCGGTTAATTCGTTCCGGAGGTTTCCGTGTAAGTCGAATCCTATTAAGACCTATGCTTTTTAATTGCGTTTACAGAGTGAATATATACGTGGCGCTGCTAATGTAAGGGGAAGTACTGCAATCGCATATCTATGAAACCGCATATGTTGAATCCGTGCAAGTCTGAGACTTACTTTAGTTTCAAAAATTCGTAAAATGTTACTTCTTAAAGGAATCGTAATTAAAATACTTTTATCACCATTATTATTATACAAGGGACTTCAAAAAAATGTCAACCCTTATATGGGAATATCGTTTTAACGAATAAAATGGATGATACACTGAAAATTTATAACAGCTATATGTTAATAACTTCAACTTTATCTTTATTGGTGATCACTGTCAAAACATGCGTTGAATCTTCTCCAGGTGGTCTACAAAGACTAGATACACGTTCATACTCTTGGTTTTTCTCTCTCTCGAATGTCTTGCAAATCGTTTAGCTTGTTAGCATCCACACGTTTTTTAGCATCACATTTCCAGCTTACAAGATACGTAAAGTTCGATAGTGCTTTACCGCACTTTGTCTCGACTTTTGGCACTCTCTAGAATGTTTCTAACTGAAGGGTATGATATTACGATTAGGATTTGGAAATTATTGAAGTAGGAAATTATTCCCGAAACAGCAAAGGCCTTCCGGTTGCTTGCAGATTAATGTTTCAAATTCAAATTAGTAATTATTTCAGTAACTTTCAAACAAGGTTAATATCAATTGCATAGCTCTTGCAGAAACAAGAAATGTCGACTGTTATTGACAGCCATAAACTCTGGAGCCAAAAGGGTTAGGAAGTTTGAATGTTAGCATACAGCTGTTTTATTTAAATTAAAATGGATGACATTTAAGCCTGTGTTATTCTTTCATGGTGGACATAATGTTATCTTGTGAAAATATTATGTCCAGTTTATTTATTTACCAAAAATTACTCGAACAACTATTACGATTCAACTTTGAATATTATTGTTTTGGGCAAACAGCAACCTTCAATCGGCGCAGACGAAAGCTTCCCTCCGACATTGTTGATCTCATAGCCAATAGCCAAGTGTTCATTTATTCGGAATTGTTACCAACTGCCGGTTTTTGTCATCCCTTTAAGTCTAAAGATACTTTTATTAAATCGGAAGACGTGTAAGATAAATTTCCAACAAAACAATCGATTGGTTTTTATGTTTCTTTGTATTGATTTTCATTTGTTTGATACAGTTTATTGGCATTAGGATTGGAGCAATTTCAACCTTTGGCTACTAGGAAAAACTTCTTTTCGGTATGGAAACTGATCAAAGATAATATGCTTCCCATTAAGACGACGAAGCAGATCTTCATACGTGTGAAGAACCTTCGTAGAAATAGCAGCCCACCGAATCCGGTGAAGGTACGTAAAGAAGGGTTGACAGCTTGTTCTGCTTTAATTATGAAAATTAGTATGATGCAATATTTAATATAGCCTTTTAACATGGTGTGTATTCGATATTCGTTTAGTGTTTTTTTCCTGTACAATTATGTTTAAAACGTAATTTAAAGAAACGTAATTTAAATTGCAATGAGCACTCAAATGTACTGTTAATCCACTGATACTTTTCCAAAACTATGTTATGTTTCCTTCTGTTTTTAAAGAAAGTCTGAAAATAGTCTACATTCTAATTTCCATAGATGAACAGTTCGTTTCTAATCACCTATTGAAATTAGAGGAAATTTCAGAATTATTTTATAAATAGATACTATTCTCATTTTTATATATAGACTCCTATGGGAAAAATTATATATGTATATATATGTATGTATATTAAGCCCCGTCTATCTTTCGCTGTACAAACAAGGACAAAAACCTTGAAGCACGTCGGAATTTATATAAATTTAAATGAATAAATGAACAGCTTTTTTTCTCAAGGTCAAGATTACGTTGCGCTCTCCCCATCCAAGAACTCTATAATATTAAATTGGAGAGGGGAAAAGGTTGGAAAGTGTAGAGAGGGGGGAGAGAGAAAGGTGGAGGGTGAAAAGGAGGTAGGGGAAACTGAAATTGAAATGAAAGTAAAAAAAGGAACAAACGACACGCATGTGCACACCAGAGAAAATGAAAAGCTCATTTTCTCTTTCAAATACAAAAAGGGGAGGGGATAATAGTAGCAAAATTAAGCTAGAATTTATCACAGGCAATTGTGCCCAGCATTAGAATTTCTTTTGCTCCGCCCTTTTATGAATGTCATCAATTTCTAATTGGTTTGTTACTTGGTCTGACATCATAAAAGGGCGGAGGTTTCAAACTTAACTCAGCTCTGCGATGTGCCAAACTGCCATTGTAGCACTGACAGCATCTCAGTGACACTATCTGTAAATTTGTGCCTGCCACTGAACCATTTCAACTGAATGAGTCTGTGTGACAGAGTGAGGATTCCATACACTGCAGCAATACTCAAGATGAGGCCGAACCAATGCTTGATAGGCAATGGTTTTAACTTGTGCTGGGCAGGTGCCCAGTGTTCTTTGACTAAAATGAAGCATTTGTAGAGCTTTCCCAGCAATACCATCAATGTGTTTTTTCCAAGAAAGGTCATCTGTCATTGTAACCCCTAAGTACTTATAACACTTGACACTCCGAAGAATAGTGTCATTCATACTATAATTGAACACCATTGGATTTCTACCCCGAGTTAGCCTTATAACACTACACTTCCCCTAATTCAACTGAAGTTGCCATGTATTACACCATCCCTCAATTGCCTTTTAGTATAGAGCTAATGTTTCACAGTCTTCGATACCATTAACCTCTTTGTAAATTACAGTATCATCAGCAAATAGTCTACAGTTGCTGCTAACTGTGCTTATCAGGAACAAAAGTGGACCCAGGACACTACCCTGGGGTACACCTGATTTAACAGCCAACCACTCTGAGTGAGACCCATTTACTACCCTCTGTTTCCTATCACTTAAAAAAGAAGTTACCCATTTGGTTACCTGCCCCCCCCCAACCCATATGCTGCAACTTTTGCCAAAAGTTTTGAATGTGAAAGTGAACGGAGTAGCACGAAAGTTATTTAAGAGGCTACATCGCAAAATTACTTTGAAAAATGTCCACAGAATCCGCTAGCATCGTTTTTCTATTGAGCCCATAGACCCGATGTTAACAAAAAAAACGTTAATTATCCACAGTCGCGGCAATATGTTTATTTTTCATATTTAAAGTTTGTTATATACACACACACACCCCTCGTATAGCGCCAGCGTGTGTATATATAATGCTAATTAGTCTTTCTTTCTGGTGCAAAATAAAGAGAAGCGTAACTAGACGATTAGCTCAATCACTTAAGACTATTTCAAAATAAGAATTTTACGTGAGTTTGAAAATGATCTAACTTTTAAATAGGCGCTATTTTTAATTTTTTGACTATATAAAGTTTATTTTGAAAGATATCAACATGAAAATACTCTTGAGTGATTGAGCTACCCTTCTAGTTTCTGAAACACTTTCTAGTTTTTTTTTTTTTTTATTTTGCTCCTGAAAGACAGAATAATCAGAATTAAAAAAACGAGCTGTTCGTAAATCGTCTTATTAGGAAATTATATTATGAAAATACAATTGATAAAATTCTTTTCATTTTCTGTGCCTTTGCCAGTATTTTTATGAATTCGAAAAGACTCAACCGATGACACAGTCTGTGAATCATTTTGATGCCGAATCTGTGAAACCTCCTGCACAGCAGCCAATTGACGATCTTCCAGAGTGGCTTCAAAAATATGTAAGAAAAATACTTAAAATTTTCAATTGGAAAAAAATTATACACACTAGAGTCCCAATTATCCATGCTAATGTCTACCAAGAATAGCTCGGATACAGTCAGACTTGGTTAATACCGTATTTTTTCGGAAACTTCTAAGAAACCTATTTGTAGGCCCTACATCATTTCTCCCCCCCCCCCCTCTTTTCGTTGCCCTCGTGCATACAAACGTGAACAACTTTTTAAACCTTTATGTGAAACGACAACTTTGAGCAGGTGCAAAAAAACCTCTGATAATCAGGTGTTAGATAATGGGGACTCTAATGTATTTTAATAAATCATTTAAAACATAAACTTTTCTTTTTATTTAAATTGAATTTCTAAATCAAACATTTAAATTTTTAAAACTGTTTTAAAATTAAGTTTAAAAATGATAGAAACAGATTCTAAGAAACTAAATACATTGCCTAATTATGATAATTAATGCAAAATTTATTGGAAACAAATCACAAATGCATTTATCGCAGTTGGGGAAATAAATTATAGTTAACTTTCTACTCTTTTGCGAACTTTAAACAGTTGTATGTAGGCTGACGAAAAGAGTTGTAGGTAAATTTAGAAAAGCTTTAAAATAATGGGGTTGGAGTACAACACTGTGGTCTCTTGAGTCATAGTGCCGACATGGATAGTGGCATTATACATCCTCT
This sequence comes from Brachycybe producta, assembly GCA_036925085.1. Classification (NCBI taxonomy): domain Eukaryota; kingdom Metazoa; phylum Arthropoda; class Diplopoda; order Playtdesmida; family Andrognathidae; genus Brachycybe; species Brachycybe producta. The sequence continues at coordinate 11,548,004 of JAUPFP010000001.1, read as the reverse complement.
ACTGTTGGAGGAAAAGAGTATAGAGTTAGAGCTGACTTAGATAAAGGATATCAGTTTCGTCTCTGATGAAAGGTATCGACATTCTCCCGACTTTTATGTGTAAAACCTTTCCAGCTAACCTTCACCTAATACTCTCCTCGTCAGCAGAGATGGAAATACCTATGCATATATATACTTTATAATAAACTTGTTACGAATTAAAAGGAGTAACTCAGGAGCTATACTTGTGGTTTATGTATTTATGCTATACATCAATCAATGGCATTCATAAAAGTATGATAAATATATGACAACGTTTGTCATAGAAAATGTTTTGCAATTTGGTTTATGTAACTGTTATAAGGTTATGCACACAATATAACAATTTACTGTTGTAGGACAGTTATATTAAGGTTCTGTTACGAGTAAACTCACCCTCGCTGGTTTATTTAGAAATTCTTTTTGTATGACGACCTTTTTGAATTTATAGATTGAACGTGACAAGCGTTCGTTAGCTCCCGTGCTTCTTCAAGCTGTGACAAATGTTCAGGAGAAGAAATGGAAGAACGTGCCGATAGCACCACAGACTTTTTCGATTTCTCCGCTCGCGTTCACCTCGACACCCCAAGCTTCTTCTCTCGAAATGGCAGTTGTCGTATCGTCTGCATTGCCATCACGTCCAATTTCATCACCGGCAGTTTGTGATCAGTCTATTTTAGTTTCTTACTGCAGCACACCAGAGAAAGCTGCATCCACATTTAGCATGAGCATGCCCATTATCGTCGGCAGTCATATGGCGACCGTTTCAAGAGTATCACCACTGAAAAGAGTGTCGCCTATTCTTAAGAAATATAGACCGAAATGCCTTCGGAAAACGGGAGGAAACCTCAAGAAGGTCATTCCAAGACTCCATCCCAAAATCGTTTTTATAAATCCCGGCCCTCGAAAACTGGCTCCAAAAGTTCCTCCAATTCCAGAGGAAAGTAAAAGTGGCACGCCAGACACGGTCGAAGCGAAACCGATAAGTTCAGTTGTGAAAGATAAAGAGGATGATTGTGAAGAAATCTACGATGAGAATTTTCGCGATGGTAAGGACTCGGCGGATGTACCCAAGGAAGTCCTTTCAGATCTGGACAGTGACGTCGAGATTTTTGACGACGGTGACGATACGGCTGATGATGAGGGAATCGATATGCAAGCCGACAACGAAGACGATCTAGCTGCACTCATGACTGCAAGCACCACCATGAAGACTATGCCTAAGCACCGTGAGCAAATGATATGCAAGAAGAGAAAGCAAATACAGGAACGTGAACAACTGCTTGCGTCGCTTAATCTGGAAAACGATCCTCTGGTGATGAATCTATTATTCTATTTTTATTTTGCCTACGTCTTAAGTGCATCGATTGAAGTCTTTCACTTCAAGAAATGTAAATTAAAGTCCATAATAGTGTATGCATTTTTATGAGGGCAATTTTCAAAATGGACTGTTGGTTTTGTAAAAATAAAAAATTACATATTTAGGAATAATTCACCAACTTGGTTTAGTCTTTCAAATCTCGGTTAATATGCGCTAGCCTCAAAACGAAAGATGTGTAATTAAGATGGCTGAATAGATATTTATATTGTTTTGTGCCCTCAGATGGCACCACTGCATTGGAGAATTTTTGGAAAATTCGGTTGCAAAAATGTCAAGCAAACTTTTTCTAGAAACAAGATTTTACGAAAAACATGAAACTGTTTTCAAAACTAGAATGGCAGGAAATTATGCTAAAAGTTTTTTAATGGCAATATCTTAAAAAATAAACATTTTATAGCAATTTGAAAATGACCCTTTCTTTGGATTTTTAATTGACATTTCATTAAAAACTATTTTCGCCTTTTTCAAACTGTTATAAAAAGTTTATTTTTAAAGATATCATCATTAACAAAAACTTGTAGCATTATCACCAGCTATTCTAGTATCTAAAACACTGTGATTTTTTTGTTAATGCTTCTCTTGAAAAACGTTTGCTTGAATGTTATAAATTTTCGCAAAACTGTGGGTGGAGGGAGGGTGCCTTCTATAGAACATAATAGCCACTGCAATGAGGACGCCATCGGGGGACGAAAACAAAATAAATACCTATTCAGCCACCTTATTTGCAATGCAAGTGTATTTGCTGTAGTTCTTGTATATTGACATTGCATCTTGCAGCACTTGGATCTCAATGTCCCTCTGAAAAAGGCCTCATGTGGCTGCTTGCATAGTAATTTTTGTATTGTAAGCCAAAAAAACCTGTATATTCACTTGCGTAGAGGCAAATGCCGTTAAACGGCTGCTAATTTAGGGTGTTTCAGAAATATTTTCTTTTTTAACAACTAAAAATAAAACATCAAAATTTGTCAAATCAAAGTTTAATCATTGTTAAAATAAAAAGCATGTACAAAATTTTTAATTTATGAAAAAAAAATTTCCGAAAAAAATCGGCAGGCGTCAAATCTGGGCTCCTGGGTGGGCCAGTTGATATTTCCTCAACGACTGATGATCAGGACTTTTTTGGCCCCAGAAATGAAAAATCAGATAGGTTACAACCGTAACACTTTTCCAGCACGTTACAAATGACTCACTAAATGCTCTTTATGAATTGTTTCCTGGAAGAATAATTAGTCGTCGAGGAAACATCAACTGGCCCTCCAGGAGTTCAGATTTGACGCCTGCCGATTTTTTACGTAAATTTTTTTCATAAATTAAAAATTTTGTACATGCTTTTTATTTTAACAATGATTAAACTTTGATTTGACAAATTTTGGTGTTTTATTTTTAGTTGTTAAAAAAGAAAATATTTCTGAAACACCCTATAGAATGAATTTCAGAGAATTGACTTTAAAAAAACCCAAAATAGTTTTTACACAAATTCACATTTTATTTTTTAATATAATCGTATAGATTCTAGAAAATACATTTGCGAAATTTCTTTATTTTATTCTAAAACTAGTGGGGTAACCCATCATAAATGACGGGAGCGAAATTCACAGGCAATTGTGCCCTGCATTAGAATTTTTTTCCTCCGCCCTTTTATGACGTCAGACCAACTAACAAACCAATTAGAAATTGATGACGTTCATAAAAGGGCTGAGCAAAAGAAATTGTAATGCTGGGCACAATTGCCTGTGATAAACTGTAGTTTAATTTTGCTACTATTATCCCCTCCCCCTTTTATATTTGAAAGAGAAAATGAGTTTTTCATTTTCTCTGATGTGCGCATGCGCGTCGTTTGTTCTTTTTTTACTCCTTTCATTTCAATTTCAGTCACCCCTTCCCCCTTTTTCCCTCCACGTTTCTCTCTCTCCCCCCTCTCCAATTTAATATCATGGGGTTCTTGGATGGGGAAAGCGCAACATAATGTTGACCTTGAGAAAAAAAGCGGTTCATTTATTCATTTAAATTTATATAAATTCCGACGTGCTTCAAGGTTTTTTGTCTTTATTTGTACAGCGTTAGATCTCACACACACACACAGACCTGGCTTAATATATATATAATAACCGTTTATTTTTTTTTTTTAAATAAAAATTGGTTCTAAAAGCCAAGGACCTCAACCTGGTTGTCGCTTAAGTTTTGAATTATTTTCAAAAATGTTCTCGTAACATTGTGTACAGATGATGATAATTCTATTGTTCCGTTTAGCGAGAGGAGCGAGAAACAGCTTTTGCTCAAGCATACCTACAGAAAGCTAAAGAAGCCGTCGGTGATGATCAGCTCTTTGAGGATTTTCTCAGGATTCTGAATGACTTTAACCAAACCGAAGGCAACGCAGTTCAAGTGTGTCTTTTATTAACTAAAATCGTGTCTTACGACCTTACATTTATTTTGGGTCTTTTTTCTTTTTCAGTTGTTTAAGGATATTTGTCTGTTGCTTAAAGACTTTCCCGAAATCTGTGAAGAGTTTGTGGCTTTCTTGCCAGCGGATCAGGCAATGGAATGTGGAAAATACCTGGAACATTTGAGTTTTTCCAAAATACAACTGTTTCTTCGGAAACTAGAGGTAGAGTAGATACATTTTGTTGCCGCACATGTTATAACCGGTTACAAGCGAAATCTTTATGTTTATTAACGTTTTTACCACGTTTTAAAAAAAATGTTACAATGATAATTTTAAATAAAACACGTTCATTAGTTCCTTAAATTTTATTCAAATTTTGTTTTTAACATTAGTAAGCTTTCTAGCTATTTTGCTCAGCCATATATAGCTAAAATAAAACATCAATACTTTTCAGTTCAGTTCCCATGAAATTAGTTCTAATTACCTCGAGGAATTTATGTTCACACAGAGTGGATGCCATGTGGCCTTCATAAGAGGAATACTTCCAAGTAAATTGCCTTTGGAAATTCTTTTTGGTTGATGTGATTCAATTCAACTCAGTGCACTTAAAATAAGCTCAAGAGGCATGTGGCAGGGAGGATAATTCCCCAGTCATAGTGGTTGTCATTTAGACAAAGTTTAGTTGTCATAGATAAATTGAATTCGTCCTAATGCATTACTATCTGCAGGAAGAAAATTTCATGGTTGAAATACATTACGACAGAAAGACCACACACTCATACTTCGCTATACGGCTCTTTGTTATAAAGGGCTTTTTTAATTGTAGCTCAGTTTCTATATACAACCTAAAATGTTTCGATATATGACAAAAAAAATTGGGGAAACTCCATATGTACATGTATTTTACTATGTTGTTGCTTGTGTTTTTGCTCTGTAATTTTTAAAAAAAAGCATGGCAAAACAACAAATATTGGGCCACGTTTTTAAACCGGGTCCTTCCACAACAGCATATGGTGATGATCACAGAATGGTGTCATGCGATTCTTCATGTTCAATTGTTCATGTTGCTCTTCAGATTTCCAATTCTTGTTATATTTTAATTCGCTACATTTACATCATGTATTAATATGTAATGAAAACGGTATTGTGTATGAAATGGAAAGCAAAATAGTGAAAAAGAAAAATTAAAGAGTCAGACATATGTTTTGTGGTAAAGAAATTAGGATGTAGTGCATGAGTGTCGGTTGACAAAGGTTAGCAAGGACAAAGTGTGCGAAAGTACTTCACGGAAGTAACCACCAAAGTATTCAAGGAAGGATTTTCAGGATCAAGAAAAGTAAGGGTTGTATTTTAATAATATTTAAAGTGGCCTTACTTATACCAAAAAGTAGGAAGGGGTCTGACGCCAGTACTAAATAATTGAAGAGGAAAAAATATAACAAGGGAAAGAAAAAGGGAGGAAAAGAGGAATAGACGATAACAATTCGGGAAAAGGGAAATACTTATTAACCCAGTGGGTACTGGGTAGATTCCCAAATGAGGAAAAGTGGATGGACAAATATAAGGTAGTAGATATTGAGATATTAGAGATTTGGAGTTTTGTGGTTAAAAACTTACAAATAAATGAGGATAGTAATTCAGGAGTTGCAACTATTTAAAGATATAATGGCTTGCAGGTATTATTGTGTTGTTTAAACAGTAGCTAAAAGGCAATAAATGAATTATATGTTTATATTGTGAACATGACGTTGTTATTCTACTTTTTGGTCTCTATCGAATGGCCACCATGCGATGTATGATAAAGAGCAAGAAGGAGATGGATGGCGATGGATTGAAGATGTTGCTTTTTGAAGAGGATGAAATTCCCCAGATAATGCGGTTACCGCCTGTTTCATTGCTCCAAGGTGTTGTTTACCTCCTTTTCATTGGTTCTTTGATCGAGCTGAAAGATGATAGACAAGCAAATGACGCCGTTTCTTGTTTAAACACTTTATTCGTCTTTTCGAGAAACTTAATACTAAGAGGAATTCTTAGAAAATTATCGAAGAGTTTGAAGTATCTACGGGTCCATTGAAAATGCGTGAACAAGCTGTTTGAAAAATACGAACATCACCGAGAACGGTGTTTTTATAGGCTTGGACCTGCGTACAGTGTACACCTATGTGGTGGGACAAGGTCCAAGTGATCACACTCCAAAGGATATCTCTCCGTCTTTGCCAAACAGGTTTGTAAAAACGGGTGTCAGTAGGGACGGCGGTGGCGGTTTTCTTTAATCTCATATGTATTGTAGAGGTCATTTTCAACCATTCTACAATCGCTTAAATGCAAGCCCATAGCATTTAAGTTATATATAATCTTCATTGTAACATTTACTCATAATTATAAAATCATGAAATTAAATTTCCGAAATGTCTTCAAATATTAAATATATCCTATTTTTGAAAACTTATTTAAAAATGTTGTGATGCACTTTTTTTTTAATCTTCAGGTCCAATTTGGAAAACACTCGCAACAGTTGCAAAGGATCGTAAAATTGTTTCGACATTTTCAGCAGCAGGAAAACGTATCTCTATCCGAAATTACAGACGCCATGTTGCCAATGTTTCGTGGACAGACGCATCTCGTGGAAGACTTCTTACAACTTTTTCCTCAAGCCTCTCCTCCCGAAAGGCAACTTTTGGTTAATCCTAGTTTTTTATGCAAATTATATTTTGAATCATGTCCGATCTTTTCATTTTTAGTTCAATGGTGGATTTTGAGGAAGTGTTTATTCCCGACGGTGACGAGGAGATCGACGTGGATGAAGATAGATATGAAGTTGTCGAACTGCCCGAGATAGACGACGTTTATGGAACGAAGGACTGTATATGTGATTGCCACGTTAAGTCGGACAAACCGAAACTTATGAACAGACAAAAACACTGTTTACGATGTGGAATAAAGGTACGTGAATCATCTAGACCAGCGTTCACCAACCTTTCGGACCTCGCGGACCACTAAATTCAAAATTTTAAATCCCGCGGACCACTAATATGATTTTTTTAAAAAAAGATAAATACGTTTGTCAAATAATGATCAGAGAACTTCTATTTTATTAATAGAAAATCTTTAAAGGTTGTTTAATTGTAACAAAATTATTAAAGTTAGTTTAATCATTACAAAATAATTGAAGCTTAGGGGAGAAGCGTGTGGTGGGGGAAACTGAACGAAATGTAGCTCTCGCGTGCCGTATTTTACGAGAACTGTACTAGACTCCAGTACATTTCGTGAATTTAGTGCAATTATTATAAAGGCGAAAATTGTCAATCAGAATAGAAGAATTTATTAAGAATATTTTTTTTGCTTTATTATTAATAAAACAAAAAAAAATGCAAATGTTGTCCAGATTTTTCTACGGACCACCGGTTGGCGACCGCTGATCTAGACGAAAAATATCCGCCATTTTAACTGTTGCAACATTCACGGTTTATTTTTATTAAATGATTTTATTTCAATGGTATTTAAAATCAAAGTTGAGTATTTACATAATACCATAATACAGTATGGTGTAGATTATCTGAACTAATGGGTAGGGGCGTGAATAGTTCCGATAAGTGAATGTTCATATACATGTAAATGAATTCCCAATAAAAAAAAGTGGAGAAAAAAGAGAAAAAGCCAATTGCAAAGAAAATTTCTACAAAAAACTATTAAGCGTACACAAAAAAGTTGGTTCTGATAGGGTGTGTCCTAATAGGGTGTCCAAATGAAGTAAAGTGTATAGCATACTAATCACTTGTATGCCCCATCTAGAATATTAGCAGTAACGTGTGGAGTTCCCACACTGCAGAGTTAGTTCATTCTGTTGAAAAGGTTCAACATAGGGCAACTAAGTTGGTTTGTTGCAAACATGAATTTAACGAGTGTGACAAAAATGCTTTTGAAACTTGGTTGGGACAGTTTACTCGCAAAAAGGACAGGTTTTAGTCCACATTTTTAAACGGCTGACAGAAGGGCATGGGCAGGGCATTTTATTTGGGTATGGGTGAACACTCACTAAATTAAGATATTTTTGCACTGACTGATTCATATTACTGATCGTTTTTGGGTGGTAAGACAATGTAACTCTTGCAGAGGATTTTATGTATTATTTGAAGTGCAGCAGAACATGTTGCAATTATTGTTATTGGGTTTATGTTTTGGGGTTCCCCTCTGCCACACGCTTACGTGAAAATATTTTTTATATATTAAGCTCTCTGTCTGTGTATAAAGCTGTACAAACAAGGACAAAAACGTTTAAGCACGTCGGAATTTATTTAAATTTAAATGAACCGGGTTTTTCTCATGGTCATAGTAAAATAGTTTTAGTAGCCAAATTAAATTAGAATTTTGCTTCCGTCATTTATGACGGGTTACCCCACTAGTTCAGCATAACATTCAGAATTTCACAGCACGCTAATTTGGAACAGGGTTAAATCATTTAAAATGTATCAATCGAAACGCCTTCTTTGCATTAGCAGTTTATCGATGGTCGGATCTTTCTTCAAACTGGAAAAGTATTAAAGCCTTGCCGTGTTGTCTATCACGATCGAGAAAACGGACAAAGAGCAGAAACGGGCGACAAACAAAATTTACGATCGGAAGGGGAAGATGCGGCAGTTGCTTCGCCATCTTCATCTTCATCCAGTCTTTCGCCACCAACGTTCAAGGATTCAGATGACGAATTTGGTGTCATTCAACCCGAAACGTCAATCGATGTAATGAAACAGGTTACATTTTAATATATTTAGCAAGGTAACCCACTAGCAACAATTTGTTAGCCCACCTTTAAGTCTTTAATTCACATATTTTATAATCAAAACTTGAATTTTTGGGGGGTTGCCCGGGTGGGGAATTATTCTGTCCTACAGGTGCAAAAGTAAGAGAAACTAGAAAATGTATTCGAAACTAGTGGGGTAGCGCACTGGCTTAATTAATATTTTCATGTGGATATCTTTCGAAATAAACTTTTTATAGATAAAAATTACAAAAATATCGTCTGCTTGAAGTTGGGTCACTTTCAACCTCTTAAAAAAATTTATTTTGAAAGGTATCACAATGTGAAAATAACTAAGTGATTGAGCTACAATTCTAGTTTCTAAATGAATTTCTAGTTTCTCTTAAATTTTGTTTCAAAAATATATCGGCTGTTTATATTCCATTTTTAACTACATTTCATTTTTAGATATCTTTTTTAAACATGTTTCAGTTTTAAAAACTTTTAATGGTTTTTGACAAAAACGGTGAAATTGCCAAAAGTAATAGAATATTTTATACTTGTTTACCTATGTTTCTTTCATTGCCGGCTCAAGGGCGCCCTAGGCGAGATTTAAAGTTGGGCTCCTGCAACTTCGGCAAGGTTTAACATTTTTGCCTCTTCTGCTTAGGCGAGGTTTAAAACCCAGTGCGATGCAAAATAAAAATAATACGGGACAAGAATCATAAACAAAGAAAGAAAAATAGTACATAAGGGCCTATTCAATTTTTAGTAAGAATTAAAATTAGTAATCATTTAGTTTATATGTTTCTGTATAAATCAAGCACTGCAAAAATTACATTTTGTTAAAAAGCGCCGCTGGAACTTTTGCACTGTAGGCGACCGCCTAATGGACGGGCTAGTTTATTTCATAAAAGTACCAAAGTTGAAAACCACGACTTTTTTAAAGTTCAAGAATTGTTTATAATGTATTTTTAAAGCAATTTTGCCAGTTTTGGGGGTTACCTGAGTCAGAAATAAGACACGTTGTCATTAAAATACAGAATTTTTTTATGATACAAACACAGAAAGACGAAAAATTGGAGATGGAGAAACCGGCTAACCCCTTTCTAGAGGCATTGGAACAGATTTCTCAGAAAAATGGAACGCCGTTTATCGTTAATTCGGCATCGACAACTTTGGTCACAGAAGATGCCATCTTGACAGCAGATATGTCTGCAGTTACCGGAGCTGAGGTTCCGGCAGACTTTAGTCTCATTCGTAACGTCATACATAACGAGGTTCCGATGCTGAACTTGGATGTACTTCATGAACGGGTGGATTGCAACACTTGGAAGGAGACTAATGTTTGAATTTTTTGGAATTTGAATTTGAAAAATTACTTTGCAAGCAGCCATAAAGGCCTATGGCAGAGGGACAAGAGTCCATGTTGCAAAAGACTGCAGTGATATTGTGTTGAATGACAAAAATGGTGATAAACATTTGAATGCCAAACCTTTTGATGAAAGCGAAATTTTGGACGAGGTCCATGAGACATAATACTGAAAATATATTTTGTTTCAATTAAGCGTGTAAGTTTACCAGTGGTATTTGGTTTCAAGATGTTGTACTTGAGTTTTTCAATTCAATTTGTTTTTTAAATGTCATGAATTTTCTTTTTTAAAAAATAGATTCCTATCAATTTATTTATATATTCTGTGAAGAATTTTATTTTGAAAAATTATTCTGGAAGCATCCCAAAAATGCTTTTGACTGCAGGACGAGAGTCCAAGTGCAATGTGCAGAATGCACTGCTGAAATCAGAAAATATAGGCCAACAACAATTTCAGTATGTTCAGGTGCAGCAAATAAAATGCTTTGTCAGAAAATATATGAATCACATAAAAGAAGTCTGTTTTCATGCACAAAATTTCGTGCAAATCAGTTCCATTTTCAAATTATGACCAGTAAATATGAATCTGTATGTGTAAAAAATTCTTCATTTGGTTAGTAGGGTACCCTTTCCTTTACAAATGTAATGCCATGCAATTTTACCCTGCAGTATTGTGTGACAGACCCTTCTGGACTAGATGGAATCTGCTTATTTTGTGACACGAGACATGTTCGCACTCATGTGAACAGTGATTGGCTAGGTCACTTATTCTATCAGGTCCCAGAGGACTAGGCCAATATAACACCCTGTTATGTCCTCACTAGCCCTTAAAAGAATTTTTACAGCTAAGGGGATCTTGTGTCGTCTGTATCCTATCAGACTTGCATCTGATAAATCGCTTCTGAAGATTTAATTGACTGCTTTTCCATAGAGTTGTCAGGTTTGCTTCTGGTCGTCATCCTGTAGATCAAGCATATCAAACTCAAAGGCCAGCACAGGCCAAATAATCAAGGTCTAAGTTTATATGGGCTGCAAAAAAACAAAAGCTTCAATTTGTATAGAAACGTAGGTTTATTTCGAAAAGTACAGTATAAAAAGAACTAGGACAATAGATTGTTACTTTAGAAATAAAATAACGGCAGAACAAAATGAGAATTATTATGTTGTGACGGACCTTTTTCCCCCGGGTGGAATCTGCTCTTTTTAAGTTGTACGAGCGAGTTTTCACTTGTATTAAAGGTGATTGGCTAAGTCACTAATTCTACTGGCCCAGGAGGACTAGACCAATATAACGTCTATTTAATGTCCTCACTAGTCTCATGTAAAGACTCACAGTCTTGAGGATCTTTTGTCTTTGTTCGTCTAGGACTTTCTTCCGTAAATTGACCCTTGAAAATAGTGTGAATATACTTAACTGACTTCCTTGCAGGTTTGCACGTGTTTGTTGACTTGGAGTATCCAAATGGGTGTAGAGCTGCAACAGAATGATGAAGGGCACAGGCGTGTGACATGATTAGATTTAAAATTAATTAAAACACCACTGTTTAAGTTTGAAATATAAAGATGAGGATTTATTCCACATATAAAAAATAAGCGAAATGATAACTTGGTTTCCAACACAACACATATAAAAAATAACTTGAGAATTAATGCAAAGAACCTAGCCAAAATCGAGCATTGGTTCGGTATTTTAGAAATCGATCTCGAACATTGAAAAATGACTTTATATACCCTGAGAATCCACAAGTCGGATTCTCAGGGCACAAACTTCTGATTGGTTAAATAAGAGTTTGGGCCAAAACCATGACTCATCGTCTGTTATCACACCTAAGTGATAACAGAAGAAAACACAACAAATAAAAAAACGATAAAATCCACTCATGTGGAAGTATACATGAGGGGGAAAACGAAAAGGTCAATTGTAAAAATAGAATCTGGGTCAATCGGTACCCAAAAGTACCGAGTGGCCCAGAAGCTATAAATGAAATACATGGTGAAACGAAAGTTAAAAACCCCAAAACGAATGGCGCTAAATAAATATAAACTATATATATATAACTATGAACCAAAACGTCCCAATATATTTCAAAAGTGGCAAAAGTAGTAAATGGATCAATATATAATTTAAAATTAGAAATTTTAAAAATTAAGTTACCAAATTTTTATTAAACCTTTTGTTATATAAAGTAATTTTGGCTGGGCTGCAAACATATTCGTTGTGGGCCACGAGTTTGACATGCTTGCTATAGATGATGGCTAGATGAAAAGCTGGAATGATGATGAAGCACGATCGCGAAAATAAAAAGTATTAAATTCACCACTGTTTAGATAGAAATAACTTTGGTTTATTTCTGAGTATAAAAACATAAATTCCGAACTGATAACTTTCTTTAAAAACAAAATAGGGCATATATTCTCTGCTTGAACAATTACTTCTAGATTGAACATATACTGCAAAATACAACTCTCTTTATACCATAGTTGGCAGATTCTCAGGGCACCTTTTCAATTGGTTATTTAAAAGTCTTGAGCCCAAATGGACCAATCAATGGATTGTTTTATTATTAATAAAACAAAAAAATGCAAATAATGTCCAGATTTTTATGCAGACCACCAACATTTTCTCAAGGTAGGCGACCGCTGGGCTAGAGCATATGTTTGACCATCTGGTGTTTCTTGACATTTTGTTATTTCAGGCTTTTATTATTTTATGTTCTGTGCATCTTGCTTTTGCTTCAGAAACTAAACTTAAAAGGATACCAATTAAAATAATTATCATTAGAACTAGTGTGTTCAGCTTTTTGCTTGGTGGCAGTGTTTCTACTTCTGATGCTTCTTATCTATTTTGTAATCTCGCTACTTGTCATTTAACAGTATTTTTTCTAGCAACACCAGTGACCATAGACACTTTTGGACACATCGATACAACCAAATAATACATTTTATAAACATGGATAATAAACTATAAATGGTTTCAAAAACAGATTTGATATATAGCATTAACATCCCTCAATATGGAATTTCTCTTAATCATGTTACTCTCCTTGGAAATGAAGATAACAAAAATGGTACCAGATTACAAACCAAATTCAGGGCTTATGATCACCTGTTTTGTGTTTCCCACATGTAAACTTCTTTCTACACCATTTTTTCGTATATTTTTTCGCCTTATGCACTATCTATTATGACAGGACTGTACCAGTAAATGTTTACCGTACCCACTAAATTTCGCTCCTTACGTTTCGGTCGCTTTTGCTTTACCATGGTGGACACATTAAAATAAAAAATTCGAAATGAAATTATTTCAGTGTTCTATTTCATGTCCACTTTTATCCACAAGGATTAATTGCTTTTACTATATCACAATAACAACTGGTTTTCTGTTTCATACACCTTTGTGTACTTTCACTGTACTTTTTTGTTCCAGAACACAAATCATTATAGGCACAATTACATGGAAAACCTTCATTTTTGCATTTATAAATTTCACTTTGACCATTTTGGGTTTCATTTTGTACTATCTGAAACTCACAGGCTCAAATTTACCACACTGACAACAGCCATTTTGCAGACAAATGTTTTTCCCAAAAATGTTTCGGATTGTTTGTTAATGTAAACTTACTTATTTTTTGTCCTTCAGTCCAACCTCATCAATTTCCTGTACCTCCACTTTTATCATCCATAACAGCAAACATCCAGTTATCTTCTAAACATTCATCTTCACCTGAAACAAATTTATCTTGACTTCCCAAATTCAATCATTAATTCCCTTAGTGCTACCATCATTTCTACAAATTTTCAGTTTTTTACTAATTCTTAATAATCTTTCATAATAATAATAATAATAATAATAATAATAATAATAATAATAATAATAATAATGTTAAATAAAGATGTTTTACTTCAGTCATGCTGTCTACCTAACCAACACTATCTGTATTTTGTATACTTAAGTTGTACTTTTTGCCATCGAAAAACACTGACCATCTCTGGTTGGTTAGGACCTGGCAGAGTGTGTCGGCAACTTGGGCCCAGTTCTGGCCAACCATGGTCAAAAGTGGGTTCATACGGCCCAAAACTGGCCACGGCCGTAATATTTTGAGAACGGGTAAAAAGTTTACTCCCTCGGGGCGTAAACCCCTGGAGCATCGATGACTTTTTTACTTATCTTTTTTAACACACTGACCAGCTTGAATACTTTATCTAATATTTTCCCAGCAAAATTCTCTTCTGGTTAAGAAGAGAACTTTTCTGTTTCCTTCCTCGTCCATTGCATCTCTAGTAGCACTACGGTTTAATGCATCTCTCAACCTCTGAATTGTTGGATGTAGTGCGCAACGCAATTGACTAATGCACAGCTGATCGTTTAACTGCTTGTAAACTCAGTCGCCTAGTCATAAGTTTTCATATGAAGGCCTGTATACTCTCGCCTTCCTTCTGAAGCTTCTCTGTATACTTCTTCTCCAAGATGGCTAGTTCTTTGGGTTTTCCAAACATGTTCACCATCTGCACTCTCAGCTCGGTCCAAGGTATGCCTCGATACTTGTATCTCAGTATGCTCAGCCATGTGCGGGCGGCCCCGTGAAACATTCAGTGAGAAGCTCTTCCTTATGGTGGCCGGTCCATTCATACAGGTTGGCACTTCCTCGAATTCTTCCAGGAAGGGACTTGTCTATCCATTGAATTTCTGGATTGAGTCAGCAGGATAGCGACCACTGTACTTCTTATTGAAGTCTTCAACTGAGTTCTCTCTAGGGGCGGGCCTATAGACGCCATCGTGGACGTTGGCCATCCCAGTGTAAATTGGTGCTGCCCCTTTTGGTGGAAATTGTGGCGCATAAACTGAAGGTCCTTGGTTCTGAGCTTGATCTTGCTGTCATTCCGGGGGTGCCGAGTGGTGACCACTATGTGCAGCCCGGACAAGAGAGTGGTGAGAGTCAGCATATGTCATAGTCGGTAGTGCATGTGGTTGCTCCACGCGCTCGTCTCTACGGCGTGGATCATCTGACTTTTTGGGGATAAAAATTATCATTTCGAACTATCGTGTCTCCTTGGGGTTAAAAATCTGTTTTAATTTTTGGGTTATTAGGAATTTAATTTGGGGACAAAATTTAATTTCTTTAAAACATTTTTTTGGGGGAGGTCAAGTTTTATTTCCTTCCTTTTAACTATCTCTTGGCCAAATCTAAAGACGACGGGTTTTCTTCAAAATTTTGTATTTTTAGTCAGGGTTTCTGGGGGGAGATTTAATCTTAATTTTAAAATTAGTTGTCTTTGATACGTTTTTATTTATTCGTTTAAAATATTTATCGTTTGGGAAAGATGTATTTTTAATTAATGTGGGTACGTTCTAGTCGAACTAAATTATAAATTTAATTAGGGGTTGTTGATTTTGGGGGTTTAAAGGATTTTCAGGGTTAAAATCAACTATGATTAATTGTTAATAATGAGGAACCTGTGATATTTTCATTGTAGAGATATTATTATCGTTACAAATTGTATAATTTTATTGATATTATTATGTAAGTGAAAATCTTGTCAAAAAGGGTTTTGTGTTTTTACTTAATGCGGCTGCTTACCAGGGTGAAGTTCAGGGACGAACTTCAGGCTTAGTTAGGGGTGAAACGATAAGTCCAGGAGCGATCCTGGCTCACGTAGTTTTTTGTGGATCGTTTGTTTTTATTTTGGATTTGCATGAAACTTTGTCAACCCTCTGTAATAATGTACAGAGGATTGACCTAGTTATATCAGCTGATGATACCAATATCCTGCCTTGGGTCCTTTTTCCTCCCAGTCTCACCCCTTAATACAAAGAGATCGTCCTGATAAGCAGTAGCATTGTCAATGGGGTTGTATTTTTCTATTGTATGTTTGTTTTTAATTGAAATCTTTCTATATTTTGTGGACTACTGGTCAATCACATTGATTGGCCAGTTTGGTTTTGTCTTTCGTTTTTGCCCAATCAGGGGATACTGAGAAAGTGTTCTCAGTATCCTCTTTTTGGGTATAAAAGGCCGTGTATTTTCATGTTGAAGAAGCACTTTTTGAATTGTTACTCTGACACTGAGATTATGCCCAATTGTGGCCAAATTCTGTATATTACGAAAATAAATGGTTATAAAGTGTAAAAAGTTGCTAAATCTATTTTCTTTATATTTAATGGAAAGAACGAAAGTTCTATCAACGTCTTCATCTCGAATTGCCAACCCAGGTGTAAACCTGGCTCAACACTTCTAGATGAAACTTCAAGGGACAGCACGATCAACCAGCTTTTAACGGGCGAAAGCCCAAGGGGTAGCAGACAGCTAAAAGATCCATTTTTACTGTAAAAGTTCAACAAGGAAGAACTTGCGAGGAATCGGAAAGGGATTAATTTCTTCCCTTCCTCCCGAACCAGGATAGAATAAGCGGCTTAGCCAACCGCTTTTGGTAAATTCTATCCACCACAAAGGTGGTTCCTTACAATAGAGAGTTCGTCTGCTCGATCAAAAATTTGATTGAGCTGACCAGGTTGCCACACTATGTCTTCCCTTATTGTATCCTTCTTGGGCCCAACATGCGACACTGCCCCCTATCGAAAGTATTTCTTATTAATTTAAAAACATTACGGTTTACACAAGTGCCTCAACCTATTATATCTACTAACCATGCTGGGCTACAGGTAATTAGAAATCGGGACAAACAGAAGTTGGCTCCGCCCTTTTTATGACGACCGGCAACTTCTAATTGGTTTGTTGTGTGGTTCGTTGTTGAAAAGGGCGGAGCAAGTGACGTCAGACTACATAACCAACCAATTAGAAGTTGCCGGTCGTCATAAAAAAGGGCGGAGCCAACTTCTGTATGTCCCGATTTCTAATTGCATGTTGCTGACCACGTTCAGAGCCAGAGACATCTATCAAAGAGTTTATAATAAACTCTTTGCCTCTATCTATGGCTCTGACCATGCTAGTACTTACGCGTCCTCTAGTGACAGTATGAAGGACTATCAATGGCTCCCGCTCCAATCTGTTTCCGTCTATTCAAGCACTCAGCGATTCCGTTTTCGGTGTCGTCAATGTTAATTGTATATGTTGGTTTGAGGGCATATTTTCTCGAAGTTTCTGGTTATTTTCTGCATATTTGTAACTAGAGCTATGGTTAAATCAAAGAAAAACAAGAAGGATTTTGAGGCGTAAGTTTATTTTTAGTATAATTGATGGTTTTCCGCAACTTTTTCATATGTTTATTGCTTATTGCGCACTCAGCGTATTCTATAATAATCATCACGCTTTTTAAGGTCTGCCGTCGCCGTGGCGGGTGCGTCGGATTCGGATGAAGACGACGAAATAATGCTGGTTCAGAAGAAGAAGAAGTCGGTTTTTCAAATGTTCGCTCTGGACGACGATGAGGATGTCGACGGAAGAGGTGATGACGATGATGGAGAGGACGACGACGACGACGACGAAGAAACAGAGGCCGTGACAGTTTCGAAAAAGTCAAAGAAACAGAAAAACAAGAAGGCGGCAACGAAGATTAGGAAGACGTTGGATGACGATGACGACGAGTTCGACTTTATCGAGAAGGAAAAAGAAAAGCCGAAGGGAAAGAAAGAGAAGAAAGGAAAGAATAGGAAGAAAAACAACGAAGATGAAGAAGAGATTGAAAGGATGTTGGCTGAATTGGAGTTGGAATATCAGGGAGCAACGACAACGAAGAAGCCAACAACTACGGTGGTGACAGAGGACAAAGTGGAAAGTACGAAGGAAGAAGATACAAAAAAAAAGAAGAAGAAAAAGAAACAGAAGGAGCGAGATGATGATGATGCTGGGGAAGATGAAGAAGTTGAAGTGGATGAAGATTTGCAAGAAGATAAAAGGAAGAAGAAGAAGACGAAAAAGAAGGGAAAGGGCACTAAAGTAGAAGACGAAACAAAAGCAGATGTCACGGATGACGATCAGGTCACTTTTGTGTTTTTTCATTTAATGCCATAAAAATTACATTTCATATTCTTGTTACCTTCGATAGGTCATGTTATAGCGTGTGGTGGTCGTGTATCACTTATTTGTTGCTTTTCCTCTTCTGAAAATTACTCTTGCGTTGAAAATCATTAATTAAGAACGAATTCAGAAAAAAGGCCCTCTGAGATTGTTGAATTTGAATTTCACCATTACTTTTTGCTTTCCTGCAAGGTCTATTGTTTAAAAAAAATTAACTTTATAGATTTTTTAATAAAAAAGAAATTTAGGCAGCGTTTAAGTAAAATTCTACTATTTCAAAAATTTCAAAATATATTTGGTTTTTAAAGACTATAGAACAAAACAACGAACTGAACCCTGTTCGCGAACAGTGTGGACGGTTTTCCGAACTTTTTTCTGTAACAAATTTTGTTTGTTGTTTTGTGTTCAGACCCGGTTCACCAGTTGTCTGTTTTTTCCGTCACATCAAAGCATGCTCGTCTTCAGGTCATGAGTAGTTTTGACGTTGCGGCAAACATTTTCCCAAACATCTATTATGCCTTATGTGGTTACGAACTGGGATCACGTAGGTAACATTCTGTTCAAGTTTGGACACGCTGGAAAAAACGAACATGTTTTTTTGAAAATGTTCACGAACATGGTCTGTTGTAGTCTAGATCCACCGTAATTCTTAGTTGCGATGACAATCTTTCATTTAAAATTTAATATTTTTTCTATTGCTGTAATGAATCAATTCTGACAAATGTAAATTAAAAGTGAACATTTGTGTTTTTTAAAGTAGTATTTAAAGCGTTGTTTTCTTTTCTTGATTACAGATAAAGGAAGAAGAAAAGGAATTGGAAGAAAAGGCAGAAGCCACTTCTGAGTCGAAACCAGTCGAAGAACTAAAAAATGAAGAAAAGAAAGAAAATGATGATGATGACGCCGCTGACTCTGATGACAAGAAAAAACCGGAGAAGAAAGAAAAGGAAGACAAGAAGCGACCCGGAAAACGACAAGTATTATCGAATGGTACGTATGTAGAACGTCGATGGCTTATTTTTTTTTGTTGTGTTTCGTTTTAGTTGTTGGTAATGCAAGAGGCTCTTAAAAAAATGAAGGAAGAAGAAGAAAGGTTGGCCAGCTTGGAAGAGGCAAAGATAAAGGCGGCCGAAGAGGCGGAGAGGTTGAGGCAAGAACAGGTTTGTTTGTTCGACAACATCGCTTAAACAATGGAATTTGCATCGGTTGAACATTGTTTTTACAGTTGAGGTTGGCGAAAGAGAGGAAAGAACTTGCCAAACAAAGGGAGAAAGAAAAGAAGGAACGACTAAAAGCCGAAGGAAAGTTACTAACTAAAGCTCAGATGGCTCAGAGGGCGAGGGCCATTGCGACGATTGAGGCATTCAGAGCGCAAGGTTTGTTTTAGAAACTCGAGTAGTTGGTGATATTATTAAAAGTATTTCTATGATATCTTTCAAAATATACGTTTTATGATTGTAATGCTGTTCCTGAAAAAAAGTTCACTTGTCGTTTTTCTGGCTGAAAAATTTCTATAAAGGCGCCTTAAATGAAACTCCGCATTGATTTGACTTGTTCTTTTTGTCGTTTCCATTATGATCAATGACGATTGAAAGGCATCGACGTTCCGAGCATTGGAGAGAAGCGTGATCGTCCCGTACGACCCGCGACGAGAAGTAAAGTCTCCAGAGGAAAGACAAATGCTAATAAAGGAGGAGGTGGTTCTTTTGCATTTTTTAATGTCGTGAATGGCATTTGCTTGTCAACGTATCATCCATCTTGCAATTTCAGAACGTGCAAAGAACGGTGTGGAGTCAGTTAAAGAATCATTGGATAGTGTTGAAACTGTAAAGTGTGACGCTTTTTATGGCCTGTTGCACAATTTAGCGAGAGTAAAATTTTATAATTGTTACAGTTGGATAAGTTGAAGTCGGCTGATAAAATTGAAACTATAGTACTTCCGTTGGCTACGGATTTGAAACCAGCTGAACCCGTACCCGTAGTAAAGATAGAAGAGCCGAAGGACAATTGGGACTTGAGCAGTGATTCTGAAAACTGTGATGATGCTGGAAACAAGAAAACGGAAGACGTTACCTGTATAACGAAAACGGTTCAGATAAGCATAAGAGAAGAACCAGCTTCGAAGGTAAACAAGCCGTTACCAAAAACGAAGACAAAGTCTGTCAGTGAATCGGAAAGTTCGGAGGAGGAGAGTGAGTCGGAGGACGAGAGCGATGACGACGACGAGAGCGAATCGGACGACAACCAGAAGTCTGCCGCGGAGAAATTACGAGAAAGGGCGTTGGCCAGGATACAGGTTCGGCCGTTGATACGTTAACACTTGATTGGATGTTAGAAGTTTTATTTTAACAGAAAAGACGAGAGGAAAATGAGAAGAAGCGCTCTCAAGACAACCTTCGCTCTCCTATCGTCTGCGTTCTCGGTCACGTCGATACGGGAAAGACAAAGATTTTAGACAAGGTAATTTCGATATTGTTATTAAAATAAAGTAACGTAACAGATTCGGCTTTCATTAGAATTTACCAATTGGTAGATGTGAAGTTTAAACACTCGAGGAAAGCGACATTAAAGCGTCTTTATAATAAATGAAAAGTTACGCTAAAGGAAAAAGTTAGTCGTTTAACACAACATTTTATACAATACATTTTTAAAAATGGTTTTCACTGTAAATTGAAAAGGACAGTGAAAACCAGTTAACACCAAATTCAAGAGAGAGGAATATTTGTTCTTCCTAAAGGAATTTTTATACTGTTCGAAAGTGGTGAACGCACATACGGAAATTTTGTTTAGAAAATCTTCCTAGATTAGAAAAGGTTGTGACGTCATTTGTTTTCAAAAATTGGTATTGCACTTTCTATTTCGAGCATAAAAATAATCTTTGATACAACCAAGATAAATTTATCAAGGTAAAGCAACTGCGTGTTAGAAAAAAAAACCCCTAAAGTGGGTGAAGAATCGTCTGCGTTCTGAATCTACAAGGAAGATATCTTACTTAAAATATCTGTTTTTGTATGTTTATTGAATCATATTGGAACTCAGTCTTTAAGTTTAGTTTGCGCCCGCTGTTGGCCACACTCAGTTTTGGCACGGAATGCTCCTTAGAAAGAGTTCTTAGTTGACTTACTTCGGTATATTTATCTTGGATGCAAACCTTGATCCCTACTGTTCAGGGCTGTGTTAAAACCTTTGTAAGCCTGAGGTACTCTTCCCCGCCGCACATAACATTCAATTTTAGTAAATGTTTTGTCTTTTGAATTATGCGCCACACATTCCTACGTGACAGTAAACATTAAACATTTATTAAAAATTGCTTTAGTAGAATTATTTTGAATTTTGTGTTCAACCTTTCCGTATGCCCTTAAATGCTCATAGGCTATGTGCCTATGAAAATATTAGGGGTTTATTTTGTTAGATTGTCCAAACGACTTGTAATTGGTCAGAATATTTACAAAAGATTCTGCTAAAAGAAAAAGTTTCGTGAATCTCAACTTTTTTTTCTTTCGAGTAAATTGGCCAGAATTTGAAATTTTTATGAAATTCTGTTCTTGCTCCAGGGATTCTTCACTGGTTTTTTGTATGTTTTTGAAACTTGCCCACCCCGCCCTCGTCCTTTATCTTATTTTTTACCGTTCAACGATTTTAATGTAGTTATTACTTGGATTTAAATTCTGAAAAAAAGCTAATTTAAACCACAAGATAAATTTTAAAGATATTTTATTTAAATTTACATTAAACGTTTATTGTTTTATTTTTAAAAATTATTTTAAAAAGTGCACATATTAACTTGACCGAAACCGAATCTAATATTTTTTAATTTTTAATGAACTTTTAATCTTGGAGAAAAACGTTCATGTTGTTTTTAAATTCTTTAGAAAAACTTTCGAAATAGAGCTGAGCATTGCGTTACTTTTGGTTAAATGTTTATAAAGTAAAATTGTTATTGTTTGCTTTGCACGCTATTTGATATCCATTAGATACGTCACACGCACGTTCAAGACAACGAAGCCGGCGGAATTACTCAACAGATCGGTGCCACAATGGTTCCCGTCGACGCCATAAAGGAACAGGCGAAGATGGTGAAAAATGTAAGACATTAAAAATCGCGAAGGGAAGCAAGAAAATTTTTATAATTTTGATTTCGGTTGTTTTTATGATTTTCTTAGTTCTCTTCAATCACTCTAAGATATCCTGGTCTCTTGATTATTGACACACCCGGGCACGAATCTTTCAGGTGGAATTACGAATAACAAATTTAGTGTACCTTTGTTTTTGGTTCGGTTTTAGAATGTTCTATTTGTTTAGTAATCTACGGTCTCGCGGTTCATCTCTTTGTGATATTGCAATTCTTGTGGTGGACATTATGCACGGTCTCGAGCCGCAGACGATCGAGTCGATCAACTTACTAAAGAAGAAGAAGACTCCTTTTGTTGTGGCGCTTAACAAGGTAAACTTAAGGCGCGTCTTGTTACTGTTGTCTACTCCATAATTAGTGGTTTTAGAAAGAATTTAACATTTAGAAGACTGATTGAAACCTTTAGTAATTCATGCATATATGCTCGTAGATGTTTTAAAATAAACGTTTTAACTGTCACAGGCCTTGGCTGCACCAGGCTGCTTGCAGAGTATTTTTTTCAAATTCTAATATACATGATAATCTACATCAGTAATTTTGTGATTTTTATCTATGATTATTAAGGCCAAAGCTTTTATATGCAAATAAAAATTGTGAAAATTGTGAAAATATGCAATAAACCCAAAAAACGCCAAAGAAATTTTTTTTAATGCAAATACAGTAGAGTCTCGATTATCTGAGGTAATGTGAACTAAGAACAGCTCTGATACGGTCAATCACAGTTAACACGGAAAAGTTTGTGTTATGGATGTTTTTAAAGTTGTATTTCAATTGCTTTCTTTCACTACATAAAGAAGAAAGCAAAGCCATCACACAAAAAGAAAATGGGAGAAGAAAAAAAAAAAGCTAAAGCTAGCAAGTTCTCTAATTGCAAATAAAAAATGTGGCTTTTTGCTCACGAAAAGCAGAGAAAATTCTCACGAAATGAGAATTTACTCTATTTTCATATGAATAAAGTTGCCATAAGTAAACGGAGTATTTACTACAAGTAGTTTGGATCAGTCATATTGATTAATATCGCGGATTTCTGACTAGTAGGTTAGCCTAAAAATTGTATTGTATTAGCTTTAATTTTCTACAGTGTTGTTTATCTGGTGCACGGCTCCTACTGCACATATGACTCTTTCATGGTGTCCTAGAACAGTAGTCCCGATTATCCAAGGTAATGTGAACCAAGAACAGCTCGGATACGATCAATCTTGGTTACACGGAAAAGTATCGTACTGTATATTGACTTTGTGACAATGTTCCCCTCCCCTCTAGGATCTTCCTTATTTTAGTACTGCAAGAAATTGAATATGCAATTAGAAAATTGTGTTTATTTAGTACTTATTACATACAAAAATATATAAAAAGAAGACTGGCTCGGATAACGCAAGCCTCGGATAATGGGATCTCTGAGTCACTTTAGTCTTTGTATACCAAAAAGAGCTTTCAACCATTATTGTTTGTTTTACGCAAACTTATTTTAGTTTTAAAATGGTTCTGGGAAGGGGTTGTGGGAAAACGATTATTTTTTCATAAAATAATCACGTAAAAATAATTTTGTAAAATATTATCTTATCTACTTTTTTAATTTGTATTAAATTTTGATTTTTTAAAATCATTTATTGTAAGTTATGGTAATGGTATCTTTGTTTGCAATCAGGTGGACAGGTTCTATGATTGGAAAGTGACACGAAACAAAGACATTCGTGATTCCATCAAGAGTCAAAGTCGTAACACAACCATGGAGTTTGAGGACAGGACAAATCAAGTTATTGTACAGTTTGCAGAACAGGTTTGTTAGAACTATTCTTCTTATATAACTTTTTCATATTTACAATTCTTTTCTAATGTGTCGTCTATCTTCTTCAACAGGGCCTAAATGCGGCTTTGTTCTACGAAAACAAGGATGTGAGAACGTTCGTCTCGTTGGTACCGACTTCAGCCACGACGGGGGAAGGAATGGGAAACCTCCTTGCTCTCGTGGTTGAACTCACTCAGAATATGTTGGCCAAGCGATTGGCTTTCACGGAGGAACTTCAGGCCACCGTATTAGAGGTCATACTTGCGCGCGTTTCAACCAACACCTCCTGAATAGCTAGAATTTTATGATCTCTTTATTGTTACAGTTAAAAGCAATTCCGGGTCTTGGAACAACGATCGACGTGATTCTGGTCAATGGTCGTCTAAAAGAGGGCGATACAATGGTTTTGGCCGGAATGGACGGTCCTGTAGTCACTCAGATAAGGAGTCTACTAATGCCACAACCACTAAAGGAGATGAGAGTCAAGGTTAGTCACTTAATACCCATTTGTATTTTTCTGTGCATGCAGCCATCATCATTCCAGGCAAAAGTGGCAACAAAACCACCCTCACAGGTCCAAAATAATGGTCACATGGGTAAACTGTAAACTCACGTTTTACATAGGGGACCCCATACTACAAAAGGGTTTTTTGCAGGGCTCAAACAGTATAATATCGAGCCAGAATGACCCACAATGCGTGGCAGTTTGCCTGCACAGCCTGGTAGTTCATTGTAAAAATGCCTTCACTCAGAATGTTTCTCGTATTAACTTTCGACCATTCTTAATGTAGGGATGCAACTTGAAGATCATTTTACAATTACATTTTTAAATTGCGTAATGCTTTTCTAGTACGAAACCAAATAATTTTCTTGCTATTTTTATAAAGAAAGGGTAAAATTTAACTTTTTAAAATAGTGTATTTTTTAAAGATAGCGTAATTAAAACTTTTCTTAGCACGACTTACGTTAAATTTGGTCGAGTAATTAATATACCTAAAACTTATATCCAGTTAATTCAAGAAAAGATTGACAACTTATTGTTGAGTCTAAAAAAAATTACATTCGTTGTTCATTTTCTTAAAGAACCCTTACCAAGAGTACAAGGAAATCAAAGCTGCTCAAGGAGTGAAAATAACGGCCAAAGATTTGGAGAAAGTTATCGCTGGTCTCAATCTCACGATTGCTCATCATCCGGATGAAGTAGATATCTTAAAGGTTAGATGATTAGGAAAGAATTAACGGCTGTTCAGTAGCTTTGTTTAAATTTGTGTCTATTTATTGTCTATATATTTTAGGAAGATGTGTCGAGAGAATTTCGCGCTGCAATGAACTCTATAAAGTTGGCCGAAAGGGGTGTCTACGTGCAGGCGTCTACCTTGGGATCTTTGGAGGCACTTTTGGAATTTCTTCGTACATCCAAAGTTCCCGTGAGTAACCTCTTAGATGTGACGTGGAAATTTCGTGACACACATGGTGTTTTCTTTTGGGAAAATATTATTCGAGAGTTTGTTAATTTTTTTTTTTTTTTTTACAAATTCCGACATGTTGACATATACAAAGATGTGTAATAGCCTGTAGTTAAAGCAATTTTTTAAAAAGTGCCAACTGTGAAATTTTGATCCGAAAAAGTTTGCATTTACTTGCGTGCTGATCATCAAATTAGCATTAAAAGCCTGGATGCAGTGTTTTAATTCAAAATTTCTCCGAATGCAGGTAGGCATTGCGGTCTTTTTGGTATAAATGTTTCCAGGTAGGAAGTCACATCAAAATTTATAAAAACATAATTGCACGTGCTAAGCTTATAAAAAGAAATCAGCATGAAGCCAATACATTAACGCATGTGGCAATTTTTTTATTATTATTACTTTTAATTGTTTTTAATGAGAGTTCTTCAAACTATTGTGGAGGGTTTTTTTTATTCTACGGGATTTAACATGGAGTTAAAAAAAAGTACGGTTTTGGACCTTATTTGAAAATAGAAGAACCTTTTCAAAGTTTAAAGAAAGTGATCATTAGTATAAAGTTATATTGCATTTCGTGCTTTAATTTATTTTCACTGAACGATTGTGAGAGTATTTCTTGAAATTTTACTAACACTATATAGTAACACTCATGTGTCATTGTCGTTTACTCAAAACAACAAGATGGATGGGTAGCTAGGCTTGTTTATTGCTAACTCAACTTACAAAACCATCATACAGCTTCACATTGACTTTACAAATTAGTTGTGATTTTATAGGCGGTGTCATATGCTCTATCTTAACTACCTGTGATTTCTTTATCATAAAGGTATTTCATATGTAAAATTCATCATCAATGTAATTTAGATTATTGTTTTTTAGACGTGGGACGGATAATAATTTTTTTCGAATCCCAATCCTAAAATGTTCTCGAATCTCCCGAATCCTTTATATAAGAATTCTATATTATTCATTAAGAAAATACAAATAAACGAAATAATATTAAATATTAAATTATATTATTAATAATAATAAAAAATAGTGTGCCATTCTGGGTCGCCAAAAGGTGTTCTGGGTACCACAGAAATTGTTACAATCGCCGTTTGTTGTTAAACGCTTCTATTAGACGTCAATGGAGTTAAAACTAATTTTACGAAAGTTTTTAACAGTTTTTTAGGTTATGATTCGAAAGATTCGAAGGCGAAAAAAGCGCGAAGATTTGAGTTTTCAAATCTCGAATATTTTTCAAGATTCGAGGATTCGAATGTCCCATCCCTAGTTTTTTAATTTTTGAGCGAAACAATAACAAGTGATTCTATGGAAAATATTTGTTTTGACGATATCTTTAAAAAAACTTTATGGTAATTTAAAATAATTCTTCATAAGACAGTACAAATTTTACTATTGTTATAGATTAGTAAAGTTAGTACATGGTAAGCCCTCGATTTAGGTGGCTAATTTTCTCTGAAGGTTTTACAAATGGAAAAAAACTATTAGTTGAATGGTGCTTATTGGACGCGTATTTCCCATAATGCACTAGGCTTTCACGTAAACCTGTATAAAGAGAACCACCGCCATATTTACGAATCGACGCAACACTAATCAGTTTTAAGTCAAGGAATATATAATATGTATCAGAATATATTAGTATTTTGGAAAATATTTAAGCGATTTTATTATTCCATTTATTTTTATAGTATTCTGGAATTCGTATTGGTCCGGTTGTGAAAAGGGACGTAATGAAGGCGTCCATTATGTTAGAACATGACAGTCAGTAAGTTCCTAAATTCCATTTCAAACTAGTAAAGATTTAGGAAGTTGTTTGGCTTGTCGAATTTTTTATATGTTTTTCTTGTTCAATGATAAGGTTTGCTGTGATCCTTGCATTCGATGTGAAGATTGAAAGGGACGCTCACGACTTGGCCGATAACCTGGGTGTCAAGATCTTCTCGGCGGACATCATCTACCATCTTTTTGACAGGTTTACCGAATATCGTGAACAACTAAAAGCAAAGAAGAGAGAGGAATTTAAACACATCGCAGTTTTTCCATGCAAACTTCGCATTCTTCCTAACTGTATATTCAATTCTCGTGATCCGATTGTTGTCGGAGTCAGTGTGGAGGCTGGGGTCGTGAAGGAGGGTACAACTCTGTGTGTGCCTTCACAAGAGGTGAGTTCAAAATTTCATGTAAGAGCCTAGATACTCCAACGTTGTCATGTGATGCATGACGCCATAGACTCATTGTTATGTGAAATTTGATGTTGCCAAAAACATGGATTTCAGACTAAAAACCGTAAATGTCTCTAAGCTGAGTGGCAATCGCTTTTTGAGTGTTGTGGTGAGTTTTGATGACTTGTTTCCAATATTCAAATTGGTTTTTGTTTTATACCCTTTTTGTCTCCAACATTTGCCAGTTCGATACTTGTATGTTTACAATTGATGAACCAGTAAGACTGTGTGTCCAATATTAGTACAATGTTGGGGTAAACATTAGAAACCTTTGATGCGGGCAAGGAAACTGACACCTACCGAATACATTCCAATACCCTCCATTGTTGAACGTTGGACTCAGCTTCCACTCCACTCAACATCCATCTCACGGCCACACTGTGAAATTATTGTTAGTCCAGCGTTGGAAGGCATTCAATGCATAGTGTGTCCCAGGCTTTATTTTTTATAAAAGAAGTTCATTTTGCCAGCAACTTTTGGGTTCTTCGAGAACGTCTTCCAGGATTAAGAAACATGAGGTTTAGTCTTTTGACCTCTTGTTATTCAATTCAACTCAGTACACCTGCAATCAGCTTTAAAGCCATGTGACAGGCGTAATTGCTCCTGATCACAAATGAGTGTCATTCAGGTAAAAAAAAAGACATTGTAATTTGAAATTGTCATAACAAAGAACTATCAACCGGAAGATAATTCCATAGTCTAATAACATTTGGCGGAAAAAAGACCAAAAATGTGCATTAGTTCTAGTCATTAATTCTTTTAGTCTTTGAATGCCCATGTTTTCCCTTACTAGTCCTTCATAGGACTAATGACAATATGGAATAGAGTGACATAGGTGGTGTCTGTGTTGCGAACGTTTTTCATAAGAAACTAGAATGGTTGGTGATAAAGCTAAAAAAAATTTATCATAATGATGTCTTTAAAAGTAAACTTTATGACAAATTTGAAGAAGGCAAAACAAGTTTTTATGAAATGTTAATGGAAAAACCCAAAATTGGGTCATTTCCAAGCTGCTATACAATTATTTATTTTTTAAGGCCAGGAAAAAAACTTATCATATTTTTTTACCTTTCTAGTTTTGAAACAATTTGAAATTTTTCATATAATGTTGTTTCTCAAAAAACGTTCGCTTGATGTTTTTGCGTGAGTATTTTACAAAAACGTCTATGGAGCATATAGGTACTTATTTTGCCGCTGCAAAATAAATATCTATAGAACCACTTTAAGTAAATGATTGATGCTGATTGGTGGAAAGACCAACCAACAAAAGGCGTAGTAGCTGTTTGTTTAGCAGCAAGCATTGCATTGTGGTACGAGGCACTGGCTGTGACGTCATTTTGACATCGCCCTTCCTACTGTTGTATGTGCTGCATTAGTCGTATGAAGATAACGAGAGTTTAATATTTACATGTACTTAAGGTAACGGCATTTTCGTGACGTTTCGAATTGTGGTTTGGTGTTAAACCTATTTATGCAACAAAATTAACAATGTTTCGTGCAACTCTGGAAGGTCTCTAGGTTTTTAAAATACGTTGCATACGGTATTGATGATAACTTTAAAAATTAAACTGTTTAGTTCAGCTTGAAATTGATCGAATTTCATGTTTTAATAAGCATTTTTGAATCGTGTGAAATAAACGTAAAAGTTAATTGTTATTTTTTGTTATAGTTTTTAGATGTTGGAATAGTGACGACTATTGAAATTAATCATAAACAAATTGACACGGCAAGGAAAGGTCAAGAAGTTTGCATTAAAATAGAGCCTATTCCTGGTGAAGCTCCGAAACTCTATGGACGCCATTTTGATCATACTGATATCTTGGTTAGCAAGGTGAGAAAATAAATTAAAAATGACTTGTGCGTGTTTGTTCTTAAGCAAGTCAAAATATTATTCGATTTTGTTGCACAACGGTCTTTATATGATTTGTTATGGCGTAAAAACGTTTTTGCATGTGAAGTTCTTTTATGAAGGCCAGGTGACTCCCATTGTATGTGAAATGTTCGAGAGCATTTATAGCGTCTCCATCTAAGCTAAGTAGCAACAACCATATTGCAATCTTAAATTTTTCTTAAACATTGTTTGTGAAACATAATGGCAAAACTAGGTTTTTGGCGCCGGGAGGAAAAGTCTCCTTGAAATGTAAATTAATAACAACCAAAAAATACGTTTTTCAGTTGCAGAACCTGGTTACAGCTTTTTCCACATTCAAAGTTTTTCATATACTAAAATTGCATTTTTTTTTTGTGTGTGTGTGTGTGTGTGTGTGTGTATATATATATATATATATATATATATATATATATGCTTTTATATTTTATAATTATTAATCAGGAAACTTTGAAATAACATCTTAAAAATGAACATGAGATTTGAAGGGCCCTGTTTAGAGACTGACGCTGGGGGCAAACTTCTCTCATAGCTCACTGTGGCTAAGCAAGTGGTGAAACGAATTATAGAGTCCTTTCACGTGAATTGCGTTTGATTGGTGGAGTTCGACTGCAAAATGTTACTGAAAAGGAGTTTCTGAACAACTTTTGAACTTGTCGCCAGAAGGTGGCCGATCCCATCATCCCAGCGACAAGTATTTGTTCATTTCATACAAACGATTTTCCAACCACTTGTCGCATCTTTTTGATCTTGTTTAGTCTTGGACTCTTGCAATCTTTGGAAAATCTCTCCAATGGAAAAAGGGGGTGTCATTATTTATTTTAAGAAACTGGTCACACTACTTCTTCCTTCCAACTGTAAAAATGAACTTTAACACAGCCTTTTCACCTCTATTTTTTATTAAGTTACTGATGGATTTTGTTATGTTGTTTGAACTGCTATAATTGATCAGAATATTAAAACAAGATTCTGTCCAAAAAAAGAAGTTGGGCCAATCTCAACTTTTTTTTCTTATCAAAAAATCGGCCAGAAGTTGAAATTATTTCCTAATTTTGTTCTGGCCTTATATTCTTGGCAGATTTTCTGTTTGTATGTCCTCTGCTTAACAAGTGCTTCCTGATCAAACTACCTTTTGGCCGAATTTTGAACGATGTCGTTACTATCCGTCGATTAGACCTCTTTTTTGTACCTCACTCGACTACACTACAACCATTTAACAGCCACAGCCGTTGACTGCAGTTGCTGGTTCTCGAGACATGCTATCTACCTTTTGCAGTCGAACTTGACCAGTCAAAAGTTTTTCATGTGAACTAATGTAGCATGTTATTTTATTGTAGTCATTTATTGTATGCCTTGATTGTTAATGTGTACCATCTTTAACTGTAGTTTTTCTTTTTCTTAGGTTTCTCGGCAGTCAATAGATGCTTGTAAGGAATATTTTCGTGATGATCTATTAAAAAGTGACTGGCAACTGATGGTCGAGTTGAAGAAACTCTTCCAGATCCTTTGATCTAATTGATAGTCTTAAATTTTTTGCGCCTTTTTGTGCCTCAATTGTGTTGGAAATTGTAAAAAAAAAGTTGTTGTGCTAGGATTTCTTCATCTAAATCTTTCCTGCATCAAGAAGTTTCAGGTTTTTGAAATGGTCATAACTTAGTGGTTTTTGAAGGGGAATCAATATTCGTATGTTGTGAATTTAAATTTAAAATTTGATTCTTAAAATTGAACGAATTTGAAGAATAAAAGTATGTTCCAGCTCGAATAAGTTTTAATGAAAGACTTTGGTTACAAACTTTAGGTTTGAATTATAGACAAAACAAGCTTTTCGACCAAGTAACAGGTTCAGAAGAAATGTGTGCATCGGGCCTAAACGTGGTAAAAGTAAAAAATGTCTGGGTATACCCAAAAACCTTGCGATCTAGCAGCGTAAGGAAACAAGCTACAAAATGCCAATTTACTTAATAATTGAACTATAAAAACACTTTACTATAGTTAAAAAGCGAAGTAAAGGTAGTTACAAAAAGTAAACATTACAAATACATTTATACCTTGCTATACGACACTTTACGTTATATGGCATTTCACTATAACGACCTTTTTTAATTACACCTCAGTTTCGATTTACAGCCCGAAATGTTTCGATATACGGCCGAAAAAAATATGGGGAACCACATATATGAATGTATTTCATACTACATTAATTTTCAAAAAAAAAAATAAATACATGCATGTTGCATTTAAAAACATTCCACTGTGTTTGAAAGTTGTAGCATTGAAACATGTGAGATTCGATTAGAACTGATCTTCAACCTTTTAATTTGTTTTTTTATTACATGTATAATTGTATTTGTTAGTTTTATTTTATATTTTTGTTTTTACATATACAGTACATACAGTATGTAACGAAAATGTTATTTATAAATGAAATAGTGAATGAAAAAATTGCATTTTCAACTACAAACTTTTCAGGTTTTCTAAATTTCTCTACGAAATTGGAAAGGATCTTATGGATTTCGTATAAGTTTGTATGGAAATAAATGATTCGTTATGCGGTATTTAACTTTAGTCAACTTTTCCGGAATGTATCGAGGCTGTGAAGCGAGGTATTAGTTTATTTTTGGTAATACTTATCTCCATACCTTCCAATAGCATCATACA
This sequence comes from Brachycybe producta, assembly GCA_036925085.1. Classification (NCBI taxonomy): domain Eukaryota; kingdom Metazoa; phylum Arthropoda; class Diplopoda; order Playtdesmida; family Andrognathidae; genus Brachycybe; species Brachycybe producta. The sequence goes on along the minus strand of JAUPFP010000001.1, from coordinate 11,515,978 downwards.
AGTGCAACACAGGGTACAATCTCATTACAAAGTTAGCTATTACATTTTTTCTAGATGTTATTTGCATTGTTTTTATTCTTTCATAAATTCAGTGGAATAAGCTTGCAACACTGGAAAATACCGATTTCTAAATTTGATTTGCTACATCAGTTAGGAAAGAATCACACACTGAAAAACAACCAAAAAACATAAATTGTAATAAATTAGAAAATCTCTGTGGTTGTAGCAGTGTGACTATTCATTACCCAAAGATGTTGACGTTTTTCGAGTTTATTTTTTCTTTGCCGTGAAGTTTGGTAGACCTTTATGGATATAATCATGGATTTGGTGTTATGAAGTGATTGACAAAAAAAATCTCCATAACTTTTTCTGCGAAAACATCACCTCCAGTACCTTTACTGGTGTACGCTTCAAATTGGCACAAATAACCAGTAGTGTAATATTCCATCACCATATTAAAAAGATATGTTCTATATTTTATATTTTATGTTTTGCTATTCTAAATATATGATAAATGTATTAAAACTAAATAGGAATCGAGGAGAAACCAGTGGTCATAAATGTGACATCTCGTCACTGAGTTACATATATAATTATATATTATATAAAAAAATATTCAATCACAAATTGGGTTAATATTTTTAAACAAAGCCATTAGTAGTCCTGAAGACAAAACCGGTAGCAATAAAAATCGAATCAACATTCAACTCACAAAAGAGGACAAGCATGAAAACAAGTGTTTTCAACCAATTAATTAGAGAAAAATGGTGAAAATTAATTTGGTTATTTTTATCAGTTTCATATGGAACAATGCTGAGAAGTAAAAGCCAATAAAATATTAAAAGTAACTTTTTAAGCCTTTTTTTTCTAACTTTAAAATTATTTCGGTTTCAAAATCAAACTTTCGATAGAATAATATAGAATAATTATTGGCTATAAAATTGTAAGTGTGGTAGTGAATTGAATTTGAATTGGTATTAACGAGGTTACCAAAATTACATATATAGTGTTCCTCAATAGTTTTAAGACTTCTTGTTCTTATTTTACTCTTGTGTTGTTGCTCAAAAATGCTCGTTATTGAGTCTTGTTGGAAAAAATTATAAAAAAGTTGTTCAATGCTCAATATGTTACTTTCACTGGTAATACTAATTTTGTGAGTGTGTGTGCTACCAAGACTGGCTCTACTGAAACCCTCACTCTTCACCTGGAGGAACATCGTCATTTACTACAAGACGGAGAAAGATGAGTACACTTGTTACGTTAACTTGTTTATTGATTGTTGGATTAACATATGGGAATAAATAAGAGAGTAAATGTTGTCTAATGTTTTTATTTGAATACTTGAAACCCTGAGTCCCTATACCCACAAGGGTATAGTTGTCAACCCATGATGGAAGACACGGGGAGGTTGACATAAAGATACATTAAAATACTGACCACATTCTTCACTTTTGTAAGCAACACAAACACAAATAGAACGAGCGTTTTGGTGACCCAAATATATATTGATTTTAATTATTTCCTTTAATACTTTCTCTATTAGAAAATGTGTGAAAAACTATCATACAATTGTAGTTCTGTTTTTTCAAACTTCTAAGATAAGGCTTAAAGTTACGTTTTGGCAATCACTCTCGAAATCATAGAATAATTATTTGTCATAAAATTCGAATTCGAATTGTGGATTGAATTTTAATGAAATGTAGAGAGGTCACCAAAATTATATAAATATCGTTTTGTAAAGGCGGCGGAGAGAGATTGGAAAAAATTCTTAATGTTACCTATTGGTTCGGTCTTATTCACAACCTTGTGAGTATGCCAACGAAGAGGCACGATTTTTATTTGTGTTTGTTAAAATGCTTGTGAGAAATTCTGTGTCAAACAACTAGAGGACTCCATCTTCGCACCGGAGGACTTGGAAATACAGCAGCAGACTGACTTTCTGAGAGATGAGTAACAAAGCGAATTCTAGAATTCATGATAATTTTATATTGGTTATGGTTGTTGTTGTTTGTTTCTTGCCTAGCATTAGCATGTAGTTATGGTTATGGGTGTATATTGCAATAAAATTATATGTGCTTCATCCATGTTTCTTTATGAGCTTTCATTAATTCTTGAATAAAAGAAAATCTAATTACAAGAGCTTTCAAATAAATTGTAACACCCTATTCCGGTGGTGGTCTTTTTTTGGGCCCACTGATGGGATAGTTGTCTACCCGTGAGAAGGAGACATGGGGAGGGATGACAGTAGTAGCGTCTGCGCATACCCAAATCTTGAAACTACATTTGACTGGCTTCTATAGTCAGTTGTGTATGACGAATTTGTCTCGTTTTCACAATTGAAAGGAAAACACTAGTGGTTTATGGAAAACATAGTTGAATGAAGTTAAAGATTTTTAAATATGCAAATGAAGAAAATTAGAAAAGTATTGAAAAGCTGTAAGATCGCTTAATTATTTTTTTCTCCATAAAAAAATAAAATCTATGCGAGTAATATGCGTAAAATTATAAAAACAAGACATAAATTCGTCAAACACAACTGATCAAAGAAAAAAAAAGCAGTTTCCAAAGTTTAAAAAAAAAGTTTAGAAAAAATAATCAGTGATTCTGAAAGTAGAAACATGTTTCTAGAAGTGCGAAAGACGAATACAATTAAGATGTTCTACTATTAACTGATAAAAAAGCCCCAAAAAACTCAGATAATGTAATTAAATTCCTCTAGACTTAAATGACTTTGCACCTATCAATGGTCATATTTTTGGAATCCACTGCTAGTCTCCACTTTAAGACTTTTGTGGCCCCTCACCTGTTCAAATGGGGGCCTCATAGACTTGTAACGACCCGACTGGTCCGTCACAACACCTCGGGCAAACTTTGTACGGTTGAATGAACCAACAAAACTTACCCGGCTGCAGACTCCAATTACGGGGACGGGATCGTACCCGTAGCAGTCCTCTGCACGGTAGCCTTGGGAACACGTCGACTCCCACGGAGTCTCCCTTGCCGGACACGACGGACGATCCGCCGCCACAACAAGAATATCGCGGTGAGACCTCTCTCACCGCGAGCCTACGTAAGTACCGGCCGACAAAAGGCCGGAGACGGATGGTGAAGATCCCCACAGAGTCCCCACCCACCCCGCGGTACTCCCCAATAAATCACACAACACAGATGTGAGTTAAAAGAATAAAAGGTTGTTTATTCAACTTACAGAATATGAACTTAAAAAAACAGTGGTTGATGATATTATCCACACAACTTGGCTGGTGCAATCCACCAGCCAAGCCCCCATGGAAATAAACAAAAAGGTGAAAACAAACACCACTCCAAACAAAGGAACAATGGAGGCCACCCTGGCCTCCAGCAAAGATGATGTTGTCCAGTCAACTCCCCACAACACACTGCCCAGATTCAATGGCTGACCAAGCCAAAGAAACCTCCAGGCAACTCCACCTGGAGGGGACAGTGGTCACTTCTGACCTCTCACCCATTGACTTCAATGGTGAGAGGTCTGCTGGCACCAAAATGGCGTCCGACCCAACAGCCTACTATATGCTGCCAGGCAGATCACCATAGGGAGTTGGTCTGCTCAATAAAAAAATTGTTTGAACAGACCAGGTTGCCACAATCCTCTCAACTTCCCTGTTCCGCCCCGGGAACAGGTAGGTCGAGCCAGCACGGATTGCTCCCTCAAACCTGACCACTTAGGGTCCAGACGGCTTCCCTGGCGGTGGAGCGCGAGTGGAGCCCATCCACTCCGCTGCCCACCGGTGTGCCCACCACGAGCACACCTGGGTGTTATGCCACCCAAGTCCAGGATCGAAGACCGACCCCCTAAGACGGTTTTCCTCCAAGATTCGCAATTCCTCGAAAGGAATCTCTTGGAGCTGCGGGCGCCTTCTCAGCACCCGGCTTGTTAGAAGGTCTACCAGGGCGATCGCGGGCACGATCGTAGCCCCTGGTAGTGGCTGAGAAACCATCTGACCAGCCATACCTTCTAGGTCGCATCCCAACAAGCGTCGGATCAATGGGGCTGCACGCCGAGATAAACATCCCATCTCGGCATCTAGTCCCATCACATCCACAAAACTATACGCTGGTCGGACCGGGTTCACGACCACTACTACCGGTATACCCTCACAACTGAACGCCACCACATGGTTCATGTTGTACAGTGGTAGCTTTGCCACCCACGGCTCTGGCAGTGGCTCTGCCAGACGATAATAGCCATGGTATTGGTAACCACCCATTCCCGGCTGGTCCTGCCACAGACACAGTCGGTTATTCAGATACACCTCTGCATCTGAATACGGGGGCATCACACCAATACACCGTTCCTTAGGCACAAGCCCAGGAGAGGTTGATGTTTTCGGTCCTAGGGTATCAGATACCCCACCGCTGCGGCCCGGAAAAAAGGGTGTACCCCCACTGGGGGTCACGGGATCACGTTTTGGCGGAACAATAACTCCATCCAACATGGTTCCTTCGCCCATCGGTAAGGGCGTAGTCACCTGATGGAGGGTTCCAACCGATCGAACTCGCAAGCTCGATACCGCATCCACCTTCGGGGAGGATGGAGGCATGCGGACCACAATGTCACGCATAATCCTACCATCCATCCGCGCCGCCTCTACAGGACGGGTATGGATCGGCTGATTCCCGGCCGGCATGCTCGACTTAGCATGCCGGGACTCCTCCTTCTCCGCCACAACGCTTCCATTTTGAGCTCCCTGGCGCTTACTCATGGAAGGTGTCGGACGGCGCTTACTCATGGAAGGTGTCGGACACCCCTTCCTCTCACACTTGGAGGGAGGTTTACCGTGCATTGAGCCAGACTTAACCGCACTCAACGACTTACCGGGCCGGTCAGGCTTAGGCGGGTGGTTAGCCCCCTTCGCCTTCTCGGACTTCTTCTCCGAAGGTTTTCCGGCCGGAGCCGTACTTCGCTTCGGTGAAACACCCTTAGCCGACTTGGCGGCCGAGAAAGGCAGTCCACAGACAAACCATTCCCGCCCGTCCCGAAGGAGAACAGTTCCCTTCGGTGTAAGAGTCGGCAGACTCTTACCACCAGCAGTTTTGTCCACCGCACCATGGGCTGGTGCCCTGGTGGACTGCATTGCCACCCTCCTGGCAATTTGCTGCTGGCCTGCCTGGAGGATTCGAACTCGATCCTCCTGGCTTTTCGGTTTGCAAGGCGGGAAGGCCTGTCCCTGCTCGTAGGGCCGGGCCTTCTTCCCTCTTAAGTGATCGGCCACTGGTGGGGTGTGAGGGCGGGACAACTTCTGTCCCTTACCACCACCACCACTTGTAGATTTACCCATTTCACCGGGAGCGGATACTGGAGGCTGCTTCGCCTTCTTCTCCACTCGCCGGTCCCTTCCATCAGGGTGGGCGAGAGCTACAGCTGGAAGACCCACCGCCGGAGTAAGCATACTCATAGCAGTCATACGGGCTTTCAGCTGGGCCTCCCTCTCTACAAGAGCCTTCATTTTGGCAGCCATCCGTGCAGCTCCGGACTTTCTCTTGCGCTTCATGGCACAGTCCTTCCTCGCTCACACGGCCGGAATCTCCTGCAGGGGAACACCATGGGTTCCCGCCACTGACGGTCTACTCACGGCGGTCGCACCATGCCCGTCAGACTCCAAAGAATCCTCTGTAGCATGGTGACGACTCCACCACTGCTGCCTTTTTCCACTACGACCGTTGAAAATCGGACAATCATGGTCATCACCATGATCCACGGCTTTCAAACGGAAGCAACCGCTCTTTTTCGGGTTCCTGCCGTCCAAATTCCGCTGACCTTGGGCATCCCCAAGCGCCACGGTACTCGGACGGTTCGAACCCGTCGGAAGAGCGCCTTCCGATCCAGCAGAACCCCCATGGCAACATCCATGACGGTTCCACCACTCCCACCATGTGTCCATACGGTCCAAGACAGAATGGCACATAGCGGCACAGGCATCTACAGTAGCCGGTCGATTCTTCTCCACTGTAGGAGCGTTCTCTGACCGCGGTTGGGTGGCTAAATCTTCTTCAGCCGCCACAAACCCGGTTACCTCCGAAGTCTCACCGTTGTCCGCCTTTTTAGGGGTAGACACACTGTGAGTCGCCGAAAGAATTGACTGGCCTGGAGGAGCCTTCACGTTAATACTAACGTGAACAGAGACGGAGGTCTTCCCGGACGTTTCCGTCCGGTTAGGGACCGACTTCTTCGGGCCCTCAGTCAGACAACCTACGGTGGGTCGCCCATGGGTTTCCTCCTCGGAAACCCGGCGGTCCCAACATGCAGGCAAGTCTGGCTGCCTCCTCTCCCAGCCATCCGCCCAAACTAGCGGACGACCGGCTCTCTCCCACCAGGGCAGGGGCTCATTGAGCGTACCCTGGACTGTTTCATGCCCAATTCTGGCAGAAAACCCACTCACCTCAAACACCCTCGGTCTCCGCGGACGGAGATTATACCGAGGTTGAGGGGGGTCCTCCGCCTCCGAGTCAGTAGACTCCGAAGAAACGGACGGTGGTTTTGGCGTTGGAGTACCATTGCTCCCCGCCGAAACCTCTGGGTTAGCATCCGTATCATCGCTGCCTGCATCGGAGGAGGTTTCAGAGACTCCAAGTCCATCTTCCTCCCTCACGGTGCAGGTGGGTACGTACGGTTTCAAGTTGTCCACATGAAACCGGTCTCGCACTTTCCGACCATACCCATCTACGAATTCTACCTCGTAGACTAGGTCGGAGTATTGCGAAACGACCGTACCACGTTCAGCCTTGTATGCTAAACTCCATTTCTTCGCCTGGCCGAGCTTCCCAGCTTGGTCCCTAATCCACACCTGCGCTCCAGGCGGGTATAGGGGCGGCTGCACTCGGCCGGAGTCATATTGCTCCTTTTGCCTCCTTTGAGCAGCGGTCAATCTCTGACGCGCCTGCTCCTCCACGGCTTGCTGGTCAGGCAAGTCGCGGATCGGACCATCCGGAATGAGGTTATCAACACCCATCCGAGGCTCACGGCCAAACAGCAACTGATACGGAGAGACCTGCGTACTCTCCTGCACAGCTGTGTTATAAGCCCACACGGCGGGCCGTAATTTATCCCACCAATCACGCTGTTCCTTGAGCGGATCAAGGTACCGCTTGATGGTTTCCATTACGGTCTTATTCGTACGCTCCGTAAGCCCGTTAGCTTGCGGATGGTACGCCGTCGTGAAGTGATGCGCTATGTTATAGCGCTCCCGGAACTTCAGCAGGACTTTGCTGGAGAACTGGGACCCACGATCCGAAACAAGAGCTTTCGGTGTACCATACACCAAAAGGATCTCGTCCTTCAAGAACTTCACAACACAAGCGGCCGTGGCCCTTCGCACCGCTCTCGCCACACCGTACCGGGTGAAATAGTCAACCATGATTAATACATAGGTGACTCCACCCACGGAGGCAGGAAACAGCCCAACGAAGTCCATTCCCCAGGTGTGAACTGGGTACTTCGGCACAATCGGTTGCAGAAATCCCTGACTTCTTGCGAACTGTCGCGCTCGCTGACACACCAAACACGACTTAATGTATTCGGCAGTGTCACGCTTCATACGCTCCAGTAGAAGCGTGAGCGCAGTCGCTGGTAGGTCTTAAACATCCCGAAGTGACCAGCTTCGGGAGTGTCATGCAGCTTCCTCAAACAGAAAGCCCGGCATGACGCAGGCACTACCAGTACGGTTCGCAACCGATCCTGGATGGATCTGATGGCATACAACATGTCGTCTGCCATCACGAACTTGGCCCGGAGGGCCGAGTTGGGGTCAGTGGTGATTTCCTTCACCACCTTGGAGCACCAGCCATCGGCTGCCTGCTCCTCGACCCAATCCACCTCCGAGCGGACTCGGTAAATCACCTCACCTACGTCCGACTCGACGTATTCAGGTAAAGAAAGGTCCTCAACATCACGCACCGGATACCGACTCAGACAGTCAGCATCCACGTGGAGTGTTCCCTTCTTAAACTGAACCTTGAACCGGTACTCCTGCAATTGCATCTGCCAACGCCCCAACCTGCCTTGCAAGTTCTTGGCAGTCAGCAGAGCACAAAGAGCATGGTGATCTGTTATGATCACAAACTCCCGGTTGAAGAGGTAAGGACGGAATTTACCCACGGCAAACACAATCGCCAAGCACTCCTGTTCGGTGACAGAATACCGTGTTTCCGCTCCTTTCATGAGCCGGCTTGCGTAGGCCAGAACACGGGGAAACTTGTCCTCCGGCAACTTCTGGTAGACTACGACACCCAAGCCGTACCCACTAGCATCAGTATGGATCATTACCTCACCACGTGGATCATACATGGTGAGTACCGGCGCTTCGGTTAAAAAGGCCTTTAACCGAGCAAACGCTAGTTTGCACTGTTCTGACCACTCGAAGGACGCATCCTTCTTGGTCAGTTCATGCAACGGTCTTGCCACTTTGGCGAAGTCCTTGATGAACCGCCGATAGTAACCGGCCAGTCCGAGAAAACTACGGACGCCTGTCGCCGTCGTCGGAACATCGAACTCCTGGACTGCTCTTACGAGATCCGGGTCCGGAGCAACTCCCTCGGCACTCACTATGTGACCGAGATAACGCACTTTGTTAAAGCCAAAGAAACATTTCTTCGGCTGGAGTTTCAGCTCCGCTTCTCGCAACAGTCCCAGGACAGTGGCCAGTCTCCCAAGAAACTGCTCGAATGTGTTCCCGAAGACGATAATATTGTCCAGGTACACCAGACAAGTCTCCCACTTATGTCCTGCCAGCAAGAGATCTAGTGCTCTCTGCATCGTGGCTGGAGCATTACAGAGTCCGAAAGGCATTTTTCGGAACTCAAACAGACCTTGAGAGCAAATAAATGCGGTCTTCTCAACGTCTGGCTCAGCCATACGAACCTGCCAGTAACCACTAGCCAGGTCCAAGGTTGCAAAGAACTTCGCACCGGCCAACGAATCGAGCGCATCATCGATGCGAGGCAACGGATACTGATCCAGCTTAGTCTGGGCATTCAGTCTCCGGTAGTCCACGCAAAAACGAAAGCCACCATCCTTCTTGCGAACAAGCAAGATAGGGCTCGCGTAGGGACTACGCGAAGGTTGGATGACACGTGCATCCAACATCTTTGCCACCTCTTTTTTCTCGATCGCACGGGCCGCTGGAGCGGTTCGACGCAATCCTTCTCGCACTGGAGGTTGCCCACCGGTATCAATCGTATGTTCCACCAAGGAGGTTTCACCCAACTCGGTGTAATCAAACGCAAAATGATCCCGGCGCTCTAGCAGGAACTCTCGAAGTTGCCTCGCCTCCTCAGGCTTCAGATTGGGACCAATCTTAAGACAGTCTTCGAGGGTAGGAGCCGTCGTCACGTTGAGGACCTGGCGTCCGCATCCGGATGCCCCTCTCAACTTTGACTTTGACTCCCCTGGTCGAACCATCGCATGAGTGGGGCCTCCCCCTCTCAACTCAGACGGCTCTTCCAGCCCTACCACTAGAGCAGCCTCCACAGCTTGAGCCGTGGCCACACCCTCCCCTGTCTCCAGGGCTATGGGTGCCTCTCCCACGTTCTCGAGCCAGATATTGTACTCGCCCAACCTGTTGGCCTCGGCAATTCCTGCCACAGCCAACACACCACGTCCACCCAAGGCTTTACGGTGGGGCTCCACGAGAAGCAGCTGGCCAGGGCCGGCATGCTCTACCAATCCCACCGATACGACACGTCGTACGTGGGGTGGTAGCCAGACATTTTCCCTCAGTCGCAGGGAACACACTTCCCCGCTCCCGATAGGAACACTGGTCTCGCACAGCTCTGGTGAAACAAGGTTCACCCACCCGTCAACCTTCTCAAGCGCCCGTGGGATGTCTGGGAGTTGCCGTCCCTGAGGCCGAGCCTCTGGTATCGGCGGTGGAACAACTTCCACCTCCACAGGTTTCCCAAGCGCTCGATCAGTGTAAGCGGCTTGCAGGGCGTCTGGATGTGCGGTCCAGACATCCTCCCGGAAATACACTTTCCGGTGCACGATATCTACCATCAGGCCGAAGCGTGCGGCGATATTAACGCCCAAAATTGCTTCGCTCCTCCCCTTCACAAGGAGAAGAGATGCCTTGACGGTCTTATGGTAGATGGTCAAGTCTACCAGTGCAACACCTTCTACTACGATGGTGTGCCCACCCATGCCGAAAAGGCATGACGGTACCTCCAGTACCTCAATGGGTAGCCCCATCGCTCGTGCCGCCTTCATGCTCAGAACCGAGACTTCGGCTCCCGTGTCCACAATCATCTCCACCAGGAGGTGATTCCCAATGGACACGTACACCCTTGGTGCAACCCGAGAATATGCCCGGCTCTGCAATTCAGGAATGGGAACCCGTGGGTTCCCACCATCGAACTTCTGCCTCCCGTCCACATCACCATCCACACGGGACGGTAACACCAGACGAGCAGATGTCGGGGGACCAGCCTCACTAACTAGAGACTCCCCCGGCCCGGCGGTAGGTATGGGCACACCAACACCTCTCGCCTGCTCGATGAGCGCACGATCCAGCACCTCACCACTAGGCATGTAGGGTGAGGGGGCAAACCAGCTATCCAACCTGGATACCACGGCCTCCAATGTGGAGCATGGCGTCGGAAAAACCCACTTGGTTACTTCCGGGTCCGCAGACCTAGCCAGAGGCACACCTGCTCCTCGCAGGACATCCACATATCTGGAGACCGCCCGAAGGTACGTCCCTTCATCACAGTGCCGACGAGGTCGGACACCTGAGTTTTTAAGCATTTTCGGTCGCTCACCACTCAGTACGGTGGCGACCGGCGGCGGTTTAACGAAGATGTCTCTTCGTTATCCTCCACGAGCCTATAGTAGAACTGGCCATCAATTACGGTGGCCAGGTACTTTTGACCCTCCAGCCACACCGGCGCTAAGCCTGGCATTGACTGGGGCTTCTGGCTTGCGCCAGGCTTCACTACGGCAACATGTCCCTTTGCCGCAGCATCAGGACAGTCCCGTCTCAGGTGCCCCATTTGGTTGCACCCAAAACACGGGCCAACTTGCCGGAGTGAACCTCCTGATCCACGGTCCGTACCACGAGGCGTGGCCGCCGGCTGACCTCCACCAGAGCCTGCCGTTTTCTTCTTGCCTCCGGTCTTGGCCCCTGCTTTGTCCGACTTGGACGGTGCAGCAGCCTTCACACCCGTTTGGCTCGAATAGGAAGACTTGGCAGAGCTCTCAGAGCTAGCCGTGGTTCCAGAGGACGGAGCGCTAGCCCTGTCCTGAGGAGCCCCTCTGGTACGGTTAGGTAATTTACCTGTGAGAAGCAAATCGGCTTCCACCAGCCGTGCCTTTCTGGCATATGCTTCCACCGTACCGGCCTTACAACCGATCAATTGATCAGTGATGGCCGTCAGGAGTTTCCGTTTGAAACGAATGAGCCGACAGCTCTCGTCTTCGCCCGGAGACACTCGGTCGGACAGTTCCAAGAACCGCCAGTAGAATGCCTGCACAGACTCGATAGCCCCCTGTTTCATTGACTCGAATTCGCCGAAACAGAGGCGAGCCTGGTTACTGGTGCTGAAGCGGCTACGCATAGCATCCTTCAGCTCAGTCCAGGTCAGGTCAGGAAGAGTTTCCACCAAAGTGGCGTAATATTCTTCCGCCGGACCGTCCAGCAGAAACGTGAAGAAACTGCATCGGGACTCGTCCGTCCAGCGCTGAGCTCGGGCTTTCGCTTCGAACTTGCGGAGAAAAGGCGTCAAGTCCTCTCTGCCGTCGTAACGAGCAAATGAGTGGACCGGGTTAAAGAACCCGAACGCCTGAACCTCCGCTGGAACCGCTGGAGCGGGCGTCCAAGCAGCGGCGCTAACCCTGCGAGGTTGCCTGCTCCGGTTCCCCGAAACATCAGACACCGACTCAGCTTCCGAGGGAATCATCATCTGAACCCTCGGCTGCTGTCCGGGTACAGCGGGAGCTCCCCGGCCAAGTCCCCGAGGAGTTGGCCTGGGTGCTACCCGCGGAGGTACCAACCGGGGAAGTACCGGTGGTTCCTCTCCCCGTGCGCCCTCACGCACGGGCGACAGTGAAAACCGAGGTGCTACCCTCGGGTCAACCGATGACCGGGACAGTCGTCCTTCCAACCGAAGGACATCTATCCCGTAAGCAATCTCAACGAGTTGCTGCTCGGATAGCCCGGCCAAAAAGGCCCGGCCCTCACGTGCAGTCTCGTCCGGGATTTCCACCATGTCCCTACGGGGCTGATCGCCACGTCCAACCGGACGGGCGACGGTGGAAACTTGGACAAGCGGCCGTGGCTGCTCGTCCTCCCCGGTGAGATCACCGTCGGACCCACTGTCTTCTACCAGGTATTCTCCCGGACGGACGTCACGGCGGCGTTTCCGCACCGTGACCCAGTCCTCCGGGAAATCCCCGTCCACGCTACCGCCTTGTCCGCCTGTCACCAGGGGGACTCCGCCTTCCGCCCCCAAGGGGACGGTCGACTACGCGGCTGCGTAACTCCAAACCCGCATCTGCACCAAGTTCCCGACCTCCCGTCGGTACTTTTGGGGCTGGCTCCATTTTTCACCGTAAATGAACGGTAAAATCTGGACAAAGCCACCAGATAGCGGATTACCACCGTCGAAAACGGTAAATTCACGGACAAAAGTCCGTAAAATACCGTAACGAACGGATGGAACCGTGCGAAACCGCGGTATCACGAACAAAAGTCCGTGTCCCACGGTAAAGAACGGTCAGAGTTCTCACCTACCGGTTTCTACCGCGGTCCCACGGACAAATGTCTGTGCCCCACGGTGTACTTCACGGTACAACGACTTTTACCACTTTCTACCGTAGTTCCACGGACCAAAGTCCGCACCCCACGGTGTAATTGCGGTAAAAACCTCTCTAACCACTTTCCACCACGGTACAACGGACCAACGTCCGAAACCCACGGTGTAATCGCGGTCAAAAACCGTATAACCGCGTTCCACCACGGTACAACGGACCAAAGTCCGAAACCCACGGTGTAATTACGGATAATTACGGTTACAAACCTTCGTAACCGCGTTCCACCACGGTACAACGGACAAAAGGCCGAAACCCACGGTGAAATTACGGTTAGCAAGGTTTGCGAGGCTAACCAACGGTTTCTGCCGCCGTCCCACGGACCAAAGTCCGTGCCCAGCAGCGTACTACCGTCGCCAAGTGGTTTGACCGTCGAAACGGTCAAATCCACGGTTCAAAACCGTGCAAGAGGCTGGGTACGAGTACCCGGCGCCTCCACCAATTGTAACGACCCGACTGGTCCGTCACAACACCTCGGGCAAACTTTGTACGGTTAGAATGAACCAACAAAACTTACCCGGCTGCAGACTCCGATTACGGGGACGGGATCGTGCCCGTAGCAGTCCTCTGCACGGTAGCCTTGGGAACACGTCGACTCCCACGGAGTCTCCCTTGCCGGACACGACGGACGATCCGCCGCCACAACAAGAATATCGCGGTGAGACCTCTCTCACCGCGAGCCGACTTAAGTACCGGCCGACAAAAGGCCGGAGACGGATGGTGAAGATCCCCACAGAGTCCCCACCCACCCTGCGGTACTCCCCAATAAATCACACAACACAGATGTGAGTTAAAAGAATAAAAGGTTGTTTATTCAACTTACAGAATATGAACTTAAAAAAACAGTGGTTGATGATATTATCCACACAACTTGGCTGGTGCAATCCACCAGCCAAGCCCCCATGGAAATAAACAAAAAGGTGAAAACAAACACCACTCCAAACAAAGGAACAATGGAGGCCACCCTGGCCTCCAGCAAAGATGATGTTGTCCAGTCAACTCCCCACAACACACTGCCCAGATTCAATGGCTGACCAAGCCAAAGAAACCTCCAGGCAACTCCACCTGGAGGGGACAGTGGTCACTTCTGACCTCTCACCCATTGACTTCAATGGTGAGAGGTCTGCTGGCACCAAAATGGCGTCCGACCCAACAGCCTACTATATGCTGCCAGGCAGATCACCATAGGGAGTTGGTCTGCTCAATAAAAAAATTGATTGAACAGACCAGGTTGCCACAGACTGTACATTGTGTACAACCTATTTTACTGAGTTTTCACTATATTATTTGAAATAAATCTCATATACATGTAAGTAAAACATTTATTTTTTATTTATTTAGAAACATATCCAATTTCGTCATTTTTTTTACAAAATATTGGCATTTACTGTGAGAGGCTCCCGTTCTAATTGATGCCCGGGCCTTACCATTATGTTGGCACTTCTAGAGGGGCTGATTGTGCAGCTGACTAACTTCAATTAGTCATAAAAATTTAAATTTTAGATTTGTATTTTGAAAACGAAATATGCATAGTAATTGGGTTCTTTTTATTTTAAATTGAGCTTAAATTTATATGTATTGAAATGAACTCATATTTATAACATGAAACATTCGATCACAGGGCCATAATTCAACGCCCACACATTGCATGGAAAAAAGCAGAAAAAAAGTCCAATTTCAAATTAATTGAAACGCAAAATGAATAAAATGGAACAGGTTTTTGCAACAAGTGAAAAGAAATAGGCAGCTTTTAAATTTATTTGTAAACCACAGTCTAATAAGGAGACATACAGAAGGGAAACTCTCGCGCGGCACCTTTGAAGTTGCTGTGACAGAATTTCATGACCTTGGACTGAAAGCTTCTCTTATTTTAACCGGTTACTTGATAGCCGCCAGTGTTAAATGTATTACTGTGTAATGTGTATGTGAAAGTAATACATTTCAATGTGCGGCCGCGACGCACATGTGCAGAAAAATTGTGTCACATGTTAATTGCTGAGTTTCCCTTCTGTAGTCTGTGGTATAACATAATGACCAATATAGTGGCGCCATCGAAGAGGGTTTGGCCCGGAAAGCGAAGAATTGTTTAGCGTCCCCGCAGAATTAACGAACAAAGAAGACAAGCGTCCATTTTCTTGTTGTTGACATTTTTTGTCGTCCGTTTTTATTGAAAAAAAAGATGTGATTCTCGAGCATGAAATGATTTGAAACAACGACTAAAAGGTAGGAAAACTCCTTTTAAATATTTTGCGTTGGTTTCCTGTTCGTTTTTTATGTTGGTTTAAGTCTTTTTGATTGTATTTCTTAAGTGCATTTTTGGGCGTGGTACTTGGTTTATTACGCGGTTGACGCTACCATTTTTGCCATTGATCTCAGTTATTCACGGGTTGCAACTTTTTCACGTTTTTAAGCGTATTTTTTTACACAATTGTTGGGGAATGTATCGTTTATGGGTAAAAGTGTAGCTTCGCGTATTTTATTAAAAAAAATTAGATTGAAAACAAGCGGCGTGTTAAGTTATTTCTGTCATTTTATACTTGTTAATCTGAAGTAAACAATGGTTATAAAAGAATTATGTACATAAGTAACAAGTTTATAGCAAGGTTATGATGAGAGAAATGGCCGGAGAAAACACCATTAAGATAAAAGGCGTGAGAACAATAACAGTAAGAAATACGCTAAAAAAATCAAACAAATCGATTTTTTTTATTTAAATCACATTTTTTTTTTATTTTTTTTTTCATTTCTATGAAATATTAAATTTTTTTATGACGATGTTTGCAAAAATGAATTATAATAGCATTGTTAATTGTTAAGTTAGTAAAATAATTGCAAAAGAAGAAGAAAAAAAAATGTTAAGAAACATTCAAATTTGAAAATGTTTCAAGCACTTTTAATTTAACATTCTAAACGTAAGCACCAGCTTTGCAGCCTTTTCAGTTCCCAACGCAAATCAGTACCTCAGAGGTAAACTGTGTTGTCACTTTAAAAAAAAACGATTTTACATCTTCATAAGATGTAACATTCGTGTTTTTTAAACAGCTTGTCAAATTCTATCAGCAGTAAACAGTGTAAGTCCACAGTTTTACACATTGGCTGCTAGATGGTGGTATACCATGTTAAGTCCTATTCCTTCAATGAAGAGAAAAACTTAAAAATTACTCGACTGTAAAATTTAGGTTTGGTGACTTAAAACGGTTTACCTCTGAGGTTCTTAAATAGATTACATCTACAGTATTTGTCCCTGATTTCCACCAGTCAATTGGGGTGTACTTCCTCAAGCATATCTTCCGAAAAAATACTGTATTAATGAAAGGTTACCACCGGACGTTATTTTATAAACATAGAGAAAAATGCTGGGAGCTGTTTTATTTTTATTGCATAATTTTAATGTTTAAATAAATGTAAATTTTTTCTAAAAAAAATCATTTGATTTTTTTTAAAAAAATCATTTTATTTAAATCACTGCTACCCAACTTTCATCGGGTAGAAACCCCTTCAGGCATTGTGTGGTAGCCCATATATGTAACTTATTGTAGCATTTTTTTTGGTTAAGCTTGGCATCTCAAAGCCAAGGATGGTACAAGCCGATCAAGGAAATCCTTGAAATTTCTGTAGAAGACTGCTGTTATGAAGGTGTAGGAGACACATTTCCCAATTGTTTCCTGTAGGAATAATGTTCAGGGTTTTCTGTGAGGTGAATGCATTTTTCTCAATGTTCTTGTCCAGCATGTTGATTCTTGGCCAACAATGCTAAAATGCTGGTTTCACAATTAATCTATGCAGTGTGTGAGGTAGTCCACTAAAAATTTGTACTAAAGGTTTTCTTTGCAAGCACAATTAGTGGTGCATGTAGCGATTTAGAACATATCACCTCTGCAGAACTCATCTCTTGATAATCTCACATGAAGTTCCAGCTCGTGTCAAAGGTGCTCAAACTGGTAGGATACCTTTTATAGTCCTTGTAGTGGGATACCCCATGTAGTCCTTGGTGATGTTCATTGAACCCAGGTCTTTCAAAGAAAGGGCAATCTAACTTTGAAACTTAATAACTAAAGCAATGCTGCTTGTTGCTCCTCAGTCAACTGAGATCCCAATTGCATGGATGTAGCAAAGGTTTGTTCGATTTCAATGACATTCATGACATGCTCTTGTTTTCAAATCTGCCCTAGACTCGATTTGTCTGAAAACCTCTTGTTCTGCAATACCCACGGGATTCAGTGTTGTAATCAGGAATTGAATATCAAAAGTTGACGGCCTTTCACAAAGTTGACACATTTGTTGGTGTTGGCAAAGAATGTCTCCTAGTTCTAAAATTCGACCTGCAGGTACTCTGACTAGCTTTCCTGCATTGAGAATCACTGCTCAGTTTCTTGATGGTACTTCTCTCAATCGTGTAGACATAATATGAGAACGACTTATTCTTCTTACTGTTTTTGATCAATGTCAGATCCGGAAGTGCTTTGACCCCTCTGTCTTAAGCTTCAATGCTGGTCACAATTTGTTCAAGGACATTAAGATTTCTATCCAACTGCCTATAGGTTTGGTGGCATTTTGATCGGTGTATATTGTAAGCTGTACTCGTTTCCTAGTTTCTTATAATTAATGGTGTAGTTTGATCTGGTTACACTCAGTAATCAAATGGCTATTCTACTGACTAATGGTGACCTTAGTTGGTTTGTCGCCGGGTTGAGAATCACGAATCTTCAACTGTGCAGGTGTTGGCAATATGGTCCCAAGTTTCTTTGACTTTTTTGCAGCATGCAATATATTGTTGGGTTCGTCAGCAGAAGTCCATGGGTTCTCAGGTTTTCGTACATCACTGGTCACATGAGTCTGTTTTGGAAGCTACAGCACTTCTGTCAGCAGCAGAAAACTTACTCATTTCTCAATAAACTTGTTTTCCTACCAGAAGCAGTTCTGGAGTTTCGTTTTTGGACCATGAACTTAGCAGTCAGTTCATGTGTGTCTGTAACCAACATGGTTATGATGGTTGGCTGCAGTGTTCTTGTTCATGGTGTGAGCAACAAGTTTCTTAATCTCTTTCACAACCCACATGTCACCCTCAAATAGCTCATCTGCACTGGAAGTTGTCTAGTTATTGATAAGATTGCTTGTCTCAATTTTTCAGTCCTCTATACTGGGAGTATTCACTTGAAGTGTAGCACTAACAGCAGTTGCAGTTTTTTAAACAGTACGATAGCCTCTTAATTGCTTCGTGTTCTAGTTTACATCTTCAATAGCAGCATCTATTGGAGCTTAGATGGTCTTCTTGATTTTGTAGTTTGACTGTCCTTTGATGCCATTGACACATTGCCAAGTTTCTGCATTTTGTTTATGGGTTTTTGGCTCTTGCATTTGTCAGGGACAACAGTTTGTTGCATAGGGTCATATCTTCTTGCAGTTTTGTTACCTTAATTCAGTGGTTCGTTTTGGCTTTTTTGCTGTTTAATGTTTTTACCTCATGTTCTGTGTGATTGCTGGTGCTGCAGTTTGATGGGAATTAGGTTGGTTTTCTTGAGTGGTAGCGTATATTCGACCACTGTCTTGGCTTATTGACTGTTGAGTCTGCTGGTTTGGTCGTGTTGCTTGTCCTGTTGGGCATTCTATTGGTTTGGATCTTCTTGGGTGCCTTCATCATTGAAAGAAAAGCTTGAAAGTGCTCCAAAGATACTGCAGAAACTTTTGAACACTAAAAATGTGTTAAACTTTTGATGAAACATTGAAACATACTGATTAATAAGATTGTCTTTTCATAGCGCCTTCTTTCCTGACACGAGTGATGGCCAGCACCCACTTTTTTGTGTATAGTAAATCAGTGTCACTTCTGTTCTGTTTTTGTTTTCTTGATCAACTTGCTTGTTCATGAGCAGAGGATATTGACCTAGTTTGCAGCTTGTGTGTCTCAAGTCGTTTTTCTTCACCTTTGTTGTTTTGACACCTTTTTACAATATCTTTGATATGAACCTGCAACTGATACCAGTGTCTGATTTGATTTCACTTATATGACCTATATCAGTGTCTTCAGTATGTGGTTTACAGAAAAGTGAATTGCAATGGGAATCATTCACATGCATACAAACTTCATGTAAATATCCGAATTTTCCAAACTTCCTTGATTGTTTTGTGATGTTTTGTGATTTGGTTTCTAGACATGTTAGGATGAATTCCTTTTGATAAGTTGGCAATTTTGTTACATTGGTTATCGTCTATTTCCTCCCCTTTAACATAACACCTGGGCTCAACTATGTTTTGGTCTTATACTTGGTGGCCACATTAATCCTAAATATATTTTTATGTTGGTTTCAGAAACCAGTTACAAACATTCTCAGCATGTGATGCATTCTCCACACTGAAAGGAGCCCTTTGGATTGACCAGCTTTGTCATGAACTATTCTCATGAGACAGTTATGGTGTATCAAAGTATTGCTTTCTTTGTGTCCTATGTACAGATCTTTAATGAGCGAAATTGGTCCATCCATAGACTGAAGTATTATTAGACTGCACTGAATGGCCTAGATGGCTAGTCCAATCTTTCTGATGCTTACCATGCATATGAGTTTCTTAGCTGTCAGCATGGTATTTTGTTCTCTCAGCTAAACCACCAGTTTGTGGATTCTATCCTGTTTTTCAGTGTTTGATGTCATTAGCCAGGCATTTTTCTCAATAATCTTATGTAAATGAAGTTCCATTTCTTCATTATCAAGGTTTTCTGTGTTGCTAGTGCTGAGTTCATACTTCATGAAATTCTGAACAACCTTATGAGTCTGAGATCTTGTGGCTTTCGCAATGCAAATCTTGCAATCCACTGACATTATGATGAACTGGGAAACAGTTGAGGGAACCAGAGCCCTATAAAGTTTGTTCCTCACTTTTCAAATGGATCTCTTAAGATGGTCTGATCTTGCTCCATGTATAATGTACTGCTTTATGGCATGCTCTTAATTTCACTAGATGGGACAATATGGGACATTGGGACTTTTTAAGAGTGGCTGTCTTTTCTAGGTCTCTTGAGTGCTGTAGTTTCTTTCTCTAATTGATATCTGACTATGCTTCTCCTGTTGGTTTTAGTCATATCTCGTATGGCTAGTTACTCACAGGTGAACTCATTGGGCCCCCCTATTCACTGCTGTACTAATTAGTTTAGGGTGCTTCTTGGCAATGATGCAAAGAAGGGTATTGTCTGTTTACCTTCAGGCATGTCCCAGGTTTGCTTGGGTCTTCCTCTACCCCGTTTTATTCCCAGGTCTAAGTTCATTGCTTGCCTCAGCAGCCCATCTTCCCCGCTCCTGAAGACATGCCCAAAACACCGCAGCCTATTTTCCTGCATCTTTTCTATATTTGTTACCCCCTACTCTACTACCCCTAATAAAATCATTTCTGATCCTATATCTTCTGGTCACCCCACTCATAAACCTTAGCATTCTCATCTCAGCTACCTGCATTCTATCCTCATGCACCTTCTTGATTGCCCAACATTCTGACCCATACAACATAGCTGGTCTGACTACTGTAATATAAAACTTTCCCTTCAATTTTATAGGTACCTTCCTGTCACATAATACCCCACTACCCTGTCTCCACCTATGCCAACCTGCTTTTATCTGGTTTGTGATGTATAATTCTAAGCTCCCATCATCTTGCAGCACAGATCCTAAATATTTGAAGTCATGCACCTGCTGCATTAAACTGTCCTCAAGTCTAATCCCCTCATTCAACTGTTCTTTCCCATCCCACTCAAATTTCATGTACTCTGTTTTTGCCATACTTATTTTCAACCCCTTTGATTCGAAGGCATTCCTAGTCTCCTCTAACCTTCTCTCGAGTTCCATTTTGGATTCCCAAACTAAGACTACGTCATCTGCAAACAGCATACACCAGGGGACCTCCTGCCTTACCCCTGCCAGTAACTCATCCAGGACCGAAATGAATAGATATGGACTAAGTGCTGAGCCCTGGTGCGCACGAATCCTAACTTGGAAACTATCAGAGAACCCCCAGGCAGTCTTAACGCTTGTCCGTGCATCCCTATACATGTCCCTCACCATATCTATATAAGTCACCCACCCCCTTCTTCTGTAAGACTTCCCACAATACCTTCCATGGTACTCTGTCATAGGCTTTCTCTAGATCTATAAATACCATGTGTAACTCTTTCTTGGCAGCCCGAAACTTCTCAATAACTTGCCTTACGGCAAAAATAGGGTGCATTGTGGATTTTCCTGGCATAAACCCAAACTGACTTTCCCCAATTGCAGTTTTACCCCGTAGTCAAGCTTCAATTACTCTCTCCCAAAGCTTCATTGTATGTCTCATCAATTTAATACCTCTAGTTCCCACATTCCTGAACATCACCCTTCCCTTTGAAAATAGGCACTAACCAGCTGTCCCACCATGCTCCTGGCATACTATTCCTCATAGCCAATCTATTGAATAACTTTGTGAGCCAGGAAATGGCAACATTCCCCAAGACCCTCCATACCTCTACTGGTATCTTATCTGGCCCTAAAGCCTTTCCTAGCTTTATTTTTCGCAATGCCTGAACAATTTCTTCAGCCCTAACCTGCTCCACTTCTTCATCATTATTTCTTCCAGTGAAAGGCTCATGCTCTACCCCCTCATTCATAAGCTTACTAAAATATTCCCCCACCTGTTTTGTACTGGCTCTACCCCACAATACTTTGCCCCCGTTATCCTTGACACTAAACACCTTTTCAATATCTCTGCCTTTCCTCTCCCGAGCCTAGCTATTTTATATACTGCCATTTTTCCTGCTCTGGTACCTAACTCGGCATACATGTCCACATATTTCTTATGCTTTGCTATTCTATCTGGGCCTCCCTGCTTCCATTGTGCCACCAAGTCTTGAAAGCATATTTCTTTTTAACTGCTATCTGTACCTCCTCATTTCACTACCAAGTTTCTCTGTCTAATCGAGAACCCCCTACTCGTACTGCCCCTAGTACTTTGTTTCCACAATCACGGATCTGTTGTGTTACCCTTGTCCACAGCTCTCCTGCAGTGCCATCTAAATCCCATGCTATCTTTCCTGCCATTTTCTTAAACTCTTCCACCTTGTCTGGTAATGCGCACCACCTAATTGCAGTCTCTCCTCTATGTCTGACCACCTGTTTTGCACCCCTAGGTCTTAGGTCTAGCACTACTAGCCTATGTTGTCCCGCTAGGTTTTCACTCGGTATCACTTTACAATCCTTGCACTCGCTTCTATCCTCACTCTAAATCACGAAGAGATCAATCTGGGATTCTCCTGCCCTGCTCTTAAAAGTAATCAAATGTTCCTCTCGCTTCTGGAATAGTGTTTGCTAAAATGTATTTATGTGCCACTCCCGCTGCCAGGATACTCTCCCCTGCTTTATTTTGCTCTCCATAGCCCCCACCCACCATGTACCTCTTCATACCCTTTCCTACCTCTACCTACATGTCCCTTAAAATCCCCACCAATTATGACCCGTTCCTCCCTACTCAGGCCCAATATCAGGTCATCAAACTGTTCCCAGAATGCTCGTTTCCTGGCTGTATCTAATCCAACCTGGGGGCCATATGCACTAACTAAATTTATAAGTTATAACAATGCCACCCTAAACTACCTGTACTACTAACAGCCTACTATTTATCCGCCTAACCTCAACCACACTATGTCTGAGTTCCTGATCTAGGACATTTCCCACTCCATTTCTACCCTCCTCACTACTTGCATAAATTAGTTTATGCCCATCCCCAATGTTCCTGGATTTATCACCTTTCCATCTTGTCTCCTGCAGGCATGCAACATTTACTCTCCTAGCCTTTAGCACACCAGATAACTCCCTAGTCTTGCCTGTCAAAATTCCTATATTCCAGGTACCAAACCTAAGTTTAGTACCTCCACTTTTACCACTACTTCCAAGACCTTGTTGTTGATGCTGGACTCGCTTCTTTAGCCCCACCCGTCCACTGTGGGGTAGCCCTCGTCAATTTATCACGGCCACCGGGCATTGCAGGTGCGCGTCGCTTATGGCGAGGGACGCCCTAGCCATACTCGAAATACTATTTAGAACCAACGTCATTTGTTTTGGCAAATCTTTACAACCGGCTGCCAACCTGATGTCGACCCTCCACTTTTGCACCTGGGCTGGGGGACCGGCAATGGCGTGGTTTGGTTTTGGTCTGCCCTGAGTATTTTATGCCCTCAGTACCCTCCATAACTGGCGGACATTTTCCTATCCGCCAGCTGGGGAGGCACCCGATAGGGGACCAACAACCCCCTCGGGAATTTATTCACTAGCATTAAAATAGAATTTTCACTTAAAAAGAAATTAATCACAGAATTTGAAAATATAGGATCTTTTTATTAGAAATTTTAAAAGCAATATTTGATTTTTGATGGCTTTTAAAATTTCTAATAAAAAGATCCTATATTTTCAAATGCTGTGATTAATTTCTTTTTAAGTGAAAATTCTATTTTAATGCTAGTGAATAAATTCAAATTATAAAATACTTAACAAATTATGTAACAAATAAAATAATTTTAGATAATCATGTGCTAAATACGAATAAGTGAGGAAAGTTCAACATTTTTCAAACATGAAATATTTATTGCAATTTCATATTCCTAATTTGTTTAGCGATAAATGTGTTTTAATAATGCATAAAAAGTAGTGTTGTAAATTAAAGTGTTCGTTTTTATTAAATGGGGAAGAAAAATAAAAAAAAAAGGCGGCGGAAAAAGAAAAACGCAAGAAGAAAATTAATCAGTTTTAAGTACCTGTCCCTGTGATTACTGCATGATTTAGTTAGAAATCTGCATTAAAAAGTATGTTTTTTTTATATAAAATTCATGTTTTATTTAAAAAAAAAAGAAAAGCTGGGGGGGAGGAAATGCAAAAAAAAGCCTTTCTTTAGGTATGGTGGTGGTGAATCCTGATTCCTGATTGTTTCAGTTGTACGATAGGAAAAATACAAAGGTTACATTTGCAGTGAAATGCAAATTAATGGATTAAGAATACATGTATAAATTGTCAGATTCGTCATTTTAATTACCTTCACTATATGATAGTAAATCTGAAAAACATTTTTTAAAATAAAAACTAAAAAAAAACAGTAAAAAAACATGTTCATTTTCAACACTAGCAGGGTTGGAAAATGGAAAATAAGAAAAATTAAAAAAAATCAAAATGTTTTTTAATAGTTTATTTTGAGAAGAAAAAAATCAAGAAGAAAAACACGTTTTTTGCAATAATAAAAAGTTTACAAGTACTCGACAATCTTTAAAGAAACACTGTATCTTGACTGTGTATATTGAATACAACTTTGCCTGTACGCCACAGTGTAAACACTCCACCTCACTACGTGGCGCTATTTTTCACGTGTGACACATTTTTGGCCAGCCTTTCCTATCTTCCCCTCTATTATCTTTGCTTCCATTGCCCATACATTGCTGAAACTCATTTTTGATGCATTGCTGACTGGGAGCTTTCTGTCTGGCATTGTGGGATGACTTTGACCCGAGTGAACTGTGTAGTTGTTAAACATTACCTCTTCAATAGGCACCTGTGGATTTTACTGCTTGGACTGCTATTCTTGGCCTTGCTGCTTCTATGACTGTTGCAACTTGGTATGTCCGACAATTCTTTTTTTAGTACTGTTGACCAGATAACTTTTGGGATGCTGTGAAGCAGACTGCTCATTAATTCCCACTCATTGATTGACAATTATTCTTCACTGTCCTATTAAAACAAGGCGAACTGTCACTGCAAGGTGTCTTCATGCAGGATGGGAGGCCACAAGTGTGCGAAGTTGCAAACATTGGTGGGTGATGTCACAAAATGCAATCTGAAACAAAATGACATGATTAAAATTGTACAAGTATTCACTGTTGTTAAGGTCCTATACAATGGCCCAAGGGGTCTTTGCCATAGCTTCATTTTTTCCTGAAGTCAGAGGGAAGGGCCTGTGCCATTGTGAAGGTACTGCACAAAGTGAATGTTTGCGGTCTGCTCTTCCACTGTTCCAAATCTGGCCCCATACTGGAATCGGGTTTCCTGGTGATGCTTGGGTCAAATTTCCACTGGGCCTAGTGTCCAGTGATCAATTTATAACTTAAGCTTGTTTTCCTGGTTAGGTAGGATTTTTAAAAAAAGGATATCGTCCTATCTAGGAAGTGACCTGGACAAGGGCTGTCGGCATGTCTGGTTATGATCAAGTGGTTTTTTCCACTTGTGTCCTGAGGTGTCCATCAGGGTAGTGCCAAGTCGTAGAGACTAGGTCTCTGGGTACAGGAATTCATCCTCAGTACCTGCCAGTTCTAGTTGCTTCCGAATGAGAATGATGTTTTCTTGTTCATTATGGGGTTTTGCTTCAACAGGCCCAGGTCTTGAATTTTTGATTTTTCAACATTTGTTGCAGTTTTCTAACTTGATTAACAGCTTTTGGAGCACACTTTCATCTAAATGGCAGGAACGCCTCTCTGGTTGTCATTGGTGTGTGCTCATGAATTCGTCATGGCCCATATCTTTTCTCGGCTTTGGGTAAAATTCATATATTTTATGTCGAAGATAGCAAGAACTGGAGGAATGTGGGTTTTTTCCAGAAGGGACGCTGGTTGTCTAGGCTCGGGTCTCTTCTGTCTTTGAGGAGGAAATTTTTAATATCCATTTTCTGAAGTTTCTTCTTTTTTCTATTCTCGTCATGCATAATTTCAGAGCTTTCTCCACTGCCTACCACCAATTCTCTAGAGGGAGAAGTGTCTCATTTGAAGTCTTCATTTTCCACATGATGGGACATGTCAAAAACCTTTGTGATGCCAATTTGTTGGTGTGCACCAAGTGTCAGGGTGTCATTGGTCTATGTTGGCAGTCTTCCAAGTCTTTCCTGCCAGCAAGGTATTTTGCAAACTGCCATAAAACCATCACACTACTATAAGCTTCACTTTCATAAACCATTTTGATCATTTCATAAGTTTTGGATACTGTTTTTTTCTAGTGTAGAACAAAATTTGATGTTGGCTTTTTCTCCTTTGTGTTTTTCCGATGCTGATTAAGAAGGTACTGTAAGTTATGGTGCTATAACTAAAAACCGGAACTTTGTAATACCGTGACATTTACAGAAGGTGGCTAGGTAATTGGGCTTCACAACACCATAGCTTATTTACATATAGCTCCATTTAGTTTAAAAGAAAAATTACAATATTGTGTGACAATGTGTATGTATATGGGCTATTGACTGGACATAAATGGTTTAATTTATGACCTCAGTTTGCATCTATGAATATGACCTGTTGCCAGCTCTAGTTTCAAAATTGGTAACTAGCTTTTTTCACTGAGCTTTTGTGTCTTCATCCGTGGTCAAATACTTAAATATGTGCCTTGTTGAAAATATACACAGGATTTTTGTTGGCTTTACTTTCTATACTTAGTTTCGTTTAATGAGTCAGGGCCTGGATTTTGAAAGATGTTTAATCTAGATATTTTGTGATACTTGTTGGCATAGTGATTAGGGGATAATATCCTATGGTACTTAGTGTTCTATCCAACATTGTGCAGTGTAGTTGGCCTCATTTGTCATTTCCTTTGTATTTCATTTGTCTGATATGAGGACTGATGTGATGTGGCGGGAGTGCATGTCACAAGAATTATTTATGACATTGGGAATTGAACTCAATTCTTGAATGGGTTTGAAGGCTGACCAGGTGGGTGGTAGCTACTAAAGTTGGATTTGTTCAACTTCAACATGGAATGAACATGAAAGAAGCTATTATCTCCAGAGGGCATATATTTTTCAAAATGTTTATTTTGAAAAATATATGCCCTCTGGACATGATAGCCTCCTGTATGGAAGAATAAAATGCTCACACCATATCTTCATTTCACTAATGTGTTGATTTTAGTCACTAAATCACCATCTTATTTCTGGCTGATTTTTTTCTGATGTTATGGGGTATGCAAACTGCTGGTTTCCCAGCTGTTGGCTGGCTGTAGCCGCTGCTTTCTCCAGCAGGCTAGTGATTTTAATAGCAGCTGGTGAAGTTGAACATATCCAACTTTAGCAGGTACCAGCTGGTCATGTGACTCCCTTCCTGCTGCTACCAGCTTGTGTGAATTCTTTGTGGCTAGTAGTGGCACTAGTGTAGTTGAAACCCCCACTGCTTGGGTGATTGGTTAGATTTTCTGTTTTTTGCAAGATGGTGATTGAATGACTTGCACTGCTAATACCAGCAGCAACTGGACAAGTGTGAACCCAAAGCAGCTGCTGCTTGCTGTTGCTGCTAATAGCCAGCAGCAACCAGTGGCTTGTAAACTAGCCTAGTGTGAATGTACTTTTATGATGAAAGGCTTGTGTAAATTCACAATTTGCTGTTAGTAATACACCTTTGTATCAAGTCCGACAAGTGTCTGTCTGCCCACACAGGAATGGGCACCACAACAATGATCATTCCTTTCTTGGTTCTAAAAAGTAGTGTAACTCGCTTTTTAAAGTAGTCTTTCACTGCTGGAGTGGCTTGTCTGTATAGACAAAAGTTCTCACAAAACCACTCAAAACCTTTCAGACAAAATGCTGTTCCTTATGATAGAAAGCAGGAACATGGTGATGGTCAACAATTGTATTGACCAGCCTTTTAATGAAAAAGGTTCATTAGGATCATTTTTTTGTCACCACCCTTGCTCCTGGAGTGAGTGATTGATGGCAATGACCCAGACCCACTTTCTTGTATATATTTGGTTGCTCGTGTTTTCTATTTGTCTTCTTTCCAATCAACTTGTGATTCTTTATGAGTAGGTGGATATTGACCTAAATTATAGCTGTTTGGGACATCCATGTTTTCATTGCTGTTAGTGGTTTTTGGATGTTTTTTGCGAAGAAAGTTTCTTCTAAAAAACCATTTTCGGCTTCGATTTTACCGATAAAACCTATTACAGCATTTATCAGTATAATATACTAAAAAGTGGGTTAAAGTGATCGTGCTCCGAAACTTTGGGCAGGATTGAGTTTTTATATTGACCAATTTACTGAATCCTTAATGTATTTTGTGTTATTGTGGAAACATGTTTCCAAGCAGCTTGTTATGGACCATGTAACATTCTCCATGCTGTGTTTATGCATATTTCACAATTTGTCATGTACTTTGTATGTGTTGGATGGATTATTGTGTTTATCAAACTACTGCTTTTTGTTCCAGGTGCAATAACTATTCATCTTGTCTGAAGAAATTACTCAGGAGTTTTTTCTGCTTTTCTCTTGGAAAAAATCTGGACATTCTGTCACTTTGTTATTGGTTTTAGTTCTCTTCTCCCATCCGTACATGAGTCAGTATGTACTGAAGTTGGTTGATCCATGAACTGAGTCTTTGTAATTTACTGTATCATGTAGGTGACTTGCCTAGGCTTTAAGTGCATCTTGAGTGAATGATACTCTGGTTCTTTTTCTCAGCTAAACCTTCCATCTGTGGATAATCTCTTATCGTTCTATGATGGATGTATGTCGTGGAATCTGCTGTCAACAGTTTCTCTTGTATTTGCAGTGGCAACACTGAAGATGTTGCCACTGCAAAGTTCAGATTTTATAAAATTCTGAATAGACTTCTAATCTGCGATATTTATGGCTTTGGCACTGCAAACTGTTTTTGAAATGGTACTGTCATTTAAATTAACTGTGGACACCAGTTGAGTGTACTGGAGGCCCTATGAAGTCTACACTGGTTTTGCATGTCTTCAGAAGTGTCATTTTTTGTTTACTTGGTACACTGGACAAATACTAATTAGTGTCGACTCATGTTCAAGTAAAACTTTCTACGGGATTTGACCACGACCGTACTCATTATTATGACAATTTTAAGACGGGTACTAGTAGTTGTACACATGCATCAATGTTTTTCCACTGCAACCTGTAACTCTTGGTGGGCAAGAATCTCTTCATTTTCCACATGGACAGTTGCGTTTGGTGGGCACCATGTTATCAGTGTTTATCACGCACCTCCAAGTTGTTTCTTACTCATCACTCATCTTATCACTAATTTCTGAGATTCAATGATCTGTCATCGCTTCCTTCTGCTAAACTTCCTGGTTACCAATTAAGACCATATCTTGGACTTTAAATTTTACTTTAGCCGTTG
Source organism: Brachycybe producta (assembly GCA_036925085.1). Taxonomy (NCBI): domain Eukaryota; kingdom Metazoa; phylum Arthropoda; class Diplopoda; order Playtdesmida; family Andrognathidae; genus Brachycybe; species Brachycybe producta. The sequence goes on along the minus strand of JAUPFP010000001.1, from coordinate 11,487,032 downwards.
TTTGTTTCACAGGACAAGATGAATTCTCGAATAGTAGAGTAGGATAAAATGCTTTCCAATTGCTGTCAGAGATACTTGCTATACTTGCTGTATGGCTTGTACCCCTGTCTTGCTGAAGCAATGTTATGAGATTAAATCTATCATTTTTCAAGAGTGGGTCTTAAAAACTTGAATCATGGTACAATCACAACTGGAATACACGATAATTGTTCATGGTTTTGAAGGAATTTGTTGATTGTGTGGGGACACTTCAAGAATAGTCTTCTAAACAACTGGCCAATTTGCATCAGCTGGAGGAGCATATTCGGGATGAAGTAGTGTTTTCATTACCAGTTTTATTGTTACTGGTATTTCAGGCCTATTGTTTTACATCGGTATTACTGGTAAATTGACCTTTCAATACTTTTTTTCGGTAAAAAGGTTTATATTTATTTAGATAAAAGAATTGGCCAATATTTAAGAAGCACTGAATTTGATATTAAAATTTCTCGTATGTATAGAAACAGTTTTTCTAAAGACTGAAGTCAAACAAATAGTATTCGTATGCACTTGTAACCATTTACGAAAGTCACGGTAATGTCCTATGATAAATGTTTGTGCAGCTAAAATGCTTTTTGTGCATTACTGTGCATACTTACGTACTAACATAACATTTTCATTTGTTACGATTGTGATATAAAATAATTATGCATTAAAATATTAAAAAAAATTGATATTGAGATTAAGAAAAATTGGAATTTGCATCGAGACGAAATAGATAAAAAAAACCACCAGTTTTATTTAACGTGATTATTTTTTGTTACATAATTATTAGTTATGAATTTGTTTAATTTTTTTTAACATGGGAATTTTTTCAGTAATTTTTACAGCGCTTATTAAATTTTTAGCTCTATTACCGAAATTTACCGGTATTACCAAAACCAATAATTTTATAAGATGACTTGTAATGGAAACCATCTGTTGATGTAGTTCCACAAGCCATGTGATATTGAAATGTTTCAGGCCCATATGTTTTTGTAGTGTTCGTGCTTTGGTTGGGCTTTGTATTTTTTTTAACTTCTAGGCCACTCGGTACTGTATGTACCGATTGTCCCATTTCTTAATTAGGTTAAGGCCCAGCACATATTGTACTGCATCGCAAATTGAACCCAGCCCCGTGGGCTGGCAGCGCAGTACTACCATCTGTTTTACAATTTCCCCATCCGGGAAGAAGGGGCTGGGTTCAATATGCATGCAGGGCCTAAGAGTCACCCCTCTAACAATTGTATGTTTCCACAAGAGTGGATTTGTTAGTTTTTAATTGATTTGGTTTTCATTTTTGCTGTTCACATCTGTGAAAAAAACGTATGTCAGCAGTTTTGGGCCATTGGCCAACTGGACCAATGCTTGATGGTCCATTTGGGCCCCAAACTATTAAAGCGACCAATAAAAAAGTGCCCTGAGAATGCGCCATCCAGTATTTTGGTCGATTCTCAGAGTATAAGGTGCTGTATTTTAAATGCCTGTTAATCTAAGTTCGAATTTTTGTATTTGCTAAGAAACAAGTTATTTTTAAATGTAAAACTGGTGAATTTTAATTTTGAACCTATAATTATTTTTTCCTGATTGTGCTCTTTTTCATGTGCAGCATTCCACCTAATCATCAACAGGACGACGGTCAGGTGCAAACCTACAACTTCAAGGGAAAGCAGTCAACTCAATCTTCAGAGGTAATTTATCGGGCCTGACGAGATACGAATGACAGAATATCCTCAAAACTAGAAGTCTTTTTGAGGGCTAGTGAGGGTGCTATTAAAGTATTATATTGCGTAGTCCTACCGGACCAGATAGAATAAGTGACGTAGCTAGTCACTGTTAACTCGAGTGCAAACTTGCCTTGAGTCGCAAAAAAAGCAGATTTTATTTAGTCGAGAAAGGTCTCACTATTGCATCGTCACAAATTTGAGTTCTCATTTGGAGGAGTGCCAGCATCATGAAGGAAGATATGGTTTTTCACTTTTATTTCTGATATTATAATTTCAATTATTAAAAATATTGAATTTGTTAACAATCTAGTCATCATCATTTAAAACTTGCATTCTTTTCTGAGACACTCTGTAGGTAAGTGAAGTTGAAAGCCCCCTGATGAGTCATTTGGCAGTGACGAAACCAATTAGTGCTGCTGACTTTCTGTTGAATATTCTGGTAGTATCTGAATTTGGTTGGGGTAGCCATGCTTCATATTAGATTTGTCAAGTAAGATTATCTAAAGGCAAGAAATGCTCTGTATGCTCTATAAATATTCCATATATTGTGAAGTGAAAAAAATTTTGGTGTTTCACAAGTTGGTTGTGTACATCAACTGAATAAGAATATCTTAGCTTTGTTGAAAGTATATGCATGGTGCAACAGTTGCCAAACATCTTGTTGGATTCCTTTCTATGACTTGTGCATGTTGTATTTAATGGGTACCAGGACTTTAAAAGATGTTAGCAATCTAGATCTGTTGTCTGATATGTATGTGACCATGCCATGCATTGTCCTTTTTCTTCTGCACCTTCTGGGCCATCTCAAGGTTTCTTCAGCCCTCCTACTGCTCATTCCTCTTCAGTTTTGTTAGCATAGAGGAGACTGGTGAGGAGTGGGACATTTTTTACATTTTTATTTTTCATAACTAAATTTTGTTTATGTTGTCAAACAACTGCATATAGTAATATAGCTTAACATGTCAGCTAAATGTTAAAAATTATAAATGCTGTGAAACAAATTTAATAGGGGAAAGTTATTTTGGGAGGGTAGTAATGCAAGCTGTCCCATGCCTCCTGGAAGCAGGTGGGATGGGGACACATGCCTCAGGATGTTTGGGACAAGTATTATAAATATACTTAGACAATCATTCTTTCAAACAAAAATGATTCGTTTAATAGTATAATTAATACTTTTAATATCTTCGAGTACACCTTTAGTCTCTTGGAAAATAGATATGCCTACAGAAAATATAACAAATTTTGAAATGTAGTCATCAGATCAACTTTAAATTTGTAAAGATCCTGTAATCTTTGTGTTGCCACACCACATGAGTTTGGGAAGCTTCAGTACTGTATCTTAGTGATTATGCTAATTTCTGGTATCTCAGGAAATATCACTGGCCTTCGTTTGTCGCAAATAAGAGACATCTGCTACTGCCATTTCACTTTGAGGAGGGTTCCATTCATATAATACCATAGCTACATAGTGCATTATTTTTTTTACTAAGAAACATCATAGTCGAAGTCTGGGCCTTCACCATCTCTTGACATCTTATCATTACTCATTTGTACAGTAGCAGATTCATCTTCACTTGACAATTAACGTGGAAACAACATCTTTCTAACAGATGTTTGTTTTTTTTGCTACTCTTCCATTAATGCCAACTTCTTAGGCGTGTCTGTCAGTATGCTGGCTTTTCTTGTTTTTCTTCGTCTTGTTGCAGCTTGTTGTGGTCCTGCTTTTAGGAACTGGTATTACATCCTAAAGTGATGAGATTAAAATTAGCTTATCCTTGCACATAGATAGTATTGAACATCTGGTGTTGGCGTTTGGTTTGGTGTTTCCTGATCTGGATCAATTTGCTCCACAGGAGAAGGGTGATCCACTGACATCATGAAATCCTCTGTGCACATAAGACTGTTTTAGGGGCCAAATCTTGGTTTTAACAAAGCCGCTGTTTTTTTAAAAAGCATTCGTGAAGGCAGTGTTTGCTAATTCAGCTACGTTGTATATTGTTGGTTTTACCGGATTCATTGTTATCCATTGCTTTGCAACTTGGTTATAACGACATTTCATAAGTATATATAGTGAAACAGCTATTACTTTCAGTGGTTGGTGAACATTTCTTAACCCTGTTTCATTGCAGTTCCAAATATCTGAGGCTGTGAATGTATGTTTGTTATATACAGATTAGGGTGGTCCAAAAAATAAAAAGTTCAATTTTTTTGTTCTCCTCAAGGCTGAACTTGTTCCATACATAAAATCGATTATCCATGCCAAATTTCAGATCATTCAGACTTTATTTACAGGTCACAACAAAATGCAACTTTATGATTTTAGAACAAAAAACGGGGTAATTTTGTGATAAAATTGTGAAATGTCAATTTTTATTGTGTGATATTTATCTCATCACCAAACAGTAATTAGACAATTTTTTATTTTTGCACAAATATGTCCTTGGAATGTATAGGATACATTTTTCGATGGAGTTCAACCAGCTTCAGAAGGTATTGTTTCGGTGTCTCATCTTTTGTCAGAGTGTGATTATATTCCTGGATCAGGGCAACTCCCCTTTCAGCACAGTCGTTCACAACTTTCATTTTTGCAGCTTTCTCTTGAAACAGCTTGTAGGTTGGGTCCTCTGGCCACTGATGTAAGTTCCTTTTGCAAAAAGCTATCCGCAGCAGCCTTCTTGCCATCGACTATGAGAACTTCAAAGATGTTGGCTGTGTTCTCTGTGACATATGTATCAAGAGTTTTGGTGGTATCAAATAACTTCTCATCTAAACGTTTCAGTCCCTTGGGTTTGGCTGGCCTGAACAAGTTTTTTTTCATCTTTATCTTTGTTTCGACTTCGATGTCATCATCGAAAAGTGCAAGCCCGACAAGTTCCTCCGAAAAGTACCAGAGATGGCGCTTGAAAGCCCGAAGGGCCACATTAGCCACTAGTCGGTCTGGGAACTCAGTCAAGGCAGAGAGGAAGGCACGGTCATTTTGTGGAGCCTTTGTTTCGAGAGGGGTTTCATGCCAATACTTGGCATACAGAAGTGCCACAAATTGACAGATACTTTGCAGGCCTTTATCTTCTCGACTGGTGAGTTTCATCTGATCCCTAAACAAGTATATTTTTAGAGAATATATGGCCTTAGCCATCCATCTGTCATAGTGAAGAGCTCCAGGTGCTCTGAAGCTCATGGGTTTATTAGGAACCCCTCCGAGCATGACGAGGCTCAAATGTAGCAACTCACGGTAGTCATCTCTCAGAAACTCATCCTTCTCGAGAGCAGTGGTGTAGAAGCAAATTGCTTCGTTACTCACAGCACTAAAGACACCACTGAAGAGATTATGTGGTGCACTAGGTGTGGCTGCAAAATTGGTTTTGTTGATAAATGGCCATTGCGTCTTCAACCGTTTAAATAATTGTAGAAATGCCAAGGACATGTGTAAATACATCGGCCAAGACAATTTCATACAAATGATGGCGACAAGCAACCCACAGCAGGACACGGTCAAGAGCCTTCTCGATCAGAGTGCATGCCCCAGATAAGAGTCCAGTGTTTGATGCTGTGGTGTCGAACACTAGCCCACGAAGCTGCAACTGCAGGCCCCATTCATTGAGTGTCTTGAGGCAAATGTCAGCCTGGGCTTGACCAGTTCCCCGGAGGATAATTGGAACTCCAAGCAACTTTTCTTGTCCTCCGCTGAAAATGAGGATGGCGGTGCGGTCCACCTTTTCTCTCCCATTGATTATATCTGGAAGCAGTTTTCCATCCCAATGTAAAAGGCAAGGAGCATTCATTGAACTCGAGAAGCTAGTCATATCGTTTTTTTGTGACTGCCTCCCGACAGGCTTTCCTGGACCGCCGGATAGTGCTCCATGAGAAAGAAGTACTACTAACATGTCCGAGAGCCTGTGCTGTTGCTCCAATGACAAACATGGCTTTCCGATCACTGATGTTGACACGGTCAAGTGACATCGCAACCGCTTGAGTAATTAGCTTTTCTTTCTTTTTGGGTCTAGTAGATGGCTTCGATGGTGTTTTTGCAGATATTGATTGCTGAAATTCATCTTCTTCATCTGAAGTTGATGGACATGAAGGAGAGGATTCAACAGCAGAGGTTGAGGCCACCACTCTACACAGCTGCATATTTTCTGCTTCTGCTTTCTTCTTTCTCATCTGTTCTGCAACACATCGGTTCCTTTTTCGTGCCTCTTGTTCAGTGAGATTTTTGTCCTTGGAGCCAAACTGGCACTTGATAGATCTTTTCTCTGAAGTTCTAAAAAGACTTTGTCCTCTTCACAGGTCATTGTCTCCAGAGCATTGGCAGCAGCAATGTCAAAAAGTTCTGTTAGGTCCCCTTTAAAAATGTCCTCTTTAATTTGACAGCTTTCTTTTTGAATTGTTCTGCCTTTTTCAGTTTCACAAACTGTTCGAAAAGTTTCTTGAGCTTCCGCTCTGCATTGTCTGCTCGCTGAGTTGGGTACTCGAGAACTGCCATGATAGTCAATTTCAGGCTCTTATTAACTGGTAGATGCTCCTCCATGTGGTGAAACAAGAATTTTGAGAGTACTTCGCCTTTGGATGGTAGCCGCGAGCAACATAATTCTCTAGTTGGCTTCCCAATTAGCCAGACACTGGCGGCACTTCGAAGTGTAGATTCAGCCATTACAGAATAAGATTAATTAAAATTACCTAAAAATTGAAGAAAATAATTAAATTAAACATTAACTCCACAAATGCAAAATATTTCTGATAAAGTATATGTCGTAGACGAGATTTTGAAAGTCGCACGTGGTTGTGACCCCTAAACATGGTCTGTTTTGACTGAAATTTTTTCACATGTTTCTGAGTTAATGAAACAAAGGCAAAGTTGAGGAAGGAGTAACTTTTGATATTTAGTTTTACCCATAGACCTATGGACCACCCTAATACAGATGTTATGTTGTCAGCACATTTGACAATGGTTTTGTTAAAGCTCGTTAAACTCGTTGACTCTTTACCAACCACTTGTGTTGGAAACTTGCTTTCAGGCACTTCAATTCCATTAGCCTCTGCAAAAGCAAATGCAAGTTTCCTGGTGTGCACTGTTGTTAAACCGTAATGCATTAATGAACATGTTTTGTAATATTAGTTCAACATTTCCTCTTTCTGCAGACAAAATACTTGTCTGAAAGGTGTATTTGGGGGCAAATTGGTATATGCTCTGTGGTAATTTCTTTGTCATTATCAGATGTATTGGTCATTTACGTAAAACACAATCTTTTAACTAATAAATCAGTCCGTGATTTATAAAAAAAATATTAGTTGACATTGTGCCATTATTTTCCTAAGCTGATAAACTAATGCATTTTGAAAATTATACTTTAAAGCAATTTCAAAACATAGTTAACATGTATTTAGTGTTTTAAAATTTGCCCCTCTCCTTTTTTTTATTTCTCGAATGTGCTGATCCCTGTACCATAAACTATTAAGTGACTGAATAAGAAAATCTCTGCAGCATGTTGTCTAATACACCAATGCTGAGCAATCTCAAGTGTTAAGCAAAAGAGGTGATGAAGCTGTAGCTTTGATTTGCTTTTATTCTATTTTCACACCTTCTCCATGACCACATGACCAGGCCTACGAAATATAACACTAACAGGTAGGGTTTTTTGTTTGGTGTAAATAATTGTATGCTCAACAATTCCTTCCCCTAGGGAGTCTTAATCTCCCTTCCAAGAATGTTTTGCACTAATTTAACTTGTGATATAGGATAATGTTAGTAACTGGGTTTACATAATTCCTTTTGTCAACACTGTTTCTAGTTATTACTGAAGACTTCTCTTTGCCCTTGATATTCATCACAATTACCATTTGCAGTAATAAGTTTCGGTGTCTTTGTTTGTTAGGATGCCTGCCATTCATGGTAGTTTAAAGATGAGGTCTTGACTGATGTGCCGTGTCTTGCAAAACTCATCTTGCTTGTAGCATGCTCAGCATACAGGAAAACATGAAGCATGTGAAGAAAATGCCACTGATGATAATCATTTGGTGCTATCAATGCGGAACCTAAGCTTGAAAAACTCCCAAAATCTCCTGTGAGCTTTATGGCGACCACGTGATTATTTACCAATTCATTATATTTGTTTTCTATAGCTTGTCTCTTCTCTTAATCGTGCAGTGACCGCACTGAGAAGATTCGAGCCATAGAAGTAGTCGGATGGTGATGGATTGTAGTCATCCTTCTGTGTAGGGGTGTAATCTGCTCAGAAAGATGGTGACCATCTCTTCTGGTCGCCATTGGATGTGCATCTTCCTCTTGGTTGGAATATGATGTTGCTCCTTTGGGATCTCTATGCCTCTTTGCCCTATGGTGTCTCCGGCTTGCCTAGAGAACATTAGACAACACAGTTTCATATTGTAAACACTTTATTCACTCTTGTATAGAAACAGTAACATTACAAGAGAGAATAGTTATCAATTAAAGGTGTGTCCATGGGCTCATGTGATATGTATGTAACGTCCCGCCGGACTGTTACAATACCCCAGTAAATTCACTCCCAAAATGGACGGAAAACTTACCGCTGACCGGCTCCTCACGGGGATGGGACCGTACCCGTAGCCGTCTCACACGGTGTTCCCCTTGGGATGTGTCGGCTCCAGGAGCCACCCACGACGGACACGACGAAAGACCACGCCGCCACGCCGAGAATACCGCGAGCCGACACCAGTACCGGCCGAAACAAGACGGTAAAAGACGGTGGTGTTGATCCCCAACCGGACAACCCACCCTCCGCGGTACTTTCCCAAAGAAATGACACGGACACAGCAAGTGACGATTAAAAGAAGTGTTTTAATTACACTTACGATGATGGATGACGGTGTTGATATTTACAAGCAAAGGGCTTTTCCGATTGACCAGCCCAAAGGCACTTTAAACAAGCCAAAAAGCCACAAGGCAAACAAAGAGATGATCCAGAAGTACTGGCCAGTGGAGGTCTACCTGACCTCCACCCACAGGTCTAGTCAAGCTCACAGCCTACAACCAACTGCCCAGATCCTGTGGTTGACTAGGCCACAGGAAACCTCCAGGCAACTCTACCTGGAGGGGACAGAGGTCACTTCTGACCTCTCACCCATAGACTTCATGGTGAGAGGTCTGCTGGCACCAAAATGGCGTCCGTCCCAACAGCCTACTGTAGCTGTCAGGCAGACCACCATAGGGAAATTCGTCTGCTCCATCAAAATTAAAATTTGAGCAGACCAGGTTGCCACATGTATATAGTAATCTATGTAGTACACAGACAGGGCAAAAGAGTGAACAAAGAGGAACATGGCCTTTTTATACCGTGGACCTGTGTACACCTAGGAGGTGTAACCAGGTCCAAGTGACCATTGTCCTAAGAGTATCAATCTGCCACTTAACTATGAGTCAGAGAGGGAGGGAGGGACAGGTATGAGTTGTTTGCACCCTAGTTTATGGTTTTGGTGGGATCACAAGTTACTAGGGGGTTACACTCCTATGGTGTAAAGTATGCATTTAAGGTTACATATTAGTTTGCTTTACATCAATGAATGGGTCTTCAAAACAATTGAATTATTCACGTGATGAACCAACTTTAGATATAACAGATTATGTCCTGTAAATACTTTTGATTTAACCCTTTCGGACCTGATTTATATCTGTGCATTTGAACGTCCAGTGCAAGTTTCATATTTACATCGTTGTTCATGACCATCAATAGGGCATGGCCAATGACCAATACCATCAAAACGAACATCTGATTGAGATGTGAGATACTGGACTATAGCTAAATGGTCGACCTCTTTTTACCACAGGCATCATTCCTGCACATGCCAAAGCTTCTGACACTTCCATTGTGAAGTCAAGTAAATTGAGCTGCTCTTTTTTGGAATATTGTGGCTTGTTGCTTGTTGTTTATATTCTAACCAACTGTTGGTTACTGCAAGATTCATAAAATGAAAGATGACTCTCAATGTCCACTTATTTGAGCAAAAGAACGTCCAATAAAGTTCAATTAAGAAATCTGCCTTGTCTACACCACCCATGCTTTTATTATAGTGACGAATAATAGCTGGTCGATTAACATCAATGTACTTTTTATTTGTCTTGTCCCATCTTTTGGCATTATCTGTCTTGCCAACACCAATGAAATTTGAGGCAGTGTTCACAATTTTATTAGCGAGCCATCGAACTACTACAACTTTTCTATCTTTGGATGTAACAGAATTAGTAGAGACCTTCTTTCAATTTTACGTAGTTCTTTTTCAGTTTTCAAGTTACACATTTTTCCAGCTTTGTTTATTTGCAAAGTGCCCTCAGCAAAAATCTTATGGTCTAAGAATTGGAATTGAGTTGAAAAAATTATCAAAGTACAACTTGTAGCCACCATTTACGGGGAATTCTCTCAGAAAGTAGCATGACGACAGCTCCAGTCATTCCAAATTTGGTTTCATACTCTTCTGGGAATGTGGTAGAAGCTTTCTGGTAAACCACATTCTCCACAAATTATATATACTTTTATGCCATATGGCTTTGGTTTATTAGGCAAGTACTGTCTTATTGATACCTGGCCCTTGAAAGCTATCATCGACTCATCGATAGAAAGGAACTCTTCAATGCATAGTTGCTTGCACCTTTCTTGAAACGATAACACTGGTTGTATTTTCCATAATTTGTTACTCGGATCCGGAGCTACATTTGTATCAACTACATGCAGGCAGTTCCGCAGCTTTAGAAAACGGTTTTGTGACATGTTAATTTGACTAACCAGCGTTATTTTAGTAGATGGTTTCCAATGCAATCTTAGTTGGGGAAACTGCACTATTCCCATTATAAGATGGAGAGCAACCAAGCGTTGGATTTTGTCTGGAGATATGTTCACTGAAACACCTTCTGTTGCTAAAGAATACATATTTGTTTTTTCAGCAAATTCTTCAAATAATTGTTTGGGCATATAGTGTAGAAAATAAGTGGCAGAAGATGGTAAATCATCATCACCATGTGTTTCAATATACAGTATGAACATGTAGTGTCCTCTGGAGGGATAAAAGCCCTTTTGGTCCATTGAAAATCATTTTTTCCTTTAGTTGTTGGCACTGCTGGTATAGTCGTTTTTTCATTTTCTTTATGCTGTGATATGACTGCGTCAAATTCATCATCCACTTCTTCATTTGATGAATCTTCACTTTCAGTTTCATTTTCAATGGGTTTATAATCTTCATCGCTGTCTTAAAGAAGGTCATCAATATCAGTGTCTTCTAATTTATCAAGAACAGATTCTGCTTTGGAAAATGATAGTTTGCATCGTGCTTTACTGGTCAAATCATGTTTCCCATAAAAACTTTTCATATGAAGAATCAATGGTGATTTTTGTGCAGATGTTCCTAGAATATGCAACATAAGTAAATTTCATATTTATGAGCCTAGTACATATGTTAATCAAATTTAGTGAAAATAAACACAAAAACACACATGGTATAGTGATAGTGTTATTTCAGTTATATGGCCATTTCAGCTATTGAGTACTGATGGTGGCAAAATCAACCAGCAATATTTAGCATGGAATATTTTCTAAAATAAGAAAGCTATATTCCAAACAAATCTTGCATGGTAGATTATACAATGGGAGATGTTCAGCTAACTCATGTTGATACCATTAAATATCTTGGCTTAACCTTGTCCAAAGACATGCTTTGGAAAGATCATATAACCAAAGCAGTTACAAAAGCTAATCAAAGGCTGTGGTTTGTCCAACGCACCCTTAAACATTGTAATGAAAACGTAAAGGTCTGCTACTTTACCCTAGTTAGACCTATCCTAGAATATTGTTCCCCAATTTGGAGCCCATTTAGAAATAACCTAAAACAAGAAATAGAAATGGTGCCGCATAGGGCTGCAAAATTTATAAAGGGATGGTATGCATATACTACATCGTATTGTCTATGCTTCAAAGCCTCACTTCTGGGACGTTTGCTGTCTGATAACATTACTCTGCTTAATGGTTTACGAACTAGAAATCCTTGTAAAGGGAGATTTGGGCATTCAAAGTCTTTCAAAGAATTAATGGCTAGGACTGATGCATATTTCCTAATGTTATTAGACTAAATAATTCTCTTCCTGTGAATAGTTATTTGCTAGGACGATTTCAATTTTGTCACGTCTTATTTTTAAATGACAATCACTCATGATTGGGAGCAATCCCCTCTGCCACATACATGGCTTTCAAGCTGATTGCAGGTGTATCTAATTGAATTGAATTGAATTTGTCTAGGGCGATTCAACAATGGAACTCGCTTGCTGGGGATTTTGTGCAGGAAAAATGTATTTTATGGTAGTCATAATTTTTTGTTTTGACAATGCATATATTTGAAGCATTAAAAAAACATTGAAATTGTTGTTGGGTTTATATTTTCTGGTTTTGACAATGCATTTTCTGTGCTGCAGTTGGACTCTTGTTCCTCTGCCATAGGCCTTTATGGCTGCTTGCAGAGTAATTTTTCAAATCAAATCAAAAACTTGCTTTCTGGTGGAAGATTGCTTGGCGCTCACTCCAATGGAGTTGGGGCGGTAGTGCCAAGACATGTAAAGGTCCTCTGGAGAAAAAGGAAGAGGACTTGCGTATCTTGAAAATACACCAGCAAAGTTGGAGGCCAACATTCAAAAGATCAAAGCCGCCAATACTCCAAAGGAGTTTAAAGTCCAGGGGAAAGACTACGAATTTGCCGGATCGTCCTCCCCAAGAACCCTGTTCGATTTGTTGAACCTCTGGATAAGAGCAAAGGGATCAGTCAGTTCGTTGCTCCTTTGCCTCAGCTACTGACAGGTTTGGGAGGAACTGTTGCATCAGCAACTCAGGGGGCTGCCCCAACACCGACCCACGGTGGAGCTGCTGCAAAGGTTGCTGGAAGCAAGAGTGAGCCGACTTGCACTGGTGAAGAAAGACTTTCCCCGGGGACCTGATGATAGGTATATTAAATGTACTATCCTAGGGTCTGGAACGGTTACGGGAGTGGCGTCGGCCAACACAGTTTCGACTGCAACCGATGACTTCGGAGGCTCTGGGGCCCTGTATGTCCTCGAATGTGGTGGATGGCCTCTTAAACTATCTTGTCAGCCCCCTGAGAAGAGCTAGAGCAGACTGTGGCTGGACCGTCATTCATTGGGTACTATCATGCCTATAAGCGGGCAATAATCGAGTACTGACCGGGTCATAGACAATATGAATGGGCGATGCAGATCCGTGAGCAGGCTCCTGTTGGTTTGGAGTCGCAGAAGAGCTCGGGATCTTCGAAGGTGATTCCGGTGTTGACTCTTGAGTCAACCGTCAGGTGATGTTCCTGAGGTGTGTGACCACCGGAAATTGGTGGTAGTACTGCAGTAACTAGCCATGCTGTACGTGGTCTTGTGACTCCTGGGAGTACACTAATGTTTGCGAGTCCGAGCAATGGAAACTTTCGGTTTCCAGGATCGAAAAAATTGTCTGATCTCTGGTTTGGAGGAGTGTATTGGGCCCCGGTCCTGTGTCGAAGAATGAAATTTTCCTCAACAACTGACTGGTTCTTTGGCAAGACCAGCTTGGCAGGGAGTGGTACCAGTACCAAGGCTATTACCGACTGGGCAAACCTTTCCCAGAGCCGTGGGTGACTGGATCACTGCCTCACAGTTAGTTGGGGAGATTATCCGTGATTGCTTTTTGGTCGATCCGGATCAGCAGTCGTTCTGTGTTCTCGATGTGGGACGAGGTGTGGGGCCTGTTGCTGTGGCTTTACGCGCTGCCCACTCATCAAACGACTGTTGGGATGCAATATCGGAGGTTTGACGGCTCAGTATTTGACTGAACCGTTGGCAGGCAGTAGCACAGATCCCACCGTGTGCCCGATAGAACTCACCAGTCATGCTCTCTGTAGAGGCATGCGGGTTCTCCTGATGGGAGTTGATATCATAAGACACTTTGAGGAGGATGAACTCCGTGAAACCGAGTGTGATCCGGCGTATGGATTGTGAAAAACTTAGCTATTCCTAGCGTGGGCATGCCAGTGTTGCAAATATAACTACGGCCCACCCGCCGATAGGCTTAAGGCCACTTATACCATTTAGTGTACGACAGTCTTAACAAGAAGGGTCTTTGCCGTGAAGGTAGACAAGAGCCTATAGGTTCCTACCCCTCCCCGGTACCACCAAAACATAGTATCTCTAGGTTAGCAGCTAGGGTTTGTGCACAGGGTTGTGATTAACAGGTCTGTGTTATCATAGTTCCAATGTTCAGTTCGTGTGATTTAGACATCATTGTAAGGGAAGCAGCTAGGGTTTATGCACTAGGTTGTGATTAGCAGGTCTGTTATCATAGTTCCAATGTTCGGTTTGGATGATTTAGTCGTCATTGTAAGGAGAAGCTGAAAGGGTGTGGTGGCCACTTATCTCACTAGGAGTTATCACTGTCACTGGCAGAGCTGTTGTCAGTAGTGGCATCATCATGAGGAACAGGGTATCGGAAAACTGCTTCATTAGCGAACTCACGCATTGCCTTCAAGTGTTCAGCTTGAAAGAGGACAGCTGGATGGATTGGCCAACTAAGATCAGTTCTAGTGGACGACAAGATGAGTCGTTCACGTGCTGCAGTGCGAATGGGAAGCATACAATGGAACAGGATGTGCTGTAGAGTGTCCTCCTCACCAAGTTCGCATGGGCAACAGCCGTCTGTAGTAGAGAGCCGAAAACGTTGGAGGTAGCAATTGAACGGACCATGCCCGGTCATCAACAAAACTATTTTCCCTGAGAAGATGTGGTGAGAATGAGAATGCTCCAGTTGTGGAAGCAGCTCATGGACTTGACGGCCGGTATTAGAAAGGTTCCACAGTGACTGCCACTCCCGGTGTTCCCTAGCTCGGACTGTTGCCTGGAAGCTCGATATTGCGCGACTGTGAACTGCCACTGTAAGTGACGTAGTCCACAGCTTGGCAAGTTGGTCGGCACGCTCGTTCCAGGTGTGGCCAGCATGGGCTTTAATCCAGGCCAAGCGTATCTGCCTGCCATAACTCCCAAAGCGACGTATATCAGCATTTGCATGGTATGAATCAGCATGTGTGCTGGATCCTAATGACACAACAGTTAGTGCAGATAATGAGTCAGAGCAGATCATTATGGTTGTCCCTCGCGGGGCACGCTCCCCGCCCATTTTAATTGCCATCCGGATTGCTAAGAGCTCAGCCTGAAACACAGTACATTCATCCGGTAGACGGCACCCCCATGAGTGAAACTCGTGATTGCGGTTGGTTACTACAAATGCAGAGCCAACCTTATTGTCTCGTTTTGATCCATCGGTATAGATGCAGAAATCCACCTGTGTGCTTAATTCTGTAGTCCATTTTTCCACAGGGTATTCTTGCTGGAGTGCGGGGTGCATGGTATTCTTGATGGTTAAGGGGGTGTCCAGCAGTTCAGCGGACCTGTTGCAAATAATTCAGCATCTCTTGCCACTATCTCCTCAATATATCCTATCTTGAAAGAGTTTGTTGTGCAGCATAAATCATGTTTATTTGCCAATGACCATTCTTTCTGAAATAGCTTGCACCACCAGTTCCACCTAAGATACTGGAGAAGACTTTAGTCAGCGTGACTTCTATGTCGTGGTGATGGCATGCAATCCAGACAAGTTCAGGTCCTAAATTTTCATAAATCTTAACACAAGCTTTCCTGTGGAGCCCTGTATTGCTGGCTGTCGTTTCACATACGAGTTCTTTTGTTTTTGGCTTGATTCTCTGTTTATGAATTGCTTTAATACAACTTTTGACTTAGATATCCCAGTTCTGTGTTCTATCTTCAGAGTGCTCAGAAGCTTCTTTAGTTTTCAGGGACAAGGACAGCAATATGGGCGACTGTTGCCTTGCCTCTGAGGTCTGGCAGTATTTTTCTGCCCATTGTAAAACAAGAGGGGTGCCTTCAATGAAGCTTTTTTTTCTTAGGCTGCTGCAGCTCCTTGTCTTCTTGATGACCTGATTCAGCATCAGGAGTGATTTCTGAACAGCTACAAGATTGGAAGATTAACTTGATTCAAAACGCGGACAACTTCTGGGGACATGAGGATATTCTTCAGTTTCTTTGTCATGTTGGAGTAGTTGCTGCATGCAGGTTGATGTTTGTTCTTTGCTTTGAGATTCAAATTCTGCTCTTGCCCCATCATATATTTCGGATTTTTTATTTCTCACTATCTTTTGTTTTTTTGTTTTTTTGATTCTGTTATTGCAGCTTTCATAGCGATATCAAACAACTTTTCCAGATTAGTTCTAAGATTTCTTTCTTCATTTTGTCACTTTCTCGTCAAGTTCAGTGCTGCTTGAGAGCCAGATACTGTGAGAACTTCACAGACCAAATTATAACTTGCTGGCAGGGATCCTCTGTCATCCAGGCAGTGGAACTAAACCAGTCAGATCATGTCCAACCCACATGGTAGTCTTGCAGTTAGTAACTTGAGAGTTGTGCTTCTCAAGGAGCCAGCTAGCAGGCACTGACTAGAGAACATCATTGCTGTTTGAAGCTCAAACTAGAATAATTTGTGAGAAAAAATCAAAGTTGCAGTACAGGGCAACCTCTAAATATCCAACGATCTAACTCAAATTTCATACAGAAGTTCACCTTAGTGGACAACAAGAGACATGGAGAAAGAACAGAAAAATGAGAACGATAATTCTATTGAGTTGGGGTAAACTAAAAGTTACAAATCCGAACTTCGGTTCAATAGTCATTATGTTTTTTTAAAAACTAAAGGAACTTATTGAATTCAAAAGAACAAAAGTTAAAACTTGTAAAATCGTTTATGCTTCTTATACGTTCTGCTGTTGTCAGTTAGTAGCGAGACTGCATCCACTGTGGTGGAATTGATCAGACATTTTTTGGTGCGATGTCATAGCCGTTGCCTTCCCATAAAATGAGAGCTTGAAATTTAATTTCTTTATCAGCAACTTGATACCCCTTGATCCATTACCGTTCCTGTTTTTCCGGAGCAATGTTTGTGGCCCAGAATTGCCTCAGTCTGACCTTGTATACTGGCAATTTGATGTCTATTTTAAAGTAAATGACTAAAAATGGTTAATGAATTAATTTCCACCTCTGGTGCCTTTTGAACTCATTTAGGAAGTATCACTGTAAAAGGTTCACTTGTGTCACGTTTGACAGCATATGATTCAGAGGGTTTTCACCTGCTTCTTGAACTGGTCCGTATGAGCTGCCATTTCTCCTCAATAGTAGGCTCCTCCACCACACACTTAACCTCTTGTTGGTCGTGCTTTTATTTGATTTTAATTATTCCCGATATAAAAACATTTTTGTGCTGCCTTTTGCTGCTTTTTTTTCTTCTTTTTAGCAGCAGTGTTTCTACTTGCTTTGTCTTTTTTGGTCTTTTGTTTTGACACTATTCCTGCTGAAGTGCCTTTTAATTCCTGTGATATTATTCCTCACACAGCTTAATCTCGTTTTGGGATAAAAGGATTGGTGAAAATCTGCAATGGCTCCCAAAGCCATGGTGGTCACATTTATGGGCATCTCACACCTACATTTGCTTAGATTCCTCAAGACACATTGGTAGAACTGAGGACTGATATTCCTCACCTCAAGTCTTGTCTCATCCATCAAAAAGTAGATGACGGGGATCACGTCTGTATTCTTGATTTGATCTCGGTCTCTGGCACCCCAGAAGCTTTCAAATGTATATTACCAAATTCACAAACTAAAATCAGTAAAGTTAAAATCCACACTCAAATCAATATTCCCAAATTCACAAACTCCAATCAGTAAAGTTAAAATCCACACTCAATTCAATATTCCCAAATTCCCGACCTCCAATCAGTAAAGTTAAAATCCACACTCAAATCAATATTCCCAAATTCACAAACTCCAATCAGTAAAGTTAAAATCCACACTCAAATAAATATTCCCAAATTCACAATCTCCAATCAGTAAAGTTAAAATCCACACTCAAATCAATATTCCCAAATTCCCAACCTCCAATCAGTAAAGTTAAAATCCACACTCAAATCAATATTCCCAAATTCACAAACTCCAATCAGTAAAGTTAAAATCCACACTCAAATCAATATTCCCAAATTCACAATCTCCAATCAGTAAAGTTAAAATCCACACTCAAATCAATATTCCCAAATTCACAAACTCCAATCAGTAAAGTTAAAATCCACACTCAAATCAATATTCCCAAATTCACAAACTCCAATCAGTAAAGTTAAAATCCACTCAAATCAATATTCCCAAATTCACAGACTCCAATCAGTAAAGTTAAAATCCATACTCAAATCAATATTCCCAAATTCACAGACTCCAATCAGTAAAGTTAAAATCCATACTCAAATCAATATTCCCAAATTCACAGACTCCAATCAGTAAAGTTAAAATCCACACTCAAATCAATATTCCCAAATTCACAGACTCCAATCAGTAAAGTTAAAATCCACACTCAAATCAATATTCCCAAATTCACAGACTCCAATCAGTAAAGTTAAAATCCACACTCAAATCAATATTCCCAAATTCACAGACTCCAATCAGTAAAGTTAAAATCCACACTCAAATCAATATTCCCAAATGCACAAACTCCAATCAGTAAAGTTAAAATCCACACTCAAATCAATATTCCCAAATTCACAAACTCCAATCAGTAAAGTTAAAATCCACACTCAAATCAATATTCCCAAATTCACAAACTCCAATTAGTAAAGTTAAAATCCACACTCAAATCAATATTCCCAAATTCACAAACTCCAATCAGTAAAGTTAAAATCCACACTCAAATCAATATTCCCAAATTCACAAAATCCAATCAGTAAAGTTAAAATCCACACTTAAATCAATATTCCCAAATTCACAAAATCCAATCAGTAAAGTTAAAATTCACACAAAATCAATATGCTCAAATCACAAAATCCAATCAGTAAAATTTCCAGACCGCTATTTTCGCAATATACTTATTATTCGATACTGAGTTCGTCCTCCTGCAATGTTAGACTCTCGAGAACACACTGTTCATCGATTATTGTTTAGTCCAAAAATGAATTTTAAGCAACCTGATTGGTTAAAATCTATTTTCTCAAAATTAAAATAACGAATCGGTCAACTTTCTATTGATTGTCTTTTACTAACATCTTTCGAATATGTATCCGGTTATAAAATTAATATGGTTAATATGGTTTTTTAACTTTAACCTTTAACTTTTCATTGAAAGTTTGTTTTCGGCAACTCAACATTTCTTTTGAACAGCAAACAGTTGCTTTATTTGTTTATTTGATTTCCTTGGCTCTTTGAAAGGTATTTTTATTCAAATATGAGTTTGGCCCTTTTACCCTTACTATTTTGAGAACCCTAACATCATACAACCTTTTCAGTACCTTTTGGGTTATTTGACCTATTTGGGTTCATCCCTGTATAGAAACATTGTTACAAGAATGAATATGTATAATCAAATGTGCGTCCACGTGCCCATGATGTGATGCAGAATAGTACACAAAGCCGAGTGGACGAGGAACATGGTCTTTTATACCTTGGACCTGTGTACACCTACGAGGTATGAAGCCCTGTACTGTTTCTCTGAATCATTAAAAGAGCCGTGACTATTGATCTGCCAATTGGTTTTAAGCAGACCACAAACCATCAGAATAACAAACATTAGAAAATATTTCCGAACTACAACCAAGTTACTTAAAAAGTTTATAATGAATGTAATTAAAACATCAATTTTACAAACTAGTAATCCTACATGTATTAGTTTGCAAAACTAACATTGTTTTAATTCATGTTTTTAATTTTTTTAACATTATATATGTAATTTTTTACAGCTTTCCAATTTTTTTTGCATAGGATCTGATTACTTTGCTGAATGCAATCAATGCATGTATCCTTTCTTGGGACTTTTTTTTTTTAGAAGTTATGTCCCTCTGAAAATAGCTCAGTACAGCTTTCTTTTCTTGTATACTCCACGGACGATGAAGTATTCTTCCTACAGGTTTTTGTTGCTTACTACACAATCCACAAAATAGAAATAAAAGGAATACAGTAAATAAAAACAAAATTAAAAAGATAAATAAAAATACAGAAATGCTCTAGTCATTTTTATTCACCGTGAACTATTTGTTAGTGGTTGGTCAATCATGAGTTCATTGTAACAACCCAGTTTTGCTCTTTATGTGGAGCAGAACTAAATCTCCTGTGTCGTCTGCTAGGCTGGCTAATTAGCTGCCAGGCAGACGACAAAATGGCCAGCAAGGGTCACTGTCCTCCCCCAGGTGGAGCAGCCTGGGGGTATATAATGGCGGCGGCCATTATATTCTGGGCAGTGTGTGTTAGACCCTTCATGCTTAGTGCATGTGTTTTTGGTGCTCCAAGTCATCAGGTGGCCAAGATGGCCACCATTCATCTTTTGTTTGTCTTTGGGTGTGGAGGTTGTTAACCTCTTCTCCTGGCTGGAATTAGCCAGGAGAATCTTCTTGTATTGCATCTTTTTGGGCTCTCTGCTGGTATAATTACCAGCAGATATTGCCTTCATCGAAGTGAGTGTTTTTATTTATTCTTGCTGAATAAATCATACTTATTATTTTCACTCTACACACTGTGTCCGTGTCACTTATTTTCTGGGGAAGTTACCGCGGGGAGGGTGGGGGTTTCCGGTGGGGATACGCCGGCACCATCACCGTCCTGTTTCCGTCGTCATCGGCCGGTACTTCGCGTCGGTTCCACGGTAGGATCCATCGGGGGTCTACCGTGGGTTCTTCGTCGTGTTCGTCGGCCATTCGTCCGTCGACCTACGGAGAGATCGACTCTCGACCGGCGTCACCCAGGGACCGGGCGGACAAGAGCGGGCAGTCCGCGCTTCGACCTCGGCCCCAAGGGAGTCAAGGATTCGGTAAGTCAGGGAAGATTTGCCGGGGTGTTGCAACGGACCCAAGTCGGGTCGTTACAATTGGTGGAGGCGCCGGGTAGCGCCACCGCTGCCGCTCTTGACGGTCGAAAGACCGTAGAAACTGTTTGCCACTGCCGGGCGTGGACTTTGTCCACGGTACAGCGGTGAAAAACAGTTGTTGACCGTGAACTTTACCGGTAGATCGGTAGTAAACCGTGGGGCACGGACATTTGTCCGTGGGACTACGGTTGAAATCAATCTACGGCCAAGTTTACCGGTAGTATACCGAAGGGCACGGACCGTTGTCCGTGGAACTACGGTAGAAACCGGTTCACGGTCGGGGTCGGTAGACCGGAGTCGTGTGTACGCCGGTAGGGTGTGGACATTTGTCCACGGTACTACGGTGGAAAACGGCTTAGGGCGTAGTAGTCCGGTAAAGGACCGTGGGACACGGACGGGTTTGTCCGTGATACCGCGGTGGTTACCGGGGAAAGCCCTAGGTTATCCGCAAGTAGGACGGTGGGCACGGTGGTTGACCGTGCAGGACCGTTCGAAAGCGGGATAACGGTGATTTTTACCGCTAGTATACCGGTAGCACGGTTGTTTACCGTGCAAGACCGGTAGAACACGGTAAAAAGGAACTTTTTACCGCAAGTAGACGGTGGAATACGGACTTTTGTCCGTGTATCCCCGTTCGAGGACGGTGAAAGTTACTCCAACCGTAAATCTAACCGTGGGACACGGACCGTTGTCCGTGATACCGTGGTTATTTGCGGTTTTACCGGTGTTTGACGGTGTGTGGCGGGCTTTTGTCCGTGTATCACCGGGCAGACACGGTGAAAAGGGAGTTTTACCGTTAGTAGACGGTGAATAGCGGACTTTTGTCCGTGAATTACCGGTCGAACACGGTAGAAAGGTAGTTTCACCGCTAGTAGACGGTGATTTGCGGACCATTGTCCGTGAATCTCCGTTCGAAGACGGTGAAAAGAGACTCTAACCGTACGGTTACCGTGGGACACGGACATTTGTCCGTGAAACTACGGTTTGGTACGGTTCTACCGTTGTTTGACGGTGATTTCTGGACTTTGGTCCGTGAATTCGCCAGATTTCACGGTAGATTCTCTCACAAGTGGTGGCCGTTTCTGTCCGTGTTCGCACGGTGGGAATCGGCCTAAACCCCGTTCTCCCCGATGGTAGGTCGAGGTAACGGTGTAGGCGAGAGATTGGAGTTGCGTTCCCGCACCATTGGCCGTGGTATTCGGCCGGAGGGGCAGCAACCTGGTTTGGTTGCTGTTGGCGGGAACGGACACGGTGGTTCCGTGGGGGAAGGTGCCGTAGGGGATGTCCCTACGGACCGACCTCCGTACGGAGACTTTGTAGCGGTGCGATCGCACCGTGGAGGCATTGTCACCGACGGAACACCGTTGGATGGTGGTGAAGGGGTTGTGAGGACCCCAGCAGAGATAGGCACGCGGCCTTTGGCCGGTGTCCTGGCCTCCACTGCCACCGGTCCGGTTGGACACGGTGGGGAACTCTTAAGTGAGTCGGGGGGACTCTGTTGGGTAGTCCGCAGGGCACGGAGTCATTGTTGACATCGTGGTCCGAGGAAGAACTCCTTGCGGTTGCCAGGGGGATTGACAACCTGCGGTTGCAGGGACGTCTGCCCCAAGGGATCCATGGGATCCGAGGAGGGCAACCGCAGTTACCACCATCGCCCGTGCACCGGGGAGGTGTACGAAGGGAGGCGCCGCCGGTTTCGACCAGGCGGATACCTCCTGGAGGAACTTGGACCGCTCCTGTGGGAGTTGGTCACGGAGTTCCTCCGCCCGTTCAGCAGCCGAGGGTCCACTTGGTGGAACCCACGGAAGCTGAGCTTGATGCTGAGACTTCGGGAAACCGGAGCAGGGCACCACGGCCGGTAAGTACCGCGCCGTGGACGCCTGCACCGGCCGTCCCGTCGGAGATTCAGGCGTTTGGGTTTTTCAACCCAGTTCACTCGTTCATTCGGTATGATGGACGAGAGGACATTACGCCTTTTCTTCGACAGTTCGAAGCCAAAGCGAGGGCTCAGCGCTGGACGGATGAGGCCAGGTGCAGTTTCTTTACGTACCTGCTCGACGGCCCGGCTGAAGAATACTATGCCAGTTTGGTAGAGTTTCAGCCGGACTTGACCTGGCCGGAGCTAAAGGAGGCCATGTTCCAGCGTTTCGGGACCAAGAATCAGGCTCAGGCTTGTTTCGATCGGTTTGAAACAATGGTGCAGGGGCCTACCGAGTCGCTCCAGGCGTTCTACTGGCGCTTTATTGAGCTAGCAGAACGAGTTTCTCCTAATGAGGATGAGTCTTGTCGACTCCTCCGATTTAAGAAGAAATGCAGCCGGCGATCCTCAGACCGCTCTGGGGATCGAAGGCCGAAACGGTGTGCGCGTTCACCGCGGAGGCAATGTTGGTCGAGGCCGACATGCTGACGGCGGGTGAATTGCCTGCCCGTACCTTGACGGTACCAGAGACCAAGACTACGGTCAAGGCCTCGGGTGCTGTGGCACAGCCCAAAGGCTCTGCTAAGTCTTCCTCCAACCCTTCGGGTGTGAAGGCGACTGTTCCGTCCAATGCGGACGGAGCGACTGCCAAGACCGGAGGGAAGAAGGGTAATAAGACTAGGCGGCGGGGCCAGGGTGGAAATAAGTCCACAGCAGCCCCGTCTGGGTCTGGCCAATCGGCTGGAGGTGGTGGTCCCACCCGGAAGCAACCAGGTCCATGCTACAAGTGCGACCAAATGGGTCACTTGAAGAAGGATTGTCCGGAGGCTTTGGCCCGAGGGCAGGTTGCTAGGGTGACACCTGGCAGAAGCCAGGCGGTGCCGTATGGCACGGGTCTTGTACCCGTGGTACTGCAGGACCGTGAGTGTCTGTCCACCGTAATTAACGGACAGACATACTATCTGCCTGTTGCCAGAGACGATGGTGCGCCATCGTTAAACCGGCAACGGTCGCTGCAGAACTGAGCTGCAGTCGACCGGGTTCGCTTAAAAACTCAGGTGTCCGGCAAAGCCGGCGAAGTGAGGAAGGGACGTACCTTCGGGCAGTGTCCAAGTATGTGGGAATCCTGCATGAAGCAGGGGTGCCTCTGGCAAGGTCTGCGGACCCAGAAATTACCCAGTGGGTATTTCAGGAGCCAAGCCCCACATTGGAAGCTGCGCTTGCCCGGCTGGAGAGCTGGGTGGCACCTTTCTTCCCTGCTTGTGGGGAAGAAGGTCCGAAACGTACGGGCATTACGAGGGCTTCGAGCGTTGGTGCGCCCATGCTGTCGCCCCGGCCTGGTAGGTCTCCTGGTTTGGAGACTGGTACCCAGACCCCCGAGCATCCGGTACGACCATCTCTTGTGGATGGGAGGACGGATGAGGCTCGGAAAAGTAATGTCGGGCAACGACGGTTGCCTATACCGGAATTACAGAGCCGTGCTTACTTGCGTGGGGCACCACGTGTTCTGGTGTCGCTGAACGATCAGCTGGTTGAGTCGATCGTCGACACCGGTGCCGAAGTATCGGTAATGAGCATGTCGGTGGCACAGGAGATGGGGTTACCGGTGCAGAAGGTTAGCCTTCCCTCATGCCTGACGGGCATGAGCGGGTACTCCATCGAGATAGAAGGAGTCGTGCACGTGGACATGTCAATCCACGGGAGGTCCATCAGAACCCATCTTCTCCTCATTGAGGGTGAAGGAGAAGCCATAATAGGTGTTGACCTGGCTTCTCAGTTTGGGCTGATGGTGGACATTGTGAGCCGGAAGTTGTATTTCCGGGAAGACATCTGGAATGCCCATCCAGATGCTCTTCATGCCGCACTGGCCATTCAGGCTTTGCAGGGTACTTCGGTACAGCTTCCGAACTCGTTAGTGGAGGCGTTGGCGAAGCTTCACGATTCTGTGGAGCCTCTGCTACTCCCTCCCTACGGGATACCGGAAGGGATGCCTGCAGATCCTGGAAAGGTGGATGGGTGGGTCGACATTGTGTCGCCTGAACTCGCTGAGACCAGTTCTCCAATTAGGAGCGGGGATGTTTGTTCCCTGCGACTGTTGGAGAACATATGGCTACCAGCTCATGAGCGGAAGGTGGTTTCCGTGAGCTTAGTAGAGCATGCTGGCCCTGGTCAGCTGCTTCTCGTAGAGCCCCATCGTAAAGCCTTAGGTGGCCGTGGTCTGTTGGCGGTGGCAGGAATTGCCGAAGCCACAGAACAAGGCACTTACGATATATGGCTTGAGAATGTTGCTGACATTCCCGTTGCCCTGGAGACAGGGGAGGGTGTCGCAACGGCTCAAGCTGTGGAGGCAGCCATTGTGGTGGGACTGGACGGTCCATCTAAGTTGAGAGGGGGAGACCCCATTCATGGAGATGGCCGGCCATGGGGGCTTCCGCCTAAGTTGAGAGGGGCGACCGGTAAAGGTCGCCGAGTCCTCAATGCGGAAGTGAAACCCACTCTTGAGGAGTGTCTTAAAATCGGACCTAGTCTGAAGCCTGAAGAGGCGGCACAGCTTCGGGAGTTCCTACTGGAACGCCGTGATCATTTCGCGTTCGATTATACAGAGCTGGGGGAAACCCCTCTCGTCGAACATACGATTGATACCGGTGGGTTACCTCCGGTGCGAGAAGGATTGCGAAGAACCGCTCCAGCGGCTCGTGTGATCGAGCGAGAAGAGGTAGCGAAAATGTTGGATGCAGGGGTAATCCAACCTTCGCATAGTCCTTACGCAAGCCCTATCTTACTTGTTTGCAAGAAGGATGGTGGCTTTCGTTTCTGTGTGGACTATCGGAGACTGAACGCCCAGACAAAGGCGGATCAGTACCCGCTACCTCGCATCGATGATGCCCTCGATTTGCTAGCCGGAGCAAAGTATTTTGCAACCCTAGACCTTGCTAGTGGTTACTGGCAGGTCAGGATGGCGGAGCCAGACATTGAGAAGACAGCATTCATTTGCTCTCAAGGTCTGTTTGAGTTCCGAAAAATGCCTTTCGGACTCTGCAATGCTCCTGCCACTATGCAAAGAGCGTTAGACCTCTTGTTGGCGGGACACAAGTGGGAGAGCTGCTTGGTGTACCTAGATGACATTATCGTCTTTGGGAACACCTTTGAGCAGTTTCTCGAACGCTTGAGTACTGTCCTGAGACTGTTACGAGGGGCGGAGCTGAAACTCCAGCCGAAGAAGTGTTTCTTCGGGTTTGACAAGGTCAAATATCTCGGTCACATAGTGAGTGCCGAGGGAGTTGCTCCGGACCCGGGACTCGTGAGAGCAGTCGAAGAGTTCAGTGTCCCTACAACGGTGACCGCCGTCCGAAGTTTTCTTGGACTGGCCGGCTACTACCGTAGGTTCATAAAGGACTTCGCCAAGGTCGCAAGACCACTGCATGATCTGACCAGGAAGGATGCGTCCTTTGACTGGTCGGAGCAGTGTGGTCTAGCGTTTGAGCGGTTAAAGGCATTTTTAACCGAAGCACCGGTGCTCACCATGTATGATCCACGTGGTGAGGTGTTAATTCACACCGATGCTAGTGGGTACGGTCTAGGTGTCGTAGTATACCAGAAGCTACCTGAGGACAAGGCTCCTCGGGTTCTGGCCTACGCTAGCCGTCTCATGAAGGGACCGGAAACACGGTATAGTGTCACCGAGCAGGAATGCTTGGCGATCATGTTTGCCGTGGGTAAATTCCGACCTTACATCTTTAACCGGGACTTTGTGATCGTAACAGATCACCATGCGCTCTGTCATTTGCAGACTGCCAAGAACCTGCAAGGCAGGTTGGGGCGTTGGCAAATGCAGTTGCAGGAGTACCGGTATAAGATTCAGTACAAGAAGGGGAAACTTCATGAGGATGCCGACTGTTTGAGTCGGTATCCGGTAAATGAAGTTGACGATCCTTCTTTGCCTGAACACGTCGAGGCTGACGTGGGTGAGGTAATTTACCGGGTCCGGTCTGAGGTGGATTGGGTTATGGAGCAGGCCAATGACAATTGGTGCTCCAAGGTGAAGCGTGAGCTCTACACCGACCCCAACTCGAACTTAAGGTTCAAGTTTGTGGTGGCAAACAAATTGTTGTATGCCATCAAATCCATACAGGATCGCACAAGAACTGTGTTGGTTGTGCCGAGGTCGTGTCAAGCCTTCTGCTTGCGGAAGTTGCACGATAGCTCCGAAGCTGGTCACTTCGGAGTGTACAAGACATACCAACGGTTGCGTACTCGTTTCTACTGGTTAGGTATGAAACGTGACACGGTGGAGTATGTTAAGTCATGCTTGGTGTGTCAGAGAGTACGACAGTTCGCAAGAGCTCAAGGATTCTTGCAACCGATAGTTCCAGAGTACCCAGTTCATGCCTGGGGAATGGACTTCGTTGGGCCGTTTCCTGCGTCCGTGGGTGGAGTCACCTATGTTTTGATCATGGTGGACTACTTCACTCGATACGGCGTGGCGAAGGCAGTACGAAGGGCTACGGCCGCTTGTGTTGTCAAGTTCCTGAAAGATGAGATTTTGTTGGTGTATGGCACACCGACAACTCTCATCTCGGATCGTGGTTCCCAGTTCTGTAGCAAACTTTTGCGAAAGTTCAGGGAGCGCTATAATATAGCGCAGCACCACACGACGGCGTACCATCCGCAAGCTAATGGGCTTACGGAACGTACGAATAAAACCGTAATTGAGACCATAAAGCGTTACCTTGATCCCCTCAAGGACCAACGTGACTGGTTCGAGAAGTTACGGCCCGCCGTGTGGGCCTACAACACTGCGGTGCAGGAGAGCACGGAAGTGTCTCCGTACCAATTGTTGTATGGCCGCGAACCGAGGTTGGGGATTGATAATCTCCTTCCTGACGGTCCGATCCGCGACTTGCCTGACCAGCAAGCCGTGGAGGAGCGTGCTCGTCAAAATTTGGCGGCCGCTCAGGCAAAGCAGAAGAGCCGGTATGACGCTGGCCGGGTGCAGCCACCCCTGTACCAACCTGGTATGAAGGTTTGGATGAGGGATATGGCTTGGAAACTCGGCCAAGCCAAGAAGTGGAACTTCGCGTACAAGGCTGAACTGGGTACGGTGGTCCGGCAGGTTTCCGACCTAGTCTACGAGATAGAGTTTGTAGATGGGTATGGTCGGAAAGTGCGGGACCGGTTTCATGTTGATAACCTGAAGCCGTACGTTCCCACATGTGGAGTTCGTGAGGAAGATGGCCTAGGTGGCTCTGACACCTCATCGAACTCCAGTGGGACCAGTGATGCTGAGTCCCAGGATGATAGGACGGTGGAGGACGATAATGTTCCTCCAGGACCGTCCAGTCGGCCTGGCTTGGCTAGTGAGTCTACCGACTCTGAGGCAGAGGAAGCACCTCAGCCACGGTATAACCTCCGACCGAGGAAACCGAAGGCTTTTGAGGTGATGCAAGCTTCCTCTGGGCCACCAGAGAGTGCCAGGACCCGTCAGGGACTCTATGCGTCCCTGCCCTGGTGGGAGAGAGCAGGCCGATCCCTAGAGTGGGATGATGGCCTGGTTCGGAAGAACAAGAACTGGGCGCCCAGAGACCCCTGGACGGGACACCGCCTGTCTGTCACGGACAGATGGCGGTCGCCCGGGGAGAACTGGGTGGAGAAATCCGTAATGTCCAGCTGCAGACTTGGTGCTAAGTCTGCAGGTGAAGTTTCCGACTGTGCTCTCTCTCCTGCATCGATGTTGGCCGTTCCTTCGGCGAGATTAGCGGCGAGGCGCCATCCCGTTTCAAAAAGTAAACAGGGACGGTCGTTTGCTGCTAGTTGGCTCCTGAAACGTTTGTTTCACCGGAGGAAACGGAAAGATGCAGGATCACTGGTTGCCAGAAGAAAATTGGTAGCTCCGGTAAGCCGAAGCCAGCTAGAATTGGCTAGCCTGGCTGAGGAAAGTCCGGAGGCTGGGATGGACACAACGGAGGTTTCCGTGGTGCACATCACCAGGCAGTGGAGAGGCCAGTGTATCCTCTCTTCAGAAGACTCTTTGGAGTCTGAAGGGAGAGGAAAGGCCTCCCCGGGTAAACGGTCGATGACCGGATCCCGGGAGGGTACTCCCACCATTCAAGGGAGTCCTCTAGACGTTGTCCCTTTGGGGAAAACTGAAGAGGACCGACTTGATCGGTTAGACGAAAGTCGGAAGTACCAGACGCCGTCGGAAGGTTTTCTGATGGCGGATGGGAAACGATCTTACGTCGGGGAGTTCCCTGCCCAGCAGCGCCATAAGGACAAGTCGAAATCTAAGAAGAAGTCCGGTGCTGCTAGGTACGCTGCGCGGATGAGGGCTCTTACTGAGAGAGAGGCTCAGCTTGAGAGGAGGGAAGCTGCCATGGCATTACTTATGCCGGCAGTAGGCCTTCTAGCTGAGGACCATGCTCATCCTGAGGGGGCCCCAGGGGCTGCCCGGCCTGAAGACCAACCTCCTGCCGTGGGTTCGCCCGCAGCAGTGGCTGGTTCTTCGGGTAGGCAGTCTGGGACTCCCAAGAGGGACCGAAGAATGGAGAAAAAGGCCAACCAGCCTTCAGTATCCACTCCTAGGAAGAGCACTCCAGTGAGTGGTGGTGGTGATCAGGGACAGAAATGTTCCCGCCCTTTCACCCCACCCGTGGTCAGTCATCCGGCAGGGAAACAGGCCAAGACCTCACGTGGAGGTCCAGCCGGCTTCCCTGCAGGCAAGTGGAGCTATGAGGACCGTGTGCGGTACCACATGGCTCAAGCGGCAAAGTGCGAAGCTCGGATAAAGAGAGCTAAGCAGGTTGAACGCCGTCAGGAGTTCGAGCCCCGAACCTCTGTTTCCGCCCCTGCGGGGAACTGAAGTCCGGGATCTGCTCGTTACAGGGGAACCTCCTGTCAGACGTGGTGTCGCACTTGTTGCGAGGACCTCAACCGCCGCTGGCCAACAGCGCATTGCCCAGAGGGGGGCGATGCAGGCTCCCAAGGCACCTACCCAAGGTGCGGGAGCTAAAACTGTTGGTGGCAAGGGTCGGCCGACCCTTGCACCGGGGAAAGTAAAGATTCCCCGGGATGAGAGAGGGCATGTCGTGGCGGCACGACCGTCCTCAATTGTCAAGTCGGCTACGGGAGTCAACTCGGAGGCGAGTACAGCTTCGGCTGGAAAGGCTTCGGTTGGGAAGTCCAGTCACTCAAAGGGGGCTAACCACCCTCCTAAGTCTGACCGGCCCGGTGAGTCTTTGAGCTTAGGTGTGTCCGGCTCAAAGCACGGTAAACCTTCTTCCCAAAAGAAGAAACAGAAGGTGGACAAGAAAAAGTCCAGGTTTGGGAAGAAGGGAGGTCCAGGACCTTCTGGTCAGGAGTCCCTGGGGACGACTGCCAGAAGAGTTGGGACGGATGAGGAGGAGTCCCGACACGGTGCGACCGTGTCGGCCGGGAACCAGCCCGTACCATACCCGTCAGGTAATGACGGCGCGGACGGATGGCAGGTCAATGCGAGACGTTGTTCTCGGAATACCTGCATCCTCCCCGAAGGTGGTCACGGTACCGAACCCGCGGGTTCGGTCGGTGGGAACTTTCCGCCGGGTCAGCTCGCATTCACCTAGATGCGGGGGCAGCCCGGTGGGGAAAGTTAGTGTTCCTACTAAACGTGGTCCCGTGCCTTCCATTGGAAGGACACCCTTCTCTCCGAGTCCTGACAAGGGGGTCTTTGGGACCCTAGGGCCGGAAGAGGAAGCCAGGTCTCACCAGCCTGCGGGCAAGGGACGACACTCTGGAGCCAGTCCTCCGTATTCAGAAAGAGAGGTCTTTCTGAATAACCGACTTGGTCTGTGGCAGGACCAGCCGGGAATGGAGGGGTTACAGTACCTTGGTTATTACCGTTTGGGAGAGCCACTCCCGATACCATGGTTGCTGTCGTTGCCATCATTTAGCATGCGATATGTGCTTGCTTTTGGTGGTAGAGACTTTCCGGTGTTGTTGGTCGTCAACCCGGTTAGGAGACGGTTTGCATTTTTGGATGTGATGGGGACAGGAGCTGGATTAGTTCGTCTAGTCCAACTCGCGGCACCATACGTCCAGTGTCTCCTTGGCTGCGACTTAGAAGAGATGGTTGGAGAATTTGTTGTCCAACCGCTACGAGGGAGCGAGTCTGATCCCGCAGCCACCCTCGTAGATCTTCTAACGAGTCGGACCCTACGTAGGGGTCCGCAGCTTGCCACTCCAGCCATCGATGTGTTTCGACGGCAGGAGGAGGCAAGGCTCAGAGGGACTGAGTTCGATATCGGACACGGGTGGCGTAACACCCAGATGTGCCTGTGGTGGGCACGTCGGTGGATATCGGAGTGGTTGGGCACTCTGGTGGTTCCACCGCCGATGAATTCAGCCTGACACTGAGTGGGGGTCACAGGAGCAATCCTTGCTGGCTCGACTGACCTGATCCCGGGGCGGATCAGGGAAGTTGAGAGGATTGTAACAACCCAGTTTTGCTCTTTATGTGGAGCAGAACTAAATCTCCTGTGTCGTCTGCTAGGCTGGCTAATTAGCTGCCAGGCAGACGACAAAATGGCCAGCAAGGGTCACTGTCCTCCCCCAGGTGGAGCAGCCTGGGGGTATATAATGGCGGCGGCCATTATATTCTGGGCAGTGTGTGTTAGACCCTTCATGCTTAGTGCATGTGTTTTTGGTGCTCCAAGTCATCAGGTGGCCAAGATGGCCACCATTCATCTTTTGATTGTCTTTGGGTGTGGAGGTTGTTAACCTCTTCTCCTGGCTGGAATTAGCCAGGAGAATCTTCTTGTATTGCATCTTTTTGGGCTCTCTGCTGGTATAATTACCAGCAGATATTGCCTTCATCGAAGTGAGTGTTTTTATTTATTCTTGCTGAATAAATCATACTTATTATTTTCACTCTACACACTGTGTCCGTGTCACTTATTTTCTGGGGAAGTTACCGCGGGGAGGGTGGGGGTTTCCGGTGGGGATACGCCGGCACCATCACCGTCCTGTTTCCGTCGTCATCGGCCGGTACTTCGCGTCGGTTCCACGGTAGGATCCATCGGGGGTCTACCGTGGGTTCTTCGTCGTGTTCGTCGGCCATTCGTCCGTCGACCTACGGAGAGATCGACTCTCGACCGGCGTCACCCAGGGACCGGGCGGACAAGAGCGGGCAGTCCGCGCTTCGACCTCGGCCCCAAGGGAGTCAAGGATTCGGTAAGTCAGGGAAGATTTGCCGGGGTGTTGCAACGGACCCAAGTCGGGTCGTTACATCATCATCCTTATTATCTTTAGCATCATTATTATCAATATCACTTCCGATTCAATTGCTGGAAGTGCTGTAATAATATTATTTAATGATTTAAATAATAATTAGATTAATTAAATATAATACTATTAAAGTGTGAGATACTAGACTGTTACTAACCGTCAATGTCAATATCAGAAAGAGTTTTCCCTGCAAAATCCTTCACTTTGCCGCTGTCAACAGCAAGAAGTATTCTGCTGACTTTGCTGAGTTCTACAGCCGATTCATGTAAGCGGTAGAACTCTCTATGGACTCGGATATCGTGTCCAAGATGTCTTGCCAGCCAGTCTACTTCAACTTCATTCAGGTTAAATAGCTGTGCCACTGTTGCGACATACTTGCGTAATTTCGTACTCGTTATTGCCGATGGATTTTGTAATTGGGCATCCTTTGCAAGCTTTCAGAGACAATCATGTCCTCTCAAACTGTTTGTGCCACAGATTCGAGAAAAGACAAACAGATTCAATGGATCTATTCCAACTGAAGATCTAGTTTGAATTAGAAGATCTATCGCACTTTTCACTTCCGGTGTAAGGATAGCTGAGAGACAAACACTTTTCTAGAGAGGTAAAACGCATCAGACCTCGTGCAAGGATTGTGATTTCTACTGTCCTGCCACGGTTTGAGCGTGATGCTAGGGGTTCTTTTTATCCAAACCCTACAGTTCAGCAGATTTCACAAGAGTTATCTCTTCTCTGTCGTAGTGCTGGTTATTCATTTGCGGATGCTTCTCGGGAGCTTCTTAAAGCACCTGATAAGTATTATCTGCGTGATGGCCTTCACTTGACTGCAGCCGGTAAGGATGTATTGAGCTCTGTTCTCTGGAAATCTGTTTGTAGTCAAGTCCAGGGAAACTTCTAATCTCTAAATGCCCTGATTCTAGGAAGAAATCAAATCTAGTTACTGTACCTAAAATAATTATTCAAAAAGAAACCCAACTTTCTAACAAAAAAATTTCTTCTAAGACAGTTCCTCTGACCAAAAAAGAAAACAAGCTTATAAATAAATCTTTAAAAATGTTAATAATCAATTGCAGAAGTATAAAAAATAAAGTAATTCAGTTTAGAGAAGCTATAGAAAGCTATAATCCCGACATTATCTTTGGTAGTGAATCATGGCTAACTGAAGATGTTTCATCCGCGGAGGTTTTCCCCCAACAATTTAACATATTCCGAAAAGATCGGAACTTAATCAAAGGTGGAGGTGTATTTCTTGCTATCAATAAAAACCTTACATCAAAAAGAGAACCTGCTTATGAAGGTGATTGTGAGGTAGTTTGTTGTAGCATTTCACTTCATAATGGGAGAAAATTTTTATTTTCATTCTATCTCCCACCTTCAAGTGACGAGGAGGAATTACTCCAATTTAGAAAATGTTTAGATTCCTTATTTTCTACCCACAAACATGCATCAGTTCTCATTGGTGGGGATTTTAACCTTCCAGAAATAAATTGGAAAAATTATACTGTTGACTCCCAGTGCTGTAGTAATAAATTAACAGATATACTGCTTGATAGTGTATGCACATATTCCCTGGATCAACTTAGTGCAAACCCCTACACGCTGCACCAATGCAACAGCTAATATTCTGGATTTAGTTTTTACGAACACCCCAGAAAATGCCAAATCAATTGAAATTGCTGATGGCATAAGCGATCACAAAATGATTTACTTAGAATTTGCCACCCAATTCGAAAACCTCCAATCAGCTCCCCGAAAAGTCCTACAGTACAATAAAGCTGATTGGGCCAATTTTAAGCTCTTTGTAACAAATGAACTGAAAAATAAAAATAAAAGTGGACTATCAAAAGATGTAAACCAACAGTGGTCACTGTTTGTTAATGTCATTTTTGATGGCATAAATAAATTCATCCCATGCAAAAATGTAAAATCAAGCATGGAACCAATTTGGTACACCACTGAGATACGCCGCGCTCTTCGTAAACAACGCAAATTTAGATCTAAAATGAAGATTAAAATGAATGATACTATTAAATTGCAGTTTAATTTCCAGCGATGTCTTGTGTAAAGCTTGCTTAAAAAAGAACACTTAAACTTTACTATCCAAAGTTGTTCTGGAAATATGTAAAAAATCTCAACAAAATTCAAAATAATATAACTTCAATTATAACACCACTTGGTGATGTCTGTACTGACAAACAGGTTATTGCAAGCTCACTTAACGATTATTTCCAAAGTGTCTTTCATGCTAATGATGGCAATGAGGAACCACAACTTGGCACCTTATCTCATGTCATGCCTGATATAATCATAAACTCCACTGGATTACAAAATTTGCTTTGTAATCTAGATATTAATAAATCAGCTGGTCCAGATGAAATCTCGCCAAGATTGCTAAAGGAGCTGGCCACAGAAGTTAGCCCTTTTTTAAGTAAACTTTTCCAAGATTCCTTTGATAGTGGTATACTGCCTAAGGCATGGAGGCAAGCAAATATCTGCCCAATTCATAAAACAGGAGATAAAAATTGTCCAAAGAACTATAGACCCATATCTCCAACCTCCATTGTTTGTAAAACACTCGAGCATATAATTTATTCTAATACAATCAAGCATTTAAAAAGCCATAAATTAATTCATGAAAACCAGCATGGTTTTCGAAAAGGCAGATCATTTGATACCCAGATAGCACTATTCATCCAAGACATACAATCTGGCTTGGAATGGGGGTGAATTTGACTTGGTATTTTAAGATATTGCAAAAGCATTTGATACACTGAAGCATTCCCTACTAATTAAAAGAATGATGACTTTTAACTTAAATAAACAAGTAATTTCGTGGACATCATCATTCTTATCAAATAGACAAGAGCGACTCCAAATTGATGGTGCTGTGTCAGACTGGGCTAAAGTGACATCTGGTGTACCTTGGTAGCATTCTTGGACCACTGCTTTTCCTTCTGTTCATAAATGATCTGGCAGACAGATGAAACAGTACGATGCGTTTGTTTGCAGATGATGCTGCTGTTTACAGTAGGATTAGGGATAAAAAGGATAGTGAAGTCCTCCAAAGAGATCTAGACAGTGTTGAAGAGTGGTGCTCTGAGTGGCATTTACAACTGAATAGGAGTAAATGCAATGTCATGCGAGTTTCCCGAAAGCGAGAATCATTCATGGCAGATTACACAATGGGAGATGTTCAGCTAACCCATGTTGATACCATCAAATATCTTGGCTTAACCTTGTCCAAGGACATGCTTTGGAAAGATCATATAACCAAAGCAGTTGCCAAAGCTAATCAAAGGCTGCGGTTTGTCCAACGCACCCTTAAACATTGTAAAGAAAATATAAAGAAGGTCTGTTACTTTACCCTAGTTAGACCGATTTTAGAATATTGTTCCCCAATTTGGAGCCCATTTAGAAATAACCTAAAACAAGAAATAGAAATGGTGCAGTGTAGGGCTGCAAGATTTGTAAAAGGACGGTATGCGTATACTGACAGCGTATCGTGTATGTTCCAAGAGCTAGAATGGGAATCATTAGCAGGCCGAAGAAATGAGCAAAGCCTCGCTCTTCTGGGACGTTTGCTGTCTTGTGATAACATTATCCTGCTTAATGGTTTACTAACTAGAAATCCTCGTTAAGGTAGATTTGGGCATTCAAAAACTTTCAAATAATTAATGGCTAGGACTGATGCATATTTTTGGTCTTTTCTTCCTAATGTTATTAGACTATGGAATTCTCTTCCTGTGAATAGTTCTTTGTTAGGACGATTTGAATTTCATGATGATGTCTTATTTTTAAAGAATGACAATCAGTCGTGATTGAGAGCAATCCCTCCCTGCCACATGGCTTTCGAGCTGATTGCAGGTGTATTTAATTGAATTGAATTGAAATAACAGGCACGTGTTTTCGTTTGCCTGTTATTTCAATGCGTGTAAGCCTGTTACATAGTTGTACTTCTAGGGGGGACATGCTTTTCCGCAGTTCTTCATTGGTGTTTTGTTCCCAATTTGAACGGCAAGCATACTGGGTTAACTGCATGCGACTAGCCTTACCACTTCTTTTTTTATTAAAAAGAATCAGTCTGGCTAACGTTGCTTCTGCGAGGCAAAGCCAAGTGTGCATATCCTTTTTTTTCTGTTAGGACTTTGGATTTCAATGATATCTCATTTAAGAGATACTTTTGCAAAGTTATTAAGTCGGATGTTAGGGGAAGAATTTCAACTTGATTTTGTTTTCGGGTATGGATACTTCGTAATGCTTGTGACGAAATTCTTGCAGTCCATTCCAGTTCAAACATTGCTAGAAAAGCATTATAATATCCTTTTCCAAAAAGGGAGTCCCGCTCTCTTAACGCCTTTCCACGGATAATCCTATCTTTAACGCTAAAGATGGATTTTGAACATCTTTATTTTTTATTAAAGATAAACACTGCACAGCAGCCACAAATTTATCGAATTTACACGGCTTCAAAATGTCAATCAGTGTCAGTGTTGGCTGATTTTCATTGTAACGCATGCTCAAGAGTAATTTACCCAAAATCCTCAAGTTTTGGCTTATGTAATGCTGCTGTATAGGGTCATGTCGCTCATACATCAGCATTCCCAGCTGTAAAATTACTTTATCAGATTTACTATATGTGTAAACCCAAACCACTGGTAATCTTTCATCTCTCTTTCTTTTTCTAGCTGTAGACACTGTCCCAAAATCCAAACACACTGACTAAAATTGAAGATTTCCACTCTATTCTAGTTTCTAATTGGTTAACTTAGATTGATTATCTGATCATCTAATTGGTCAGCCTGATGACTGACAAGTGAAAATATTGTGATTGACAGGACAGACTAACATGATATCTTGTTTTAACAGTGGTTACAATAAATTGTAAATATAAGTTGACCTTTCTGATAAAAGGTTAACTTAGGTATTAGTGTAACTGCCAGGTGTTAATATTATGATTAACAGGGCAGCATAACATTATATCTTATTTAGATAGAAGCTACATTGAATTGTGAGTAGGGCTGTGACCTTTATTATAAACGGTTAATTTTAGGTGTTAGTTTGCTTGGCAAGTTATGATTGACAGGCCATTTTTACATTTCCTCTTATTGTGACAGCAAATCTCATAAATTATAATACAATTGTGACCTTTGTTATAAAAGGTTATCTTTTTATGATCCTGTTATTTTCACACCCCCAGCCTAGTCACCGTATAATATTTTGTTAATGTGTGATGTGTATGCCTATTGTAGTTAATTATTTCTTCTTTCTATTATTGTTTCACTTAAGGTGTTTTATTACACATTTTAACTTTTCTTCTTTCTATTCACTTAAGGTGTTATATTACAGCTTTTAGCTTTTACCTTTTCTCTTATGTATGACACCTGTCATGACACTTGTTTACATTTTAAACTTTCTTTGTCTCTATCTTCTATTCATTTTCAGGTGTTACATTACACCTTTTTAGTTAAACACCTGTTATGGATACGTTAAATTTTAAATGTATATCAATATAATGGCTACTCGTGTTTTTTTATTGTTTTTTTTTTGTAATATATGCAAGTTTATATTAGGTGTATGTATCGATTGTAACACCTAACACGTCTTCAACCGTTTGAATAATTGTATGTCTGGCCTTGAAGAGATGCCAAGGACATGTGTAAATGGCGACAAGCAACCAACAGCAGGGGACGGTCAAGAGCCTTCTCGTAAAAGTCCAGTGTTTGATGCTGTGGTGTCAAACACTAGCCCACAAAGCTGCAACTGCAGGCCCTATTCACTGAGTGTCTTGAGGCAAATGTCAGCCTGGGCTTGAATAGTTCCCCGGGGGATCATTGGAACTCCAAGCAACTTCTCTTGTCCTCCGCTGGAAATGAGGATGGCGATGCGGTCCACCTTTTCTCTCCCATTGATTATATCTGGAAGCAGTTTTCCATCCCAATGTAAAAGGCAAGGAGCATTCATTGAACTCGAGAAGCTAGTCATCGTTTTTTGTGATTGCCTCCCGACAGGCTTTCCTGGACAGCCGGATAGTGCTCCATAAGAAAGAAGTGCTACTAACATCATGTCCGAGAGCCTGTGCTGTTGCTCCAATGACAAACATGGCTTTCCGGTCACTGATGTTGACATGGTCAAATGACATCGTGGCCGCTTGAGTAATTAGCTTTTTTTTCTTTTTGGGTCTAGTAGGTGGCTTCGATGGTGCTTTTGCAGATATTGATTGCTGAAATTCATCTTCATCTGATGTTGATGGACATGAAGGAGAGGAATCAACAGCAGAGGTTGAGGCCACTACTCTACACAACTGCATATTTTCTGCTTCCTCCTTTCTCATCTGTTCTGCAACACATTGTTTCTTCTTTCGTGCGTCTTGTTCAGTGAGATTTTTGTCTTTGGAGCCTAAACTGGCACTTGATAAGATCCTCTCCCTGAAGTTCTAAAAAGACTGTCCTATTCACAGGTCATTGTCTCCAGAGCATTTTCAGCAGCAATGTCAAAAAGTTCTGTTAGGTCCCCTTTAAAAATTTCCTCTTTAATTCGACAGCTTCTTTTTGAATTGTTCTGCCTTTCTTCAGTTTCACAAACTGTTTGAAAAGTTTCTTGAGCTTCCACTCTGCATTGTCTGCTCGCTGAGTTGGGATCCGTGCTTAACAAGTTGGTCAATTTTAGGCTCTTGTTAACTGGCAGATGCTCTTCCATGTGGTGAAACAAGAATTTTTAGAGTACTTTGCCTTTGGATGGCTTCCCAATTAGTTAGACACTGGCGGCACTTTGAAGTGTAGATTCAGCAATTACAGAATAAGATTAATTAAAATTAAGTATATGTCGTAGATGAGATTTTGAAAGTCTCACATGGTTGTGACCCCTAAACATGGTCTATTTTGAATTAAATTTTTTCACATGTTTCTGACGCAATGAAACAAAGGCAAAGTTGAGGAAGGAGTAACTTCTGATATATGCTGTATTATATTCAGTACGCATCGATTATATCGATAATTGTTTGTATCGATTGTCAAAATATCAATATCCAAAATTCAAGTGCACCACCTAATGTCTTTTTCACAACACCATTGCAAATGAGTAATGACTAATGTTTATTTAAAAATGACTGACTAATTAACTGCAACCATGACTACTGTCTAAATCAGTACAGTACGATGTGAATAATGACCAAATAAAAATGCACGCAAATAAATATGTATGTGCAAATTAAACCGAAGGTTCAAATAAAAATGCGTGCATGTGAATACATGTGTGCAAATAAATCAGCCACCACAATTAAGTAAATGCACGCTCAAATAAAAATGCACATCCAGATAAATATGCAGGCAGAAATAAAAAGGTAAACGCAAATAAATAAGCTCGCTCAAGTAAAAACGTGGATGCAAATAAAAAACAAATAAAAATTAGCATAGGCAAACGAAAAAAAGACACAAACGAGTTATTACCCTGTTATAATAAATTATTATGTTATATTTTGTTATTATTTCATTATATCGGATTATTATCTCGGCATACTAGACTAAAATTGTTTTCTGACTGTCCAAAAAGGGGCTCAGTACAAGTTAGACATCAGTTAGTCAACGTAGACAAAGTGAGTGATCACTAAAAGTTGTAACTAATTAGTCAAATATGTTAACTAATGACTGATTAGTTTATTTGTGGCCAACTCTGCTTTTCTGCTGTGCATGCATAAAAATAATTCTCCACTGTGGCCTGAAAAAAGAGAACCCCTATGAAAATAACTAGAAACATTTTTCAATTTGAAAAAAATAAAAAATTATTACAAAGTTGTTCAAATTTGCTAATGACTTTCAGTGTTTTCAATATTTAACCGTAAGTGTTTGCTTATCATAAAAATCTTATTAAATTTGTTGGTCCGTCCTTTTGACGGCAATCACAGTGGTGTTCTGTGAATTTCCCCTGTCAGCCAATTACAGTGGTGTTCTGTGAATTCCCCCTGTCAGCCAATTACAGTGGTGTTCTGTGAATTCCCCCTGTCAGCCAATTAGTATCTAAGAGGTTTTAAGGTTTGACCCTCGCAGCCACTGAAGGCTTATATAGGGAATGGGTTTTTAGTTTTAATCAGTATAGGGTTCCAATAGAAAATAGTTGTTCCTGTGTGGGATATTGGTGTACCTCTATTTAAATTTTTTTCTTTTCCTTTCTGTAATCAATAGAGTGGGTCTGGTTAGGGTCTTGAGGGGTTTTCACTACCTGTATAATTAGGCCCATTAAATATATATATATTTATATACCCCAAGCTTACCTTCCTTTGATGCAACCTTCCAAATGGTTTCCTCTTCAATTGATGGGTTTTAGGTAGCTGCACTGTTACTCATTGAAATTGAATTGAAATCGCTCCTTTAATGGGCTTGAGGCACAAATTATTGGCACAAATTATTTGAAGACACAAAACTTTTAAGTTCACACTTTTTGGTGATACAAAACTTTTAAGTTCACAATATCTGGAGATACAAAACTTCTAAATTCAATTCACAAACTTTAACAAAAAAATTTCACAATAACTTCTAAATCCCAAAATATTTGGAAAAGAAAAACTTCTAAGTTCCAAACATTTGGAGAAACAAAACTTGTAACTTCAATTCACAAAATTAAAAAATTCACAATATCGTCCAAGTCGTCCTTCTAACCCAAACTCCAATCTCAGACTCAAGAATACGATGTTCATCGCATCTTGTTCAGTCAGAAATGAATTTTAAGTATTCTGATTGGTTAGAATTAATTTTCTAAAATTAAAATAACCAATCGGTCAACTTGCTTTTGATCTTCTTCTACAATCATCTGCCTAGTATGCATCCGGTCGTAAAATTATAATTCAGCTTTTTTATAAGTTTTTACGATCGTCGATACATATTGTTATTTCCACTAACCGTCATTTTGTATAAATTAGTATGGTTAACCTTTTAACTTTTCATTGAAAGTTTTAGTTTTCGGCAACTCATAACGTTTCTTTTGAATGACTAACATTCCCAATGTTTATTTATTAGATTTTCTAGGCCCTCTGAAATGTATTTCTATTTAAATACGATTTTGGCCCTTTTATCCTTACTGTTGGGCCCCTTTACATCATACAACTCTTTCGCTACTTCGTAGGTACCTCTTTTGGGTTATGTTTGACTTCACATATTGTTTCATTCATTTCATTATACTCATTCATAAGTTTCCTCTCTATAGTCTTCAATATACTCTATATTTTCATTAGTGGCCCTTTTCTCAATGTGTTGAGAACCTGTCATATCTGCTTTTTCTTTAACTTTTTATTACTTTGTTGTTTGAATATAGAAGAGAATGTATGGTAAAAAGGTATCTAGTATTTTTCCCATCGGTTTCTTCTTATTCCTTTCTATAGTGACGTAATAATTTTGTAAAACAGGTGGTCTTTTACCGTGTGAATATGAAGTATAAGCCATATGTTTTCCTCCTTTAAGAGTCGCATTTCAAACCTTTTCATTGTTCAACTTACTTTTCTCTTATTTTACACTCCACTAGGTAATCAGATTATCTCAGGTTAATTAACTTCTCTTAGTAAGTTATTCTATCCAATTCACCTAAGCTAATTTTAATTCCCATTTATAGTAGTATTCCTGTGTTTCAATTCTCAAACTAAATCTATTTTCACTTGTACTTAACCCCTTTTTCTGTCTATTAATCTTAATCTCAATGTTCTATGTACCATAAACATGTAACAAAATCTGACCTGAATGCCACGTTTATAATATCAAACAAACACTTTCTTAGGACTCAAATCATAACTCATTTTAAAATCAAATTTCTACTCATTAATATGTTCACCAATAATTACTAAATTAAACATGTGCAACACACAATATTAGTTATTGTAGTGGCTAGTTGTCACATATTAGACCCATTCTGGTCTTTCTTTATTAACTTTGAAATTCTTCCCTACTTCAATTTTGAAAATCAGTCTTTTGGCTTTAGAGTCTAGAACAACATTTTGTAAAACAATGATTACTCAGTTACTGGACTCACAGTATTATTTCTCAATAAAGTACCTGTTTCCAATTCATCATACTTATCTTTAACTTTTTTGACTTTAATCTTTTCTGATCTACCGCTAGCGACACCAATAACCATAGATACCTTTAAACACTTTTTACCAATACGATATAATATAAACAATGAACACATAATCAACCAAGATAATAAATTCCATAATGATTTCAACATTGCTTTGATATATAAAACAACAATACTAGTCATTAACATCAATAATATGATTATAGCATATGTTAGATATGTTGGCATACATTGAATATTATAGACAAACTCATAACATAAAACACATTTTAATCTATGACATATCTTTACCTTCAATATGGAACTTCCCTTCTATCATATCACCTTCTGTGGAAATGAAGATTATATGAAGGGTACC
This sequence comes from Brachycybe producta, assembly GCA_036925085.1. Taxonomy (NCBI): domain Eukaryota; kingdom Metazoa; phylum Arthropoda; class Diplopoda; order Playtdesmida; family Andrognathidae; genus Brachycybe; species Brachycybe producta. The sequence goes on along the minus strand of JAUPFP010000001.1, from coordinate 11,444,747 downwards.
GGATTCCATACCAAATTTAGGATTTATTACTACCTGTTTCTTTTTTTCCACATGTAAACTTCTTTCTACTCCGTCTTTTCTAATTATAACTGTGCCTTCTGCACTTACTGTTATGACGGGATCATTAAATTTGATGAAGTTTACCCCTTCCTCAATTTTGAACGTGTCCATTCCCAATAAATTTAGCCCAATACATTTTCTTTTCCTTCCATGTTTGAAATAACATTCTCTATACCATATTATTTCAAATCCTTCTGATTCAGTAACATTTTTGTTCACATGTATTAATCTTGTATTTGCTCGAACTATTTCGCAATGACATTCTGTCTTTTTACTTGCGCATTTTCTAGTGCTAGTGCAATACTGTTATGTTCCTGAACAAGTATCATTTTTAGCACAACTACATGGCATTCCTCTATTTTCGCACTTATACATTTCACTGTTACCTTTTGTTTCTTCTGTTTGCTTAACTTGAAATTCTACAGCTGATTCGCTTTTCCCCTCTTTACTTTTGTAACCCATTTAACCATACATTCTCTGCAACCATTTTGTGGCTACATTTTATCCGAATATGGTTCCAGATGTTTATAACCGCTTTCTTTTCACCTTCTTTCCAGTTACATATTTCGATGTCGTAGTCTTCCTCTCCAGTGACTGCTATCGCCACCACCTTCGGGGAGGATGAAGGTATACCGAGAACAACGTCTCGCATTGACCTATCATCCATCCGTGCCGTCTTACTCTGACAGATATGGTGCGGTTGGCTCCCGGCCGACACGGTCGCACCGTGTCGGGACTCCTCCTCCGTCCCGATACTTCCACCACCCCCTGGTGGGACCCACCCAGTCCCCTGGGACCCACGGGTGGAAGCTTTCGGACCTCCCTTCTTCTCATGACAGGCCTTCTTGCCCTTTTTCTTCTTTTTCTTTTTCTTCTCATGAGAAGGTTGGCCGGGCTGGGAGCTGGACGCACCGAAGCTCACAGACTTACCGGGCCGGTCAGTCTTAAAGGGGTGGTTAGCCCTTTTCGATTGACCGGACTTACTAGTCGCAGACTTTCCAGCCGAAGCCGTACTAGTCTTTGAACTAGTTCCTGTAGCCGAACCGACGGTCGAGGACGTTCGTGTCGCCACGAAGCGTCCCTTTCCATCCCGGGGAAGATTTCTCTTCTCCGGGGGCAAGGGTCGGCTGACCCTTGCCACCAACAGGTTTAACTACCGCACCTTGGTGAGGTGCCTTGGCAGCTTGTACCGCCCCCCTTTGGGCGATACGCTGTTGGGCAGCGGCCATGGTGGCACTCGGAATAGGAGTGACACCAACTCCGACGGGAGGTTTCCCTGTACTGAGCGGATCCCCGGCATCAGCTTCCCGCAGGGGCGGAAACTGAGAGGCCTGGAGCTCAAACTTTCGTCAGCATGCAGCCTTCTTGTCCCACAGGACAAGGGCAGCACATCTGGCCGCTTGTGCCTGGTGGTACCGCAAGCGGTCTGCCTGGCTCCACTTTCCTTTGGGAAAGCTGGCCGGACCTCCACGAGAGGTCTTAGCCTTCTTTTCCACCGGATTACTGGCCAAAGGTGGGGTGATGGGGCGGGGACGTTTCTGTCCCTGACCACCACCACCACTGGCGTGAGTGCTCTTCCTCGGAGCGGGAGGAGAAGGCTGATTGGCCTTGTTTTCCGCTCTTCGGTCCCTCTTGGGAGTTGCAGCTGCCAGCCTGAACAGCCAGTCTCCGCTTCGGTTGGTCCTGAAACTGGAGGCTGACCAACAGGCCAGGCAGCACCAGCAGCTCCCTCAGGATGAGCTGGTGACACAGGGAGAAGACCCACCACCGGCGTAAACTTCGCCAAGGCAGCTTTCGTCCTCTCTAACTGTGCCTCCCTCTTCGCCAGGTTTTTCATCCTGGCAGTGTACCTAGCAGCTCCGGACTTTTTTTTGGTTTTTGAACCGTCCTTACGGAACTGCTGGGTAGGGTACTCCCCAACGAAGTAGCGTTTCCCTTCGGATGCCAGGAAACCACCTGACGCCGTCTGGTACTTTGCGGCTTCGTCCTGCCTTTCCAGACAGGCCGCTTCCATCTCCCCAACAGGGTCGACCGGAATTGGACTGCCCTTCCGGGCTGGAGTACCCTCCTGGGATCCGGTCACAGACCGTTTACCCAGGGAGCCTGATCCTCTCCCTTCAGACTCCGAAGAGTCTTCTGAAGAGAGGATCCGTTGGCCTCTCCACCGCCTGGAGAAGGGCACCACATCATCTTCCATGGTGTCTATCCCCGCCTCCGTGTCTATGACCAGGGTTCCTCCCAAGGAGGCATCCCTGCTTCCCTCAGCTAGGCTAGCCAATTCTAGCCGGCCTTGGTCCGCCGGAGGATCACACTTCGCCAAGGAGGTAGCCGCTAAACCGGTGGCCACCTCTTCAACGGGCGTGCTGGCCCGCACCGGCTCACCAATCGCCGGGATCTCAATGGCTCCCAACTTAATGGTCGCCCTCGGAGAACCCAAGGTGGAAGGCGGTGTCAACCGTCCCCAAACGTCCCCAAACAGACCCATAATACAGAGGGGTCCGAGGGGCCGGCTGGGTCACCACAGCATCCTCAACCAATAGCAGACCCAAAGGTCCGCCGTCGGCCAAGTCAGCTATGGCCTGACCCAAAGAATCCGGTGAGCAAGCGGCATCCGACTCCAACAGCTCCGCATCACCCGGATGCAAAGAGCTCTCCTGCACCGCAGTGTTGTAGGCCCACACGGCGGGCCGCAATTTCTCCCACCAATCACGTTGGTTCTTGAGGGGATCAAGGTAACGCTTGATGGTTTCCATCACGGTCTTGTTCGTACGCTCCGTAAGCCCATTAGCTTGCGGATGGTACGCCGTCGTGAAGTGCTGCGCTATATTATAGTGCTCCCGGAACTTTCGCAAAATCTTGCTACAGAACTGGGATCCACGATCCGAGATGAGAGTAGTCGGAGTGCCATACACCGACAAAATCTCATCCTTGAAGAACTTGACAACACAAGCAGCCGTAGCCCTTCGTACTGCCTTTGCCATGCCGTACCGGGTGAAGTAATCCACCATGATCAATACATAGGTGACTCTACCCACGGATGCGGAAAAGGCCCAACGAAGTCCATGACTCAGGAACTATGGGTTGCAAGAATCCTTGAGCTCTTGTGAACTGTCGTACTCTCTGACACACTAAGCATGATTTAACATGCTCCACCGTGTCACATTTCATACCTAACCAGTAGAAACGAGTACGTAACCGCTACCAACGGTTACGTACTTGTACACTCCGAAGTGACCAGCTTCGGAGCTATCGTGCAACTTCCGCAAGCAGAAGGCTTGACACGACCTCGGCACAACCAACACAGTTCTTGTACGATCCTGAATGGATTTGATGGCATACAACAGCTTGTCTGCCACCACGAACTTGAACCTTAAGTTCGAGTCGGGGTCGGTAGAGAGCTCACGCTTCACCTTGGAGCACCAACTGTCGTTGGCCTGCTCCATTACCCAATCCACCTCAGACCGGATCCGGGTAATGACCTCACCCACGTCGGCGTCGACGTGTTCAGGCAAAGAAGGATCAACAACTTCATTCACCGGATACCGACTCAAACAGTCAGCATCCTCGTGAAGTTTCCCCTTCTTGAACTGAATCTTATACCGGTACTCCTGCAACTGCATTTGCCAACGCCCCAACCTGCCTTGCAGGTTTTTGGCTGTCTGCAAATGACAGAGCGCATGGTGATCTGTTACGATCACAAAGTCCCGGTTAAAGATTTAAGGTCAGAATTTACCCACGGCAAACATGATCGCGAAGCATTCCTGCTCGGTGAAACTATACCGTGTTTCCGGTCCCTTCATGAGACGGCTAGCGTAGGCCAGAACCCGAGGAGCCTTGTCCTCAGGTAACTTCTGGTATACTACGACACCTGGACCGTACCCACTAGCATCGGTGTGAATTAACACCTCACCACGTAGATCATACATGGTGAGCACCGGTGCTTCGGTTAAAAATGCCTTTAACCGCTCAAACGCTAGACCACACTGCTCCGACCAGTCAAAGGACGCATCCTTCCTGGTCAGATCATGCAGTGGCCTTGCGATCTTGGTGAAGTCCTTAATGAACCTACGGTAGTAGCCGGCCAGTCCAAGAAAACTTCGGACGGCGGTCACTGTTGTAGGGACATTGAACTCTTCGACTGCTCTTACGAGTCCCGGGTCTGGAGCAACTCCCTCGGCACTGACAATGTGACCGAGATATTTGACTTTGTCAAAACCGAAGAAACATTTCTTCGGCTGGAGTTTCAGCTCCGCCCCTCGTAGCAGCCTCAGGACCGTACTCAAGCGTTCGAGAAACTGCTCAAAGGTGCTCCCAAAGACGATAATATCGTCTAGGTACACCAAGCAGCTCTACCACTTGTGTCCCGCCAACAAGAGGTCTAACGCTCTTTGCATGGTGTCAGGAGCATTGCAGAGTCCGAAAGGCATTTTTCGGAACTCAAACAGACCTTGAGAGCAAATGAATGCTGTCTTCTCAATGTCTTGCTCCGCCATCCTGACCTGCCAGTAACCACTAGCCAGGTCTAGGGTTGCGAAATACTTCGCTCCAGCAAGTGAATCGAGGGCATCGTCGATGCGAGGTAATGGGTACTGATCCGCCTTAGTCTGGGCATTCAGTCGCCAATAGTCCACACAAAAACTAAAGCCACCATCCTTCTTGCGAACAAGCAAGATAGGGCTCGCGTAGGGACTATGCGAAGGTTGGATTGCCCCTGCATCCAACATCTTCGCTACCTCTTCTCTCTCGATTGCATGAGCCGCCGGAGCGGTTCTTCGCAATCCTTCCCGCACTGGAGGTAACCCACCGGTATCAATGGTGTGTTCGACGAGCAGGGTTTCCCCCAGCTTAGTATAATCGAACGCAAATTGATCACGGCGTTCCAGCAGGAACTCCCGAAGCTGCCACCTCCTCAGGCTTCAGACTAGGTCCGATTTTAAGGCACTCTTCGAGAGTGGGTCTAACTTCCGCATTGAGGACTCGGCGACCTTTCTTGGTCGCACCTCTCAACTTAGGCGGAAGCCCCCCTGGTCGACCATGTCCATGAGTGTGGTCTCCCCCTCTCAACTTAGATGGATCGTCCAGTCCCACCACTAGGGCTGCCTCCACAGCTTGAGCTGTCGCCACACCCTCTCCTGTTTCCAGGGCAATGGGTACGTCGGCGACGTTCTCTAGCCAAATGTCGTAAGAGCCTTCTTCTGTGGCTTCGGCAATTCCTGCCACTGCCAACAGACCACGGCCACCTAAGGCTTTACGATGGGGCTCAAGGATAAGCAGCTGTTCAGGGCCAGCATGCTCTATCAAGCTCACGGAAACCACCTTCCGCTCATGAGCTGATAACCATACGTTCTCCAACAGTCGCAGGGAACAAACTTTCCCGCTCCTAATTGGAGAACTGGTCTCGGCGAGCGCGGGTGACTCAATGTCAACCCACCCATCCACCTTTTCAGGCTCCGCAGGCATCCTTTCCGGTAACCCGTAAGGAGAGAGTAGCAGATTCTCCACAGAATCGTGAAGCTTCGCCAACGCCTCCAACACCGAGTTCGGAAGTTGTACCGAAGTACCCTGCAAAGCCTGAACAGCCAGTGCATCATGAAGAGCATCTGGATGTGCATTCCAGATGTCTTCCCGGAAATATACTTTCCGGCTCACGATGTCCAACATTAACCCAAACCGGGAAGCCAGGTCAACACCTAGTACGGCTTCCCCTTCACCCTCAATGAGGAGATGGGTATGTATGGACCGTCCGTGGATTGACATGTCCACGTACATGACTCCTTCTATCTTGATGGAGTACCCGCTCATGCCCGTCAGGAATGAGGGGAGGCTAACCTCCTGCACCGGTAACTCCATCTCCCTTGCCACCGATATGCTCATGACCGATACTTCGGCACCGGTGTCGACGATCGACTCAACCAGCCAACCATCCATCGACACCAGAACACGCGGTGCCCCACGCAAGTATGCCCGGCTCTGTAATTCAGGAATGGGCAACCGTTGTTGCCCGACATTACTTCTCTGAGCCTCATCCGTCCTCCCGTCCACAGGGGACGGTCGTACCGGATGCTCAGGGGCCTGGCTTCCAGTCTCCCCTCCAGGAGACTCACCAGGCCTGGGCGCACCAACGCTCAAAGCCCTCGTAACGCCCGTACCGTTCAGACCTTCCTCCCTCTCATCAGGGAAGAAAGGTGCCACCCAGCTCTCCAGCCGGGCAAGCGCAGCTTCCAGTGTGGGGCTTGGCTCCTGAAATACCCACTGGGTAATTTATGTGTCCGCAGACCTAGCCAGAGGCACCCCTGCTTCATGCAGGATACCCACATATCTGGAGACTGCCGGAAGGTACGCTCCTTCTTTACTTTGCCGGGCACCTGAGTTTTCAAGCATTACCGGTCGACTGCAGCTCAGTTCTGCAGTGACCGGCACCGGTTTAACGAGGGCGGGCCTTCGTTTCTGGCGTCAGGCAGATAGAACATCTGTCCATCAATTACTGTGGACAGATACTCTCGGCCCTGCAGTGCTACGGGTGCTAAACCCGGCAGGTACCGCGCCACTGGGCTTTTGCCCGGTGGTACTCGAGCAACCTGTCCTTGGGCAACTGCCTTCGGACAGTCTTTCTTAAGGTGACCCATCTGGTTACACCGAAAGCATGGACCTGGTTGCCTACGAGTAGGACCTCCACCTCCAGCTGTTTGGCCGGACCCTGACGGGGCTGCTGTGGACTTATTTCCACCCTGGCTTCGTCGCTTCATCTTTCTTCCCTTCTGCCCTCTGGTCTTGGCAGTAGCTCCGTCTGATTTGGACGGTGCCGCTGCCTTCGCACCCGAAGAGGTAGAAAAAGATGTAGCAGAGCTCTTGGGCTTTGCCACAGCACCAGAGACCTTGGCCGCAGCCTGGGGCCCTGGTACCGTCAAGGTACGGGCAGGTAATGCTCCTGCCGTAAGCATGTCGGCCTCGACCAACATTGCCTCGGTGGTAAAGTCCCTGACCGTCTCAGCTTTCGATCCCCAGAGAGGTCTGAGAATCTCCGGCTGCAGTTTCTTCTTATATCGGAGGAGTCGACAAGACTCATTCTCACGAGGAGAAACTCGTTCCGCCAGCTCAACAAAACGCCAGTAGAACGCCTGGAGTGATTCCGCAGGCCCTTGCTTCATGGCCTCGAGCATTGCTTCTTCTAGAAAGCAAATTTTTGTGGGTTTCTTTGGAGAAAATGTCGAACGAGAATTAATAGCATGTGCTGTATTAAACAGTTGCTTTCGGCGAACACTAATAATTTCACAATCATTGTTACTATTGGAGGTTGTGATAGTTCTCCAATGTGATTGTAGAACAACATGAAGATCAGTTTTCACAAATGACAACTGACTGGACACACTGCCTCCTGAACTATCTAGTAAACTTTCTGCAATTGCAGCTCGCATTTGAACACTTTCAAGGTCACATTCATTATCACTGTAATCTGAAAATTCCATTGAAGATTCCATTACAGATTGAACTGGACTTTCTTGGGAAGTTGTTTGCCCATTACAGATTGAACTGACTTTCTTGGGAAGTTGTTTCATCATTTTGATCAGAACTCGGGTGTTCACAATCATTGCTTTTTATTATATTTGACAATATCTGAAGATAAATTGACCCTTTGCCAGCAGCAGTTGCAATGTTCTTCACATTCCAAACAAAATCATCTTTCACTACAATTGGGGTAATAATTGTTCTATAACAGCGTACAAAGTGGAAATCATTTTCAGTAAATGGGACAATTTTACTCTGCAGATCACTTAGCCAATTATAAAGTAACAATCTCATTTCTGCTTCAGACATATTGCTTGATAACACAATTTGCAATTAAAACCATGGATTTACTGAGACTCAGTCTTTCTTCACCTTCCGGGAAATTCTGAACACACCTAACACGCATATTGTACTGCCGAATTTGTTCTTTTGTTCGGTACTTCATTCTGTTAAGACCTTTTGGGGGTTCCTGGCTAACCCTAGCTACAGCACTTCCTGTTCTACCTGCATATGGCTGGAAAATGTGTGCCATTTCTGCTCTTAAATTTCGGTTTATATTGTTGTTTAACATACTAACTGCACATTGCCTGTCTTGATTATCTCGATGTGGAAGATTTTCATTTGTTTCTTCCAATATGTATAACACATCTCTATCTCTAATCAGTTTGATATCCTCAATCAGGGAGTCATCAGATAACTTCACCTTTGTTGCATTGATAAAAAAGGATTGTGATGCTTCTTCTAAAAGCATTGCCATAGTTGCAGGCAGACAAATTAAATATAAAAGTGCACAATAAAAAGATATCCTTGAAGAAATTACATAGCAAGTTGCTCTATTGTATGAAGGTTGAAATACAAAATCAATATCACAGGGAACCTGTACTTCAAGTGGGCTGTGTGCATAATAAAGTAGCCCACTGCCACTGTTAGAGCTGTAATTAGTCTGCAGGTAAAGGTTTTACATGAAATGAAAGTGAAACAGTTTACCTTTCTAATGCCAGTTTGTGTGCTGGTCATGGTAACTCTTGGGGGGGAAAAGGACATAATTAGTAATAAATTTTTCAGTATGATCAAAAATAACTGGGAAAATGAACTGAAAAATAGATTAATAGAATTTATCATATTACGATTATGAGATGAAGACAAATATTCAGTATGATTTCACCTTTTTCACAGAAATTGTTCTGTTTGTGTTTGTTATCTAGGAGCTATAAGCTCAACAAAGACCTGAAAAATAATGAATAACAAAATTCAGTTAACACAAGTTTCAATAAATTTGAAACAGCTCATTTTTCAAAATCAAATCCCAATTTACCCAAAACAGTAGGAACTTGATTAAGTTTGGTGATTAATTGGTGGTAAATATGAACTGGAGTACAAGCCCCTTTAGTAACTTTATTTTCTATGCTATATTTATGAATGTCTATGAACCAATTCTCATTACTTTCGAGTATACGTAGTTTCTAATTGTCCTCAACGGGGATAGTTTTGTGAACTTTGAAGTCCGGTAAAGTGTTCTTTTCCTCCGATTTACTGAGGTGACAACCAAACCATTCTTTGATTGTGCCTTCAGTTACAGCTGAAGATGGGCCCGCATTGCCGGTTGCATTCGCTTGACGTTTTGCAGTTTGGGATTTTGGTGCAGCTTTCCTTTCTGTTTTTCAGCGAGTTGCTGTGGTTTCTACCGTCAAGTCTATCAATATGTTTCGAGAATTTTTTCTAAGAAATGATGTCGGCTACTTTGTGAAATTTGAAAATGTGTATGTTATAACTAGCACTAAAGAAAATTCCCTATCAAATAAAAACAGAAATGTAGAAAGGATTTGTAAAATGTCTATATGGCTTTTAGTATAGAAATCCACACTCACCAATGATATCTTGATTATCCTGCATTGTGTTAAGTTGTTTATGATGATACTGATGATCAGTTTTGATAAACACTGTTGATTTTAACAGCAATCTCAGCAAAAAAAATTGTGAAGTGTTGATATGAACAGCAACCACAGCAAAAGAATTTGTGAAGAGTTGATTTTAATAGCACCCACAGCAAAAGAATTTGTGATGTGTTGATTTTTGCAGAAAGTAAGATCAAGTGTCAATAGTCAGTCAGTCTTCAGTGTGAAGATTTCAGAATAAAAGCTGATATGTGAATTCTATGATGAAATTTTAATTTTTTTATACTAAACTAGCTATCCTGATGAAAAATATTGGCCAGTGAATACTCAGATATTAAAAACAAAACACCAATAATAGGAAGCAATTCAAGGCTATGAAAGACATCAATACAAAATATAGAAAATAGAACAAGGCCATACAAAATATAGAAAATAAAGGCTATAGAAGGCATCAATATGGAAAATAGAAATTAAACAAAAAATGTAAAATAACAGAAATCTTATCAATTGCTTTATTTAGCTGCTTTAAAACATGCTATTTATAAAGTAATTAAAAAACTATTGAATCTTAAATTTTTAAAAACCACAAAAACCACTAAAAAACTTTGCTTTTTTGCTAATAAAAATAGTTAAGTTTAAAAATTAAAAAAAAAACTAAAAATGAACACAAAAAAGTTAAAAAAAAAATAAAAAAAACATTAGAATTTTACATTATGAAGAGCTATCCACAGCTTGTCCTTGCAGCGAATTTTCTCTCCCCACTGTTCTTCTATTTTTTTAGGCCTCCTCGGCCATTTTTACTGCCATATTTACTGCTTCCGATTCCCAGTCCTCCCCATCTAACTCCAAAGGTTCTTGTTCTTCATTTTCCTCGAATTTTTCGAAGCTGGGAAAAGTGTGAAAGGGACAAGGACCAATAATCTATAAAATTAATAATAAAGTTTAAAAAAATAAAGTTCGGTTACTTTTTGAACAGACCTCATATGTACACACCTTAAACATGCTTTTTACAGTTAAGAAATAATGAAATGATATCATACCAAATTGTGTTTCCAGCATTTTTTTACATTGTCTTCATATAAGACAGTGATGGATTTTTCATTCTGCACAGATATCAGTAGTGCAGGGTACCACATTCCATCTTTCCATTTAGCCTTCACTTTTTGTTTCAAAACAAATGTAATGGCATTGCTTTTTTTGACCCTACAAGTTGTTATTTTATCAAAAATTAAACAAAATTAAGAAAAAAGATACAAGCCACTAGTGGCACAAATACTTTGAAAATTTAAATTTTTAAAACTTTTGTTTTTCCCATTTCAATATGTTAACTTTTTGTGATTCTCAAAATTAGACAAATAAGTGACAAAATCACAAAAAATCAAGCTTATATAACAATGAGTGGGAGGGGGTTAAATCACGGATGTTTGTAATTAAAAACACATGTATGGAAACCAAACAATAGTTCTTTGCTTCAAAATATATATTCTTAACAATATAAATGTTTTAAATCCAAGACAGGAATTTTTCACATGTTTGTGTTAGGCATTGTTTTTTGACAACTCTTGGTAATATAATATGGCTCAAAAGTGATTTTATTCTTGAGATTGGATTTCAAAAACCACTAAAACGAGGATCTTGGAGGATCTTTAAGGAAATGTCCTTAAAGATCCTCGTTTTAGAGACAGGCATGAGTTTGTAATTATGAACACATGTATAAATGTAAACAATTGTATTTTTACTAGAAGATTCATAAACTCTACTGTATCATTTTTTTCATTTTTATTTATCAGATTTAGAATACATGTTATTCAAAGATGACACAAAATTGGTTTCACTAAACTACAATAATACAATGAGAATTTGAAATTAATCAGAAACAGAGAAATAACTCATCTCAAAGTTGATTTTTAAGGGACAATAAATTCACTCGACTGAAATACGAACACATTTTTTTATACAGTACATCTTTTTTCTAAATAAACAACTGGTTCAAATAGGACAATTAAAGTTAATTATTGTAGACAACGTTCAGTAAAAACGTTTTTTTCTGTATTTGATAACAAGTTATTATCTTGCTTCGTGCATAACACATTGAAATATGTGACATGGCTGGCCCTCTAGCACCGCCCATTTGGGGTGGTGCGGGCTGCGGACCAGCCACCGACGATTATACCGGTCGCAACTTTTCTGTAGATACAGTCCTTCCGCGAGTGAGTTCAACAGCTCGTAAAGCCCAAAAAAGACTTAGGGAATTTTGCATACAGGGCATGACGACTGTGATGGTGCTGGTTCTGTCCTGTTGAGTTGCCTCGAGGCTCCAATCAGAGGGACTCAGATACATGGGTGTCTGCAGAAATTTTTCTAGGGGGGGGGGGCAAAAGTAAAAAATCATGTTTCAATAAACATAACTTATTTATTATAATATTTTGGCTGTAAAACTGCTACCTGTTATTCTTGAAAGACAAACTGCAAATGTCTCGAAGACTGCTGGCCGAATCTTATTACAGTTTTGATAAACATAACCTTCTTTGAAACAATACATTTTCTATGAATACTAAGCATACAAAGTCCAGTAAGTCATTCACTGCATATCGTTGAATGCAGCCAAGTCTTTCCTCATCTTAAAGTGCTGAAAGATCATTCAACAAAACATGTAGTAGCAGGTAGAACAAGGCAGATTTCAATGGCTTGAGCCACTGCTGGAAAGAAGTCCTTGCAGTCTTCTAAAAGATCAAGAAATGTTTTATCACAATCTTTGGTAGACCACAAATCGTACCAACACTGCTTCTGCACTTAAATTTTCGATGCCATAGAACTGTTACACCTCTTGAATATGTTTAGTGAAACTAGATCAAGCAATATTCTTCATGTTGATTGGGTGTAACTCCAATAAGCTGAAAGCCACGTTTTGGTCAGGAAAACGATGTTTCAATGATGAAAGGACAGTCTAAATAGGGCACGTAGACAGCAACTCGATAGAACTCTTCACGCATAGCTGAGGGATAGTTTGGTCTATGAGACTGGCGGGATGATAGACATGTGATAGTTATTTCAAGGTCAAGTTTTGCAGTCACATCTGCAACTGATTCCATAATGATAAAATGAGTTCTGAAGGCACAGGTTGAGAGAAAGAGTAAAAAAAAGACCGAGAAAAAAGTATCAAATATAAACACACCTCTTTTTGGCATGTATATAGTCTCAAGATGGAAGGGGGTCAGGACCCCTGTACCCCCCTTGGCTACGCCACTGGCTGCATCATTTTATTGCCAGCCTCAGCACAGAATTGAAGATCAGGGAATACACCACTATTTGAAATTTTTCCTCCGAGTGGCAGGTCATGTGTAGCACAGAATATAGTTGTATTCACAATTGGAGTCAACTTCTTTCTCTTAGCTTCTATTTGATTGTGCACAGCAGTGTTAATTTGTTCTGCGATGCTTGTAGACTTTCTTTCCATCATATCTATAAAAGTCTTGGCTCGCACAGTAGATTCCCTATGCCACTGACTTTTATGTGGTCTTTACAGCTGTTGTGGAAATCCTTGTACCTGTTGAATGGTTTTGTTATATACCGGCCCTGGATTCCTCTTGTGTACAGTTGGGCGGAAAAGAATGCACACTTTGCAAAAAGCTCCTTTCACTTCAGCAGAATACACAAGCCATTACCATTGATGATGAAATACACGCTGCTGTGAACCTTCCTCAAGATCACCTTTAAAATCATAATTTGTGGAAGGAATCCTTTGATCACATAGGATTTCAAGTTTAAAGTCATTGTTTATGTCAGTATGTGACTCGATGTATTTTCCAATATCCTTATTAGAAATTAGTTTTTTGTCTTTTTTCCAGTGTTTTCCACCTTTTCTTGTTCTTTATTTTTTTTGTTGTCACCTTGGTTTCTTCTGTACACTTTGGTGCCTCTTTAGAATGTTGATTGGTCCTCTGCTTCTTAAAAAAATTTCTAATAACCATATTGGACCATATATATGAAATAATGTTATTGACTTAGACATCTTTCAAAAATAACCATGATTTACTTAGGATAGATGTTTATAGAATGTCAACAATAGACAAATGCATATGATAGTCATGCTGACTCAGTCAGTGTTGTCAACCAACTTTAAATAAGCAGCAGATATAATCAATGGAGAACATTTTATTTATGTAGATACTGTGTAACGACCCGACTTGGTCGCTACAATGACCCACAGTAAATCTGATTTACTTACCGCCGCTTGACATCTTTGGGACGGGTCGGAGAGCTGACCAGCCCTCCTCTTGCACCCGTCCGTGCCCACGGGTAGCGCTGGTTGGAGGTCGACTCCCACGCCGCAAGTCGACGGACGAAATGCCACCAAACAAGATGTAGAATCCACGGTAGATTCCCGATGAATCCTACTGTGGAACCGTGCGCGAAGAACCCGCCGACATGCCTGAAAACATGACGGACAGGACGGTGGTGACTGATGGTGTTTCCTCACACCGGAACCTTCACCCTCCTCGTGGTAACTTCCCCACTTAACTTCAGAGTAATAAAGACACGGACACAGGATAGTGAGTGAAAATAAAAACGTAATTTATTCAACAATAAATTATGCAAAACACTCACTTAATTGTAGATGAGTCTCCTGGCAAGGTGATAAACACCCAAAATCACACAAAGAATACGATGAATGGTGGCCATCTTCGCCACCTGATGAAAATGATGGAGTACTAGTAAACATGCACACAGCATCAGGGTCTTATTTCCACTGTCCAGTATAAAATGGCCGCTGCCATTATATACACCCTCAGGTTGCTCCACCTGGGGAGGACAGTGACCCTTGCTGGCCATTTTGTCGTCTGCCTGGCAGCGTAATTACAGGTGCCTAGCAGACGACAACAGGTATTTAGTTTTGCTTCAAAAGAAGCAAAACTGGGTCGTCACACTTTAAAAAGGTCGGCCACTTTAAAAAGTTAAATTATAATATTTAAACAATTGAGAAGTTTCATTACTTTTGTTACTGAAAAATGATTAAAAATATCCAAATCTAGTAAACAAGTCGCTAAATTAGCAACACTGGGTAGTACCCAGTGTTGCTAATTTAGTTAATTTTTGCGTAGTACCTAGTGTTACTAATTGCACCCAATGCCGATGAGTTCAGAAACAGGGAAGAAAGACCATTTTACAATATTTCACTGGATTCTCAATGCAAGTGAGATTGTGAATAAGGAAATGTGCTGAACAGCTCAGATAGGGTTCGAGCACCTCTGTTGGAAGTTCCGTTATATGGAATCGGAAACTCAAACACAATACACAACACACAATTTGAGGTAGATAAAAACTCTTTACTGTTTGGCTTTACATCGTTGCATATACATCTTTTTACATTAGAAAAATCTTTTTTCGTCAGAACTGTTCCGATCTGACCTTTCTAGGAATCTTTGACTAACTGTCCTCAAACATAAGTAGCACGGCACTTTCATTCGGTCTCTTGGGAGGGGCGACTGTCACCTCAGGGCTCACTGATTGACCAACTGGGCCAATCATTGCCCTGGGCTGAGAATACTACCTTATAAGGAAAGGTATTTTTGGGACTTTTCCCAATTTCTCACGGTTTGACTGGGTTCCTCGAATTCACTAAGAATTCGAGCCACCCAAGTCTGGACATCTGTGCACCAAGGGGTGCCATGCTGAAAGAAAGGAATTTATACGGGATGTTCCGCCATTCTGTAAGTACAGGGTGTCACAAACACATCTAAAAACATAAAAAGTAACATGTTTTCAACACTTGAAAGATGTTTTATAAATAGCTTACATGTATTTCGAAAAATATCAAACTTTAATGTGGTTTTAAAGTGTAAACTTACCTCTTGTACTGTGATTATGTAAAAACTGGAAAGTTTTTAAACTAGAAGGATAGCTCAATCACTTAAGAAGCTACATCACAAAAATGCTTCGAAAAAACGTTAATTTTTAAAATACACAGTGCAGCAATATGTTTATTTTTCATATTTAAAGTTGTCCAACATTAAGTTTTCAAAGTGCAATGTGCACCTTAAATTTATGCTGATCGAGTGAAAGAAGACAAAAAATTGGTAAGTGTTGTGACGAGGCTGGCCCTTTGGTGCCACCTTTTTAATGTGGTGGTGCTGGCTCCGAGTGGTTTACCCGCTCTTTCAGTCCCTCGAAACCGGCCGTCTTAAAGGCCCACAAAATACGTCTACCTGGGAATCTTATGTGTCTCCCTAGGGGTTGTTAGGACCCCTAAACAAAACATACACATTCAACAAACGTTTTTCTGTTTTAAAACTAAAAAACGAAATTAATTCTGTTTAAAAGAAAACGTTTTTATTCGTGTTTTATACGTTTATTCGTTCTATTTTTTTTCAGAAAACTAATGCAAACAAAAATTTCACATTTTTTCCCTCAAAACAATTGTAGTAGACAATGAATAATGTGTCTACTGTTTGTCTTGTAATACTTATATTTTTTTTAACACTAGTTTACTGGAATAACAAATATAATATAAATATTAAAAAGTTATACTGATATATGAAAAAATACTTCAAAGTAATTGCCCTGATAGTTCATAATGTTAAAACCAGATGTGTACAATACCGCGGTAAACAACACGCTAAAACGCTCTCACTTACCGGTAACCCAAGCTCCGACACGGGGACGGGACCGTACCCGTAGCCGCCTCTCCCACGGTGAACCTCGGGTAGTCTCGGTGCGGAGCTCCCTCGACGGTGACACGCGGTGAAACTCCGGTTTCACCGCGAGCCGACACGATTTACCGGCCGAAAAAGGACGGAATGGACGGTGAAGTTCCCCAAACCGGAAACCCACCCTCCCGCGGTAAACCACCAAAAGAAACACACGACACAAAGTAAGATGAAATAAAAGTGTCTTTATTACACTTACGATGAAAGCTGATGATTATATACAAGAAGGGCTGGTCCGTTTGACCAGCCCAAAGGCATGTTATAACAACAAAGGCCCGATGGCAAAAACAAAAAGACCCAAACGCGGGACATTGGAGGTCACCCTGACCTCCACCCACAGGTCTAGTTCCTTGAGCTGCCTACAACCAACTGCCCAGATCCTGTGGCTGACCAGGCCACTCCACCTGGAGGGGACAGAGGTCACATCTGATCTCTCACCCATAGACTTCATGGTGAGAGGCCTGCTGGCACCAAAATGGCGTCCATCCTAGCAGCCTACTGTAGCTGTCAGGCAGACCACCTTAGGGAATTCATCTGCTCTATCAAAATTTTAAAAATAGAGCAGACCAGGTTGCCACACTTACGAAGTATGATGTATGGATTCACTGCCATCATAAAACAGGGGAGACAGAACGAAATGGAGTGCTTTTCAAAAAAAAACAAGCAGTTAGAACCCCTGAAATCTTAAAATAAATTTGTTTTTTTTGGGACTTACCAATTAGGAGGCACTGATTCATGTAAACAACCAAGAGTTGAGCGCACACAACAAAACAAAAAACAAGGAACACAAGCCATTCTAAAAATTAAAAAGTCAACTCCACATTGTGTTTCAAATTTTTTTGGAACTTAAGAAGCGATATGTTAGGATTCATTGACATCACAAAACAGGGGACACAGAACAAAATGGAGAACTTTTCAATAAAAACAGAGTTAGAGCCCTGAAACCTTAAAATAAATATAATGTATTTCTTGCAACTTACCAATTAGGGAGGCACTGATTCATGTATACGACCAAGAGTTGAGCACAGAACAAAATAAAGAGGCACGGAGTCACGCAGACGACCAAGAGCTGAGCACACACAACTAAAAATGGAGAACGAGGAACACGAGCAACTGTAAAAATTAAAAAAATCAACTCCACATTGTGTTTCGCATTTTTTTTGGACTTACGAAGCAAGCTGCATGGATTCACCGGCATCACAAAAGCAAGGAAGACAAAACGAAATGGAGGACTTTTAAAAAAACAAAACACAACAAAACATTTTACTATAGCTATAATGTTTTTCTTGGGACTTACCAATTAGGGAGGCACTGATTTATGTAAACGACCAAGAGTTGAGCTCACAATAAAATAAAGAACAAGGAACACTAGCGACTAAAAATTAAAAAGTCAACTCCACATTTTGTGTTTGCATTTTTTTGGACTTACGAAGCAAGATGCACAGATTCACGAACAATCGGACATCACAAAACAGGGGAAACTGAACAGAATGTGGAGGACTTTTCAATAAAAACAAATGGTTATAGCCTCTGAAATGCCATGATAAATGTATTTTTTCTTGGGACTTACCATTTAGAGAGGCACTGAATCATGTTGATGACGCAGAGTTGAGCACACGACTAAAAATGGAGAACAATGAACACGAGCGACTAGACTACCACAGTTAAATAGACAGGGGATCCTAAAGTTAGAAAAAACTATTAGCACATGAATGTTTGCTATTTTAAAGTAGTATACTTACCAAGTTTTTGAAACAATAACTGATGCCAAGGACTGATGACAAGAGTGAGAGAAGCAGCAAAGAAACTTGAATAAATGATGAAGTTGTGTATTATGTATTATAGGTGTCAAAAACTATGTACTGTACTTACATAGAAAATTGCTAAGTTTTGTTCGCAAAAAAATAAACAAGACGAGAGCAGTGATGAAGGATGGTTACAATCTAGAAACAAAGATATTATTGCGATTATCTTTAAAATTTATTAGTCTTTGCAGTTACAAACTTTTTTCTCCATGCTGTTTTTTTGGCATGTTCAAGCACGGTGTCTGCTGCTCGTTTACTTTCTGTCTTTTTCTCTCTGCTTCCTCATGGCTTCTAGTTTCTATGTCGGCTCCCGCACCTTTCTGTTTCTCTTTATTCTTGGGTCAACAATCTCGGGCAAAACACAGTCGAAGTAAAACCTTCGTAGCTGGTTTTTCATTTTGTTTTCTCAGAAGTTGTCATTTCTGTCTTATTTTTTCTACGTACAAGTATACTGTTGTCCAAGCAAGCAAAAGGCAGTATTTGCGATTTGTTACGTGGAGCTGCCCTTGTATTTGATAATAATAGTCGTGCGATTCCGGCAGATAGATTTCTTGTGAGTTTTTCCTCTTCTTCAGGAAAACATTTTAAGCGTTACTGCTGCTTTCTTCACAGACGATTGTGCCAAGGTATGGTACATCGATGTCAACGAACAAACCGCATGGTTGGACATTCTCGTCATATTCTGTTTCAAACTGCCTGATGGCATTTGCCTCATTTCAATTCCCCATTTCACAGCTTCAATGTTCTCCAACTTTGAATGTGAAAGCAGCCTCTTCACAAGATTTCCACATGATGTGCCTTCTTTTTGCTTGCAAATCGCTCCAAAGTTGCTAGCCGTAATTCTGTCTCGTCTCTCTTTCAGCCACTTTTTGTTGTTGCTGCCTCCTATTGTTTCATGTTGCATGGCTTGTTGTTTCTCCACATTGATAGCCAATTTTACGACATTTTCTTCCATTCTGTTCATCAGCTCATCTTCTGGCATGTCGTCATCATACTGCATACCCTCTCTGTAATGTTTTTTGGATTCTTCTGATGCCTTCTTTAATTGATGTGTTTTTTGTGCCTGTCCCTTTTCACCATGAAATTTCAGTTGTTTCCGGTACTTCTGTTGTGCTTCAACATTCGATCTTTTTTTTGCTGGTCGCTTTATTGCAGATGGTGGGGTTTGTCCCAGGTACATTTTCCTGGATGCCTCAACCTGCCATCCAGGTCCATGAAGCTGGTTCAAACCTACACAATACACCCGTATAGTGTATGAAGCACCCATGCAAAAGTTCACCCATTTGCCTCCAATAACCTTGCTGATTACTCATAAATTGCTCGGCAACGTTGTTATTGAGCCTAAGCACAAGGCTATCGGCATGGTCTCTTAGTCGTCTCCCAGCATCGATAATTGCAGTCCGTTGTCATTTTTCCGGTTGCAGTAGTCTCCACAATTGGTATGGTCCCCAAACACATGGACGGGCCATGCAGGAGATCTGCCTTTAATTTAACAACCTTTCCCTCTACTGGCATGTCAGAAGAAAAAGTTTTAAAAACAGCTCCTCTGACAGCACTAATAAGTTGATTGATTCTGTCTGCTGTCATCAATTGCCTCCTGAATCGGGATCTTCCCCTCCTTTTTTATGCTCCGAATGTTGTTGGCATAAGACCGTATCAGGTGATTCGTGCATTCGATCTTTGTTACTTTGTAGATTCCTGATTCACTGATGGCCTTATATGTGCTTGAGTCTCCATCTCCGATTACAAACTTGTATTTTATTTCGTACTTGGCAATGCTGCTGTTAAAAGCTTTCAAAATTATGTCAGCCTCCATGGCACCCGAAGAACCGTCCCAGTTTTTCACACAGAGGTGCGTGGCAGCAACAAGTCCTGACTTTTTTGCAGCCTCGCATGTTGAGCAGTACTTGTTTCTCACTGCAAGATCGATAAGCTTCCCTGTTTCAGCATCAATGATGGCTGCCATGCCAGACAGGGAATTATATGTGTGCCAGTAGGATCTTTTGGCCCAAGATCCATAAACAACAACAATCACCCATGGGATGCCATCGTTATCCACATTGCCCTTTGCCCATGCTCTTGCTTCAATTGCTGCCATCTTCATGGAGTTTGTAAGAACTTCAAGTAACCTGTCGTGTACCTCTTGAGTTTTATTTTGAAAAGTTTCTGGTGCCATACATGGAACACCAGCAACTGCTAGGAGTTCTTCCAGCTGGCGGTGGCCAATTCCTATGCTGGCACTTCCAAGAACAGATGCAAGGTTAATGTCATGTTTTTCATCTTTGTCCTCCGTTAGAAATTTGTTTTGTTTGCTGCAGATATTGCATTTGAATTTAATGCTTGATCTCAGCCCTGTTTTTTTTCTGAATACGTATTGAAGAATAGATCCGGTGCACACTTGAGTGTGAATTTGCACAGTCCGGATAAATTTCAACAATTCCAAAAAAGATACAATTCGTCGTCCTGTAACTGTTGGCCATATAGTTGGCACAGATTCCACTGCAAACTGTTGCCTTTCAATAGATGTTGCTACTTCCAGTGGTCTTGATACACGTGTAACTTTAACTTCACCCCAGTCAATACTGTGAAGTTCTCTCATAGGTTCCTCAGTCTCATTTCCAGGGGAACCTTCACCTATTTTAATGCGGTGGGATTCACTCATGTGTGATTCAATTGAAGGTAGACTGAACAGAGCTTCATCACACATGTGGCACGTCATTAATGGGCCTCTTGATGTTCCAGGACGTGACATTCTTTCGGTTGTAAATGGTTCCCTTGTATAATCTAAAATTATCTTGTTACAATTATATTGTGAAACTTGTGGAATTTGGTTTATAGTTATTACCTCGAGCAGGCATTTTTGCAAGTGAAAGACTTGGAGGGGAAAAATAAGTTCCTTGTTTATCTTGCCAACTTGTCATGTGTGATGGTGTCACATAACCACACTCTGGCTAATTAAAACAATGGCTCTCAGATGTATTCTGCTCATCAGGCGATGATGAACTGGAGTTTTTGTCCATGCCTTTGGGTCTATGTGCTTCAACTGAGCTTGAGGGTCTGACTGCATTACATCATCCCCTTGCTCTTCAGTATCTCTTGGATTGTATTTTAACAAGTATTACAATTTTATATTCAGTCATAGCATTTTAGAATTCATAATCAATGTATGCAATGCATGCTGTTGAGTGAATAGTCTAGTCATTTAAATATTCTTGAGCAAGCTTGTGTGCTACTTGCATTCTACTTGCTAGAAACTTAGTATAGTCCTCAATGTTAAAAATGGGTGTGGGATCGGTTTTTAGAAGCTGATATGGAAGATTCATATCATGTCCAAATAATAAAAAGTGTGGCGTTTCCTTTGTGCTTGAATGAATTGCACCCCAATAAGCCATTAAAATTAAAGGTAACTCCTCATCTCAGTTTCTTTGGTCTTGGTCCACATAATGCGAAAGCATTTTGGTCAAAGTACCATTGAAACGTTCTACTAGACCGTCTGTTTGCGGATGGTATACAGAAGTAAATGTCCTTTTTACACCTAGAAGTTTGCATATACTTTTGATTAAGTCGGAGGTGAAGTTTGTTCCTCGATCTGTTAGTAACTCTTGACAACATCCATATCTAGAAAAGATTTCATTTACCAGTAATTGTGCAATGGTTTCTGCTTTCTGGTCTGCAATTGCAAAGGCTTCAGGATATTTTGTGAAATAGTCACAGAAGACAGCAATGTATTTGTTTCCTTGATGTGTTGTAGGTAAAGGTCCAAGGATGTCTAGACCAATACGTTCGAATGGTTTTGAGGCTGGAGGAAATTTCATTAATGGAGTTCTGCCAGTGGGTTTCCTTTTTTCTTGGCAGGAAGTGCATAAATCACAATATGCCTTGACATCTCTTTTGAGAGTTTTCCAATAAAAGTGTTGCTCTACCCTTTTCTCAGTTCCCATATGACCTGAGAATTTGGCATCATGGCACATACTTAGGACATATGGTCTTTTTTCTAAGGGAACTACGAGTTTGAATTTGTTTCCTTTTTTTGTAGAAGCCATTCTTTTTCATTTAAGGTTAAACCAACCTTTTGAATTTCTTCCCTAGTTTGTTTTGTAGAGGGGTATCCAGCTAGATGATCGATAAAAGGACGTAACTTTTTGCATTCCAACTGATCGGCTGCGATATCCTTCTCTTCCCAGAAATTCTTTTGGATTTGTAATGCGCATTTATTATATCAGGAGGATTCCTGCTGAGGGCATCAGCATTTGTGTTATCTTTTCTTTCCCGATATTTGACTTCAAAGTCATACTGCTGTAATTGGAGAGCCCATCTTGTCAACATTGCTTTGTCCTTTTTCATGGACATTAAGTATTGCAAGGGCTTGTAATCTGTAATCAGGGTAAATTTTCTTCCCATAATGTAATACCTGAAGTAGTTTACTCCATACACACATGCAAGTGCCTCTTTCCACATGGTGGAATAATTTTGTTCGGCACCAGTTAGTTTCCGGCTTGCATATGAAATTGGATGAAGTTTTCCATCTATCTTCTGCTCTAGTATTGCTCCAATTGCTTTATTACTAGCATCAGTTATGAGGAAAAAAGATTGGTCAAAGTTTGGCATTATTAACACCGGAGAAGAGAAGACATTCCCTCCCGGTGGATCTCACCGTGGGTGCCGGCGCAAAGTACCGGCCGAAATAGGACGGTGAAGTGCCGGCATAACCCTGCCGGCAAGCCCCCACCCTCCTCGCGGTAACTTCACCAGCAGTGCAATTATAATTAATAATTAAGAAGACACGGACACAGTAGGTTGAGTGAAAATAAAGATATATATTTATTCACCAGAATAAATGAACACTCACGGAGTTATGATGCTTCTCCTGGCTAATCCAGCCAGGAGAAGAGGTCATTGACCTCCACACACAGAGCAAACAAAAGATGAATGGTGGCCATCTTGGCCACCTGATGAATTGAAGAGATCAGAGCACTTGCAACACATGCACAATCAAGGGTTTACTTTCCACTGCCCAGATATAATGGCCGCCGCCATATATATCACCCCCAGGCTGCTCCACCTGGGGAGGACAGGGACCCTTGCTGGCCATTTTGTCGTCTGCCTGGCACCTAATTTACAGGTGCCTAGCAGACGACAATGGGATTTTAATTCTGCTCCCAAAAGGAGCAAAACTGGGTCGTCACAATCCTCTCAACTACCCTGATCCGCCCCGGGATCATGTCAGTCGAGCCAGCAAAGGTTGCGCCCATGACCCCCACTCAGTTTCAGACTGATTTCCTCGGTGGTAGATCCATTGGAGCTACCATCCACCGACATCCACCACGAACACATCCGGGTGTTTCTCCACCCGAGACCGAGATCGAAATCAGTCCCTCTGAGTCTTGACACCTCCTGCTGTCGAAACTCTTCGACAGCAAGTGTTTCACGCTGCGGACTCTGACGAAGTCCGACTTGTCAGTAGGTCTATGAGGGCGGCCGTGGGATCGGAAACGCTACCTCGTAGAGGGTGGGTTACAAACTCCCCCACCATTCCTTCCAAGTCGCAGCCAAGGAGACGCTGGACGAATGGGGCCACGAGCTGGGCTACACGTACTAGTCCAGCTCCTGTCCCCACCACGTCTAAAACAGCAAAGCATCTCTTTACCGGGTTGACGACCAGCAACACCGGATAGTCCGTACTGCCAGACGATAATATCCGTGGAATTGGTACCCCTCCATTCCCGGCTGGTCCTGCCACAGACCAAGCCGGTTATTCAGAAAGACCTCTCCTTCTGAATACGGAGGCTCTGCACCAAAGCGTCGACCCTCGCCCTCGGGCTCAGGAGACTTGGCTTTTTCTTCCGGTCCTAGGGCCGCAAAGACCCCATCATCGGGACCTGGAGAGAAGGGTGTCCTTCCTACTGAAGGCACGGGACCACGTTTGGCGGGAACGTCATTTTTCCCCGCCGGGCTGCCCCCACCGCTAGGTAACGGTGAGCTGACCCGGTGGAGAGTTCCCACCGACCGAACTAATAAGTTCGGTACCGCCACCACCTTCGGGGAGGATGAAGGTATACCGAGAACAACGTCTCGCATTGACCTATCATCCATCCGCGCCGTCTTACTCTGACGGGTATGGTGCGGTTGGCTCCCGGCCGACACGGTCGCACCGTGTCGGGACTCCTCCTTCGTCCCGATACTTCCACCACCACCAGTCTCCTGGGACCCACGGGTGGAAGCTTTCAGACCTCCCTTCTTCTCATGATGGGCCTTCTTGCCCTTGTTCTTTTTCTTTTTCTTCTCATGAGAAGAAGGTTGACCGGGCTGGGAGCTGGACGCACCGAAGCTCACTGACTTACCGGGCCGGTCAGTCTTAGGAGGGTGGTTAGCCCCCTTCGATTGACCGAACTTACTAGTCGCAGACTTTCCAGCCGAAGCCGTACTAGTCTTGGAACTAGCTCCCATAGCCGAATCGACGGTCGAGGACGCTCGTGTCACCACGAAGCGTCCCTTTCCATCCCGGGGAAGATTTCTCCAGGGCAAGGGTCGGCTGACCCTTGCCACCAATAGGTTTAACTGCCGCACCCTGGTGAGGTGCCTTGGCAGCTTGTACCGCCCCCCTTTGGGCGATACGCTGTTGGCCAGCGGCCATGGTGGCACTCGGAATAGGAGTGGCACCAACTCCGACGGGAGGTTCCCCTGTTCTGAGCGGATTCCCGGCATCAGCTTCCCGCAGGGGCGGAAACTGAGAGGCCTGGAGCTCAAACTCTCGTCGGCGTGTAGCCTTCTTGTCCCGCAGGACAAGGGCAGCACATCTGGCCGCTTGTGAATGATGGTACCGCAAGCGGTCCTCCTGGCTCCACTTTCCTTTGGGAAAGCCGGCCGGACCTCCACGAGAGGTCTTAGCCTTCTTTCCCCCCTGGATTACTGGCCAAAGGTGGAGTGAAGGGGCGGGTACGTTTCTGTCTCTGACCACCACCACTACTGGCGTGAGTGCTCTTCCTTGGAGCGGGAGGAGAAGGCTGATTGGCCTTTTCCGCTCTTCGGTCCCTCTTGGGAGTTGCAGACTGCCAGCCTCCGCTTCGGTTGGTTCCGAAACCGGAGGCTGACCAACAGGCCAGGCAGCACCAGCAGCTTCCTCAGGATGAGCTGGTGACACAGGGAGAAGACCCACCACCGGCGTAAACTTCGCCAAGGCAGCTTTCGTCCTCTCCAACTGTGCCTCCCTCTTCGCCAGGGCTTTCATCCTGGCGGTGTACCTAGCAGCTCCGGACTTTTTCTTGGTTTTTGAACTGTCCTTACGGAACTGCTGGGTAGGGTACTCCCCAACGAAGTAGCGTTTCCTGTCGGACGCCAGGAAACCACCTGACGCCATCTGGTACTTTGCGGCTTCGTCCTGCCTTTCCAGGCAGGCCGCTTCCGTCTCCCCAACAGGGTTGACCGGAATTGGACTGCCCTTCCGGGCTGGAGTACCCTCCTGGGATCTGGTCTGATCCTCTCCCTTCAGACTCCGAAGAGTCCTCTGAAGAGAGGATCCGTTGGCCTCGCCACCGCCTGGAGAAGGGCACCACACCATCTTCCATGGTGTCCATCTCCTCCTCCGTGTCTATGACCAGGGTTCCTCCCAAGGAGGCAATTCTAGCCGGCTTTGGTCCGCCGGAGGATCACACTTCGCCAAGGAGGTAGCCGCCAAACCGGTGGCCAGCTCTTCGACGGGCGTGCTGGCCCGCACCGGCTCACCAACCGCCGGGATCTCCATGGCTCCCAACTTAATGGTCGCCCTCGGAGATTCCACGGTGGGAGGCGGTGTCAACCGTCCCCAAACAGACCCATAATACAGAGGGGTCCGAGGGGACGGCTGGGTCACCACAGCGTCCTCAACCAATAGCAGACCCAAAGGTCCGCCGACGGCCAAGTCGGCTATGGCTCGACCCAAAGAATCTGGGGAGCAAGCGGCATCCGACTCCAACAGCTCCGCATCACCCGGATGCAAAGAGCTGAGGGAGGAGGAACCGCTGCCACCCCCGCCAGTTTCTTCCTTCTCCGCCGTGGCTACCTGAAAAAGATCAAAAAACACCATCAGAATTTGACCTATTACGGTAGGAAACATTTTCCACGGTCCAAAACCGCGAAAAAATGTTTTCCGGCCGGGCAGGCACCGTGGTACACGGCCAAAGCCGTCCCCAACGGTATTCGCTCGGTCGGAACCGGCCAAAAACGTTTTTGGTCGGTCCAAAACTTGTAATTTCACGTTCGGTACCTTGGGCGGTGATTTCCACGGTACATCACCGTAGGAAATCCCGTTTCCACCGTGCATGTCCCGTGAAGGACGGTTTTTACCGTGGGTTGGACAATCCAAAACCGGCAACGACAATTCAGGTTCTTTGGGGAGTGGTTTACACGGACCACTACCGTGCAAAACCACTTTCCGTCCGTTAGAACACCGTGGTTTACGGTCGAAACCGTTCTCCACAGTAGTTTCACGGACAAATGTGTAAAAACACCATTTCACCGTTCAAACTCCGTAGAACTCGGTCTCCACCAAGTCCCACGCCGTTCGGGCGGCAAAACACCGTGTTATTCACGGCCCCATCAGCGGTAACATCACTGTGCATATTGTTACGGTGACACCTCCACCAAAACCACGTGTTCAAGCGGTCAATGACCGCTTGACACACCCAAAAGCAATAAAACAATACTGCCACTGGGCAGGAAAAGGAAATTCTCCTTTGGGGACTTTATTAACTGTAGCATCCAATAGTTGCGAGATCATGCCGTTTCTCCGGTGAAAAATGCGTTTTTTTCTTGAAATAACGGCAAACGACCGTCTGTTTTATTTTTAGGTTTAAAACAAGATGGCGCTTAGTCGCTAATTTCACTGGCGAAACGGCTAACAGCGACGGCTTGGCGGCTAAAACATCATTAGCCGCCTCCATTGCTGTTACCATAGAGATTCTACCGTCGTCTGCCTTTCTAGGGGCAGATACACGGCATGAATCTTTATGGAAAGACTCAGGAGAGAGATCTCGAGGAATAATAACTTCTGCAGACTCCTCTTTGAGTTTGCAGTTGGGAATTGTGGATTTCTCCACCCAGTTCCCCCTGGACAACCGCCATCTGTCCGTGACAGACAGGCGGCGCCCAGTCCAGGGGTCATGGCGCTCCCAATCCTTATTTCCCCACTTCAGGTCATCATCCCATACCAGGGAATGACCTGCTCTCTCCCACCAGGACAGGGACTTCCAAAGTAGCTGCACCACCCTTGTGCCTATTGGAGCTTCAGAGGAAGCTTGCAGAACATCAAAAGCCCTGGGTTTCCTCGGACGGAGGTAATACCGGGGCTGAGGTGCTTCCTCTGCCTCAGAGTCAGTTGACTCCACCACCAAGCTAGGCTGGCCAGAAGGTCCTGGAGAGACATCATCCCTCCTCTCACTTCCAGCTGACCCAGACTCAGCATCACTGGACCCCTCAGAGTTCGATGAGGTTTCAGAGCCACCAAGGCCATCTTCTTCATGAACCCCACATGTGGAAACGTACGGCTTCAAGGTCGTCTCATCTCTCGTGGTCGGTCCCTTGGCGGCGATTGGCGGTCAAAATGGACTTCCCTCCTCTTGTTTCCCTCCCTGACGACAGTTACTGTCGATCTTGGCCTAAATAGAACATTGAGCGGTAGAGATTCAGACGATACTCTCCTTGGTGGTGTCGGGACCGAAATCGGCCACGGCAGCACCAACTTCTTCGTAAGCTCCGGGCGGTATCCTCGTACAATGGGTTGGTCTATCGTAGCCCAACTGTTGGTCGGAGATGTGGTGCGAGCTGGTTTCTTTATGGTGGGCAGCATGGTGCCGACTTCAGGGACTTCTATTGATTTCTGGCCCCTCTTGATGCACTCTTCATTCTGGCGGGCTATCCATTCCTTCATAGCCCTCTTGTCTGCATTGCGTTCTCCACGTGTGCGGCCCCGGCGATTCGAGGAGTATAATTCTGCAGGTACTCCTCCTTCGGCATCACTGCCGGGCGGCGTGTCCATTTCTTCAGGTGGACGTGGAAACTGTTGTGCTGGGTTCCGAGCCGGCCCCATGTAGACATCGGGTTCTGGATTCCCTAACTGAGGAGGCGGAGATCTCATTAGCGGGACAAAACGATTAACTCATCTTCCAATTCGGGGCTGTTTCGTTTCTTTAAAGAGTTGCCCGAATCGTTTCGGTTCTTCTCTGAAGTCGAGGCATCACTGCCTAAGAGCTTTTCAGCCGTGCTGGCTGCTTGGGTCTTTAGGGCGGCGTCCTCGATCTCCATCACGTCATCGTCGTGTCCCTCTCCAAATGCGGTGAAATTGAACGCCGCATCTTCTTAAAATTCAACTTTGGAACACTTGCCACACTTAAAAATCACGAAACTTTGCTTTCGCGTCCTTCTTTTGCAGAAGTGAATTCAAAACTGGCGTCTAAAATGGCAGAGGCGTCCCCACGTGGTTCTGAGGGGTTGCCAAGTCTAATTTCCGGGTCAGAAGAGGCGGAGCTATTAGCTACTTCCGGTTTCTCTTCTTTTCCCCTTCTCTGAATTTCTTCCACCAGGCGGCGCTGCGTAAGGCGGAAAATTCGAATTTCAGCATCATACGATGTTTCTTTTTAACTCTCTGGGTCAAATTTGGCCGTTTTAACACCAAAATTTCGTCCATCTTGGTGGTAAATTAGCATTTGCATAATTTTTCCTTTCCCCACCACGTGTTTGCACACGGGAATCCAATTGGACTGGTTCTTTTGGAGCAGTTTTCTTTGGTCTCCCGCGTTTCCTTTGGTCTCCCGCGTTTCCTTTTAGGTGGTTACAGTGGTATCTCTGGAATTTCCTCTTCTTCTTTTTCAGAAGTTTCCGGATGAGTTTCTTGGCTGGCATCGGGGATAACTCTTCTTCTTCTTTACGACAAACTTCTGGAGTACCCTTGACAGGTAAGTCGTCGTCTGTTTCGTCAATAACATCTTCATCAGCGTCGGACTCTTCCTTGGCCCTGGCAACTTCTTTGATGTCGTCAGGTAAGTTCATTTGAGGAGCCCTCAGGTCGTTGGCCTCGAAATAGGGTCTCATTTGCTGAACATTGATGGTGTCTCTCATAGTCAGACCAGATCGAGTAACGTACTCGATCTCGTAGACTAAATCAGTTTTCTTCGTGACAAGGCAGAGGGTTCCTTGTATGGCCAGATGAGTTTCTGAGCCATTCCTGGCTTTGGCACACGATCTCTTATCAGCACTGTCTGACCCGGTTTATAGTCCGGAATCATACAATGCTTCTCGTCGTAGTTTCTTTTCTGCACCTCCTGGGCAGCTTCTATGTTTTTTCTAGCAGCATCCAAAGCTGGATCGGACTGTTCTGCTTCGTCTGTTACGGGCGGTGGCACCATAGGAGCGCGTGGCATCATGTTATCCAACGTGGTCCTGGGCTGGCGCCCGAACATCAATCGATACGGCGAAAATACGGCTCTACCAGATTGTAGGCCATAACTGCGTCACCTAATTTCTTTTTCCAGTCAGCCTGCTGCTGAAGGACATCTAAGTGACGTTTCACCACTTCCATTACGGTATGGTTCGTTCTTTCTGCCAATCCATCAGCTTGTGGATGATAGGCTGTCGTGGCAGCATGCTGGATTGCGTAGATCTTGAAAAACGCTTGAGTCTCTATACTCAAAGATTGGGGTCCTCGATCAGTGATGATCTTCTGAGGAACTCCAAACTCGTTTACAATTTTGTCCTTGACGAAGGCAATTGCTGCCTGAGCGGTTGCTCTTGCCACTGCTTTGGCGACACAATACTTCGTCGCATAGTCCACTGCAATCAAAATATGTTGAACTCCGGTTAATGTCGGAAGAGGACCAACATAATCCATCCCCCAACACTCGGTTTTCCCACAATGATTGGCTGGTACTTTTCCAGGTACTTTTTGGTGTGACAGTTTGGTTCTCTGACAGATGTGGCACGACCTGACATAGTCGGCGACATCTGCTTTCATTGTCTTCCAATAGAATCGCTTCTGGATTCTCTTCATCATTTTGGTGAATCCGAAATGTCCGGCCTCATCCACATCGTGGAGCATCTCGAGAATCCCAATCCTCAATTGTCGGGGCACAGTACACGTTAGTACTGGCACGGTGTCTTCATACTTAAGGTGGTACAAAACACCATCCACTATTGCAGACTTCTTGTGATAGGGATGCAGTCGATCTTTTTGGAGTTATTCTTTGATGAGGAGAAGTTCTTCATCAAGGGATTGCTCCCGTTCTCACTGGAAATCGTTGTAGACAGTAAAGATGTGAAAGTCTTCAAGAGCTTATATCTCTTCATTCTTCTGCTTCCAACTAGGAGGAACGTTGCTTTCGTAACGTGAAACGTAATCGGCGTCGACGTGCGTGTTACCCTTCTTGTAAACTACCTCATAATCATATGGCTGTAGTTTCATCTGCCATTTATCCAATCGGCCATCAAGATTCTGTGCTGTTTTTAAGTAACACAGGGCCTTATGATCGGTAAATATCTTGAATTTTCTGTTGAAAACATACGGTCTGGCTTTTTCTATGCCATATGCAGTCGTTCCGTAGTTTCGTTCTGCTTTTGGAGTTTTCGGCTGTAATAACCTAGAACTCCAGGTTTCCTCTCATTTTTCGCATACTGATAAATGATGACACCAATCTGGTAGTCACAAGCATCAGTGTGCAAGGCAATTTCTGCCTCCGGATCATACAAAGTTAGAATCGGAGCGGAGCAAAGAGCCTTGTTCAGACTATCAAAAGCGACCTCGCAGTCGTCATCCCACTTGAAGTCCAGGTCCTTCTTGACTAGGGTTTGCATTGGTTTGGCGATCTTGGAGTAGTTCTCAATGAAACGGTTGTAGTAGCCGGTCATCCCAAAGAAGCTTCTGACATCAGTCACGTTTTTCGGTGCAGGAAATCCTTGAATCGTCTGCACCTTCTCTTCATCTGGTCGAATACCAAGGGCACTAATCTTGTGGCCGAGGTAATTGATCTCGTCTTCTCCGAAGAAACATTTGCTTGGTTGAAGGCTTAAGTTGGCGTTCCTGATGAGCACCAAGATATCTTTCAATCTCTTCATGAATTCTTCGAAGTTTTTCGCAAAGATGACAATGTCATCTAAATAGACCAGGCAGGTCTCCCATTTGTGGCCTGCCAATAACAAGTCCAAAGCACGTTGCATTGTTGCAGGTGCATTCATTAAACCAAACGGCATTCTGTTAAATTCGTAGATGCCATTTGTGCATACGAAAGCCGTTTTTTCTCGATCTCTTTCTTCCACCGGAAATGGCCAGTAACCTGATATGAGATCCAAGGTTGCAAAAATCATGGCTCCAGAAAGGGAATCGAAAGCGTCATCGATCCGTGGTAATGGATACTGGTTAGATTTGGTTTGAGCATGTAGTTTGCGATAATCGATGCAAAATCGATGTTGACCATTCTTCTTTTTGACAATCACCATCGGACTTGCGTACGGACTTTTGGATGGGCTTACGATGCCGGCGTCCAACATATCACGCAGTGTCGACTTGATGATCTCTCTCTCTGAGCAGGTGAAGTACGCCGGAGCGGTTCTCGAACCGGCGGGTTTTCACCCGTGTCAATCATGTGTGTTGCCAAATTTGTCTTTTTCAAGTCGGAGGTCTTGAAGGCAAAAATGTCTCTGAATTCTCCGAGAAGCTTTCGAATCGTCTTTCACTGTCACTTCATCACTCTGTGCTTCAATTTTGTAAATCGAGGGGCCCACAGGCACATCAAGAGCTGTAACGGCATCCTCGATCTCTGCGATCGTTTCTCTGGCTCCGAGGTGAATAACCTCTCCAGACGGATTGAAGATTTGGATTTGAAGGATAGACTTTCCTCTTCCTTCAACGATCTCAGGAGAAAGTTTGACTCCTCTCTGCTGGAACGTGCTTTCGCACGAGTCGATGAATTGAAGACTACCTTCTTGTAGGTCCTCAGGAGCAGTGACCTCGACGATTGCAACTCTCTTCGGATCCAGCACGAGATTCTGGACCAGGCATAGTTTAGCTGGCCCCTTATTCAGGAGTTTCTCTTGCATATCTTCCTCTTCTTTATTCTTAAGATTTTGAATAAAATCTTCTGCTCTTTTGTTCTTTTGGAGAGTGTCCGGCAACAGTTCCTCTCCAAAATAATTTTTTTTCTGGTTCATGTCAAGGCAGAGGTTGAGGTCTTTACCGAGATTGTTTCCCAATAAGCCTCACGTCGTCTTTTGATGACAATCAGCTTTTCTTTGACAAGTTTTTCGGCGACTCGAATCGGTACGATGACTTGTCCCATGATGTTTAATGGATTTCCTCCGGCACCAGTCAAATTCGGCGGAAAAGGTAGCGGATCCATTACCAACTTCATTTCTTTGACTAGTGATTCACTTATGACAGAAGCTTCAGCGCCACTGTCAGTAGTCATCACTAACTCACGACCTCCGAAGTTCACACGAACTTTGGGAGCCATCTGCTCATCTTGTTGTTGGACTTGAAGTTCACGAGGCGTGACTGTCTCAGTCAACTTGATCCAAACATCTTGTATTGTCTTCGAACAACACTGGTTTTTCAACCGACAGAGAAGACTAGACTCTGCAGTCGAATTCTTAACAGGTGTGGCTACTTTCTTTTTCACCACTCCATGTTCTGCTTTAGACTTTTGAGCAGGTGTGGGTACTTCTTTGGTTTTCGCCAGTCTGCCCCTGCTTAATAACAGGAGTAGCTACTTTCGTTTTCGCTACACACTGTTCTACTTTGTTTTTAGCAAGAGTAGCTCCTTTTGAGACAACTACTTGCTCTTCTTTAGTCTTAACAGGAGTAGCTCCTTTTGAGACTACTACCTGTTCTGCTCGAGTTTTAACAGGTGTGGGTACTCCATTTTTCGTCACACTCTGTTCTGCTTTGTTGGACATCTTGGCGTCGTTCGTCTTTACAAACGACGTAGAGGCCCCACTTTGCAGTGGTTTCCGCCGGCTCCCATCTTCGTGAATGATACGGATGTGGATCCCATCTTCAAAGTCTGCTTTATGTCGTGGAGAGTCCTCTAGCTGCACCGCAGCACAGCTCTGCTTAGGAGTCGTTGATTCCTCTTCTATGTCGGCGTTTTGGCACAGGCTACCCAGACCTGGAGGCATCCCAGCATGGTTGACTGCAGCCACCCCAATAGATCCTCTCGTTATCTGGTCCTGTCGGACCGTGACGTCAACCTTTCCAGGTTTCGTTGACTCCTCTTCTTTCGGGCTCTCTTTGACGTCATCTTTTTCGGGCGTCACTACTTTGGGTGCGAGTGGCGCCCTTAGTAGTTTAAAGCTGTCTGATGGTTGTCAAAATGGAAATGTCTTATTATTGATTTAAGACAGGTACCATCTTCATTCCATTGGGTAGAACGTGGATTTCGTCGGCGCGGATAACTTTCGGCGTCTTCGTTTCCGATGGTTCATCAACTCTGTTAACGGGAGTTGGTGGAGTCGTCTTGTTCTCCTCTTCGGTTTCGGTTCGTTTGGGCATTGGAACGCTCGATGTCCAGGCTCCTGACACTGGTAGCAGATGAGTGGTCCAGTAGACTTCCTTCTCTGCTGGGGTCTCGATCGACCATCTTGGCTTGGTCGTGAATCCTGCGTCTTTTCAGACGTGGTCGGATTCTTGGGAGTCCATGTCTGCTTCTTCTGCTGTTGCTGTTGCTGCCGCTTCTGCTGCTGGGCCGGTTGGTTACCAGTAGACGTCCTGTATACTAGCATCTTCTCCTCGATCAGTTCTCCTTCTGTTTGGGTGGCAAACTTCACAAAATCATAAAGGTTATCTTTAAGGTGCCCCAAATAGATACTGTTTGAGAGATGGTAGCAGGCTCTTTCTCAGGCTTGAGATTAACAAAGAGTCGTCATCATTGGGATGTATCCTTCGATACATCTCTGAACACTCTTCCGCATAGACTTTGAAGGTTTCGTTGTCCTTCTGAGTCCTTACTTTCTGGTCTGGCAGTAGGAATTCGTTAATTATTCCATTTCGCATCATAATCCAATTGATCTCGCCATATTCCAAACGGAAACGAGCAAGCCATTTGATCGCTCGTTTACGAAGGAGACCAGTAAAGTGGCTGCATCGCTGCAGGGAGTTCCACTGGTGTGCAATCGCAATATCTTCAAACTCTTCAATGTATAGAAGTACGTTTTCAGATCCAGTATACTTTGGGAACCCTTGTAGCTGATGTAGCGAATTCTTTTCAGAATACGGCGTGGGTCCCAGGTTTGGAGTCTATTCAGGAGCTTCAGGCCTGAGCTTGCGCCCGTATTCTGTCGGTGATTTGCTTCTGTTTCTGAGATTTCTCTCGTGTGTGTTCGAGGTGGTGTGGAGTCGATTCTCCACATAACCATCTCACCAATTCTTCTCGGCTCTCAGGAGTGGCGTCTTTCATCATTTCGGCAAACCGGTCGACCATCTTCTGTTCGTTGCTTCGGCGAGAAGCCTCAGAAGAAGCTGCTTCAGTCTTGAGTCGGCTTGTCGTTCTTCCGTCTTCAGCATGCTTTTCTACCTCCTGGAGTCGCTTCTCTGCTGCAAGGGCCCTCAGCTTGTCCTCTTTCTCCTGCTTTCGTGTTTCTCGGGCAACACTGCGTGTTACCCGAGCTTTCGCTCGTTCTTTTACAAGCAGTTCACGTCGGCGTCTGTATTGGGGGTTGCTGGGAGAACCTTGCGGTTATTCCATTGGTATTCATCATTATTTATCGTAATTTGTGACAATAAAAACGCAAAAATGTTTCGAAAAATTTTGTTTTGTTTCAAAATTGTTTGCACAATTGAATTACGATACGTTTCGTGCTTTTCAACACGTTTTTTTAAGGCAAAACGAGGTAGCAAGTTTTATAAACTACCCAGCACCTCCACCATATATTGTGACGGACCTTTTTCCGTTAGTAGAATCTGCTCTTTTATGTTAATACGAGCGAGTTTGCACTCGTATTGATAGTGAGGGGTCACTAATTCTACTGGCCCAGGAGGACTAGACCAATATAACGTCTATTTTATGTCCTCAAATAGTCTCTGGCAAAAGACTTCACAGTCTTGAGGATCTTTAGTCATTGTATCTCTCGGACTTTTGTCCGTAAATCTGCCCTAAGAATCGTGTAAAATATACTTACTCGTGCGTTGCAGGTTTGCACTTGTTGGGACCTCGAAGTATCCAAGAAAGGTGAAGACCTGCAAAATGATGCAGTTCACAACCGCGGAATTTAAAGTTTCAAATAACAAAACACCACTGGTTTAGTTAAATATAACATCGTTTATTTCGTAGATAAAAGTATCAAACACAAAAACAAAATAGAACTGGAATTAATTGCACAAGACATAAAAATAATTGTAACTTTTGAAAGTAATAAAATCTATGAACCTAGCCAAAATTGGGCATAGGTTCGTTCTTGTTAAAAATCTTTCTTGAACATATCAAATTAGCTCTTTATATACCCTGAGAATCCAGAAGTCGGATTCTCAGGGCACAACTTTACAATTGGTTATTTTAATATTTTCGCCCAAATAGACCAATGAAAAGATTGATCTATTTGGCCAAAATCATGATTCATCCCCTGTTATCACACATAGGTGATAACAGGAGAAACGAAAACAAAATCAAATTAAAAAAACATTAATCAACTCATGTGGAAGTAAAAATATGAGGGGGAACGAAAAGGTTAGATCATAATCTAAAACATATGATATCTGGGTCACTCGGTACCAAAAGTACCGAGTGGCCTAGAAGCCAAACAAAATACAGGTTGACGTAAAACCCCAAAAAAAAACGATAGCGTTCTGAAATGGAACGAAGCAAAAATAAGCGGCAGGCCCAAACGTCTCATTATTATTAAATTAAATTATCAATGAAATGAAACATTTATTTAAATTACTAATTAAATAAAACATTTATTAAATTAAAATATCAATGAAATGAAACATTTATTGAATTAAATTATTAATTAAATAAAACATTTATTAAATTAAAATATAAATTAATTAAATGTTTAATTCAATTGATAATTTAGCTTAATAAATATATTTAAATATAATGATTAAAGGGACTAATGTTGGGGGAACCTGCATTTGGTTAATATTGGGCCACATGATTTTTAAAAACATTGGGCCAAAAATTTCCAACATAAATTCCTACATTGGGCCAACATGTTGTGCTACTTGGGAAGTATTAGGGTGGATAATCATGCTTATTATAATGGCATGCAAGATTATATAGGCAGTTTACTCACTTTTCTCCTTTTTATGGCAACAAACACACCTTTTTTGAAGATCATTTTAGTATGAACGTGAATGAAAGAAAAAACAAATCTTAATACTCTTGTAACAACACCACTTTCTAAAATAGATTTGAATAAAAAAATGTCAACTGTCAAGTGAATGTTCACTTGATGTTTACTGTAAGTTTGAAGAACTTAAAATATATAAAAATCATGAACAGGTAACATGAAGTGAGTTTTGGTCTCTGAAAATTGTCACCAATAGAATTAATCCACTGTTGTCATTGTTAGAGAAAACACGTTTTAACTAACTTGTTATTTACAAAAATATTGGGCCCTTTGGGTATATTGGGTGTGGTAACATTTCTAAAAATACACACATATGCATGGGCGCCCACAGGGGATTTCTGCTTTCTTTATCTGGTAACACTGTCCAAAATGTCGTCTGCTAGAAAGAGCAAATGGTTTTGCAGACGATGGTTACTCGTGATACCGGCTAAAGCGTCGTCTGCTAGAGAACAGCAGACGGCTTTGCAGACGATATCTCTCAAATAATCTCAGGCAGGATTCTTACCAGGACAACCCCTACACTACAAGGTAGTCCTCTAGTTTCTCTAGGGGACGGAGAACCGGCTGTCCACTCTTCCTTTCAGCACAGCCTATGCAAATTACCTATTCTTTTAATTGATGTATTGAAGAAATAACCCATGTCTTTATTGATAGACCTCAGGTGGAGTTTCCACAATACAGCCAAGTTTACAATGAAAAGATTGATCTGAGACCTTGTACATTAATATTCATCGATATCAAGCCTCCTGGTTCTGATGTATCAACACATCACATTTTCCATCTGTTGTTTGTATGTCAGCGTTTCCGTTTCCTTTTTCCAGTTCTGTTTCTATCACATATTTCTGTGGTATGGTGCTCTCTTGACAATCTGTGGGGCCAAAACCTAAGTGGAACCGGGCATAGCCTCCGGCCACTTGTTACAGAAGTGAAACAAAACTCTCAACCAGGCAGAACAGAACATGTGTCAGACATAGCCTATGGCTGTACGTCTGTTGATTTCTCCTGCTTGTTATTGTTACCTCACCTTCAGGAATAAGAAGATGAGCTTTTGATTTAACAAATGCAATGAGGGAGGTTTCAATTTTTTATATTTGCAGGTTCTTTAAGCCAATGAAGGCATGATTGAAGCCGAAAATAAGAATGTGTTCTGTTAATATACACTATTTTTATTTATTTCTGTGGTATAATTTTATTACAGTAAACTTGGATCATTATATGACATTATACAGTTTTACCCTTGGTATTATAACGAAACATAAATCATACAATAGTTTCATCTAAGTTATTTCAATATTTTTTATACATTCTAGTTCATTCACTTCAACCCTTTTACTTCCTTACTTCTTCAAATCCTTATTCATAAGACCAATATGTGATATGCTTAATTTCTCTTACGCCCTGGTTGTTGGGGTTTTTGGGTCCAAGGTACAAATCCACCTCTTAATTAGTAATATCCTTATTCTAATTCATCTTCTTAACCTCTTTTCTATAACGCAGTATATTTAACAGGGTTGCTGCCCTATTTTGATTTCACCTTCTCCCAACTCTATCCTGTAAGGTTACCCTTCTATTCTTTGCTAAGGTCTCACCCTACCCAAATTTCCTTTGGCCACTTAGTATATAAGTATTTAAATTTTTTTGTTCTTACCTTGCTCCCCTTTTTAGTTATCTCACTCTTCTCAATGCAGTTTCTCCTTTCCTGAATCCTGCTATTTTGAACTCTGAGAACAGTACCTTTTTCCTCACTTCACCACAATTCACTTTTCACTTTAGATTCACCGAAAACTTCTTAATTTTACCCACACTACTCCAACAAAACTCTTTTCACTAAACCTTATACACTTAAAATACACATCAAAACTCTCCACTCAAATCTCCTAGCTCTGGTCCACTTCCAGAAACTCTGCTTCAAAACAATTCTTGTAACTCTCTCTAAAACTCCGAGCTCTTTTTGTACACCTCCAGCAACTCTGATTCAAAACAATTCTTGTAACCCTCTCTAAAATTCCGAGCTCTTTTTGTACACCTCCAGCAACTCTGATTCAAAACAATTCTTGTAACCCTCTCTAAAATTCCGAGCTCTTTTTGTACACCTCCAGCAACTCTGATTCAAAACAATTCTTGTAACCCTTTCTAAAATTCCGAGCTCCTTTTGTACACCTCCAGCAATTCTCTGATCTAACTAAAAAATTGTTTCTCTTTTTATATGTTCGGGACTTCCGGACTTTGTTTACTCCTTTTCTTGTTTTTCGTTTTTTTAATGCTTTGCTATGAGGCATCCGGACTTATGTCTTTTTCTCTTCGATAAAATCTATTTTTTAGTTTTTTAGTTTCCTTTTTAACCTTTATCTGTGATTTTCATCATTCATTTGTTTGACATTTAATTTTTTTTAACTTAAATTTCGAAATGTCAAAATTTTGATCTTTGACTGTGATGTCAACTTGGTTTATTTGATTTTTTGTAATATTATTAATTTATGTTTTTTTTTTCTTTCATTTCCTGCCTTTACTATCCTTTCTTTTTTTGCCTTTTTCTTGTTTTATTTTGTTTCCTTTTTGAACAAATCTATTTTGTGATCTTAGTTTTTTCTGTTTCCTGTCACTAATTATTTTCTTTTCTTATTTCTTCGTATTGGTGCAATATGTATGATTATTTTTTTGTGTTTTTTGTTACATATTATGGTGCAATATGTTTTCTCATATTAGAGGTTAAATTTCTCCAATTTAGCCTCTAACATGTCAACCAGGAAACAGTTACTCAACTTTACAATAGAATTGATTCGTGTGTGTGCCCGGGCATAGATACCGTAGGCACACTATTGAATCAAGACACTCAAACTCTTTATAGAATTAACTACAGATGGTTGGCTGGGCATAGCCACCGGCTAGACACACATCAAAATTAAGACACTATGAAAATGATTACATGTATGTGTTCAGGCTTAGCCACCGGCAACACACACTAGTGAATGAAGACACTCTTAACCAGGTGAAAGCCCAACTTATATACACATGCAAGCACTGGTCATGTGATATGAGTTGGCCAATCATTACACAATATGCAAATGAATAATGAAATCTGGGTCCCAATGTTACTCTATGGTAACCACAGAAAAGACATTAAAACACTCAATTGCTATGCTCAACATTGGGCACATTTTCCAGGCTTTATGATCCATTGTTGGGCTATGCAATATTCATAAAATGTTCGAGAATACAAAGGAGTTAAAAACTAAAAGAGAACTTTAATTGGAAAAGTAAATAATTAAAGTTCGAAGTGTTCAGTTTTAATTGACGGTAAAAAGAACGGCCACAAAAGAACATGCTTTCAGAAAACCCGTTTAACCCTTAAGCAATACATATATGGCTTTCGTTGCCATAGCAACATCACGTACGATCTATTTATTTTCATTCTCAGAACCAAGAGGCAAAAGAGAGGAGAAAATGACGTCAGAGTGTGACGTCACAGTCAGTATTGTCAGCATAAAATGATGGTTTCATCACACAAGATTTTCCATTTTTTTTTTTGATTTAGTTATTTAATACAAATGTTGTTCAGCACATTTCATTATTCACAAATGCCTATTCACAATCTCACTTGCATTGATAAACCAGTGAAATATCATAAAATGGTCTTTCTTCTCTGTTTCTGAACTCATTATCTTTGGGTGCAATTAGCAGTACTGGGTACTATGCAAAAAATACCTAAATTAGCAACACTGGGTAGTACCCAGTATTACTAATTTAGTGACTTGTTTATTAGATCTGGATATTTTTATTAATTTTTCTGTAACAAAAGTAATGAAACTTTTGTATTGTTTAAATATTATAATTTAGCAACTTTTTAAAGTTCCAGTATCTACATAAATAAAATGTTTTCCATTGATTACATCTGCTGCTTATTTATGTTATTACAAAGTTAGTTGACAACATTGACTCAGTCAGCATGACTGTGTCATATGCATTTGTCTATTGTTGACATTTTATAAACATCTATCCTAAGTAAATCGTGGTTATTTTTGAAAGATAAATCAAAGTCAATAAGATTATTTCATATATATGGTCCAATATGGATACTAGAAATTTTTTAAGATGCAAAGGACCAATCAACATTCTAAAGAGACACCAAGTTGTACAGAAGAAGCCAAGATGACAACAAAAAAAATAAAGAACAGGACAAGGTGGAACACACTGGGAAAAAAAATCTAATTTCTAATAAAGATATTTTAAAGTACAACAATGACTTTAAACTTTAAATCCTACGGCATCTATGGATTCATTCCACGAATTATGATTTTAAAAGTGATCTTGAGGAAGGTTCACAGTATTTCGTCATCAATGGGTTATCACAATATAATGAGTGGCTTGTGTATTCTGCTGAAGTGAAAGGAGCTTTTTGCAAAGTGTGCATTCTTTTCCACCCAACTGTCCACAGAGGAATTCAGGGCCGGTATATAGCAAAACCATTCAACAGGTACAAGGTGTTCCACAACAGCTCTAAAGACCACATAAAAAGTCAGTGGCATAGGGAATCTACTGTGCAAGCCAAAACTTTTATAGATACAATTGAAAGAAAGTCTACAAGCATCGCAGAATGAATTAACACTGCTGTGCACAATCAAATAGAAGCTAATAGAAAGAAGTTGACTCCAGTTGTGAATACAATTATATTTTGTGCTACACATGACCTGCCACTCCAAGGAAAAATTTCAAATAGTGGTGTATTCCCTGATCTTCTTCAATTCTGTGCTGAGGCTGGCGATGAAGTGATGCAGCAACACCTTTCTTCACCATCAGGAAATGTTAAATACACATCCCATCATACACAGAATGAACTCGTAGACGTGAGACGTGTCGTTGTTTGGCTTAGGAACGTTTTTAGGCTTTAAAAACAAAGAAACGACGTCAAACTCGTTCGAAAACGATGAGCGACCGTGCGTCGTTTTTCAAGTTTGTAGACATCGTTTTTCAGTATAAAATGACAAATTCGAGTTATAAAAACGCTTACTTACCCTAATTATATGCTGTAATTAACTCTAGAACGAGTTTGATGTCGTTCTTTGGCTTAAAAACACAAAGAAACGACGTCAAACTCGTTCGAGAACGATGAGCGACCGTGCGTCGTTTTTCAGTCTAAAATGACAAATTCGAGTTATAAAAACACTTACTTACCCTAGTTATATGCTGTAATTAACTCTAGAACGAGTTTGATGTCTTTCTTTGGCTTAAAAACACAAAGAAACGATGTCAAACTCGTTCGAGAACGATGAGCGACCGTGCGTCGTTTTAGAAAATTGTCGAGGCAGTTTTTCACTCTAAAATTAAAAATTACAGAAATTAGGTATAAAAAACATTACTTACCTACATTTAAAGGTCGCAGTTAACACTATAACAAGTTTGACGCTGTTATTTTGCTTAAAAACGCCAAAATTGTACAAAATGTAATACCACTGCAAATTGCAAATGGCGCCCAGTTTGAGAGAAATTAGATGCAACTATTGATGACGTCATGGACTGCTGACGTAAAAGAAGGCATCAACATTTGACCAGTATATGCCTTTACAAACAGTGTCCACTTACAATGAAACTGACCCCATATGGTAATAAAGATTAATTTATATTGAATTGGATACAGTCAAGATTGAAGTGAAATTTTACTAATAGCGTAAAACCACTTAAAACAGACAGGATGCGTTTATAAAGAATCCCCTATGGCATTTAACATGGGGTAAAACACAAAATTTGTAATTGAATATAAAAAAGCTATTTATTTTTGTGACATGTAACTAATTTGTTAGGATGTTAATATATTTAACTAATGATAAATACTTTAATTATGTAAAAATACCTTACAGTAGTTATGTGATGGATTTTGGCATAAAACAAAAACTTATTTAAAACAACCAATCAAAAACTAACTGAATTTAAAATTACTAATATTTGAAAAGTACACTGCACCCCCAAGTGAGAGTTTTTTTAAC
Organism: Brachycybe producta; assembly: GCA_036925085.1. Classification (NCBI taxonomy): domain Eukaryota; kingdom Metazoa; phylum Arthropoda; class Diplopoda; order Playtdesmida; family Andrognathidae; genus Brachycybe; species Brachycybe producta. The sequence continues at coordinate 11,402,487 of JAUPFP010000001.1, read as the reverse complement.
TAATGTTACCTGTTAAGCCTAATTTACCAAATACCCTCTTAAAGAAGGAGGGAGGCACTTCTAAAGCGTTCTGTGATTGCGGACGAAACAGCCGACATTTCTGGTATCGAACAACTTTCCCTAGGAATCATATTTGTGGACACTAGTCAGATTACACCCAATGTACGTGAGGAATTTCTAGGTTTCATTCCTCTTAATGAACTTAATGCTAAGGCAATTGCATCCAAAACAGTAGTTTTTTTTGCAAAATACTGGATTAGAAATGACTAAAATGGTTGGTCAAGGTTACTATGGTTGTTCTGTGATGGCAGGAAAAGAGGGAGGGGTCAACAAATATGTTCAAAATTAATATCCAAAAGCCTTATTTTTTCATTATTCAAGCCACAAACTAAATCTGGTAATAAATGATCTCAATGAAGTTCCGCAAGTCCGAAACACAAGTTGTACGGTCAAAAAAATTATAAAATTCGTTTGAGAGTGTTCTCAGGAGACGATTGATTCCCAACTTACCCCTTTTTTGTGAAACTCGGTGGTCTGCGAAATATAAAAGCATTCAACTATTTGCAGAAAATTTAATTGCAGTTGTGAATGCACTTGAAAGTTTGTCTTCAGACCCAAATGCTAACTCAAAAAAATCGAGAAAAAATCGAAAAACAGAAAAATCCTTTCAGGATCAATGGCAACTTCCAAATTGCTGCGGTAGTTTAGATGAAAAACATGTCATAATGGAAGGTCCCTCAAATACTGGCAGTCTTAACGTTAACTATAAGGGTTCATTTAGCAAGGTACTAATGGCAGTGGCAGACTACCGGTATAGGTTTATTTGTGTAGACTTTGGCCATTTTGGTTCAGAAGATGATGGAGACATTTTCAGTAAATCTGCATTTGGTCGTGCTTTACTGTCAGATCGTTTAAATTTGCCAATAGCCAGTGAATTACCAAATTCCAATTACGTTTTTCCTTTTATTTTATTTTCGATGAGGCCTTCCCATTGCGACACAATTTGCTTCGACCATATCCAAGAAGACAATGTTCACTCACCAACAACGAATATACAACTACTGGCTTAGTCGTGCACGCCATGTTGCAGAAATTGCATTTGGAGTACTTTCTGCACGTTTCTGCATATTTCGGCATTCATTAAATTATGGGGAAACATCTGTTAACAAAATGGTTATGGCAACGATCGCTCTCCATAATTTCCTTTTGGAAAAACCGCAAGTTATTGTCCACCAGGCTTTGCAGATTCACATTTGGATAATGTGTTTGTACCAGGACAGTGGAAATCGATATGGTGAAACTATTAAGCTACAACAAGATGCAATGGCTAGATATCTTTGTAATGAAGGATCTGTTGGATGGCAAGACAATATTGTTTACCGTGAATTGCAGAACTAACAACAATTGCTTTTCATCATACTTTTATTCACATTTGGAATTGTTGTGTTTATAAATGTAAAAAACAAAGATTAATTGAATAAATAAACATTACTTTAATAGGAAATCGAAATTTTTTGTTTCATTTCAAATATTAATTTGAAAATACATTCTTTGATTTATGAATAGATATCTTTTCCTTCTTTTTCGTACAATATGTCATCAAACAACTTAATCGTTTCACGAAGATCCGCATTCGTGAGATGGCGTAGGCGTGTTTGGAGATATGCACAGTATGTGGCAATTCGATCTTTGGCCGGCTCGGGTGCTTTTGAATGACGTTGCTGAGATTGGTAAAGGACCGGAGGGCATCTGTTAATGCACACAGGTCAGGCAGTGATTTACGGACAGGCTCTGCCCTTGCAACTGACGACATAGAGCTTAATGGTCGACAAGCTGGTGAATAGGGTGTACTGTAAACAATGTATAAACAATAATGCAGAAAGACATGAAAGCCAAATTAAAAAACAATCACACCTTTCAAGAGAGAAATTACAAGTAGGCTCATCTGCGTCATCCTCTTCATTTTGGCCATTCTCTTCATCTGGTGGTGGAGTGCATAGGTTCATGACGTTCATATTTGTCAAGGTGCTTATGTTGCTGTGGATTAAATAATTAGTCTCTTGGTATACATCTGCTGTTGTACCTGGTATTTTGGTCTGTGCCGTCCAACATATTTTCTAATATGGGATAGAACTCCCATCGTGGGGTGTAAACATCTTTTAGTCCACTGCCACTCAGCCCACTTTCCCTGGCACATTTACACTCTTTTGTAAATATTTTGTTCTGCTTGTTTGGCTGTCTCAAAGTGGGTGAGTAGAACACATTATATATTGCTTTTGAGAATTTGAATGGGAACTATTTTGCTGGAACTGCTGGTGGAACGATGACTGCTGAGCAGTTCTAGCGAAATAGGTTCCATTTAGATTCTCAAAAGTACTTTGGATACTGCCAGCCGTTACTACTAGCCGCCGTGGTCAGCAGTTTCAGTAAAATTCTACCTTAACTTGTGTTTTATTGCATTCAATATGTTTTTATTAGTTAAATAACACATTCTGACTATAATTTAATTACTGATAATTTGTTTAAAAATATCAAAAAAATTCGATTTAAATCAAAACAATTCGATTTCTTGGATTTCTTTAAAACAATCATGATTTTGTTCCACCCTGCCCTCAATTCGTTGAAATTTTGGTTGAAGAAACTTAACATTTTTATGAACATGGGTTGGTCATAAATTATGTTCAAATAAAACCATATTTTTGTAACTTTTATTTAATGTTATTTTATTAATCTTTTTTAGAACTGATTCTAAAATGCAATGGCTATGCATGGCACTATAGGATGAGATCAAAACACAAATAGCCACAATTAATTTATTTTAGATCCGATTCTAAAACTGATTTCAGTTAATTAAATAGAATGTTGTGCACTGAATCGAGTGCTGAAATCTGTTTTCAAATTGGTTCAGAAATAAATTAGTTATGAAGGTTTTTGTGCTTCGATCTCGTCTTATAGTGCCTTGCATTGCATAGTATTTGTGTATACATACCTGTTAAGCCAAATGTGATCCCTATTGCTGTCCACAGTGTTTTTGTCTTTCTTATCATAAAGACACCTGTATTTTCTTACCTCTTCAAGAAACATTTCAGTAGTTTTGAGAAGTTTGACTGCAGTTGTCCGCCATATTGTTTGGTACAAGTCAACAATAAAGTTTCAATGACATCAGCAGCACCGTCTGAAGAATCACCATTTGCTTGGCAAACTTTAAATTCAGTGAGTTCAGACTTGCATTTTTCAATCCGCTCAGCTTCTTTTCGTTGCCTTTCTTGCAATTGAATTAGCTTGTTCGTTTCCAGTTGATCAAGTGTTCCTATAACCATTTTCTTTGATGATCTCTGGTCAATGAGAAACTGCTGCTCTTTAGCAGGCACCTTATGCGATTTTTCACAGGAACATGAAGAAAATGATTGACATTTGCATGCAGTGACGTTAAACAAGCTAGTTTTCGCTTTATTTCTAAAGTCGCTAACCTTTAATTTGTAGGTTTTATTGCACTTTCCCTTAGGATATCTAATGAGGTTCAGGTATTTGTTGTGAAAGCTGCGTATCAGTTGTAGTATACGATCGTGGGACACAGTCAGAATTCATGTTTTTTTCCATATAGTCTCTACTTTTTCTCCTAGTATTCCGGAAACTTCTAACAGAGTTGGCTCCTTGACATTATGCTAATATTTTAATTTATGTCTTATTTGTAGGTAACTTTTTATAATGCCTTCATAAGTTGGTAAGACAATGCCATTCATATCACAAGGTGTGCCAAATATGGGACACTACCATTTTCCGCATCACAGTAGATTTTGTAGAACTCATTAATCGTCTCGAGAAACGAGGCCTGAGTTTGGAAGAAAAAACAAGACTACATTAGTTTTCATGTGCTGAACATTGTACACAATGTACAATTGCAGGGAGAAAAGAAAATGTAACAATCATCAACACATCGTACAATACCCTATGCAATAATATACGTGAACTTAAAGTATTGGTAGAGGGCAGAAGGCATTTACCAATTGTGTTCAAATTTTGCTGTTACGTCTATTACCATAATGCAACCTTTGATGGGTATTGTGATTTGAAAATTTGTATTTTACTTTTTCACTCCACCCTAATGTTCATCCAATAAGGCCGACTGGAACTTTTTTCCCACTAACGAAACTTTCACCTTACCACATGAGTTGTCCGCATAATTAATGTCCATCGATGAAATCTTATAACCAACTATATTTTTATGTTCTCTTTCTTCTTTGCCTCTTTCATTTTATTCCTAAAATGACTAGAAAGAGGAAAAATGCTAAAATTCAATCAGTAAAAAAATATGGCCATCAAACACTTTGAAAACATTATGTGAAAACATTATGAAAACACACTGTGATGTCATGTACTCTAATAACAGTGCTCAAATTTTTCTCAACTTGTTTATCAACATTTTTAATTATATAGAAAATTAAAAAGTGATAATTAAGCTATAAAAACTAGCAAACAATAAAGATAATACATTGGACTATATACTGAATTTTTTACTACATACTGCATTACTCAGGAAAAAAGTTGAACAGATTTGAAGACAACACTTATAGGTATGCTTTTTAAATGCACCAACTGTTGATGCATTTTAAAAATATATAAAAATTAACAATTCTTGAAATATAGCAAACTTTAAGGATTTATTACAACTTAAAGTAAATGGTTTAACCATGTTTTATAGAAGTTGAACAGAAGTAAAACTATACATTTCAACTTTTAAATTTTGCCACTCATGTTGTTATAAATGGGATTTCTAATGGGCTCAACTTCAAGATGCCACTGGTGGCAAGAATTGGAAACATTTTATTGTTTATGGCTATGGCACCCTAGATGTGCTCTTAAATGTACTAATGCAATCCAGTTACAAATTCTTGTAAAATCATGTTTTTTTTAAAACATCTTTTAAGCCATTTAGTTACAAAAAGGTTAAAGCTAGATATCTGAATACTGTGTGAGCTTTTGACATAAACTTTATAAAAATACCAACTTGTGATGATGTATTCCATAACTCGTTGCTTCTCCTGATCGCGCGGTGACCGCACGGAGAAGATTCAAGTTACAGAAATAGTCGGATGGATTGTGATCATCCTTCTGTGCAGGGGTGTAGTCTTCGCAGAAGGATGGTGACCATCTCTCCTGATCGACGCTGATGTACATCTTCCTGTTGTTACCAGAAGATGTTGTAGCTCCTCCTGGATGTGTATGTCTCCTTGCCTTGTAGTGTCTCCGGCCTGTTTAGAGAAGGATTAGTTTCCAGACATAAATACAACAAAGTTTCTCATTATAAACACTTTATTCATCCTTGCTCAGAAACACTAAGAGTACAAGAATGAATATTGTGAATTAAAGATTCGTCCTCGGGCCCATGATGTGGTACGGATGTAAGAATCAGACGTTATACAAAGTTGAGCAAAATTAGGACAGTGGACAAAGAGGAACACGGTCCTTTTATACCTTGGACCTGTGTACACCTACGAGGTGTAACCAGGTCCAAGTGACCATGGTCCTAAGAGTATCAATCTGCCACTTCGATATGAGTCAGAAGTATGAGTCAGAGAGGGAGGGAGGGACAAACAGGAGTTGTTTACCCCCAGGCTATGGTTTTGGCGGGATTGGGAGTTACTGGGTGTTACAACTGTTTCCTTTTGGTTTATTTGCTGTGCTAAAATCTAGATCAATTTAAATATACTAATTAAATACTGTCACAAATTCTTGTAAAATCCTGGTTTTTGTGTAATATTAAACAAAGGCCATAAAGCCTATTCAAATAGGCTATATTACTGTCAATCTGTAGGAGCAGTAAATTTACACATTGCTTAGGCAATCTGCACAACAACCAACCTGTTAGTGAATGTGCAAAATTCAATACATTTTAGCTAATGAATTCTTGATGAATGAATTACTGAAGACTTCAGATTTTATAAATTATTTTTTGATATTTCACAAACATTTGACAACACAAACCAAAAAAAAATACATTTAGGCTAAATATCTGTTTTATAACTGTTAAATAAAATTTAATTTATAAAATACACAAAAAAAATCATTTAAACACCAACAGAATTTACAGAGTAGAAATGACTAGACAATTTATCATCCAAAGGATGGTGATCGTGTATGGCTTAATTCCAGATGTTTTACACGGGGCAGGTCTTGTAACCGGGAAGCTGCTACAGGTGCTGACGGACCATAGCCCATTTCAGTCGTATCTTTTCGGGTTCAAGCTGCGGAACCACCATAACTGTCGGTGTGCTGATGTCCCTGACATGCTGCACCACATTCTCTACGATTGTACTCTGCCAAGAAGGGTGCAGGCCAGGGGGCGGCTGGCATACAAAACGACAAGAAGTGGACACCAGTGGCCGCTGGAGACAGATGGAATGATGAATGATGGGAGGCGGCAGGCCGAGCTCCGCCAGTTTGCAGAGGCAGCAGTCTTTGAATATGAGGATGAAGACCAAGCCTCGTGTCTATTCGTGTACTTCCAGGTGCGCATCACTGGTGCTATTTGTTTCACTTCCAGGTGCGCATCACTGGTGCTATTTCTTTCACTTCCAGGTGTGCATCACTGGTGCTATGTTTCACTTCCAGGTGCGCATCACTGGTGCTATTTGTTTCACTTCCAGGTGCGCATCACTGGTGCTATGTTTCACTTCCAGGTGTGCATCACTAGTGCTATGTTTCACTTCCAGGTGTGCATCACTGGTGCTATGTTTCACTTCCAGGTGTGCATCACTGGTGCTATTTGTTTCACTTCCAGGTGCGTTTCACGTGCTATTTGTTTCACTTCCAGGTGCGTTTCACACGTGCTATTTGTTTCACTTCCAGGTGCATTTCACACGTGCTATTCGTTTCACTTCCAGGTGCGTTTCACACGTGCTATTCGTTTCACTTCCAGGTGCGTTTCACACGCGCTATTCGTTTCACTTCCAGGTGCGTTTCACACGCGCTATTCATTTCACTTCCAGGTGCGTTTCACACGCGCTATTCGTTTCACTTCCAGGTGCGTTTCACACGCGCTATTCGTTTCACTTCCAGGTGCGTTTCACACGCGCTATTCGTTTCACTTCCAGGTGCGTTTCACACGCGCTATTCGTTTCACTTCCAGGTGAGCTATCCTTCTGATTTCAGGTGCTAATATAAGCTAGGTGGCACAGGCCTAAAGCCTTATGGTGGGTGGGCCTTTAACCCTATTACAGCATCCCTGAGGTGCACAGCTGTCTACCGTCATAGCCCTGATGAAAGAACTTCAGGGAGGGGGTCACCAGCACATAACCATCAAAATAGAGGGGCCATGGTTCTGTCCCACAGAAGCTGCCACTGAAGTTCTGTAAAAGCCTTTTGGGCCTGCCGCAGCCCGGCCAATGGGAGCCGGTGTTGGGTGATGACGTCTTTCTTGGTCCCTCTCTTAGCCACACCGTCTGCCAGTTCATTGAATTTATGTCCCACATGGGCTTTAATCCAGATGAGGTGAAGATCCCGCCCTTTGTTGTGCCACCCACTGAGCTTTCCATTTACATGGTAAGCTCTGGCATGCTTACGGTCTTCTTCTGCAATCACCTGGAGGGCTGACACGGAGTCCGAGCAGATTGCCATAGAGTTCCATGTTGGCCACTCCCACTCCGCATAGCCAACTGCCTCCTGGATGGCGATGAGCTCTGAATGGATTACCGAGCAGTTATCTGGCATATGGGTCTCCCATGTGTGACATGCCTCCTCTCTTCTCACCGACACGAAGGCTGTCCGTACCGTACCCTTCCTTCCATCTTCGAGCCATCCATGTATACGCACAAGTCGGTACTGGCTACCGCAGTTGCACTCCATATCTATCTTGAATCTATGGACCCGGCTCGGATCGTTCGTGTCCCCATGTGCAATTGGAGAATTCAGGCTTCCGGAGAGCAGCTTCCTTTTCACCCATAAACTTCGCTTCTCGGCCGCAAGCACCGATAGTGGAGGGCAGCCCGATGCCACCTGGATTGAATGGTTCGCCGTAGTCCAAGATGGCCAGCAGGAATGGCCTCTGTGCTGCATCGAGGTGTCCAATGATCCGGCTTTCCATTCCTCTTTCTCCCCTACTTCTGCTCTGTACAAGACGAGGGGGGCCACAGCCTGTTCGTAGATTGCCTTCAGAGTTTTGGGGGCCACACCCCACTGCTTCCTTGCAATCACTAACAAGCGAGCTCTAATTGCACCTGCCCTGCCCCAGATGTACCGGGCGTGCTCAATCCATGTGACCTTCGCATCGATCACCCCCCCCAGGTACTGCAGAGCCCGGTTCGTGCAGATCCTAGCCCTGTCTGCCCTGATTGATGGTGTCCGGATGATGGTTGCAGCTGGGTGGAAGACTGCAGTTGTTTTTTTTGGGCCACAAAAGCCAGCTTCATTTCCGAGGCCCATGTAGTGCACGTTGCCCAGAATTGGCTGCACTTCTCCAGAACTTTCACCGATGGTCCGCAGATGATCACCAATGCATCATCGGCGAAGGCCTGCACCCTGTCTTCTGTGGATGACCAGTCTGCCGTAGCCACAAAGAACATCTCCATCAAGACCAGCCACAGCTATGGCCCAAGGCAAGAGCCCTGTGGGCAGCCCTTGTTCACCTCCCTCATTGAGATCCCGCTGGCCACTTGGCATCCCTGTAGAAATGCACTGACAAGTTTATGCAGGTTTCCAGGGCACTCCATCTTCCATAGTTCTAGGATCCCTGGGTGCCAAGCGTTATTGAAAGCATTGGTTATGTCGATTGTCACTGCCAGGCTGTGCTGCCATTGTAGCTTTGCTCTTCGTACCCATTCCACATAGTCTGCTATTGCATGTACTGCTTGTCTCCCTGTACAAAATCCATACTGACGGTAGGAGAGTTTTTTTTTCCAGGAACCACCGGACCCTGCTGGTGCACATCTTGTCAAGTACCTTGCGCAGCATTGGTAGCAGACAGATTGGCCTGAAGTCCCCATCACCGGGTTTCGGAACTCACACGATGATGCCTCTCTTCCAGATCCCTGGGTAACACACCCTGGATCAGGCATGCATTAAGGATCTGGAGCCAGTTGCGACCTTGGTCCTCGAGTAGGTGGCGGAGACCTATAATGAGGAAGCCGTCTTCACCTGGGGCTTTGGTGGTTCCAAAACTCATAACAGTCTGTCAATTCCTGTAGGGCAAAATGGTGGTTCATCTAGTTCTCCAGGGAGGGCCGCCCTGGCACGTAACATGCCCTGATGCTCTTTGTCAGTGGCAAGGTCATTGGATGGGAAGTACCTGTCGAGAAGTTCCGTAGTCTCCGCGGCATCTTCTGTCCAGGTTCCATCTGGTCTATTCAGGGCCTTCTTCACACAATCCCACCATGGCCTGCTGGCTAGAATTTTTTAAGGATGCCGAATGGGTCTGCCTTGGAGCTCTGTTCACAGTTGTTTCTTGAATCTTGTTTTTTTATCTAGAACCATTCATTTGAATTCATGTTTCAAGCTTCGGTAACTGTCCTTGAGCATTTAGCGAAGGACCGGACCTTTGTGCGTGGCATGGACATCTCATAGGCCATCACACAGATCTGCAGTCGAGATGCGGCATCCACCCAGCTACCACCTCTTTAAACCGCTTCCAGTCGGCCTTCTTCCAGTTGAAGCTTGGTCTCCGCACCTCCCCTCTGTAGAGAGCCATATCTCGCAGTGGATACACCTGTGGTCGCTGAGGCTCTCTTCTTCAGAGATGGTCCATGTCCAGGCTGTAACTCCCTTCAGCAGGGTCAGGTCGATTAAGCTGGTGCCGTTGGTTGAAGAGAATGTAGGGCCGCATGCCTCCCCGTTGGCCACCTCATAACCATTGCGAACCACAAAGTATGCAGGTTCGGCCCTGCCGATCTGAGATGGCAGATCCCCACAATGGGTTCTTCGCATTGAAGTCACCCATTACCACTTTGGGGCCCCGATACTTCCGGTCTATGGCTTCCAGTGAGGCTAGGGTGCCCTCCAAGTTTTTCTGAGGTGGGCAGTAAATATTGACCAGAGTGAACCCTACCACCCCTGTGCCAACTGTGGTGCACTCTAAGGTGTCAGTGCAGTCCTCAGTTGCCAGCACTCCCGGGCCAAAGCCCGGTCTGAATGCAGTCAGGACTTTTCATAGTGGGGTACCAGCAACCACCGTCGATCCGTGCAGCATCCCTGCCAGGCTTCGCCTCGGCTCCTGCAGGCACAAAAGATTGAATGCACCCTGTTGTGCGGCAACACTCGCTATTGCCCCTGCTGCAGTACCTCGTCCCACATTGAGTTGGATTATACGAAGGCCTCTCAGTGTTGTGGCATCTCCCATGGTGGTTCTCCTGAGCGCTGAAGGTCTGGTTTGCCCTACTGGCCTCCATAATCTGTTCAGGACTTCATTTTCTCAACCTCAGCAAGATAGACGGGGCACTTTGGGTTCGTCACCGTGTCCTCGAAGTGGGAGTTTTTCCCTACGGCAATTGCTGCAGTCCAGGTTGGGTTTCTTGCAGTCCTTTGCCATATGATTTCCCCCACACCGGAAACAAATTTTGATGTTCTTATTTTTGCTGCATTCTTTTGTAAGCTGTCCATATCTTCTACACCGATAGCATTGAGTGATGTCCACGTATTCTTCTACCCTGTGTGTTTGTCCACCAAACATTGATAAAACCAGCTGCTATGCTCTCACTGTACAACTCTGGAGTCAAGGAAAGAACCACATTGACCTTACACTGGTCCTTCTTGGCTTCCGAACTACTATGAGGGATGCTTCCAGTGCTTTCGTTCCTCCTGCCTTTACCGCCAGGTCTCTTCATCTTTAAGTTGGGTATCCACCCGAATTATTACTAGTTTGGGATTTCTTTTCGCTAGAGATCTTGTGGTGAACTCTGGGTCCTCCTCGAGTCTTCCCAGCAGCTTTTTCTGCTGGCAATCTGTGTGGCTCTCGATGATAAGCCCCCATTCCGTCTTTCTCGGATAGATTTAAAGCCCTGCCGACATCCTTCAGAGCGATCTTCTGCAGCAGTACCCCGACTGCCCAAGAAGTGGCCCCCGCTGCTGATGCTTGCACAATGACTGCATAGGATGCTTCATTAGCTGCCTTGGCTTTGCTCAGAACTCCATACATTTTCTCTTGGAGCTGCGGTTCCCGATGTTTCCTTCCCACTGTTGTCCACCCGTCATTTCGTTTGTTGCTAGCCACCGATGCATAGGATGGAGCCGCGGCCTCCTGCTCACCCTCCATCTTTTGATGTTCGTGATTGTGTGTAGCGTGTGAGTGCTGGATTGGTTCAGGACTAGCTTTTCCCGACTGCTGGGGTCGCCTACTTGCCTGGTGGTTGCAGTTCTTTGCAAAGGCCAGTTCTAGAGTTTTCTGTTGCTGTCGTTCAGTACAACACATACCTTCAGGAGTCATTCTAGGTGGTTTGAAACAATTTCCTGATGCTCTCGATGGAACGTCAGTTTAGTGCCGCTTTTCTTGGAAGTTGCCTGCCGTACAGCCTCGATGTGCTTAAATACCAGTTGCAGGATGTAATCGGCTGGTAGTTCAAATTAGTTGGGTGCTTCCATTTTCTGTGTGACCTCATCCTCAGCTGTGTCCTCATCTTCCTCCGTTGTTGGCCTTCCTAACTGTGTCACTGTGGCATGAGTGCGCCTTCTGGTGGCAGCATGCCCGGAACTCTCGTCCGTGTCCTCTGCCACCCCTTCATTTCCTTCTGGAGCTCCTTCAGGATTGATGAGCGGAGGTCTGCCTGCAGCTTCTTCAAGGTGTCCTCTTGCAGATGCCCCCTCTCAGGTCCTACTAGGTTTGACACCTCCACCAACTGCTTTGTCTCCTCTACAACTTTTTCATGTCACAGAGTCCATAGTTTGGAGAATTTTCCTCGCATGGGTTCTGGGATCCCAGTGAGATTGGGGTCCAAGCCAGCTGTCATGGTTGATGTGTCTTGTGAGGTTCTTCACTAATGCCCCTAAATATGCTAGGAGGAGAGTGAAACTGTGTGCTAATGCACCCTGGAAAAAGTGTGCCCACTAGGCTTAGATGGGGAAAGTGTGCAAAGGCCCATAAGAGTTAGTGTAAAAAGGCCCATAAGAGTTAGTGTACAAATGCACCTGGGAGGGGTGAAATTGCATGCAAATGCACCCAAGTCTATTTAAGTTGGTTCCCATTTGCCCTCAAGGGGAGAACTGGTTGCTGGATATTTAAATTGAGAATGCACCTAAGTGGATGTGTGAGAATGCACCTAAGTGGATGTGTGAGAATGCACCTAAGTGGATGTGTGAGAATGCACCTAAGAGGTGTGTGCAGATGCACCAGAAGGGAAGCACGATCCAACACAATGGGTGGAAAGACTAGGACGTTGGTGGGGATGGAAATGTGGAAGTTCAGGGTGTGGCAACCACTGGTCTTACACAAGTAGTATAGATGTGTTGTATTTTATTATAGTTTTATTATTATAATTGATAATGTTGGGTTGTTTGTGGGGGGTTGCTATGTAGAACAAATGTGATGTAAGGACAGGATGGCAATGGATTGCATATTTTGGTCTGATGTTTGTGGGGAACAGAAAATCCACATGGTGAGTGTTCTGTTGTATATTATTTGTTTTCCAGTTTGTATAGTGATGATGGTGTAATTTGTATTGTTTATGGTTTGTAAATAAGTATGCAGGTAAATAGAGAAAGAACACGTGACTTAGCTTTGGTGGCCCTGAAAGGGCGTCGCCCAAGATCCTGGTGTATCCCATGTGGATATGCTTCCCATGTGAAGGTTGGTTTATATTTCAATTTTTCAATATTTAGATATATAGGTATTAATATATAGATAATATCTAGATATGAATATATTTACACACACGGTATATTTAGAGGCGACTTTGAATGAAGCCCTAAGATCTCAGTATAAAAAGGGTAAAAGCACTGCAAATGTAGTACACTAATTAATGTCTTTAGAGGATGTAAGAAACACGTCTTTACTGCTCTGTGACTCTGTCCTGAGGGATGCTGTGAGTGCGAAAGTGGTGGCTGCGCATGTAATTGTGGTCGTGAATAGCGTATATTGAGGGCCCCCTACATTCTTGCATGTCTGATAACGATTCCACCATCGGCCGCAGGCATATATATACCCAGACGGTAGTGTTGGATAATGCGATTGAGTGTGGCGTCATGTGTTGTTTAGGTGGATTCAAATTTTCTAGCCAAATTTCAAGGCCAAATTCAGGCTGGGTTGGTATGGAAAGCAAGTTTTGATTTTCCCACGAAGTGGATTTATCAGGCTGTTGCATAGGCTGGACTCATCATATGTTGAGACATAGTGTGCAATGAGTAGATTTTCCTACCGAAATTGCTCCATTGGCTGAGATACCATAGGAGTCGGCATAGTGTTCAATGAGTTGGGGGTTTCCCACCAAATTTGTTGTAGGGTTGGCATGGAAGAGGGATTGACGTTTTTCCGCCAAAATTGTTGCAAGGTCTGTATATGGTGGGTGTTCGAATTTTTCCGCCCAAACCCACTAGTTTGTATACATTGGTGTGGCCAAGGGATTTGAATTTTTCCGCCCAAACTTTTGTTAATATAATAGAAAAAATAGTTGGCTTGTAATAATAATGCAAAACAATATTTTTGTTGTAAACTAAGCCTGGTGGACTGGTTATCAATAAAGAAAACAGCAGTCACAAAGATTTCGAAAAGAAATCATAAGACCATAAGAATAGTCCAAATACACATACACCATTTAGGAGAGGCTACCTAAACATGTTTCACCACTGCCAAGTGGATCATCAGTAGGCTTCAAACTCCAACATGAGTATTGGGGAACCACATTACATATGTTTAGGTAGCCTCTCCTAAATGGTGTATGTGCATTTGGACTATTTTTATGGTCTTATGATTTCTTTTCGAAATCTTTGTGACTGCTGTTTTCTTTATTGATAACCAGTCCACCAGGCTTAGTTTTCAACAAAAATATTTTTTTGCATTATTAATAATTGTATGGGTGCCAAATGAAAATTCAAATTTTTCCTCCTTTCGTCATGTGCATAAGATGTAGATTGCAAAGTGATGAATAAAGGAGGGCAGGAGACACTGTCTGACCTGGTTCAATACTTGAGGATCAGAAGTCACCATCACTGCGGCTTCCGCAAGAGGGACACTGACCCCCCCCCCCCCCCGTTTCCGCCACAGCAGTAGGTGTTTGAGAGCATGAATTTCCTTGAGATGGCTCACTAAAGTTTCCCCCTCCGGCAAACCAGGAGGACCCATACTTGGCTGCTCAAAATTGGGAAAACTGTGTTGTTGATGATGTTGGTCCACTAATTGTTAGCTTGACCAGTGGTCACTCCTACTCCTCCGGCATTTCCAGAAGAGAGGACTACCATCTAGCTAGAATGATGTAAAAATGTCGGGAGTGTCACATGAAGAGAGGTGTCAAATTTGGTAGTCAAGTTTGGATTATTAAATAAATCCATTTTCTTGTTGATCTTGGGTTGAAAACAAGCATCTTCCCGATAGTCAGGTCCCGGGGGACTTGTGGGATGAACACTCCCAAAATTCTTGAAATGCATATTATGTTGGTGCTTACCCCACACCTCCACCAATTGTGACGAAACAGGGTCTCTGTTATTGAACTCAGATGAGTTCACCTGTTTAATTCGTGATGTTTCACATTAAGCTTCCGTACTGTGTTAGTGTTGTTGTGTTATCTGATGCTCTTCATTTGAGCTGGATTTTGTGAACTTTTCTTGTCTTTGGATGGTTATTTTGGTTGTATTTTCTTAATTTAATTGGATCAGTAATCTACCATAAGAGTCTACGATGGCCTGTATAGTGTGACGGACCTTTTTCCGTTAGTAGAATCTGCTCTTTTTGGTTAATACGAGCGAGTTTTCACTCGTATTGATAGTGAGTGGCTAGGTCACTAATTCTACTGGCCCGGGAGGACTAGACCAATATAACGTCTATTTTGTGTCCTCACTAGTCTCTGGCAAAAAACTTTCACAGTTTTGAGGATCTTTAGTCTCTGTATCTCTTGGACTTGCATCCGTAAATTTGCCCTAAAAATAGTGTTGAAATATACTTACACTCTTGCGTTGCAGGTTTGCACCTGATTGGAGCCTTGAAGTATCCAAAGGGGTGTTATATAACATTATAATTAGTTTAATAAATATTCTGCAAATAAAAAAATTAGTGGAAAATATTTGATCTTTTTTCTCAACATAACATTTACTGCAATGGTCTGGTCGTCAAAGCAAAAAGTATTATGACGTCACAACGATTCTGGGAAGGGGCATTTAATTTTGGCAGCCAGTTACCAGCCAACCTTCTTACTGGTATTAACTTTGAAAAGGTATGACGTCACAGCTATGCTGCTGTTCTTTTTTTTTTTTGAGGGTCAATAAAAAATACAACGGCTTGCCATACACGTACAGATGTTCAATGAAAAAGCCTTTGCATAGTAGTAATTTAGTCTGCTCCGTATCAGACGTCACGACACATTGGAAACCAGCGCGCAGGTGTAATTAATAATTATACTTCAAGTGACGTCAGATGATTCATAAGATAGATGTCTCACGTGAGAGCCAGTCAGTTCTTATTATTTGATTTTGCGTGAGAGCTACCGCCCTCAGGAATAAACAAGAAGTCATAACCTATTTTTTTGAAGCCACGTCAGCATTCCAATATGGCGAAGTTCGTGTTTTATAGTTTATATGGTTGTGACGCCATCAATGTTTGCCCATTGGCATACTTCTTATTGGCTCCTAGACCATACATCCTGCATCAATATGTTTCTGTGATTGATGTATGTTATGTCTCGACGTCGAGTAACTTATGTTGCATCATTTGATTGACGTCACAACTGCGGCGATTCATGTAAATGAAATTTTCATCGTTTTCAAGTTTTAGTTGATTTCTTTCGTTCGCGCGTTTGTCTTGTGTGTGTGTTTAGTTTGAAAAGTCGAGTTCTTTACCTTATTAACAGTCCAAAAGTTCAGTTATGGTCGTTTAAATAGGGATCTACCTTAACGTGTGACGGTGAGTTTTTTCTCTTTTCGTTTCGTTTTTCTTTTTTTTTTTTTTTTGTATTTATTTGGTGGTGACGACATGATTGACATCTTTTTTGTTTTACTTATGTCAATACATTAAAAATGAAGGGGGGGGGGGGGGTTTGCACATGTTACTCGTCGTTTCATTGTCATTTTTTATGCTGAAGCGTTTTCTTTATATATTAACGTGGCATTTAAACGATGAGGAAAGTTTTTCTTGTCGTTGCCGTTCGTTAAATGTGGAACGTTCGTCGGCGTTGGAAACTGGTTCGATATTACTATTTAGTAAATTACATTTTTATCGATTATGTTTTTTGTTTTCTTGTGGGGATTTCTTTTCTATTACGGAGCCGCTAGCCTCTGAGCCAAGGCTGTGCACGTGTTATAATTATAAGGTTTTGCGTCAAATTCACAAAATAAGGCTTTAAAAAGGTTGTTGAAAGTCACCTGCATAGAGGCTAAGCGGCTGATAATTAAAGAGGTTTGTTCGCGGTCATTGTCAAATTTCGTGATTACATTTCATTGCAATAAGTGTTATCGTTTGTTACTGAGTGATTATTTTTCTAAAAAATGTTTCACTTGTTTGCATAGTATTTGAAATGGGGTTTTTTATCAACAGCTGATTGCAATTGTCGAACTTAGTTATCTTGTTTGTCATAAGAACAATATGAAGAGAAAACTAGAAAGTGTGTTTTAGAAACTTAGAAGTGTAAGTCAATCACTAAACTTGACTATAAAATAAAGGTCCTTCACATTATACGTCACCGTCACGTTAATTAACCTTTCGTTGTCTGTGTCGTACTGAAGTGAATGGCTATCCCGCACATTCACACTTTCACAATTGACTTGTAAACATCACGGACTGTCACGTGAAAATATTTCCTCCCCCCCCCCCCTCCACGAATATCCTTCTTCCCGTCATGTTGACGTTCCGTACCGTTGCTGGTAAATGGTAACTATAACATAGAAAATATATTGTGTAGGCCTAATATTTTGACGTGACAATGACTGTAAGGCGCTGGACGTTGACGTTCCGCATATAATGTGAGTCGACCTTTAGCATTTGTGTACAACCCGTTTGTACGTTTTTGCACCTTCATTGTTGGACCTTCCTTGTTGTGAGAAGTGTTTGTCCCATACTCTTGGTGCTTTTACACCTGAACCAATTTTTAATGGTTTAATTCGATAATTTTCGATTGAAAAATGTAGTCACCGTGTTGCTCGTGTGCAAAGGTCCAGCATCTTTTCATTGTGAATCACAACCCAGCTGGCTGCAACAATATTTTGCAGTTTGCTTGTCGACAAAACAAGACTACTTGTGTACACTTTGGTGCTAGAAAGGTGTTTTTTTTGTAGATGAGTCAACTGCAAAAAAGGAGTTGTAATTGACGAGAGAAATAGACAGGCATTTAGAAATCGGGACAAACACAAGTTGGCTCCGCCCTTTTTATGACGAACGCAACTTCTAATTGGTTGGTTATGTAGTCTGACGTCACATGCTCCGCCCTTTTCAACGTCTTTTGGAGTCGTGTGGAAACGTTTGGCGTCTTGCCAGTTAGTTGTTTTCGACTTCATTTTGCAGTCGGTCCCGACCACTGAAACCGGGTTAGTTGTGTCAAGGTCCTTTTACCTTGTGCGCACATGAATTCAAATTAAATGTGTTTAGGTGAATTATACGGAATCCAGTTAAGGACATGAACACCAAATAAAAATTAACTTTATTATTAATATTTTAAATTGAAATACTAAATCAATATTTTGTCCATAGTTTATATATTTAAATATTAACTCAATATTTTGAGATTATCAAGTGAAGAAATTGAATTTGACATATTGTTCGTTTGTCCTTCACACGGCTCTGTAGAACGCGTTTATTTTTAAAATGCATTTCAAGTATTAGGTGTGTACTAGGTATTTGTGTCTAGACGCTGTTTTGTGTGTCCGACCGTGGGTGTGGAATGTGTATTCTTAGAAATCCCCCCTCCTTGTTAGAGTAAACGTTGAGCGAATACATTAGTTCCTCTCTGCTCCTCGTGATAAATTTCATTCTAACTTCTGGTTGTGTACATGACGTCAATGTGACTGACTCATTATTTTCACCATAATGTGACAATGCTTTGATTAGTTGTGATATTGAGAGGATCATCAGTTCATCATTTGTTTGAATCAGTTTCTTAATTTCCGTTCCATTTGCTTCATTGTTTTATGTCAATCGCATCCTTTTATCAAATACAGGGTGAGGCAAGATAACTTCCTTATTTGAAATGAACGCTCTGAAGCTGATGGGATTCCCAGGCGGCTGTGCGTGGTCTCGTTTGAGAGAGGGGATTCTAAAGTTTTGTTAACTTGTGTTTCAGTCGCCATCATGCGATGGAGTAACGAGCAGCGTGCGTTTGCCTTAGAGGCCTATTTATCCAACGGCTGTTCGGTGTTTTCAACCCAGCGCGCCTTCCGAAATCGCTTCAATATTGCGCCATTGGGTCCTGTCCCGGACCGGAAATCAATTCTTTTGTGGGTCACGGGCCCATACTTCAAGGGCATCGATGGCTGTGTTGCGAGAGCACTTCCCATGGCGCCTCATCTCACTGAGGGGTGATTTGGAGTGGCCGGCACGTTCACCCGATTTGACCCCTTGTGACTTCTTTTTGTGGGGATGTTTGAAATCCCGTGTCTATACCAACCACCCACAGACTCTGAACGACCTGAAAAAAACATTCAGGAAGAAACAGCCGACATACCCATCAATGTGCTGGAGAGAGTGATAAGAAACAGCAGAATTCGTTTCAACCAGTGTATCGACAATGGGGGGCGTCACTTGCCCGATATGATTTTTAAAACGATGTAAACCATAACTTTAAATGTTTAACTTTTTAATAAAAAAAATGAAATATATCTTTACTACTTTTTGTTTTATTGCATTATGAAATAAGGAAGTTATCTTGCCTCACCCTGTATTTCAGAACAACCAAAACAATTGTTACCTTATTCAGTTTTTTTTTATTAACTAACAGTCGGTTGAAATCTGAGGTCTGATTGGGTGAAACAGTGCAAATATTTATCATTTTTGAAAATATAATTTAAAAACCTTGTAAACATTTATTTTTATATATAAAAAAAAAACGTTTTCATTATAATAGTAAACTTAAAATTTGTAAATTATACTAATTTTAAGTGTCGCACCCAATGCCCCATCCATGTCTCGTTGTATCACGGGAAGCAAACTTTTACTCTTACGAATCCACCCCAAGGGGAGGAGCATGGCGGAGAATAGGGTAAAGACTTTTTATTAGAGGTGGGATGAATCCTAAATTTTCTGGAATCGGAATCCGAATCCTAGAAGGTTCTGGAATCTCTGAAATCTTTCATATAAGAATCCTATATTATTCATTAAGAACATACATAAATAAATGAAATATTAAATATTAAATTATTAATAATAATAAAAAACAAGTGTGACACTCAGGGTCGCCACAAGGTGATATTGGAAATCCGGGGTCCGGAGACCACCGAAATTGCAACTTTTGCCGTTTTTTGTTAGTGAACGCTTCTATTGGACGTCAATAGAGTTGAAACTAATTTTAACAAAGTTTTTTAGTTTTTTTTTTAGGTTAGAATTCGAAAGACGAAAAAAGCGCGAAGATTCGAGTTTTCGAATCTCGAAAATATTTCACAAGATTCGAGGATTCGAATGTCCCCCTCTCTTTTTCGATTTGCCATGGTTTGGCAGTTGTGTGGCCAACACAGTACTGAATGAAAATGCTTCTCACACTGTTAAAACAGAAGGTGCCAAATGGCTCTTTTTGGGGTGCAAAACCATGTCCCGTATATAGCGCCGTTTGGGAGGCAGTTTGGCAACTTTTTCAGTGGGTGCCTTTCGGCACCCTGTTCTTCTAGGTGACTAACAGCTCCATCAGGGTGCTATTTGGCCACATGTTATATGTGGCTTTTTTTTCACCTAGAAGGTGCCATTTGGCCACACTTCATAGATAGTCCTTTTTCAACCATGTGTCATTTAGCCGTTGTTTTTCACCCAACCCTTTTGGCCCTGATCAGGAAAATTAAAAAATTTAAGGGGAACAGGTTAAGGTGAACAGTATGGTTCTGTTCCCAGACAAATATGTCTGTAAGGGAACCACTATCCTTTTCAGAGTTATGTTGTCCCTCTTGTTTTACTTCTATTTTATTGGGCTACCAATTAAAGTATTAAAGTTTAAATGGTCTTTTATTGAGTAACCAAAATTCATTTCCTACTAGTCCAGTAGTTTGGTGCAAAAAAGGGGTGAATTGTGCACATTGTGATAAAAGCACGAAACTTGGCATATGCGAAGAACAATGTAAAAGACTGGATTTCGGATATGGAGGCACTTCGGCATGACGATATTTTGGCGGCCATCTTGGAAAATGGCTGACTTTCGTTTTTTTTAATATCTTGGGAGTCACAGGCCCATTTGACGTGCAGTTTGTCTCGGTATGACAGTACACTGCACATATTTTATGTCATACGTAATTAACATAAAATGTCTACATTTTTAGATATGATGTTTTTGGAGAAGTTCATTAAAAAATTCTGTATTTCGCTTTGTTATCTTAAGCAGTACAGATGAATAATTTTGACATTAAATGTAACTTCAAGACACATTCATTGTGAACATTTTTATTATTTAAATGTTAAGATTGGCCAATAATTTCCTGAGTTACAGCAATTTTAGTAATGCTGCATCAAGCTAATGTAACTATTTGAATGAACATGTGTAACCTTTCCTATGCTGCTTTATCTAGCATTTTACATGCACAAAACTTACTTCATGGAAGTCCCTTTATCTGCAGGTTGATTGATTAGGATTTCAACTTAATTTATCTAATATTTGTCATATTCTCGGCCATATTGAGAAATCGCTGACTTTTTCTCAATATATTGAGAAGTAAAACTCCAATTTATGTGCACATTGTTTTAAAACATGCATGACATACTAATAAACATATTTGATGTGATACATGATAGCCTAAATCATCCACATGATTCACAAAGCTACTGGAGTATACTTTTTTTTTGGTGCTGTTTCTGATGTCCAGTTGAATTGTGGTTGTGGTGTTGTCTTGATGATTGTAGCACTTTACCACACTTAACACTTGAATGATCATTGACAATTGAATTTGCACACAATTTATTGTAAATTATTTTTAAGTTCTGAATGTGTAAATTAACCAAATTATTTCAGTCTCTACATTATGTATACCCAAAATATTTCCGAGTTTTAAATATGTTGACTGACAAAATTATTTAGAGTTCTGGATGTGTGACCCAACAAAATTTTTCAAAGTTTCTAAACCTTTTTTGCTGAATCAAGTAAACCTTTTAGATTCCCATTGGAATCTACAATTATATATATATATTTTGCCAGGTCTGTGTGTGTGTGTGTGTGTGTGGGTGGAATAACATCGGAATTTATATAAATTTGAATAAATGAAGAAATGAACAGCTTTTTTTCTTTCAAGGTCAACTACTGTATATGTTGCACACTCCCCATTCAAGAACCCCATGATATTAAATTAAGAGAGGAAAGTAGTGTATAGGGGGAGAGAGAGAGAGAGAAAGAGATAAGGAGAGAGAGAGAGAGATAAGGAGAGAGAGAGAGAGAAAGAGATAAGGAGAGAGAGAGAGAGAGAGAAAGAGATAAGGAGAGAGAGAGAGAGAGAGAAAGAGATAAGGAGAGAGAGAGAGAGAGAGAGATAAAGAGAGAGAGAGAGAGAGAGAGAGAAAGAGATAAGGAGAGAGAGAGAGAGAAAGAGAGAAACGTGGAGGGGGAAAAGTGGGAGGGGGTCACTGAAATTGAAATGAAAGGAGTAAAAAAAGAAAAAAAAAAACGACGCGCATGCGCACAATTGCCTGAATTTTGCTCCCGTCGTTTATGACGGGTTACCCCACTAGTGCTTAAATGAAAACAATCTAAGTCCCCAAGCAACCTAAAATCCTAGCAGCCTACACTCTCCTTTTTGAGTCTCTCTGGCACTCTCTGAGTCTGCCACACCCTGCTTGAAAACCAAAAATGAACTAAGTATAATTCAGATTTTTAGTCGATTCTAGTCTCTAATTGGTCCATATGAAGTGTTTATCTAATTGTCTAATTGGTCAGTATAATGACTGACAATTGACAATATCTTGATTGACAGGGCACTTAAAAGCTCATTCCCATTACAATTGTTTCTTTACTGTACTGACTACTGCAGCGCTACTGTACTGACACTGCTTACTGCACAGCAGTTCCCACTACTCAGCCTTTACTACAGCTAACCAATCAGAATCCTTTTTCTATCAACCAATCACAAAGCTCATACCTTTGAAGAGTTGAAATTAAGAAACAAGATGGAAGACAAAAATAAGTTGATGTGTGCATTGTCTTCAATGTTTTCAGTGGTTACATCAATGAAAAACGGAAGCCAGCATCTCGGAAATGCTGGGTGCGACCACTTTTAAGGTTACGAAAACAACATGGTGAATATCGTAACTTAATCCAAGAAATGCGATTTCAAGACACAGACAATTTTTTCATTTACTTACGGATGACAAAAGCAAGGTAAAATAAATGGGCATATGCATCAGGCATATCAATCACTTAAAAAGCTTAAGAAATTAGCTCATTTTCCAGGTTTGATGATCTATTGGGGATAGTATTTTTTTTGCGAACCAATAAGTCCTGGAGAACAGCTTGCTATGACATTACGGTAAATTACACACATTGAGCAGTAGATGCTACAGCATGCCTCTAATTTTGACTTGCTTATATTTAAAGATACCTGGCTCATGGTGATTCACAAAGAATAATATCCATGAATTACAGAGTTGGCAAATCACTATCTGCAAGATTATTCGTAGAACATGCAAAATACTGTGGAAGCAACTTGCCACCAAGTATTTGAAAGTAACTTTTAATGCTTTACTATATTAAGCAACCTAGTAAACATGTAAATATTTTTAATTTTAGTTTCCAACAATGAGTGACTGGAAAAAGATTGCTTGTGATTTTGAAAACATGTGGAACTTTCCAAACTGTTTGGGTGCCATAGATGGAAAGCATGTTGCCATACAAGCACCTACAAATTCTGGCTCAAACTATTTTAATTACAAAGGCACATTTAGCATTGTTTTACTTGCTGTTTGTTATGCTAATTACATGTTTACCATGGTAGATGTTGGTAGTAGTGGTCGGCAAAGTGATGGCGGCATTTTCCAGAAGAACTTAAAGGAAGCCCAGAAAATAAAATTTTTAATTATATTGATTGTCCAGAGCACGACGAATAATAGAAAATACATTCGGAATTCTTGCATCAAAGTGGAGAATATACAGAAGACCAATCATAGCAAGTGTTGAAACAGTTGAATGTGTAATAATGGCAACGATATCACTACATAATTATTTAAGAAGTTGTGACATGTTTGAAACAAACCGTGAGCGTCGTTATTGTTCTCCAGGTTTTGTAGACTATGAAACTAGTCGAGGACTAATTCATGGTGGCTTATGGCGTGAAAACAACTCAACAGAACCACTTGGTAGGATGCCAGCTTTTAGAAGACATGATTACAGCCATGATGCGAAGGCTATTTGCAATGCATTTACTAATTATTTCAGCTCAGCAGATGGGGAGGTCCCTTTGCAATACAATGTTGTTATGCGTGGTGTTCAAGCTGAATGAAATGTTAAAATAATTGTGAGAAATGTTCAATAAATTATTTATTATTAATATAAATGTTCCATTTTAAATATTTTCGCTTTCAATTTCAAACAGAAGCTTCATAATTTGTGCTTCGGCTTTACTTCTTTTTAGTGAAGAAAGTTCGTTTAACCTCTTGGCAACAAGCATGCCAAAGTGAAGACATGGATTTGCCATTTCTTCCATTTTTGGGCTGATGACCTCATCAAATTCACAATTTCCGTCTCAACTTGCAAGTGATCATCTTTCCTGAACCGCTTGTGTCCGTGATGAGATGTTGTAGGCACTGCAACATCTTGAGTTTCTCTGACCAATGGCACTTGACTGTTGCGTTGGTCAGACATCTGTGCATTAAGGAACAGCACTGACCTAGTTGAATGGGGGTTGGCAGGTTGTGATGCTTGAGTACATTCAGCTTCACTTATATCTTCTATGACTTAAAAAGTGAAGCATTATATGATATACTGTATATACTATGTGAATGTTGTGGAAGAATGCTTACTTGATGTAGAAAAGTCGTCATCAGTTCCCACTTCTTTGTTGGCATCTAGAAAATCTATATTTGACATAGTTCTGTAATGCAAAACTTCTATAATTGACAAGTTCTTATAAGCAATTTGATTACAAGTATTAACCTACGTGGCTTTACATAGGGCTTTAAAAAGCTCATAATAGGCAAGTATGGCCATGGAGATTTCACTCCTCCACTATCTCCACTTTTTCCTTTGCCCCTACGAAGCTCTTTAGAATACCTGTCTCTTAAATTCTTCCAGCGACGGCTACATTCATCAACTAAATAATAATTTAACATATAATAATTATAAAACACGCTATTATAACCTGTTTGTAGGTCCTAAATGGTTCGGTAACTAGGCAGATTAAACAAGGGTTATCACACAGTACATACGTTTCAATGGAAAAACCACAACTGCCCTAACTATCAGTCCGATGTGTTTTTAAAGCATGAGGTATACCTCACATTTTTAGTGAGACAGCAATTTCCACGAGTTTTCTTTTTTATTCACATCCCTAAAGTCTTTCCTGGTTACATCATATAACCAGGGGTATTTCTGAACCTCAGTGATGAAAATATCAGTGGAAGTGTTTTCCTCGATATCCACCATTTTGTTTTTTTGGATAAACGAGAAACCATGAGAGAAAACGAGAAAATGCGAGTGTGTTGATTGGCTGCTTATTACTTCTCTACTTTTAAAGACCAACATCCACGGACTACATAGGTTGCTTTACTTTTTTTCTTAAATAGCTGTAGTAATGACGTCATAGTGGAGCAAAGCAGCAGTAAAGTGACTGTAACGAATATAGCCTTTAGTATTACCTCGTATTGTGACAGTAACATGTAATAAATTATACACAATTTTGACCTTTGTTATAACAGTTTAAGTTTTTATATGGATTTTATTATTTTTTTCATCCCCATCATAGTCACCATATGATAGTTTGTTAAGGGGTTGTCTCTGTACCTAGTGTGGGTGATCGTTTCTTCATTTGTTTTACTTAAGGTGTCTCATTACACTTTTACAATTTTTGAATTTAATTTCCTTGTCCATGTTAACTTAGTTGGTTTCAAATTTCTTTAATATAATTTTTTCTCTTTGTCTGGCACCTGTTTAGAACACCTGCAGTGGTTTCTAACTTGTTATTGTTATTACACATTATTTTTATTTATACACTGTTTTCTGAATACTTTTTGAACAACCCTGTACTACCTCTACAAGTGTTATCCTTAACTTCGCTGCCTCACCTCTGGTAGAAGAAGGCAGTTTTTGATTAAACAAATGCAAACGAGGGAGGTTACAATTATAAGATCAGGTTCTTTAAGCCAAGAAAGGCTTGTATACAGATTCGAGGTCGAAAAACAATGTGTTTAGTTGAAATACACAATTTTATGTAACCCTTTAGTATTATCACAAACAATAATTGGTTTATGCGTCTCTTAGCAAATATTAAAGATTCGATAGATCTTGCTTAGATATAAGTAAATTATATTTCTTCAACTCTTTGAGTATTCTCGTCCTGATACTCCAAACAATCACATTAAACATTAATTACAATATCATAACCATTATGTATTTTTCAATTGGATGTTCTCTCAATATAATGACAAGTTATCTAATAATAGTTTAAAACACTCCTGCACTCTTTTGTATTCTTGGTTCTATCCTACCAACTCTAAATTAGTGGATTTGTCATTTTAATCTTTCACCTCTCAATCCCCTCTGGGTTCCTCCTTCTAATGTTTCACCACCTCTCAATCCTCTCTGGTTTCGTCCCTTTCCTGTTTCACCACCTCTCAATCCTCTCTGGTTTCGTCCCTTTCCTGTTTCACCACCTCTCAATCCTCTCTGGTTTCGTCCCTTTCCTGTTTCACCACCTCTCAATCCTCTCTGGTTTCGTCCCTTTCCTGTTTCACCACCTCTCAATCCTCTCTGGTTTCGTCCCTTTCCTGTTTCACCACCTCTCAATCCTCTCTGGTTTCGTCCCTTTCCTGTTTCACCACCTCTCAATCCTCTCTGGTTTCGTCCCTTTCCTGTTTCACCACCTCTCAATCCT
This sequence comes from Brachycybe producta, assembly GCA_036925085.1. Lineage (NCBI taxonomy): Eukaryota > Metazoa > Arthropoda > Diplopoda > Playtdesmida > Andrognathidae > Brachycybe > Brachycybe producta. The sequence continues at coordinate 11,376,165 of JAUPFP010000001.1, read as the reverse complement.
CTCTGGTTTCGTCCCTTTCCTGTTTCACCACCTCTCAATCCTCTCTGGTTTCGTCCCTTTCCTGTTTCACCACCTCTCAATCCTCTGGTTGCGTCCCTTTCCTGTTCACCACCTCTCAATCCTCTCTGGTTGCGTCCCTTTCCTGTTTCACCACCTCTCAATCCCCTCTGGTTGCGTCCCTTTCCTGTTTCACCACCTCTCAATCCCCTCTGGTTGCGTCCCTTTCCTGTTTCACCACCTCTCTCTCCCCTCTGGTTGCGTCCCTTTCCTGTTTCACCACCTCTCTCTCCCCTCTGAGTTCGTCCCTTTCCTGTTCCACCACCTCTCACTCCCCTCTGGGTTCGTCCCTTTCCTGTTTCACCACCTCTCTCTCCCCTCTGGGTTCGTCCCTTTCCTGTTTCACCACCTCTCACTCCCCTCTGGGTTCGTCCCTTTCCTGTTCCACCACCTCTCACTCCCCTCTGGGTTCGTCCCTTTCCTGTTTCACCACCTCTCACTTCCCTCTGGGTTCCATAGTTAGATTTATTTCTCAAACTTAGCCTCTAACACAAGGTGGTTCAAAATGTTTCTGTTTACTTTAAAACAGAAAACTTAAAATTTATGTTTGACAGTCATATAAAGTGGAATTATGGAAAACTTGTAGAAAAGTGGTTATAAAATTTTGAATAAATGATTGGAATTTGCCTAGACCAGAAGTAGGCAACCTAACCTTATTTTAACATCTGCAGGGAGAGAGGGGCACATTTGACCATTTTTTAGAAAAATATATTTTTTTAATTTTTCTCTCAATTATGTTTCAAAAAATGGAAGTAAGTATGTATTATTTAGCTTATTTCTTGTATTGTTTTATAGAAATAAAACTAATAAATACAATAACATAGTCATTTTATTTTTTCTAAAATCAGAAAATTATGTTCAAACCTACCCCAATGTGGGGGTAGATTTGAACATGCAAGGGGCACATTTGAACATTATGAATTTATTCCACACTTGGTTTTATAAATGAAGAAATGAAAGAATATATTCCTCATACATATAAAATAAAAATTTATACAAATTATTTAGCCAACTTTGTAGGCACTGAAATCGATTTCAAAAGTCATAGCTGAAACTGCATGTAAAGTCCCTCCGACAATTTTTGGTTGAGGCAGTTTGAGAACGATATCATTCACATCAACCATGCTGATATCAGGAGCTTCAGGGAAATAAAATTTCCAGCTATCTTCTTTTTTCCGCATAAACTGTACTTGTAGCTCTGATGCATCTTTTACTTCGATCTGGCCAACAAAGTGTTTCTCTGTTTTTTTTGGTTAAAAATTTAACCAAAATAAAATCATTCTCATTTAAAGATATGTCCAAGTGGCCTTCTTCAGCATCATCAAACTCTTCGAAAATGATAGATTCATCATCCTGGATTGAATATGCCTCAGAATTAGAGCTTGAATCAGCGCTAATGATTTCTTTAGAAACTCGTCTTTTCTTCTGTATTTCTGTGAAAGATGGTTGTAGATTTTTGCAAAGCTTTTGGTCGCTTCTTTTTTTGTTTTTCAAGTCGTGCAAGAGTTTAGCCTCAATTCGATTCTTTTCCGGAGTCTCAGGCAAAATTCGGGACTTGACTTTTTTCCTTCCACCTCTGGTGCTACTCCTTGCTTTTGCTTTAGGAAAAGGTTGTATGTCTTCAGGAGAAAGGCTAGCAGAAGTTGATGGCCTGTCAAGTGACTGATGGGATGATGATAAGGTGTATGCATCTACGAGATTAGTTGGTTCAGGAGTTGTTGGATCTTCTGGTGCAGGCCTATCAGTAACAAATGCTGGATCAAAATCATCATCACAGAATGCATTTCTTGAAATTGGACATATTCCAGGTTTTTTAAAACCAGACAAAATATTCTTCTTTGTAAAGGCTATTGTATATGCAGTGGTTTGCAAGACCAGGCAGTTGGTGTATAGTTATAGTTTTTCCAGGATTGGAAATCATCCAGTCATTACAGGCAACCACTAGTTTTGCTTTAAATAGCCCCATTACAGCAACATCCAGCGGCTGTAAGCGATGGGTGCAATGAGGAGGAAAGGTAACCAAAACTATGCCATGTTCTTTAGCATAGATGATGGCATCTAGGGAGCAGGGGCTTTCATGGTTGTCCATTAGATGCAAGATCGGGTCTTCATTTGAGCACCTCATTTGTCTCTGTAAGTGCTCTAATGTCTTTACAATTAGACTTCCAGTCATCCACCCACTTTTTGGACTATTTGCAAGACCTAAGCTACCAGTTGGAGCTCCAATCATCATTGAGTCATGCATTCTTGCTCTCGGAAAAATAAAAACAGGAGGCACTGTATTTCCTGATGCGGTTACAATAGCAAACATAGTTATCAGTGTCCCTCGCTCAGCAGACACAGCCTGTCCATCTTGTTTGTTCCAGTTTGTGCCACAACATTTGGTGACCGTACAACTGTTGTAATTCAAGTCTCATCTAGATTTACAATTCTACTATGTTCTAATTTGTGTAGATGAAGAGCTCTGGCATTGTTTTATTGGAATTCTTCTACGTTAGTTTTATTAAAACTTGTTGCCCGGGATAAATTTTCGGGCTTGCGGAGTGACAAGCTACTGTGGCGCTTCATGAATCCTCTCATCCAGTCTATTCCGGCCATGCTATTCTTAAACCAATTAGGTGGGTAATTCCATTTCAGCTTTGATGCAAACTGAAAAGCCAGCTTACAGATGTGTAAGTCATGCCATAGTTTATTTTAGAGCATTTCAAAATGTATGCTTCAAGCTGCCTTTCTTGTAGAGTGGTGAACACCTGATGGAATGTATACTTGGATGAATACATTGGTAGGTCTTCTGTTGATTGTAGACCTTTTTCTACAATTCTAGATAGACGGTCTTTTTCTTTCTGCTCTCTATAAAACAATGTTGTATGGATGATGCCATAGATACTAGCAGCCTGCCGCAATGGCATATGATCTCCCAATATAGATCTCACAGCTTTAGTCACATCTTCTTCATTGACTTCCATTTTCGTGCATTTTTTATATTTAATTAAATTGACAGCCCTTTACATTTTAATGTAAAGCATGTATATTTCATTAGTACCATGATATCAGTCAGTTATCATTTAAGGAACCTATGAACATGAGGCATGGGGCAGCTTTGAACAGTGTTCAAAGCTGCCCCATACCTCATGTTCATAGGTGCCCCTTACATCATTTTTTTGTAAAAGACCTTCCTGACTTTTTTCAGTTATTAGTAACTCATATAAATGATTTACAACATTAAAGTATAAATGATAAACAACCAATTGTACCTATTATGAAGGGAGCACCTGTATGTTGGCCAAAGTTATAAGCTTAAACAGCAAGAAATCTTGATTTGACATAAACAAAGAAACAATAAATTGTGTAGAGGGTACCTGCTAAGTCAATGAGTAAATAATTATTGATGGTCACTGTAAAGTGCTCCCCTCTTGTGGCAACAAAATTTAAATCAATCCAGCACCAGCTACTGGGCTGAAATATGAATTGTTCAAATGTGCCCCCCTCTCCCCCCACCATAAAAATGAGAAAAAAAATTTATAACACATTTATGATTACTAGGGCTGGAAAAAAATTTGATATTGTAACGTCCCACCGGACCGTTACAATAACCCGGTAAATTAACCCCCAAAACAGATGGAAAAACTTACCGCCAACCGGCTCCTACGGGGACGGGACCGTACCCGTAGCCATCTCTCACACGGTGTTCCTCTTGGGAAGTGTCGGCTCCAGGAGCCACCCACGACGGACACGACGAAAACCACGCCGCCACGCCGAGAATATCGCGGTAGAACACCGGTTCTACCGCGAGCCGATACGAGTACCGGCCGACGAAGGTCGGGGAAGGACGGTGGTGTTGCCCCAGACCGGCGACCCACCCTCCCGCGGTAACTCCCCAAATAAACGACACAACACACGTAAGTGATGAGTAAAAAAGTGTTTAATGGACACTTACGATGTATATTGATGAATAAAACGAAGGCAGTGATATTTACACAACTTGGCTGGATACCTTATCCAGCCAAGCCCCCATAAATATATACAACAAGGCCTAATGGCCAAAGGCACAAAGGCAAAACAACAGATGAATAAGAGCTGGACAGTGGAGGTCTCCTTGACCTCCACCCACAGGTCTAGTCTAGAGCTTAGCCTACAACCAACTGCCCAGATCCTGTGGTTGACCAGGCCACAGGATACCTCCAGGCAACTCCACCTGGAGGGGACAGAGGTCACATCTGACCTCTCACCCATAGACTTCATGGTGAGAGGTCTGCTGGCACCAAAATGGCGTCCGACCTAACAGCCTACTGTAGCTGTCCGGCAGACCACCATAGGGAAATTCGTCTGTTCAATCAAAATTTAAAAATTGAGCAGACCAGGTTGCCACAATATAATTATGTGGATATTGATATTTCAATATTTTCATTAAACATTGTATGATATTTTTTTAAAAAAATATTGCACTTCATATATCGAATAATCGAAAAAAATTGGAAAAATTAAAAAAATTGATATATCAAAAAATGTTTCAAAGGCCAATAGTTTTTTTATTCAGTATGAAAATTGGTAGTATGTATGGTTACTGGATAAACAATACGGTTGGCAATTTTTTTTATAATATTTGACTGATTTTAATTTTTTGCCAAATTACTGCCAGTCCTATATACATACATTTATCAATTTTATCACAAATAGTTTACTTCAAAAGATAAGCTCTTTAAAATATGTTGAGTACAATATATTTTTGAATATGAAATTTATGCAAACTTCAGATGAACATGTGAATTCATTATATAATGAAATGACACTTTGTAAAATGGGTTTATAGACAATTTTTTAAACACATGTATCCAAAAAAAACGAGGATCCAATTCTGTGTCTTGCTGTACTCGATATCAAAAATCCAGCACATCACAAACCAGCGTGATTGATGCGCAAGCATCATAACAAGTAGACACTAAAGTGTTATCCACATAAATTTCAAAACAATCGGAAACAAACATGCTTTCTTGATTGTACAAAATAACAGCATGTAATCCATGTTGCCTGGTCATTCAAATGTGCTTGAAGTACTGCAAAGTGATACAACAGCATTGTTTCTGTTATAAAGAAAAACACAATGACATACTTTTACAGTATATATTATGTTTCTAATACTTAGAACTAAAACAGCTTACCTTGAGTTTCAATCACATTTTGCATTGCTGATTGTATTTCAGAGTTTTTTTGTTTCTTTTGTTTAAATATTTCAACAAGCTTGTTGCCACTTTGATTGAAGAAAGTTTTTACTGCAGCTGCATCAATGCCCATATTAATTGCTTCAATATAAAGCTAAAATAAAATGATGTACAATATATTTCATATCAAACCAATAAACGATACATTTTGTCCCAACTTACCTGCTCAACATTTTTCAAAAGGGGGGAACATTGGTCACGATTTCATAGTTTAATTTTAAGTGGGTCTTCCTCCTCTATTCCAACCAAGGTAGTTAGGGACTGTGCCACACCGGTATGGTACACTAGCAAAGTTAAAAGGGCTCTTCGTAAGCAACACTTATGGAGGAATAGGGCTAGAAATCACCCAAAATTAGTAAATTCCAATAAATTCCATATTTCACGCACAGCAGCGAAACGGGAAATCTTGTTAGCTCATGACAATTTTAAAACAGAAACGCTTGGAGAAGGGTTAAAAATGGACCCAAAATTATTTTGGCGTTACATACTTTGTATGGATCAAATTGTAATACCTGCAGATGGGATAGTCAAGCAACTTCTAAAATTAGACTCAAATAAAACCTGTAATCCAGATGGGATGTATGCAATCATTTTAAAAAATCTTGCACAAGAGTTGGGTCTATACCTTCAGTTAATTTTTCAACAGAGTTTAGATGTAGGTATTGTACCAGATATGTGGAAATTAGCTAATGTTAGTCAAATTTCTAAATCAGGAGACAAGTCTCGGGTAACTAATTACAGATCTGTGTCTTTAACCTCGATAGTTTGCAAGGTCCTTGAACATATTATATATTCCTCCTCAATGAATTTTATTATGGAATACAATTTTGTCTGATAACCAGCATGGATTTCTTAGGGGGCGTTCATGTGAAACCCAGCTTATTCTTTTAGTAGATGACCTTCAGAAAACTTTAGACAAAGGCAGTCGGATAGATTTGGTTTTTCTTGATCTCTGCAAGGCATTTGACACAGTTTCTCACTCAAAACTAATAACGAAAATTTCTTATTCCTTGCTGTCCCCTGAGTAGGGACTGAAAAGATAATGTTTTTATTTATCTTTTACAAGAAAAGGTTATGTAAAAATAACAGGTTCAAAAGCCAATGAAGGCTTCTACGACACTCGAGCCGAGTTATATGTGATTGATTTATTATTTGAACATAGAATATAAATTTCATACATAAATTTGGTTCACAGTATTAATTAATAATTTTTTCTTTTTTTTTTGTCAAATATTCATATCAATATATAATACTAATACACATTAATACACATATATATATTTTTCAATAGTCTCTTTTAGCAACTTTCTATGCTTGGTTTCTTGATCCTAATACCCTTTCACTTAGGGATTTTAGGCCCACCTCCCCCTTAAATCCTAAATACTATGGGCCTTACACCTTGTGAGATATCTAGTGTTTTATCCCCCCACCCAACCTTTTCTTCTGGCCAATCTATTATTTAATAATGAAATCTTTCTTACTTTACTTGAAAAGGTTGTTGAAATGGGTTGATTCTCTGTCCGCTTTTGCCCAAAGAGGTTTCCAAATCCTTTTTTCCAGACAATTTTGTTTGGCTGTATTTCACTTATTCCACTATAGATCTTGAAATCCTTCCCAGATGCACTTCACCAAAATATTTTAGCTTTTCACAAATTCACTTTTCACTTATGGCTTAACCCTTTCACATATTCCAACTATTTTTCTTTTACTCCAAGTCTGTTTGTTCTATTTTCTGAATCTACCTTTTCCTTCTTCAAACTCTAGAATCCTTTCCTGCTACAAATTTTTTGAGATCTCTCCGTTACCCAAAACTCGAGATTCTCCTCGGCCTACAATTTCGAGAATTCTCTAAATAAAACATGGCTACCTCTTTTATAACTTACGGTTCCAGAATGTTGTTTCCTGTTATTGTAAATTTGTGTAGTTAGTGTTTCTCTATGTATTTCCTACGTTAAGCCTTTTCTCTGATGTTATCGTGTCTTATTTTTGACTTTCAAGTTTCCGTCGTCTAACGTTATCTTGTGTTCTATCGTTTTTCTTTCTTCGCTTTCATCCTGTTTTTGTTTTTCGTAAAATAATTCTTTATTAACCCTTTTTTGTTTAATTTGGATAAACTAATTTTAATTATGTTTTTTCTCCCTAACTTTTATTTTCTTAATTTGCATAATTTTCATCAAATTTTTTTGTTGTTCTTCCATTGAACTTCGATTATTTTATCTAAATAATCTTTTCATTTTAACATCCTTTAATAATTTATTTTAATTATTAATCAATAACTAAATTATTAATACTAATTTAGTTATTATTAAATGTTAACTCTTTATTTTTTCTTTTATTATTTCCTTTCTTTGAAACTTCCTTGTTCAATCTATACGAGCACTTAAAAAGTTTTATCAAATGCAGGATGTGATTTAAGAATGAATTAAGTCATTCATGCGCCAGGGGTTTACTCCCCTGAGGCGTAACTCTTTTTACCATTGCCCAACCTATGGCACCCGTAGTCACTTTTGACCATGGTCGGTTCACTTTTGACTACGGTAGGTCACAAGTGGGCCTGGAGTTGCCCATCCCGATGCCGGGTCCTAACCGTCCGGGATCGGCAGACGCTTTTTTGACAGTAAAATTTGTTACTTACTTCCTTATTTTGTTACTATTTTACTTTTAATTAATTAATTTATTGTTTTATTCTCATTGTATCAATTTGAATATGTTAGGTATTTGTGTGTTGGTATTTCTACACCTAACAAATTAGTGGGTATGTATTGGGTGAACAGGTGTATAAATAGGTGCATTCTTTTTTGAGTGATAGGAAACAAAGGGTTATTGCAGGTGGTGGTGGTTATTGCTAGTGTGTTGGGTGTCTGCTTCTGTTTTTTTTTATATATCAATGACATCAGCAGTCAAGTTAGCAGCAATTGCTGGCTATTTGCAGATGATACAATAATTTATCGTGAGGTTACCTCTGACAATCATTGCCATATTATTGATAGTGACTTGAAAGCAATATAGGCATGGTGTTCTAAATGGCAACTTCAATGTAATAAGGAAAAATGTTGTGTAATGAAGGTAGCTAGGGGAAGGAATCCAATAATATTTCCATATAGAATAGGGGCCATTCCACTTAATAACATAGAAGGTGTCCCAGGGAGGTAAAATGTATAGCATATCAATCATTACGTATCCATCTAGAATACTGCAGCTCTGTGTGGAATCCCCACACTGCAGACTTAGTTCACTCCATAGAAATGGTCCAATGCAGGGCTGCTAGGTTTGTTTGTGGTATATGGATATGCTGACAGTGTAACTAAAATGCTTTCAGAGCTTGGTTGGGATAGTTTACTTACAAGACGTTCAGATTTTAGTCTTAATATCTTTAATCGAATGCTAGAAGGCTCTTGCCCTAAACCTACTTCAAGTAAACTTTGCAGCATATTATGTTTGGGTAGGGGTGACCACTCGAACAAAGTTGGAGAGATTTTTGCACGAACAGATTCTTATTACTGGTCGTTTGTCCCGTAGGCGATTTGACAATGGAACTCGCTTGCTGGGATTTTGTGCAGGAAAAACGTATTTATGGGAGTCATAATTTTGTTTTATTTTGACAATGCATATAAAATAGCATTAAAAAAATATTGAAATTGTTGTTGGGTTTATATCAATGGGGTTTTATATTTTCTGGTTTTGACAATGCATTTTCTATGCTGCACTTGGACTCTTGTCTCTCTGCCATAGGCCTTCTTGGTTGCTTGCAGAGTAATTTTTCAAATCAAAAATAATAGATAATATTTCACAAATGGTGTGGTTGGTTATGAAATCAGAGCGATAAGTAAATGTTCTTGAAAATCTGGTCTTGAATAAGGCTGACATTTGGGAATCATTTTTTTTAATCCACTTCAATGACTTAAGTGGATATTGATAGAATGAGTATCTACCAACTCATGTTCATCTTCATGTAAATTCTACATGGTTGTTTATAAATATATTTTCATTTCTACCAATAGTTAGTTTTTAACAATGGAAACCTTATTTTGCTTTTTCCTTATTAAGCCCTGTCTATTATTTGTCTTTTCTTTCCAAACTTTAGTTGCATATACAGTATTGCTTCTTTGTGATTAGTAATATTTTGCAGTACTTTTTTGAATTTGTTTTTCTGTGAGTACACCCATGTAGCCTGTTTATAAAAATGAAGGTTTCATTCAGTATTTTTTTGTGCTTCATGAATTTTTGAAAGTGTAACATGGTGAAGAATTAGCACATGCTCTATCCTTTAACTGTAGATGTCTTTCTACTAATAATTTGCATACATCTTCATACATTTGTTTTGTTGGATAACTTTGTGTACAGTATTAGATAATGTTGGTATCAATGGTTAGAAAATGAAACATCACTTACATGCCATATTGTAACAAATTATCAGTTATTTTTCACCCCCCATGCACAAGCTTATTTTACTGGCGTTATCTATACAAATAAAAATTTTCTGTCCTACCTTCACTTGTTGAGATGGTGGATGTCCAGTTGGTTTCTTGTTGCAAACCGATTTGTTGATTTTGCACACAATTTAACACTTCACACACAATGAGGTTTACACACAATTTATTACGAATTACATTGAATAGACCATATAAAACCAAAAATTGTGTTCAATGTGTAGACCATCTAAAGTTTTAAAGTACCAACATTCATGTAAACCAAAAATTAATTCTATTTCTTGAATGTGCAAACCAAAAATATTTTCTGTGTGTTGAATGTATTATGTGTAACAGCTAATATACCAGGTTCCCATTGGAATGAGGTATATTTGTTGAAAACTTAAGTTCCCCAATTGCTTTCCCCCTTTCCCACTATCAGTTTCTAACTTTCACCTTCTGTAGCTGTAGACAATGCTCCAAAACCCAAAATGCACTGACTAAAATTGAACATTTATACTCTATTCTAGTCTTTAAGTGGTCAATTTGGAATGATTATCTGATCATTTAATTGGTCAAGCCTTATGATTGACATGTGAAAGTATTGTGATTGACAGGAAAAACTAACATGACATCATGTGTTGAAAAAGTTACATTAAATTGTAAACACAGCTGTGACCTTTTTATAAAGGTTAATTTAAGTGTTAGTGTAACTAACAAGTGAAGGGGAATATTTTATATTATTTTGATTGACAGGCTACTCTAACATTACCGTTGATTGTGACAGTAACATATAAATTACAGATATAATTGTGACCTTTGTCATAAAAGGTTAATTTTTTGTGACTTTGTTCCTTTACACCCCGATCATAGTTACCATGTAAGATGTTTTGTTAATGTCTTGTATTGTATGCCTATTATGAGTAATTGTTTCTTCTCATTGGCATTGTTTCATTTAGGGGGTGTTATATTACACCTTTTAATTTTCTTCTCTATCTTAGTTCTATTCACTTAAGGTGTTATATTACAAACTTTTAGCTTTTAACCTTGTTTTTCATTCATGACTAACTAACACCTGTTATGGAGACTTTGTTTATATTTTAAAGTTGGTACTATTATATAATTATGATTCATAATTTGTTACTATGATTTCTATATAATTATATATTTTAATTTTTTTCGTAAATATTAATCTATGTTAGGTGTTTGTTGAGTTCACAGTGGCCTTCCTGCAGTTTTTTAATTTTGTTTGTCGATCCTTTTTTGCAAGTAAGTCTTCTAGCCAAAAAGCAAATTTTGCAAGTTTCTAAATAGCAGGGAACTGTTTGTAGCTGATTAAATAAAAAGCATAATTAGGAAATCATAAAATGATGTAAATTGAAATTTGATTACTTCTCATGAGGAATTTGTGTTTCGTCACTATCAAAAGATTATAAAGTTAATTTAGAAGACTTGAATTTCAGTAAAACTCGATTCACTTAAAGAAACTTTTTTTGAAAAAAAACATCTACTACATAATTTTAATTTATTAGCTCACTTCTCTTACCTGAAATACACATTTAACTTGCTGCTGGGTGGCACCTCCTCTTAAGCCAAAACATCGACACAGTCACCAAACTCTTGTTCCAATTTTTGAGACAGAACTGATTCTTAGTTAGTCAAAACACTTTCATATCAGCCCTGATGCTGCTAACTAAACAGTTGCTTGTTGTAATAACTTGGAGGACAGAAGGCCAGAATTGTGGGAACAGGGAGTTTTCTTTTCTACAGTAGATGCTCAAGAGTGGAGTACTACTAAGTTCCGAAGTAGTTTTTGGACTTAGAGGAAGGATATTCGGAGCTCAGAATATCCTTAAGGATCAGGTAATATATATTTTATATCGCTAAATGTATTGCCGCATTCGCTTTAAAAATAAAACCAGTTAACCTAAAGAAAGTGTTTCTTAGCGAACACCTCTGGGAGGTGTAGGATCATCGCTGTAGTGAAGCTTTGGCTGTTAAAGTGCTGCAGGATGTGACTGTAGGATTGCAGCACCATTTTAGAACTGCAAGGAAGCTCTCGATGCATCTTGGATTCGGAAGGAACAACGTCGATTTTAATGGCTAGCTTGTCTTCCCGGATGTAGAGGATGTCGGGCCTGGAGGTTGTACTGGCCTCGGGAACAGTGCGGTTGATGCGAATTGTGGCTGTAGGATTGAATTGATGGATGGCTTTAGCAAGTCTGTCCTGAAAGGCCTTATGTCAGAGCTGGATGGCATCAATGTTTTCCACAGTGATTCAAGACATGGGGGTAGTGATTCTGATGGGTGGTGACCACAGCAATGGCAGCAGAGAGAGGGTGGAGGAGGATGTTTTGCAGTGTTCACAGGAAGCAGATGCACGTGCAGCCTTGCACGGTGGATGAATTTCCAGTCGCAGAAGCGTGTGAAACTGCCCAATCTTGAGAAGTGGTTAGATGCAGAGTCAATGGAGATGCTTTCCGATGTTTTCCCTTGACTTGGTTGGGACGACAGGGCCTTTGCTGCTTTGCCGAAGTGTGCTGCCTTGATAAGACAAAGGACCAGATAGGGAAACATGTGTGGTATCGTGGTTGGGTTGGCAGATGATGGGGACTTGAAAGTGATGACCAGTTCTTGATGCTCCATGCAGTGGGTCCAGACTAGATTTATAGAATTGTGGAGGTGTGTCCAGAATGAGGACATGTCACCACCATCCCGGCTGAGAGGCCCAGCATTGGAGCCAGAGAAGTACTGTGTTCTGAGGGTGGTGTTGGGTACCTCACCCGATTTTCGGCGGACAATCTTTGATACATATTGCTATATATTTGGTACATATTGCTGACTGGGGAATGGTATGGCTTAGCATAGTTAAAAAATAGAAGAAAAAAAACTAATTGTGTTTTGGGACAATAATTTGTTCATTATTTACTGTGTCATATTTAATCGTGTTGGATCTTTTTCATCGCCAGGATATATAGACAACCACTTCTGTTATTGTTTAACCCCACTCTGAATTTAAAAATTACAATTTTATAGGAAAGGGGAATGAGTGTAGCTTACAGCTTGTTTTCCCCACAAACTATTAGTAGTTTTTTTAGGGGGGGGGGGGAATTACCCTTGTTTCAGGGTTCTGCATTTTTTTTTCTCTATTGTATTTTTAAGAAATCTTAGGATATGGCCTTAATCAACTGAATGGAAATATCAAGTTTCTGTCCTACCTTTCTTGCTGCTGGTACCCAGTTGGTTAGTGATTCTGGTCTTGCTTCCTGGTTTAATGCTTTTAAGTCCTTACATGGCTTGATGATTTTTGGCACTTGTTTTGATGATAGCACTTTCAGTTTAATTTTGGCACTTGTTTTGATGTTTTCAACACTAAACAAAAGCAACTTAAATGCACTCGGACACAATTGAAATTGCAAATTGGCACTGTTTATTGGACATAGTGAACAACCATTTGGATTAAAATGTTATGGATAAACCCAACTATTTCAAATATGTATAGTAAGAACAGAATTATTGTAACTCAAGTATGTAAGAACAGAATTATTGTAACTCAAGTATGCAAGAAAAGAATTATTGTAACTCATGTATGCAAGAAAAGAATTATTGTAACTCATGTATGCAAGAACAGAATTATTGTAACTCATGTATGCAAGAACAGAATTATTGTAACTCAAGTATGCAAGAACAGAATTATTGTAACTCAAGTATGCAAGAACAGAATTATTGTAACTCAAGTATGCAAGAACAGAATTATTGTAACTCATGTATGCAAGAACAGAATTATTGTAACTCATGTATGCAAGAACAGAATTATTGTAACTCATGTATGCAAGAACAGAATTATTGTAACTCATGTATGCAAGAACAGAATTATTGTAACTCTGGTATGCAAGAACAGAATTATTGTAACTCTGGTATGCAAGAACAGAATTATTGTAACTCTGGTATGCAAGAACAGAATTATTCTAACTCTGGTATGCAAGAACAGAATTATTCTAACTCTGGTATGCAAGAACAGAATTATTCTAACTCTGGTATGCAAGAACAGAATTATTCTAACTCTGGTATGCAAGAACAGAATTATTCTAACTCTGGTATGCAAGAACAGAATTATTGTAACTCTGGTATGCAAGAACAGAATTATTGTAACTCTGGTATGCAAGAACAGAATTATTGTAACTCTGGTATGCAAGAACAGAATTATTCTAACTCTGGTATGCAAGAACAGAATTATTCTAACTCTGGTATGCAAGAACAGAATTATTCTAACTCTGGTATGCAAGAACAGAATTATTGTAACTCTGGTATGCAAGAACAGAATTATTGTAACTCTGGTATGCAAGAACAGAATTATTCTAACTCTGGTATGCAAGAACAGAATTATTCTAACTCTGGTATGCAAGAACAGAATTATTCTAACTCTGGTATGCAAGAACAGAATTATTCTAACTCTGGTATGCAAGAACAGAATTATTCTAACTCTGGTATGCAAGAACAGAATTATTCTAACTCTGGTATGCAAGAACAGAATTATTCTAACTCTGGTATGCAAGAACAGAATTATTCTAACTCTGGTATGCAAGAACAGAATTATTCTAACTCTGGTATGCAAGAACAGAATTAT